>JAECXW010000523.1:1200000-1881618 GCA_018153365.1 Drosophila fuyamai
ACGAAAAATCTCAAGAAATTCCTTTTTGATGAACAAAAAAAAGAAAATAAAACAAGAAGAGACCAGCCACACAGTAGAACTAAGTTATCATGAACTTGAATATTGATTTATTTAGTTCAAGATGGTTTATACTAGTTTATTTTACTAAAAAATTAATTGTTTCATTAATTGTTGCCATAGGTTGGATATATTATTTCCTTTCACTTTATTACTAACCCATTGATGACTTAATATTCAAAAAAGGTAATAATAATAACAATTATGCTAAGAATTGTTTTTATATAACTAGCTATTTATTTTTTTTAGCCTTCATGTTTTTGTTAAATACTATTCAGAACATTAAATGTGTAAATATTTATTCTCAAATTATTTATTAACTAAACCGTGAATGAAGTTCTTTAACATAAATCTTCGTTCATTTCGAGCTAAGAACCATAGGCTGGCATGTTTTTTTACATTTAGGGAATTTCGACTGTGAAACCCTCTGAAAGGCTCTTTGGCCAGTGCAAGAGCAAAAATGTTGTCACACCGCTTTTACACGTTGTTCGATGGGTAGATCGTTGAGGGGTTACGGGAATGGGAGGACCTAGTCGCGACCTCGATCGCCTGTGGGTTTTAGTTAATTTGTATAAATCCTGAATTAATCACGCTTAATTGCAATAAGTTGCGCAGCGTTCTGCATTCCTCTTCTCTCGTTGCCTCGCTCTTTGTTTGATTTGTTGCCAGGTAAACTGTTGCAGCCCCTGCCCTTTGCCCCTCGGCCCTTCCTTGGCCCTTTACCTGAGCCCTGCCTTTGTTTATTTTTGGTTTTCAACGTTGCCTGATTGGTTTTTTCCCCTCCTATATGTATGTTTTCCTTATTCTTTATCTTTTGGTCAAATGCACTGCGAGTTGCGTTTCGTTCATAATTTCATGGAAATGCAGGTAGGGGAGGGGGCGCTGAGGGGCGGGGTGGGGAACAGGTAGACTGGTCAGTTCCCGAGTTCCCTTTTGTGTTGTCTTTGATATTAATCAAGGTGTCATTGAAATCGTTTAAATTATGCAGTTCAGGATTTTTATTCTCTGTCGGCTTTTTTATACCAACCTTTTACTTCCCGATCCTCTCCGTACCTCGCCCTTCCACTCCATGTTTTAATTTCACTCGAAAAAAAATGAAGTGTTTAAAGTTGTTGTTTAATAGTTTTACATATGTATATTAAAAAGCTTAAAATGTTAAATTTGGTTTTACAAATAATTTATTATTTATGTATAAATACAAATTTTTAAAAGTTTAATACTCCGTATAAAAATATCTTTTATGTTAGCATTTATTTATTTTTTAAAACTATTATGAATCTTAGAAAATTCGATTATAACTTTTTTTCTATTATTTATAAAAATTTTATTTATTTGGTTTTTCTGAGTGCACAGCTTCTCTCGCCGTGTGAGTCATAAATCGTTATGTTGGACTCTCTTCTCGTTCGTTTCTTCTCATTCCCAATTCCATTCCCTTTCCTTTCACCTGACCTCCGCCGCTTGCACCTTGTCCGCCTGATAAGCGCCAGCATTTAGATAAAGTTTCCGCCCTGTTCCCAAGCCTTCTCGAATTGCTTAACTGGGACCTACATTTGCGATAGGTGTTTATAGGGTTTTTAGGCTGAGGTTCGTGACTATATAGCCAACTGGTGAGGCTGTGCGGCTGATAAAGCCCAACTTCCAATTCCGATAAGTGAAACCAAAAAAAACTTTGACACAAGAATGAATTGGTGGAAAGAAGTCGATGAAACGTAGACGTTTTGGGGCCATCTTGTTGTCATAGGGAAGTTACGGGAACTATTTGTGGTAGAATTTCTTGAAAGATTGAAAAAATAATGTAATTTTTTATAATCTTTTTGGAGTAGAGTACCAACAAACCTTGTAACAATGATTTAATGATGATTCTGAACATATAAATAATTTTAAAATTCAATCAACTTTGAAAATCTGTAAAAACTGGGTGGCTTAAGATATTCGAACTTAAAAGCCATTACCATATTTGCCAACCGGAAATTTTCTGCATATATTCAAAGTGAAATTTCGATTAGTCACGTTTAAGTTTTTGGCCAATTTCCCAGCATACTCATCTTCACACTTTAGGCGCATTCCTTTCATTGAACCATGAAAAGCAACAAACATTCGGCAACAACAACTACATGACACCTTCCGTGCCGCACTAACAAACAACAGCAACTACAACAACAGCTGCCACTTAAACGCTTCATTAAAGTTGCACTTCCTGTGCAACATCAAAAGCTGAGCGATTCCACCTTAACCCCCTGACCATAGTCCTCGGCTCACCGTCATCATCATTGGTAGGCAGGCACTTAGCTGAAATTGTTTGCACAATTTAAACAGTTCACAAAACATTAAATCGTTAAAAATAATATCAGAGAAGCGGCCAAGAGAGACTCAATCAGAAAGAAGATTGACTTCGTTGATCGAGGTTTGAAATACTCTTTAACTTGGAATGAAGGTATTGGTTGTTTGGAATGATTTATTTAATATTTGGGGTTTTAAATTATATAAGTTTTGTTTATATAAAATTAAATACAAATTTCACGGTATTTCTTAAAACGAAAGATAAAAATGTTATAAAAGTATGATGTCATAATATAATATCTAACCAAGCATAATTTTCGAAATATGTAATACAATCATAAATATATCTAGATAATTTCAAAATTAATAACACCCTTTGGATGAAGTATCTTTTGACGCAGCAACAAGTTATCACACAGAAAATGATCAACCTCTCATTCTGCATTTCTCTCTTACTCAATCCATTCTTGTATGCCTTTTGCCGAAAGAAATTGTTCAGCTGCTATGGTTGCTGTTTTCCCACACCAAACAAAAATGTGTGCAATTTGGATTTAAAATGTTTAGGATATCGTTTAGCATATAATTAATATATAATGCCTATTAAAATCAACGGAGAGTGTATTATTTTCTAGTAAGTCTAAGTTTTCTTTAAGCTTTTAACTGCAGATTTCGGGCAAAATTCAAAACTAATCAGTATTTTTATTTCCGTGCACTGTTGCTCCACTTTTTTTGGCATCTCCACTGGCGGCACTGCATCCGCCGACTGCCCTTGCCCGCACCTCATCCCACCCGCTCCAAGGCAAGCACCGCATGACTATTAATCATTTTCCAGCCACCAAAACTAAATGGCCCTATCTCGCTCTCTCCTTCTGCTCCCCATCCCTTTCCCTCTGTTGGCCCTTTTTTTTTGCATTGTCGCATTCCTTGGCCGTGTAAAAAGAAGAAACGAAACGAGTGGTTTATATGGCACTATATCATCATCATCTTCATCGGCGTCGTCGGCGTGTGATCATGTGATATATACTTCTGCAATTGTTGACCATTGTATGGGGGTTTGGGCTTGGGTTTCGATAGGAATGCAGATTAGATGGGGCAGGGGATATACACGGATAGGAGTCGCTGTCTAGATTTTGTTTATGGGGTCATAAAAGGGATGAATAATAGGTTTTATATAAGGTTCATGCGAGTATTAAATTATCTGATATCTATTGTGAATTTAAAGAATTTGATAATTAATAATCCGCAGCTGTAATGGTGAATAATAATTTAAAAGTGTTAAAAAAAAACACTTAAGTTTCTACTAGATAAATGATTTAATACAACAAAATAATAACATTCATTAACAAACAATCTAAACCAAATCCCCAAGCACATTGACTAACCAAGCTTTCCCCGTTGGCCCCACTTGAAAGTAGCAATCATAATCGATAGCAAAACTCTTTCACGCGATCTCGCCTATAATGTGCCATAACAATTACTGAGTTCCTTGGGGCTGCTTGAACCCATCGAGACCATCGCTTGGCGATCTCAAAAACCATCTGTGCTATCTGATCCATTTATCGGTACTGGAATCCCAGACATTTTGCCTACAAAGTCAACACTTGCCGAGATTTCTCGCACTGAAGAGATCGGAGATCTTGGCAATTTCGCGTAATTAGCTGACGATGCTGACACAAATGGGATCTCCCAGGCAGCCGCTGCTTCTGTTGCTGTGACAACAAAAGCCGAATCGTCAGCAAATTTTCTAAGAATGAATCCTGCGGATCGCGGATGATTCAAGTTGGATTCGAGTAAGGGATAAAATGAAAACGAAACCGGCCGATCCAACGACTTAATTGCCGGCAAGTGTCGGAGGAGGATACCAAAAATAGGTAGAGAAGAGAATCCCAGACTCTCGGCCAGACTTCCAACATTCCCAGTCATCTCGAGCAGGTCAAACGTGGCCACTTTATGGAGCGAGATAACATTTTGCCTGTGTGGTCTCACCTCAGTTGCCGTCCCTTTCTTCACTCGCTGTCCATCTCTGTCTTTGTCTCAACTCCTTAAACAAGTTCTCGGTGCATTCCGAGTCCATTTCGTGCCTTCATTCCATCCGAACAGTTGAAGCAATGACTTTCATATATGGCCA
This sequence comes from Drosophila fuyamai, assembly GCA_018153365.1. Lineage (NCBI taxonomy): Eukaryota > Metazoa > Arthropoda > Insecta > Diptera > Drosophilidae > Drosophila > Drosophila fuyamai. The sequence goes on from JAECXW010000523.1 coordinate 1,204,466, forward strand.
ACGTTGAAATACCTTTTTCGGGAGTGCAGCCAAAGAAAGAAAGAGAGGCCTTAAGAGGGCTAAACAGAGATAGGTAGTGCGGTATTTTGTTGTTAATTTATTTTTGTGGTTTCTCTGGACTCACTTTACCCCAACACCTCCGTGTAAAGATCAAGAAATGCCTTTCAAGGATATCCCTTTGGTCAAAAGCATTTTGAAAATGTGGCTACTCTTTCTCACGGTCTATTTTTCTTTTCGGCGTTCAGATTTTGTTTCCATAACATATTTAAGAAGCCACTGAAGTTCAATAAATTACCATGATATAATTATGAGATGTAATAATTATTATATCTTATCTTCTTAATATTCAAATAGTTGTTATATTTTGTCATTATTCACTTTCTCACGCTCTGATTTTTTTGGAGCAAATATTAAGCAATAAATGGTTAAGCAGTTACATAACTTAAAGCCCAACAATTAACCACGCCCCTAAAATGGTAGCTCCGAATAACAATTACATTTAACATGTTTATTAATAAGCCGGAGGAGGGTTGGGGGGGAACATAGGTGTCTTAACCATTTGGCGGCTTCATTTGACCGAAAAGATAATTAAGTAGTTAACCAGTTAAGAGCCACAGATGAAGCTGTGACCGAGCCTCCACTACCTTGTTTGGTACATGGCTGGGAAACTCCTACCCCACAAATCTTCAACCTTTTTAGCTTCACCCACTTTCGAGACTCGAGCAAATGAAGCATTAAATCGTGCAAACAAACAAGCGAAACAAACTTACAACTACAACAAAGTTATAAATGCCGACTCCAGATAATAATAGTAGGCAAACTGCAGGAGAAGAAACGGCAGAAAAAGGGGAGTGGCAGTAGGGATGAGGCAGCAAGCATTTACATAATGAGCATGTTGTGGGTTAAGACTCTTCTCTACCAGTTCTCCAGTCTAGAAATGCCAAGAAAGCAAAGTTTGCAAAAGATTAAAGTGGAGAGGAGTAGGAAAATGAGAGGGAAATAGAGTGGGACCAAAGAAGTGGGCGATTCTTCAAAACTTTGCTAAGATATCTTAACTAAGAAAAAGTTGAAACAAAAGCAGGCGGTAATTAAATGAGTGGAAACGCTTTTCTTGGGAAATTTTTGTAAAATAATGTTTTGAGAATAAGTAGTGAGTAGTGCTAAGAAACCCTTCCGTTAAAGTCACCTTTATCGCTAAAGTTTTGAATAGAAAAGAAAAAATAGTTTGTATATTTATGAAAATAGTATGAATTTTAATAAGATATCCATAAATTAGTATGCAGCCGAACAAATTGCTTATGTAATATTAAGAGCAATTTAAAACCAAGTTGTTAATATAAAATTATTTTATTTATTATTTGAGAAATAAAATAAAATTTCTAATTTGTCTCAGTTTTTTTCTGTAGCAAATTCTTAAAATAACCGTTTCACTTGATCTACAAACGAAACGCTTGAATTAGCTTTCTGTGGCAAATAGCTGGCTGCTTCTTTAGTGATCCTCATTACCCATTTCGATGCACCGACTCCACCATCAACCTCCAGTTGGTCTCAGACGATCCTTGGTCTCCCTTTAAAGCGGATTTAAGGCGTTCCATGGACCAATACATGGAAAAAAATGTAGTTGCTATCAAAACTGTATTGTTTTAAAGATTTAACTTTATTTTTGATTTAGCAAGCAAAAATATCAAAGTGGTATGACAGACTCTACGTATAAAATGTTTATTTAACAATATGATGTTCAATATCATTACATATTTATTTCTGTGTACACAGCATCCAGACACCGAGGGCCTTCGGTTGTTTTCATTGCCTGGCGAGCATGACGAATGCCAAAATGCCGGGGCCAACAGCTCAGCAGAACCCAAACTCGCCGGCCGCTGGGTACGAGTTGATTTAATTGGGTCACATGAAAGATTTGTTAATTTGCACCACCTACTTTGATGGCGCGTTTGCAGATAAAGCGACCCCGGCGAATGGAGGCTACGCCGGAGAATGTCTGGCCCCTCGGAAAATCAAGATGCGAGCTCGAACTCTCCAGCTCCAGCTGGCAGCGAGCCTGTAATTAATGCCGGGCCTCTACGTGCGTGCCTAAAAGTTCATTAAAGAGCGGGACCGAGGTCCGAGAAGGGCTCTTATCCGCAGGCCCAGCCTTCGACTCCATCAAAGGTCGTTTTCCAGCCTGATCTCCTTTTAGTGTTTGGCAATTACAATAAAATGCAATTGCCTGCCCGGCTTCTGCCGCTTCGGATTCCATTTCCCACAGTTCGTTAAGGGTTTTCCATGCAAATCTCCACCTAACCTTGCCCATTTGTTATGCGTTGTCCTAATCTAGCAAATAATGGTATTCAATTAGTTTTGGTCCAGTTTCTGTTTATTCTTCTTCGGCTCAAGTGGAGAGATGAATGTGCTTTGTGTATGGAGGGCAGATTACCCTGGATCAACTCAAGGAGATTGCTTTTGTATGGACGAAGAATGCTACAGCCGGTGTAATCTGTCCCTTCCCACCCTACCACATGCCATTAAATTTGTTGACAATTTCATTATACCACAGACCTCCAGGCATAAAACACATTAAACGGCCGTTAAAAAATACCCACAAAAATTCGAAAATTAATTTTGTATATAAAATATTTTACCACGACGGGTTGAAGCGTTGTTCAGAGGTCATAAATTTGTGGGTTTTATTGACCAAAAGCTACCGGAAACCCGTCAGCGCCTCCTCTATCTCCCTCTATAAGGTGCCGATAATAAAATGGAAACTAATTTTGACAAAGGCAAGGTAAAAATATAAAAAGCAAACCTCAAATAAAAATCAAAACATAAATGCGTAGAAGTCGAAAACGATGAGCGATAAATTTAAGAGACAACAACCCACATGAAGATGGACCTGAAAAAGAAGACTCGAACTTAAATCCGGCGCTTGGCATTATAGTTTGTGTTTGAGTTGTTGGTGGAACTCAAACGAGTTTTAGGCTCCTACCCACGCATCTCCAAAATAAATGCAGAGATTGGTTTGTTCTTCTCTCTGTGAAGGAGGTTTTGCATAGGGAAGCTGTCAAATAATAATCAAGTTATAAAAGCAAATATTTTAAGTGGTTATGAGATAGTTGCTACCAAGCGAATTTTTTCATGGGTTAAGTTATGATACAGTGGGAGGATGCCAGCTAATAAAAACTGTGGACAAAAATTAACAAGAATAACTGTATGTTTAAAACTATGTGCTAATGTAATTGACGAAAAAATAAATAAATAAACTGAAAAATTAAAATTTATATGATGTAAAATGTTTACTTAAAATACTAAAAACTATTTAATTAAAAGCCTTTTAAATTAATATAAGAGGTTGAAAAACTAAACTCTATGTTGTAGTAAGACATTCTACAGTATATGTTTTCCATTCAATAGAGCTTCTTGGGTAACCGAACGAAGTAACGAAATAGAAACTAAATCCCATAAGCAGAATGACACATAAATTACACAAACGACTACAACCCGTACTATTGAATTCAAAGGCAAATAAAGACATTTCCGGCATCTTCGGGAGAAAGGATATGGCAAAATAACGAGTGAAAGAGAGGGGCAATCAACTACATAGAAAAGTTGCTGACAAATGGTTTACAATTACAACGCAAACAACGAAATCCCCACAAGAAGAAATTGTCCTTTTTTGTGCCATTGGTTTTGGTATAAGGCAAACTAAAGTATCAGTTGTCTTATAACCATCTCTGTCCCGCACTCGCATCTGTTTCCCATAGATAAAAATTGCATTTTTTATCAGCTATTTGTTTTGGCTGTTCTCGGTCCGCACTTGCAACATTCTGCGGCCAAGGAAAGACAGTTCATTGAAATCAAATGAAAGACCAGAAACGGAATCAGAAAAAGTCGGAGGGAATGGGAAAATCTCTTCTTTCACCTCAAAGCAAACTCAACGCGACTCGACTCGATTCTTTTTTGTAGTTTTACCGACGTCTGCTCGTGTGTCCGTATCCTGTCCGCTGTCCGTCCGCTTGTCCGTCGATTCGCCCTCCTTCAGGTTACCTGTTCCCCAGTTGACTGGCCTTCCATAGTGTTGGATTCTTTATGGCCAGGGCCCAGAGATTCAGTCAGAGGCATATCTTTTGTCGGCATCATCCATCGTTGTAACTCATTTCCATTCATTTTTGCCTCGCAATTTGCGCAAAAAGGATGGCAACTCTCAAAAGGATATGCTTTACAGTACATGGCTTTAAAATAAATATAGCTTAAAGTGTTTATACAATTATTTGAATGGATTATTAATACATTAAATGTTTCATCGAGAAGTTATTTATGTTATCATATTTATTTGATTGTTTTTAAAGAGAAAAATATTTATTTTATGTTTAATATCAGCATAAATTAATTGCATAAATTAAAAAAGGAATCTCATCATCCAATAAAATAACAGTGATATAATAACATTTTAATCATGGTTAAATTTTAAAGAGTTTTAGAAAGTGTATTTTAAGAAAAGCCCTTAAGGTTTTGGTAAATACGTCTTATATGTCATTTAGGGGCTTATGAGACTAGACTTATGCAATCAACTGCAGTTTCAAAAATCACCTTAAATCTCTCCCAGTTTAGCATTGATTACTTGGTAATTCAGGCAGCAAAATTGCAGTTAATAAGTGAGTTGGGGAAAAGCGTTGGAACCCAACAAAAATGAATGAAAACAATTCGAAAAGATATTTTTAAGTAAACTCCTCACGCTCAAGAGGCGATCGAGTAGAAAGACGATGCAATAAGAGAGGTCCCGAGATCGCTCGAATTGCAGTGGGGGCTCACCCAAGTCGACTTTTCTGAGGCGTTCGCCAGGAACTCAACCTGAATTTATGTGTTTCATTAAAACCGTTATGAGACGCGTGTTTTGCAGCCATTAAGGATCGAAGAGTGGGGAGGTGAAATGATCAGAAAGGGGGCTTTCGGGGGAGACATTACAATGTAATGATGTGGCTCCTCTTGTCGGTACCTCTCAGATTTCCTTTGAGCTCTGGACATTGCTTAAATGCTGGCTATGGCCTAGTTTCACTTTGGGTTTCAATTATCTGAGATTGTTTTTTTTATTTTTTTTTTTGCGGCTGCACAGAATAATGACGTTAAGAGAGAGAAGATATTACCAACCGTTTTTATACCCTTGCAGAGGGTATTATAATTTTGGTCAAAAGTGTGCAACGCAGTGAAGGAGACATCTCCGACCTTATAAAGTATATATATTCTTGATCAGGATCACCTCCTGAGTTGATATAGCCATGTCCGTCTGTCCGTCTGTCCGTCTGTCCGTCTGTCCGTCTGTCTGTCCGTCTGTCTGTCCGTCTGTCTGTCCGTCTGTCTGTTTCTACGCGAACTAGTCTCTCAGTTTTAAAGCTATCGAATTGAAACTTTGCACACACCCTTCTTTCCTTTGCACGCAGTATATAAGTCGGAACGGCCGGGATCGGCCGACTATATCCTATAGCTGCCATATAACTGAACGATAGGAAATGCCATAACTCTGCTGTTTGTAAAGTTAGGAAGTTGGGATTTTCTATGGCTTCTTTATTTGGCCAATCAATTCGACCTACCAAATTTCATAAGGATCGGCCGACTATATCCTATAGCTCCCATATAACGATAGGAAATAGCATAACTTTGGTGTTTTTAGAGTTAGGAAGTTGGGATTTTCTATGGGTTTTATATTTGGCCATTCAATCCGACCTACCAAATTTTATAGGGATCGGCCGACTATATCCTATAGCTGCCATATAACTGAACGATTGAAAATGCCATAACTTTGGTGTTTTTAAAGTTAGAAAATTGGGATTTTTATGAGTGTTAAGAATGCATCATATGAATAATTTTGGAGAATATTATTTACAGAATATTCTGCAAGGGTATATCAACTTCGGCTCCGCCCGAAGTTAGCTTTCCTTTCTTGTTGTAATGAAAGTTGATGCATTGAAAAGGGAAGCTCTTGAAAGCACTTACAGACAAACAATTGTTTCCATAAGAAATCTATATTGAAATGGATTAAGAACTTCTAAAAAATATTAAACATTTCTTACTATAGCCAGTTTCTTTTAATATAACTGGTTTCTAATGTAGTTCATCGCTTTAATTTAAACTGATTTAAATATTTCTTAAGCAAAAGAATTTCCCACACAATTTGTTATTCGATTTGTGGTCTTCTTGACTTCCTTTATTAGCAGTTCCTCTTGGCCGCTCCTCCGGAATTTGTCGGCTTCTACAGAGACGATTAAGAAGTAGTTTTCCGTTTATTTTTTTGGGGTAAACATTCATTTTAATTTCACAGGGCCAAAAACCGAAGACCCCAGATTTCAGGAGTAGAATTGAGAGTCAGACGGCAGCAGTCAATTGACGCTTTGTTTTATAACTTCGAAGACGTAAGACAATAAACATCCAGTCCCTCGCTTACCGCAACCACTCCCCCAACTGTCGGGCGCCCCTCCCCGGAAAAGGGTTTTCTACGGATCTCTTTCTCACTCCATCTACATACATATATCTCGCTTATTTTCGGGCTGCTTAGGTAGTTTCTGCTGAGCTGAGACTTTCAGCAGGTTCACAGGGCGCCGACGACGACTGGAAACCACCAAAGGTGATGACTGCTGTAATTGTTGTTGCTGTTGTTTCTTGGTAAAAGGTGTTCCGCACACACAGATACATACGCACCCGAGTGCACTATGGCCACATGGCACTTACATGGGATTGCTGTAAAACGCAACTCTCTGTGGGACTCGTCTGTGCATATTTCGTTTCCTCTGAACTTGGGTTTTCGACTCTTGACTTCGAAGCCCTTCTTAGGCGAAATGAAAGAAAAAACATAACCAGGAGACGCCGCCTAGACTCGGCTAGACTTTTGAAGTTTTTTAAGGGTTTTTCGCTCAAAGATTGGTTAGCAAGCGACTTGAAGAGCAGTCAATTGTTCGAAATAGATGGCTAGGGAACATCTCTGTTAGGTGTCAGCGAAATAAAAGTCTTTGAACCACGAAGAAACTGTGGGAAAGTTGTTTAAACAGATCTCTAGATTCACAAATATCGGGAAACTGTTAAGCAGTTTTTAAAAGAATTTTTGGAAAAGCTATAAAAGTTCGGTAAAATTATTAAGTTTAACACATTAAGAACTATGTTTATAAAAAACATAAATATTTTTTTAAAAGTATTAACTCATAATGCATAACGAAACACACTTTTTATTTCAGTATTTTATATTAATATTAAATTTAATATAAATCATGTTTTGAGTATATTCGCTATAAAAAGAACACTGATAATATGTATTCCATTATAAGTCATTCCAAATCATTAAAATAAATTAGCAGACACACAAGGCTTTCTTCTAATTTTAAGTACTTTCAACCACATTATAGGCCTCTTATAAAGAATCATTGCATGATATTCCGTACTTATAAATAATCGCGTACAATTTCAACATCTAATCTAAAATAATTTTCCTTTGCTCTCTTTCCAGGTAAGTTCCCAGCGATCATCTCGACATTTTCCCTTCGGTTTTTAAAACAGTTTAAGTAAGTCTACCATTTCCTGTGATCTATCAGCATAATACCCCTCTGGCCCGTTCATTAGCAAATCAAATAAAAATTCTTTTTTGGCCTGCGGTTGAGAGACCTTCTCATCAAACTGAGACCTTCCCCGATTTCCCTCTTCATCAGCTTCAGCTTTAAAACCTCAACGCTGGCGGCGTCTGCAAATTAATAATAATCAAGCCCAAATTACACAATGACACGCACTTGATGATGTCTCATCGTGTCTTTTTCCGACCCGTCTCTCTACGTCTCCGCCTTTTAAGGGGCCTCGTGCTCGACTATCAATTAGGCACATCTTTCAATCAACTGCGAGACACTCGACACTTGAAGCCAGAGGATGAGATTTTTTATACACAAAGAATTAGCGCTAATAATTAGAAGACGGCTCGGAAATATTTTCATCGCCACCAATTACCACACGCCAACGCTTACCCTCGATATATCCCTTCTTGTTTTGTCGGATGTCAAGTACATAATAATCATAATTTGTATTTTTATCTTGACTTTGACAGGTGCGCGGGTTGCGCACTTTTTCGGTTTTTTTTTTACTTTTTGCCCTTTACTTTGTTGCGGTCCATAAAATTTTCGAGTTCCCCCTTTTGGTATCTGGAAATTTATGTTAATCTCAAGCTTGTTGCATGTCATGCCGGCAAATGTCGCTTAATTATGAGGATCGCCCGGTCTCCGAACTTTATCTCCCTCACTCTCTCTAATCATAGTCAGTTTTTTAGATGTTCCTCTTCCCTTTTATGTTTTTATTATTTATGTGTTCCTTGATATTGCTATTGTGGAATGTGGAAAATGTTAATTAAATTGTAATTTATGGCGGTCTGTAAATGGGGTTAGAATAGATTTAAAGAATTCGTTAGGAAAGGTTAGAAAAAGAAATAAATATTGCTAAAATGTTTCTTGACCCTTTTTTTTACTTCCGTTTCATTTGATTTATTTACCATGAGAACATACATTTTTGTAAATACAAAAAAAAAATATAGAAATAGCAATACATTATATTTTACTCTTATTTTCTAACAATCTATAAATTGTAATTTTACAGTATTCTTTGAAGCAGCACATTGAATATGCAATGAACTAAATTTTGTTTTCTTCTCACTACTTGAATGTGTTTTCTCACTTCATTATCTTAAATGAATCAGATAGTATTTGTTTTATACTCACTCTATAAATCATCTGATATTGGGTTACCAGGCAACAAACCAGACCGATAAGATAAGCGGTCAGTTCAAGTAGAGTTTCAGTCATCGAGGGCATCATCTGTGGTTATATGGTTATTTCCCTTCGTGTTGATTCAACAACTCTCCACCACATTCCATTCTCACGCGCCCGATTTTTGACCAATTCCAATGCTAATTTGTCATTTGCCACGAAGCGTGTCTGTAAACTCTCTCCGCCCCGCCACTCCCTCCTCATTAACAAATTATGCAATAAATGCAGGATACCGAAGCTAACGATGTGCCAATAAAACTCGTTCTCCCCATTCCGGGGACCCTTTTCCCTTTTCATTTTTCTCGATGCCACTCGCACTTAATTAAGAACTTCATTTAGCACCTTTGGCTGCGGAGCAGGAGCAGGAGCCGGTGAGCCGGTTTTTCGGGCCGAGGCTAAAGAATTTAATCGCGCTTTGCATATCGCCGGATGAGGAGCTCCTTGCTGCCCCCTGGTCCCTGAATCAATATTTTGCTTTCTCACGCTATTTTCGGACGTACTGCCATACAGAAGAAGTCGAGCAGGCTCTCTGGAATGCGGAGCACAGTTGGCAACAATTTTGCCTGATTGCAGTCGGACCTGGGCTGCTGACTCGTCCGCCACATGGTCCGTTGCCATGGAAGACCACGTTCCAGTCCCAGTCGGCAAATCGAGAAGTCGGAGTCAAAGTCCCAGTCCCCAGGTTTAAATGGTATCACATGTCGACGTCGTTGGTTTTTCTACTCAAGTGCATTTGCATGGCAGCTATGCCATCGATACTCTTTTTTTAAGGCAGGGGTACTGTGAGTTTTTCTAACGCTTCGATCATAATTCATCATCGGAGTGATCATGTGAAAAAAGTTTCTGTGATGTAAAAGGGGTAATATAGATATTATTTTTAAGACTACGAATAGCTTAAAAAAGATGGTTTTTTAACAAAATGCATTATATCTGAAAATCATATAAATGAAAAAAAAAATTTTGTAAATTTAAAAACGAATTTAAATAAAATAAAAATAGTTACTCATTAATATGACAAGTTGGAATAATTCCTTGCCTCGAACTTTTTAAGATTCAAGGGTATTCTAGCTGCATATAATATCTGGTTTTTTCCGTATCCTTCCTTCCCCTTATAAACTTCTGTGCTCCATCTTTCTTTGCTGCATTTGATGATAAATAGGCGCAAAGGTAAAAAGCCAAAACGTGAATGCGAATTTCGTAAGTCTCGACTCATGTTCAAGAGGTAAATAGAAGGAAGTCAACTGGATGGGAAGATGAGGTGAGGTGAGGGGCAATATCGGGCAGGTGAGGCATGCGGCAGTCGCTTTTTTTCAAGTGCAACCCGGAGACCGACTGCTGGCGAGAAAGGCAGTCGAGGAGGCGGCGATTCAAGTGCTTCTCTTCCTGACTTTGACTCCTTTGGTGCTGCTGCCTTTGCTTCTAGTTCACTGAGAGCAAAATTGAGATATAAAATAATACCAATGTTGTATAAAGAATTATTTAAGCCGTTAAAATTAAAAAGTACAAGATTTTTAGTAATGAATTTTAGAGATACAATTAATACTCTTTATAAAGAACTTCTCCTAATAAATTGTCGTCTCTAAATAAGGCTTATTCCTCTCTGCAAAAACCTTGTTCTTATTATTTAAGTCCCTAATAATCAAAACTAATAAAAATATGATGCAGAAAGTTGATAACTTAAAGTAAACCTTACTTCGATATGTAAAATACTCTACATTTAAATTATAATTTAAAGCGGAATTAGCTATAAATTTTGAGAATCCTTTTTCTCTGTGTTCTTCGCTTCCTTTTGCCCGTTGTTTTTGTTTTATGCGCTGGCATGTTTGTTTGTCAACCTACACCAACAACATATCCCGCCAGCAGCAAAATCAGCAGAAGCAGCAACAGCAGCTGTTGCCGGCAAACATTTGCAATTCAAGGGGGGGCGGGGCAGGTGGGCCAGAAGGGGCGGGGCCGAGGGGGCTGCATAGGTAGTCAGTCAGGAGGCGCAGGCGCTGGCACATGGCAATATTTCATTACCCACGGGCAACTGCTCGCCCAGAGTAAAACGCCTAGGATCGAGGGGAGCGAAATGTCGCTGTCGTCGTAGCTGCCTCCGCTTTTTATTCGCTTTGTGTCGGCATTTGAGGCATTTCCCCCTGTATCCATCCTTTTCCCCTGGCGAATGTCTCTGTTATCTGCAACTTGGCTATGAAGATACAACTCTTACGCACATGTAAGCGGGTTGGAAAAGCAGTCGCCTGCCCCTTTGTTGCAGTGGGAAGTTGCAATTGGAGATTGTCAATGTCGCAGGGCCCACGATGCGTGGAGTCTAGGAATGCGGGGGATTCTCAATGACTGCGATACTAAATTTATGGTTTGTTAGGTGGAAATAAGCATGAAAAGATAATCGGCAATGTAAACAGAACTTACCATAATGAACTGACAATTTCCGAATTTGTGTTGGGTTTTGCAAAGAGTTTTCTTTTTTCAATATGTTTATTCGTGTTTATTCATAGTCAATAATTTATATCTAAGTTTTCAAATGATTCTTTCGTAATTGTTATATTTTTTATATCATAACTAACTCCATTTGATGTAATTAAAAATTAATCAATCTAATTTATTGAGAATTTGCCATAAACTTATTTATGGTGCTATTCAAAGTATCTTTTCGTGCCTACCCAGATATTATCTTTATTGTTCTTCATTCCTTAAGTTTATTGATGTCCGCAAATAGCCTTCTCTCTTCTGCAAGGTTTTAAATTAACTGTCGTTCTGTGTTATTTAAAAGTTTATTTCTTTACATTCCTTCTTTTAATGTTCCTCATTCATTAGCTTTATTGATATCCGCAAATTGCGGCCGTTCTCTGCGCTTCTCATTTATTCGACTTGTCTCATCCAAGCTTTGCACCTGCCGCAGAGACAGGTGGTTCTTCTTGCTCCTCTCGGGGCTTTAGCTCCATCACTATGCCTCATAGTACCACGCCCCTTCTGATGACTTGACGGCTGGCATAACTTTTGCCACTTGCGAATATTTCCATACCATCCATGAGGCGGCGACAATAAAAACAAAAACGAGACAGAGCCAACAGATGCAAAGTTTTTTACTCTCCCCCACCCCAGTCTGCTCTTCGTTTTTACGCGCATCTGCAAATTAAAAACGCATTTTATTTTATGTGTGGCAACAGCAGCAGAATAAAAAAGCAGAGAACCTGGTACTTTGACAATAGGCAAAGGTAGACTACACTGCAAAACAGCGCAGAAATTAAACCTGAAACTATTATCAGTAACGATTGCATTTTAATTCAAGGTCTTTCGGATTTTAATTTTTCGGTCCCCGAAATTTAGATCGGTTTATTTTTAGCTTATGTCAACGAAAAGCCTCTTCGGCGTATGTCTGTGCATACCGTTTGGGATCATTTCCAGCTTAATACTACAGCGTCGGATTAAATTTTTAAACATTACACTTAATTTGCCTGCCTTTATATAGACTCCGTTTCTTGTATATTGCAAAAGTGGTTGCAACTTCTACGTTACATACTTTTTTGTGCTCGCAAGTGTACGAGAGGAGAGGCTTAATTGTTAGGTTGTGTGTAGGATACACGACACAACAACACTCGACAACAATGAGGATGAGACTGAAGGGGATCGAGGGACAGGGACAGGGGAAACCCTGTTGAAATCAAAGCTTTGTGATGCCGACACGATGTGAGGATGATGATGACAGGTAGCCGAGTGTTTAATTTATGTCTTTTTAAGCACTTTACTCGCTCGCCTCGGAGACAGATACTCGGATGCCTCAGACCAACAGAATTCATAAGTTTTTTTGCCTCTGCAGTTTCAAGTTGCTTCCATCTGGGTGGGTTGATGATAAAAAGCAGCACAAACTTTGCCTGCGAGTGGGTATTTTTCTATTAATCAAAGATGCTGTAGGCCTACATGCGGAGAGATACATTTGTATCTTTGGGCAGTCGAGTGATAGAGGCTTCTCATATATTGATTAGTGGTGATTAGTTTGAGTGTTGAGTCTTAAAAATGCAGCGTAAGCCATTCACGCTGATATATAATGATATGTGGTATATATTGAAATCAAAACATAAACCTTAAGTTCCTATTAGGTTCGTACTTTTTGTTAAGTTTAAGGTTATTATAAGAGTGAAGCAATCAAGCAAAAAAATAGCATGTGTTAAATATTAAGAGTTTGAGTTCGCTTTAATTTATCCTCTTCAAAATACAAAATGTATGTGCTTTCTCAACCATTCCCTGGTGTGCAAACATAAATCCTGTGCCAATCTAAGACGCATTAATTATATTTTATCCTGGCCGAACAAACCGCCACTAAAAGCATTCCTGAAATATAAAATATAAATTTCTGCCTTCGTTTCCGATGGATAAACGATAATACTTTCTTGCCATATCCCCCGCCGAATATTCGAGATATCCTGCGGCCATTAAAAGGCGCGTACTTAATGTTCGGGTCGGGATTATTAGGGCTAATCATGCAATGTTCCTGCCGCCAGGTGATGGGAGGGGATCAAGGTGTGTGAGCGCTACGAATCTGTAACAAAAAGCAGGAGTTTGGTTACCAGGAAGAGGCGTTGCCGCAACGATAACAATGGAACTCAAAGGGATAATGCGTAACGCAGCATAGAACAAAGGGAAGGGGAACTGAGCGTTTAATGCTCTCATTATGGGAATCATCAGTGGCAGCAGCCCCCGCACAGATTTCGTCAGGGGATCGGAGAAAATGCGACTCAGTGCAGCGCAACGAATCCGCTCGAGTGGCACTTTTCCCACTTTTCCAACTTTACCAACTGCCACTGACAGCTCACAGAAAAATGTGTCAATTTGCAGTAATCTAATCTGGGTGTGCGGTCCTCTCCCTCCCTTTTTTTCAATGGGCACAAAAAACGAAATTCCATTGAATTACCAGTGGTTTTCTTTCTGTGCGATAATGTGGCGTTTCAATTTTAATCAATTATTATATATTATATTGTTATCTTTGGCATTTTGTTTGTACAAATCGATCACTGTGTGGGGAAAAAATACAAAAAATGAAAGTGGCACACACCCAACCTAAACCCCAAAAAAAAGGGAACGGGTTGGGTTTACTTTGAAAATCCTCAATTAGTTGTACACATAAATCACCCAAGTTTCCAACAAGTTGTGTCTTTTTTCTTGAAATTTGATTTGGGTTAAAGATTTCTTGTCAATGATATGGATAAGGGGAAATGGGAGGTGGAAATCGGGCTTCTGATAACCCACGTAGAATAAATGTAGACAGAAAGTAGCACTGATGAAAACTCAATTATATTGTAATTATATATATTTATATATTTATATATTATAATTTTTGATACACATTTGTAGGGTAGAACTTTTTCTTGCTAAAAGCTGCTTTACAGATAATGGCAAAATTATTGCAATTTCCTGTTCACGCCCCATGTTTTATCCATCTTCGATCACTTTTATATGCATTGATACATTTGTAAATATCACATCTATGTGCCAAAAAATAACCGATCATGACGGCCGTGCGATGATGACAGCAAAATATTTTCTATGAACGCTAACACGAATGCTGAAAACGGCGCTAGAGTGTGAACTTTACTTGTTGATTCCAGTTTATTTGAATTAGCTTAGATCAGCACAATCGGAATTGAATAGATAGATACAAACAGCTGCAACCAAACGAACCCCAATAAATGATTCCCTTTTTGTTTTGTTTATCGTTTAGATTTCCCGAGACTGGAACTACCGATGAAATATATAAAATGTGCTAATGGATTAATTACCTGTCTGGAGGAAATGTATTTCTTACCCCAAACGCTTGTTCCACTCGATTCAGTTAAAGGCAAAACATACCGAATCTGTTTACATTTCTAAAGATATCCAATTTCTGCGCATCATCTCTGGGACAGGGCCACAAATATTATTTGATTTTTTAATTGTCGACATAAAAATGTCTGAGCGAGGCAACAAAATGTGTTAATGGCTATAATCGGATCCGAAAGATCTCAACGCGAGAGAGAACTCGTCTCGACTCGTTCCCCGAGTCCTAATAATGAGCACAATTTGCCAAGTCATATCCTAAAGCGTCCGCCAGCCATCATTGCCTGTTATTAGTTGGCAAGGCGATGATCTTATCATTTCTCCACAGTCTGGTCTGCTTTTCAGATCGGGTTGGACTACAACTCAATTTTTGTTCGGTCTGTGGGAGCATCATTCCTGAATAGCTCCATTGATTGCGATTGTTTGATCGTTGAGCGGCAAAAGTTGTATATCATCCAATCATGTCCGGTATTTCTTACCAGTTTATATTTTTGTCGAATTTCATTTCCCCCTTTTCGGACGTTTCTTTTCGAGTAACCTGCAAACTAGAGTTGTTCTTAATGGCTTTTCAATTGAGGCATTAAATTATTATCATTATGGATGTTTATTTTTTAGGTGGATTTTGGGTGTTTGACATCTTGATAGCGTGAGAAAGTTGAGGGCATGAGTAGATACATTTTTTGGAATTAAAAACATTAAACATATTTCAAAATGTTTTTATGCTAATATTTTTTAAAGATTATTTTGATTTGAGAAATCACTTAATCTTGACTAGGTTTTACTTCATCCCGACTGATACTCACATTATAGAGTTCCTTTCTGCTGGCGAACACCCCTGGATCATTCCGTTTGCCTAGCAGTTTCAATTCGCCTGGCATATTTCAGGCCATTAAAATCCCACTTAAGTCTTAATAAACTAACACCCAGACAGATCAAAAGGCAGACAGTTCAGTGGGGAGTTGTATAGCGACTAAGGTAATTATCCTGCCAGCACGTAGAGCAAACCAAACACACACAGCCGCACAGTGGAGAAACTGCAAGGCGACGGCGATCTATTGCCCCCACATGCATGTCCAGCAACGCCCCAAATGCTGTCATAATTGCCCCCAGAGAGGCGACTGGACCTGTGGGCCTAGAACCTCCAAAGAGAGAGTCTGCCGAGATCGCCTCCTGATCATTTTATAATACCAACACGTACAAACGTCAATTAAATAAATACAAGATACCAAAAGCGTTGTAAACGCCCCGAAACGCCGGCCAGTATCGTGGGCCATGGCCCAGACACCCAAGAAAAAGCGATTCATTCGCAAGCCGAAGAACGATTCATAAATTCATGCACTGAAGCAAAAATACACTGTTCAAATTACGAAATAAAATTAAATCACTCTGATAAATGCATTACGTTAGGATGTTTCTTGAATTAATCATATTTAAAATTAAATAGTTTCCATGAATAAATTAATATGATTCGATTGAGTGTTGCTTACATTAATTTCAATTTCAAAATAACTATTACAATATTTGAAATCGTTTTAAGTGTCATCCGAATCTCAACTGATTATCAAAAGTTATATGAACTAGTCAATCAAATGTATAATTTTATAAAGTTTTTCGAGTGCACTTTTCCCTGCTCTTCATCTGGGTCTGGCTGCGGAATGTGCTCCGGCTGGAGTTCGGCTCTTTCCTCCTTTTCCCCGTTTATTTTTGGTCTAGAACAAGTTTTCGATGAATGCGGCTCCCCGTGGCGACTGTTGCATCTTGCATCTTGCATCAGTACTCGTGGTCGTATCTGGCAGTGGCAACTTCCTGTGGACAAGTTCTGGCTAACTGAAGAGCTCAAATCCGCAATGGGAGGAATTGTCAATCCGGCAAATTTAATCAAAGTGCTTGGGGTCAGGAGGAGTGGTGGCCACTCGAAGCATTTCATCATTTATTTGCCCACTCAATTAGTTGAGGGGCCTCTTGGGTCGATCATCATCCAGTTTGCTTTGTTCTCCGCCAGTGTTTATTTGGATTATCGCTCCACAAGTATGGGGAGGCAGCATCTTGGCAGGCCTTCTTTTTAAGATCCACAGCAAAAATACGGCTTTTCGCGTTTCTAAGATCTCCGTCCGAAATGATAAATGGTGGCCAACTCTCGCATACAGACCGCCACATTGATTATTCGATTCGAATCGATTTGACTATTCGATCTCCGATGTCTCTTAATTGTCTTGATTAGCTTCCTAATGAATTTTTAATAATTTTTCATCGCTACCCTCCCGCGATCCTTCACTTATGCAAATTAATTTGACACAATTCATATATTTTTTTGTAGATTGTAAGATTTGTTCCGCTTGCGTCATGGTAAAACGATGTCGGTTCATATATGTGTTCAATATTATTTTTATGACGCATTTGACTTCTCGAACATAGGATATCGTACTTATAAATAAGAAACATGAGGAATGGAATGAAACTAAAGTGGGTTATAATTGTATATATAAACTATATATATTATTTTATTAAAACCCAAAACAAAAACAAAATAAGAATTCAAATAATACCAAGTTTTGACAAATATCTAAACGTTTTCGGGTTTTAGTTTCGAATATTGACCATTACACACTACGCATACAACTTACCCGAAAATCAGATCAAAATTTTTATTTTCCAAGTTCTGCCGGCTATAAATAGGTTTCTCATGATTTTGAGAATTTTTCTGGTTATACCGCAGTGCATCAACCTCGAATCTCTCCGCTCCACTCGCCGTAATGGAGTGCAACACCATTCAATTTCGATCAATTGCCATTGATTGATATCAACAGCAGAAAGTAGATGTTGCAGCTGCTGCCCCATTGAGAGATTCAATGGCTGTCGGACTCGCTGTTGGCTGCTAATTAAACAGCTGCATTTCGCACCAAGGCACTGGGCATTTCATAATAATATTGCCCCCCAAGGAACATTGTTGGCCACCCACCCCCGCCTGTGGCAGCTTTAAAATGCTGCTAAATAAGCCCACAATTTATCAGCAATAAATTTGCCTTCATGAGCACACATATTGGCTTCACTTCACTGTCTTCTGTCTGCCTTTAAGTTTTCTTTATAGTGCAGCAAATTCATCTAACACGCGGAGCCAACAATGATGTAGTTACTCCAGTCAACAGACCTCTTTGTATCTCTTTTGTTGCATTTCAATTTAAATAAATGTCTTTGGTCTGCATTCGAGTAAAAGCTTTATGAAGAGGCGTCCCAACAACAGGAACTACAATGATGATGCGGATAATGCCATTTTTCTTCATTTGCGTGTTGTCAGCAGCAGTTTTTTGTTAAAATTGGAGATGATGGGGAGTAATGGGGAATACTAAACTTAAGGAGCTTAGTAAATAAGAAGGCGGATTAAATTGCAAGAATATGCATCGGAGGAGTTTAACATATTTATTTCCAAAGATTAGACTGCTTAAGACTTTAGAACATTTACTAGCATTTTAAGCATTTTAAATTCTTTAAATTGTTTTGGATAACTTAGCTAACACAAAAGAACATAATGGTAATTCTGGCTGCACAAAATAAAAATATTTTCTTAAATATAAAACTCTCTTAAGGTAGCAATCAAATATCCCCCGCACTAAGATAAATTTGTAACCAATTTGGTTGTCTGTCGCCAAGTGTCGCGATCTATCACTTGTAATCCCAGTTCCCCCTGCAAATATTCCACACACATGATCCCCGGCTGGCAGATCCATAAATCGTTTAAACTATTTTCTCGAGAATTTATGAAGAGAGGGGAAGTCAGACAACGCCCACTTGTGGGCCAAAGGAGAATTACGTTATTAAGTCGGCAACAATTTATTTAGTTTAGTGCACTTGTCATTAAAGATAATTTATAAGTGGTGGCGGACAGACTGAGCAGCGTCTCTATAATCATATTTCAGACCGAGTTCAGATGAGGGTGCCCCAAAAGAAGCGTGGGCGTTGCAACAACCCAAAGCGTTGTCTAAATATAATTGGCGTTTGGGTGGGGAACGAGGGAACGTCGTGTTTGTGGGTATGTTGCAACTCCCAACGAGCCTCAAGTGATATCTTTATTTGATGGGCTTTTAAGTGCTATAAAAACAGGTCGTGTCCGCGACATTTGACTTTGGCTTGGGCCAAGAAGTTCCCCAATTTGCCTATGTTAATTTTTGCCCCTACCACGAAGAAACCCGAATTTCTCCTCAACATTAAATGGCCATAAACTGTCAAATAAAGCCCAGTTATTAGTTGTTCGAAGCTCATTAAGTATGCCGGCCAAAAGATAAATAGAAATGTGTGTGATTAATAATCATCACCGGGGCTCATCAGCAGCGGACCTTAAGACAAAGTAGGGCCGAACCCACAAATTATGCTGTCACAGCAAACAGGAGAGGAGTCCAAGTTTGGCAGTCTCATTCACGCGTCTCTAACAGGATTATGTGGCATGCAACATTAGCATTTTCAGGGTGTCGTCCATCCTACTTGGTATATACTATATACTCTCATACCAACCAATCCTTTTCCTTCTTTTCGCTTACCTGCCCAAACATTGCCTAATTTGTTGTCGTCTCCCACCGGTTTTTTTTTGACCTTTTCTCCGCTTTGTTGCCACTCACAGCTTGACTTTTTGGGATGGTTTTCTCATTTTCCCTTTTTTGTTTTGGGGAATTTATGCTCGATTACGTCCACATGGATTTCGTAGAGTTTATTTCTGGATTCTAGGCTATCCCTATCTCAGGCGCTGAAATGCTCTTCTCCATGGAACTGCCATCGATTATTGATTTCATTAATTATTAACGCTGTGTGTGTCGGT
This sequence comes from Drosophila fuyamai, assembly GCA_018153365.1. Taxonomy (NCBI): domain Eukaryota; kingdom Metazoa; phylum Arthropoda; class Insecta; order Diptera; family Drosophilidae; genus Drosophila; species Drosophila fuyamai. The sequence goes on from JAECXW010000523.1 coordinate 1,223,867, forward strand.
CGCAGTTGTTGTTGCTCTAATAAATATTAATAAATTCCATTTAAGATTTTCTTTTATTGAAAATGACTTTATATTGTATGGGCACCCCTCCAAGGCTGATACAAATGCATTTTCAAGAGCAAATCAATTGTGCCGAGAAGTTACACAACACAAAAGATGTGAAGTTCACCTGCTTGGGTCCAGAAAAATTAAAAATTTTCTCTCGTTCTAGTTGTGCCACATGCATGACTCATTTGTGATATCCATTTCCGTCAAAGTGGTTGATCTATATATGCTAAAGATTCAATATCTTTTTCCCAACCACAAGACAATAGGCTCTTGTCATTGCTTAGCTTTCGATTCGATATTAATTACAGCTCTTTGCCAGATTCATTACCAAAGAATTAAGGTGGAGGGATTGGCAGAGATCGAAGCAACCTTTGAAAATGCCACAAAATTAAATCATTTATGAGCTCTAAAATTGTACGCTTCTCCTGGGGCCTAAATTGTTTTGTGGTCAACAGCAATTTGGACCAGGGTAGATTTGCTAATTATTTTTTTACCTCTGGTTTTTCTGCTCTGTTCCTTTTGCCGGGCTTTACTTACAGAAGAAATCTCAGATTTTATGGCTTTTGCGGTTAGGCTCTGCGGTTTTGCGAAAGGTTGGCAAAGTGGGTGAGAGCCGGGGCTTAAATGCTCTTTTATGGCTTAAGCGCAGCCTGCCAATTGATTCGGTGACTCGTCATTGTTAACGTTTTTAATTGGGACACAAAATATGCTGCTCGTGTTGGTCGCAGCTAAGAAAAGGAAAAAATCACTCACAGTTTGACAGCGACACGTAGTCAATGTCTTCAGCTTTGCAAAAATAAAAGCAAAGTAAGACGAAACTGAACCGCAGGAACGTGCTTTGAATAAACACACAAAGTGGACGCTGGCTGCATTCGGTAAATCTCTGTCTTTTCTCAGTTTCTCCCCCCGATTCGCCGCTCTTTTGCCAATCGTTTGCTTTTTATCTCGTGTCCAAAATCGAATTTAAATCCAGTCAAAACATCAACCAGGCCATAACATGTCTGAATTGGTCTTTGCGGCACTTTTGACCATGGCCTAAGCTGATATTCTCCCCGGGCTATCTCCTTCTGGTTCTCTGTTTCTCCACTCCTTTCTCTTCAATTTTAACTTGCCTTATGGTGCGAAAATGTGAATTGAATAAAATGGTATTAAATGGTTGTTAAATCGATATTGAAATGTAGCGCAAATGGATGAATAAAATAGGAATAAAAAACAAATTCAATAAGATTGAGATTTTTATATTAAAATAAACGTTGCTTTTCGTTGTTTTTTGAATTAGTGTAAATACGTAAATCAAGTTGGTAATAAAGCAAAATACTTAAAATTAAATTAAGGTACATGCAAATACATTTTTAAGCCACAATCTCTACTTATATACTTTGATTTGAACCTTTTATAAATAAAATCCCACCTAATGTGATCCAATCAAACATCCGATCCCAATCCATAATTCGATTAATAAGCCCAGAAAAGAGCAGACAATTTTCTTACCTCGCCGGCAACCATGACAAATCATCAACTGACAAACAGAAACAGCGATGAATAAATTGCAAATAAATAGAAGAGGGAAGCAAGAAAAAAATTCAATAATTGTCAAACGGTGAGGTAAACAAAGACAGAATTTCGAACCTGGGCCAAGTTGAGCGGTTGGTTTCCTTTGAAATCGAACGAATTGAATGCCATTTCTCAGCTATATTTGGCTGATTTGTTTGTTTTGGCCCCTGGCCGACTTCCACCGCCTTATCACCCCGCCGTGGAGTTCGGTTCATTCAAGCGAAATTAATTAAACAATAAAATTTGATTAATGGCATTGTTGGGAGCGTGTGTGTTTTGGTCTCTGGAAAGCCTCTGTTTAACCTGTTTGCTGTTTACACATTTTTCTGTTGCCCCCAAAAATTGTACAATGAGGCGTATGAACAATGTGCACACAGCAAAAAATGTCGCTTGTAATTAGAGCAGCGCAAATTTAGTGGAAACTTGTGGATAAAGTTCAGCAGCGAACTTTAAAAGCGCATGAGAACATAAAAGGAAATTAATTATATCCGCATTGGAAGTTTTTAGAAATATGCTCTCGGGTTTTAAATACATAAATCTGAACTCTTTTCGCCACATGTTGTGCAAGTTGTTAGATTTTCAGTTCCCAAGAAGTTTTCTGCTTCTAGTCTTAATTCTCAGCTTTTCTGCTTTTTCTGCCCTTTTGGTTTCCCAATTAACAGATGTTTCAGATGGCTAATTACGCCAAGGGAAAAATGTTTGCTTGTTTTGTTGGCGGCTATTTCTGTATGCCTCGCTGGTGATGAAAAATATTCGCACATTTTGCGCATTTCAAAATTGTCATTTGGATGGATGGGAGGTGTGTTGAAATGCCGGGAGATGCAGCTTGGCCGCAGACATCTTGGCAGCCAAACAAATGGGCAAAACATGTGCAAAACTTTGAAAACTCTGGCTGACGTCGTCACTTCATCAGGCAAAAAGCCTGGCGACCTCCAACCCCTTCGACCAGGAAGAATTCTTGAATCATGCCCCCCCTCGCTCCCTGCCTCCCCATGTTTACATGAAACGTGTTTGCAACATAAACATTCCCTACACCTTTCCCTGCCCCTTCGAGTAATTTTAATTACGCCTAAAAGAGCCGCCGCGTACGTGAAGAAAGCGAAGAAAGAGCGAAGAGCCAGCGCGAAGAAAGGAAAAATCTCCCATGCAACATTTTAGCCCACGTTTTGTGTAATTACACATAGTCGGCGGGCGGTGGAAGGTTGGGGGTGGGAGGAGGGAGAAGGGAGTTTCCCGGCCGCGTGAAAAGGTGGAGCAGGCTAAATGTTGCAAATGCACCCGGCGGATACAGAATTAACAGTCAACGCCTCCGCCCGACTCGTTATTCATCTGAATGTTGCAAAACGAACGGTTTTCACAAAACTTTTCAACGGGAAATTATCCAAGGAGAGACATTTGTCTAGGCGTAGATTATAAATGGGCAGAACCTTATAAATGGAGATAATTATGGTCGCTGTAGTAATATTCTGTAACGTTAGTTTTGAATTAAACATTGCTTTCAGTAAAGTCTGCTGAGTCTTAAATTGAAAAATTCAATCTTTGTCTTTCTAAGGAATATCATCTTCTTTTCTTTTTAAAGATTTATTGTGAAAAGTCAATATTTACTAGCCAAACTTAAGTTTATCACTATTATTCACTATTATTATAAATATTTATATTATAAATATATTTATAGTTTTATTTATTATCACCTTCGGACTAAAAAAGCACTTATTAAGGGTTTATCGACAATAAAGCTCAAAATCCCAATCCCCAATCCCAGTCCCAAATCGATACAACTCTGATAATTTAATTAAGTGCGTGGCGATGGGAAGTGTGCCAGGGGAAGTGAACCCAATATCCCCCCAGTGGGCAAATATTTGTACAAATTTCTGCTGCGCTTATCGTTTTGGTAATTCCTATTTTTTTTGTGTACCACATCTCTATTTCGATCTCGGATTCGCGGCGGGTGGCGGCGATTGAGTTATATGTGTTGAAACTGCGGTCCACATGCAGTCCACTCGGACTGTTCGATTCGGGAGTGAAGTACATTAGTTTTTTCGGCCTTTGTTTGTTTCTATTTTCGGGGCTTATGGAGTGTAGTGAAAGAGCCATAAAAATCCGAAACCGAAGCAAATAAATATAGCGTTCTTTAAAAACAATTGAGATTTAATTGCATTCGCTGACCTGAAAATAAAATGAACGCAAAGTTTGTACTACTTTTGTGCGTCCAGAGTGAAACACTGATTTACAAAGTGTTGAAGAAACCTTGCTGTGTTGACCCAATAAATTACACTCCCTCCAGCGCATAAAATGAGTCCCTGCCAGATGTTGTTGCTGGAGTTAGAATAATATCCTAGGAGGAAAAAATCATTTTCAATTTACGTGCGAATTAAAAACAGAAGCTTTGCTGCCGTTTAAAGACCATGGGCACTGCTACCCAGTGGGTGGTGGCTTTCTGTGGGGTGGTGAAATGGTGGTGGCTGGGATTCCTTTTTCCTTTTTGCTGCCTTCGCTTGCTGTGCGCCTAATTAAAACTCATTACCATAAGCATAAAACTTGAGCAAGCAAATTTCCATCATCAAAACTGTTGGAAAAAAATCAGAACAAAGCCGTGTGCTAGAAGAAGCAAAAGGAAACACTTGAAAAATTAGTTTTAACCAAACAGATAGTAGGTTAATATACATTTTTAATTGTAGGTATCAAAATATATTAAAGGACTATATTTTGTTTTGTTTGGGAATTGAATTTCTAAACATGGTTAATTTAAAATTAGTCAAAAGGACACAAAAAAAAAACAAATGGTTATACTATTGACTTTATTTACAACAGGGTTTAAGATAGTTGTTATATAAATATAAAAGAAAATGCAAAATTAATAGTTTGTATGGTCAAAATAATTTTTTTATTTTACCAAATTAATTTACATGTAATAAATATTAAAAAAATGGTTTCAAAAAACACAAATAAATATTTGCTTATTAGTCTCAAATTAATTTTTCTTTCTGTGCAGACAAAATAAATTGCAGACAGGAAATTTAAGTCGAATCCTAAAAAAGGGGAAAAGCGAGAAGAAAAAAAGGCAACTGGACAGCAGCTCACAGGTTGTTTAACCTTTTCTTTGCCTAATGCAATTTCCTTGCCAGACGGCGACAATCTTTTTTGGTTTGTTTTATTTCCGTTTTCAGACTTTTCTTTTTGTTTTTTTTGGGGTGACTTTTCTGAACTATTTCAACCCGTCTCACTCTTTCAACCCCGCAGCATAGTGGAAAGTGAAAGCTACATGCGTGCAACGACCCTTTCACGGGCTTTCCTCTCTTCTGCTCTCTTTTCTCGCTCTTCTTTCCCGCCGTCTGGCTATTCATTCTCCCTTTTTCTCATTTTTCCTTTTTATTTTTGCTGAAAACTTTTCGTCCACGTGTGCAACAGTTTCGAAATCGCGCCGCTGGGAAATTCTGGGCGCCTGGTTGAGTTGCCGGCTCGCATTTGTGTGCCTCGCAAAAAGGACGAAGCGATGAGTGAGAATCCTGCCGCTCCTGCCGCTTTTGCGCTCTTCGCTTTGTAGTGGCCATTGAAACTCGACTCAAAAGTTAAGTTTTCCTAGCATTTTCCAGCCATTGATAATGCTGTATTGCCCAGATAAAAAGGGGTGAAAAGTGGGGTGGCAGGGTTTTAGTTTTTGGCGCCTGCCTTTGTCTGTTGTTGTTCTTGCCCTTACCATTCTGCCGGTTTCGGCTTTTCACTCGCCCAACTGTTTCAAATGTGTTTTTGTTTTGCGCTTTTCATCTCCAAGTGGAGCACAAAGAGTGGCTAGAAAGAGAGGTAGAGACAAAAGAGCGAGAGGAAGGGCACAGGATGCGGGTGGCGGGGAAAAGGGAAAACTTTGAATGCACAAGTGTGCGAGCTTGGGAAATGGAAGTGGCACATTTCCGACAGGAATTGTGCAGCGGAAAATGCATATGCGGTAAAAATATATTGATGAGATAAAATATGTAGCACACCTTTTAAATGAGGCTCTGGTTAAATGGAACAACAGCATCAAAGATGTATTGAAATTTTAAGAACTTACCTATTTTCTTGTGGGAATCCATTATTGTATACTTTTCACTTATGGCTTATTTCGGATAATAATGCGTTGATTGTTAAATTAAATTTCCCAAAATATTAAACTAAATAAATTGGATTGAATTTATTTGTATACATCTAGTGGTAAAAACAATAAAATTAATGAAAAACTATAATTGTAAACAGTGTTTAACCAAGTGGAAACCACTGGTTTCCCTTCTTTATTTGAATTTTGAAATTGTTTACACAATCTAGCCACAAAATCTCCCCTTCGCACCCATGGTAACCGACAGTTTCGTTTTTTTGTTTTCCACCTACGGGGTGCAGTTTTGCAGGCGAGTTTTGTTTCGGTGTCAAGCATCCTGTTGAGCATCCCGGCTGGGGACAATCTATCGCACTCTTAAAGAGTCCTCGGCGATTACCAAAGAGACGAGCTTAAAGTTAACCTTGGAGAGATGGCATGTCTGCCTGCTGGGAGTTCCTGAGCTCCCATTCTCCACTCACCCCGAACTTATCGCTGCTGGATATTCTGGATATTGACTGCGATACGCTCGCTAAACTTTCGCACCCTTTTAAGCGCCGCCCTCGGGGGTTGACTCGTCTGTCTGGGGCAATTCCTGCGTTTGTTGATCGTTACAGTAAATCATTTGAAATGAAATTTCACATCCGATGGTGGGTCGCCATGCACAGGAAAAAATTATGTCCTAGGATTGTCCAAAAAATTTTAAATTAATAACTATATGGAACTGCCATACTATGGATTAGGAAGAGTATTTATTTAATGGACCGGAAATACTTTTCCTAACGTCGAACATGTTTGATTTATCTTTAAAGATAATTTTCGATTCTAAAGTACTTTTGAATTATATTTTGGATATTTGAAATAGTTTTGTAAATTGGATGGCATTTTTCCTTAGTGTCCTTCGGGAGTTTTTCCTGCGCCTTTGCCACCCTCCTCGTAACTAAGTGGATTGCGCGTGGAAATGGAAAACATGTGACCAGCTCTCCCAGGGGGTGGGAGTGGTGTCTGCTGCTCTGCCACCCACTTTTCTGGGTGGTTTTTCGGTAACTTGTTTTTTTTTGGTTTGTCGTAATTCTGCTTTTTTGCCAAGCAAAGCCAAAGTTTTCTATTAGACAACGGGGTGATTTCCACAGCGTCAGCTCGAATAAAAGGGAAAATGCCATATCGGTAAGTTGAGGTCATTTATTATGCTCATGACACCTTCCATCCTTCGCCGTTCCGGCTTCCTTTTTTGGTGAATTCCCCCCCTCGAAGTTGCCGCCTGGCAACATTTGTTATCTGGGATCCCCCGCTGCCTCTTTTCCCATTTTCCATTTCCCATTGTTGTCTGCCGGCAAAATTATGCAGCAATTCATAAAAATGGCTGGCAGAAGAACCACTGGCGTTACTTTAATACCGATATGTTATTCTATCGTAGATTTAAGCTACGGTTATCGATTAGATCAAGGTATCTGGGAGGGGTGACCAAATTCAGGGGTTTGGTTTATGGCTGTCATTTTGCGTGGCACTTAAGTGGATTCAGAAAAGGGGACAGAAAACTGAAAAGGTGTAGTAAATAATCCCTACGGAAAAATTGGGATGAAGTTAATGGGCTGATGATAGCCTGATTGAAAACAGCAATAAACCATAATCCATAGGAATAATACAAATCTGCAAATACCACAGGTTTCCTCTAATTTTATAAAAAATAATCCCAAAACTTCCAATAAACTCCATTTATTTACTGTCAATATTACTTATCTTCGTTGTGTGACTATATTTCCCCCATCAAATCTTGAGCTGATTTATCTGCCACAATTTCAATTAACTCAAATGGTCTTAAACCGAAAAATCCCAGACAAACATTTGCCATGCCAGTCACATAGGACCAACAACGACCCCGCGACAGACAATTAAAAGGGGAAACCACAGACTGTGAGCCAATTTAGATAAGCCCCAGGATATAGGGAGCCCCAGCAGACCAAAGGACTCGAAAGGGTCGGAATATATATATATTTCTGAGGGTCTAGCTGGTGCCACACTCAATTCATATCTTGTGCAACATAACAATTAGTAAAGACCATAAAACGAAGCAGTCGAGCACAGACAATAAAATGAGAAAGTTGGGGAAATTATGGAGCAATGGAGCCGAGCGAATGGAAGTAAACTCTGTTTACATTCGGCTGTCGAAAAATGTGCACTAAAGTATCTAAATTTATAAAAGAAACAAGAGAGAACGCTATAGTCGGGTGCCCCGACTATCAGATACCCGTTACTCAGGTAAAAGGAGTGCGAGGGAGATAAAGATAGAAACTTTGATCACGCATAACTTTTAAACGAATGGTCCGATTTGAAAAATTTCTTCTACATTTCGATAGGTATTGATAAACACAATAAAACTGCATTTTTACTTTTCCGAAATATTTAAATTTATATTTAAATAAAATCGTATATAAGCGATTGTGGGCGTTAAAGGGGGCGTGGCACCTGTTTGAAACAAACTTGCGCTGCGTAGGAACTCCTAAAATCTGCATGCAAAATGCCAATCTTCTAGCTTTTATAGTTTCCGAGATCTCAGCGTTCATACGGACAGACAGACGGACAGACGGACAGACGGACAGACGGACAGACGGACATGGCTAGATCGACTCGTCTAGTGATCCTGAACAAGAATATATATACTTTATAGGGTCGGAAACGCTTCCTTCTACCTGTTACATACTTTTGCACGAATACAATATACCCTTTTACTCTACGAGTAACGGGTATAATAAACAAACTGTTGTGCTGCACTCCATATAGTGCAAGGTATGTTGTGTGCACAGCAGATGATGCATTTAACTGGGCAGCGGGAATTTATGAGCGCACAAAAAACTAAATGGAGTATAAATACGAATTCCGATTTGGATTTAGATTGAGAACCGAAGGAACAACTTCCAACTTGTTTGCTTTCAATTAGTGTTGAACTTTTCGATCGCCTATCTACATCCTCCTCTCTATGCCCAAAAATTGTATAAATAAACAAGGAGCAGCGGCGGCTATAAAAACATCGCATAAAGTTGGGGGAAATAGGTAGTCGCCCGAAATGAACTCATCGTTGCAGGGAACTAATGCATATTTTCCTCTAATTTTCTCTCAAAAAATGTGTTAAATGTTTGCGTAAATAAAGCAGCCAGAGGCTGGGAATTCTCCAGACAACCACGCCCGTTTCCGACTTATTTTGTTGGGCTTAGGCTGAGTTTGGTTTCAGGTTATGCCTCGGGTTACTTGCATTCGACGGTAGCTACGCTTCGTTTGTTTTTTCCAACGAATCGCTGTTAGCCGGTCAGACTTTGGTTTTCGGTATTTGGTATTTGGTATTTGGTTACCATGTCAAGTGGCAAGTTGCACTCGACTCCAGTGCGAGTTCCTGGAATGTTGATAAACCTTCATTTGCGCCTGTCAGCGATGCAACAATAAGCGTTCTCAGCCCAAATGCATCTGGATGCGTCGGTCTAATGTTAGTGCAAACAAGTGGCAGTCGTTAGAATTGTATACTTTGGAAATTATTAAACTATATTTGAGGCAACAGAAGCAGTAGATGAGACAATAATCTCAAAAAAGTGTGAAGTGTAAAAAAAAGGAGACGTAAAAACTAGTTTTTACAAAATATTAGAACATAATAAAAGGAGATACATTTAGCATTTACATGATAGCTATTTAGTAAGTTTAGCAGGGTAACATTAGTAACTTCAGTAACTAATTAATGTGATATCAATTATTTAACTAATTATACCTTTTTCTCTTCTCCAGAACGAGTGCTCAGATACTGTGAATCCCCATCGGTGGGCACCTGCTGCACCTACAACATGGAGACACGAATGGCGATGCAGTCCCGCCAGCAACTCGAAGGACACACCAAGGACCAGATCTCTCGGATGTCTGGCATCCTGGGCAGCAAGGCCTCGAAGTTCAAAGGTGGGTCACCGATGATTAATCCAACTCAAACCTCGTTGCGTCAACGTGCCACTTGAAAATGCCACAGAAGCCACCGTTTAGAGATTTTTCGGGTGTCAAGTGGTTCTGCCCCCACACAGACCAATGATCTCCATGGATACACGATCCATGGAGTGGCGATGATGCGGGCCTCGAGTTACTGACAATGTCAAGTGGCAGGCGACAATGCGGATGTGGCTGCGTTCTATTTTCCAGCGGATGCAGGCCAGAAATAAAATCGAACTCTAAACATTTAGTCGGCCTGAGCGGATGTGCTCTGTTTGTCCCCTCCCACCGCACAATTAAATATCGATACATTTTTCACTAATTCGGCTTTCCGCTTGCAGAAATATTCACCGCCCTGCTGAAAGAGTCGCGGTCTCAGTTCAACAGTATGTTCATTCGTACCTACGGCGTCATCTACGAGCGCAACTCGTACGTCTTCTCGGATCTGTTCAAGGAGTTGGAAACCTACTTCGCCAACGGCCGCGTGGACTTGCTGGAGGTCATGGACAAGTTCTTCAACACGCTGTACCAGAAGATGTTCACCGTGCTGAACACCCAGTACACCTTTGATGAAAAGTGAGTAGTCTGCGAAATCGAAACCCCGGCTCCAAAGCGAGACCGAGTTTAGGGGCCTCCGCCGGTTCGCAAAAACAAAACGTGTGAAACCGCAAAGTGTCTCGGGCTGTCGACCGACGACAACTAACCAACTTGATGGGCCGTCGAAACTTTGACACGGCCGGTGTGCGATTTCAGTTGGCGATTCCGATATGAGCATCTTATGGGGATTTTCTTTCCTTGCTCCCCGAGTTTAAAGTTGCTCTGGTTTTCGCCAGATTTTTCGAATGCGGTTGAAACGCTTACAGCGAAGAGAAAATGAGGAAGTGGTGGAAAAGTTGTGCATGGTTGACTAAGCGGTGCTCCAGGAAAACCTTATTGATCATATTAGATAAGGCTTATTTCATAGGGCTAAACGTGCATATAAATGTAAAGACAGTAAAGAAAAATACATTACAAAATGAGTAGGGAGGTTAAGGCAAATTTAGCAAAGAATACCTATTATGTTATTGAAAAGTATAAATTCAATAGACTTTTGTAAAGTTAATGAATGTCATTAAGGACTTTAAACGATGATTAAAACCATTTATTTAATCAGTTTGACACGAGCGATAAATAAAATGTTTAACTAACATTTCATTTAAAAAACTAAATTTCTTTAAATGGACTTATTATTGATATTTGATTAGAGAACATCTGTTGAAAGAGATTTTCTTTATACAGCAAGAAACTATGGGTAGATAAACCAACTTCCTTTTAGTCGCTGCATGTCGCTACTTATTCAAACCATCTCGCATATTAGTTACATTGCTTTTCGTCCTACTACCATTCTACCTACGATTTATTCATCCCAACAAACCCATTCCAGCCCACCACGTATGCCAGCCAAACCAAAGCAACTCCCATTCCATCCAATCGCATATCCTAGCCAAAACCAAAAACCGCACTCTATGGCAGTTCCTGTGTCAGCTGCTCGCATTTCCGCCAAATTGGTGATGAGGAAAAAAGGCGAAAATTGCGCCCACTTGGCTCATTGCCCTGGAACGAGTCTCCGGTAACCGGCGACTTGGCCAAATGACTTTTGGTCCCTGCCGCCACTCCCCCTTTCAAGGGCTCGTGTTACCCACGCGCTTTCCAACTGATGCCCCTGACTTCAGCTCCTACTCCGACTCCAAGTCCAACTGGAGCTCCAGCGATTCGCTTTTATTGTCATCGTTTTAGTTTGTCGTACGTGCTTTGGCACGTTGTCCGTTTATTGCCATTGGACGGCAGCAACGACAACAACGATGTCGCGTAATTGCCGCCACTTGCCTGCCGCCTGCCCCTTCTGCACTGTCCGAAAAGATTTCCTGTTTGGTCGAGAAAATATGTCAGGAGTTAATAATTAAGAAAAAGATTCAAATTTGTCCAAGTAGGAAAACAAATTAGGGCAGCACAAAGCAAAACACAATTTAGGATTTAAAGTTTAGCCTATTTCGTATTTTATTTTAAGATTTCAAGTACCAATGATTTTTTTTCGGTGTGCACCCCCTGTTATTTGTTTGTGGCTTTTGTTTGCTCTGTGCGGTTGGTCGGTCGCTTGAACTGCGATGGTTTTGCCCTCAGAATGGATCACATGCCCCGGTAGAACATAGGGTTCCAGCTGGACCTGGAGCTAAGGTTCTCCTGCCCATTAAATGAGGGGGTAGCTCAAGCAGTTAGTTTGTATGGCAAATATTGGGGGTTCGGATAAAACAGGGGGAAAACTATGAGAAGTCAACGGGTGTTCCTATGGAACACTGATATTCGATATGGCCGAAACATGAAGTGTTGAATGGCATTACAAATAAGGGAATAGGTTTCTCGCAAAGGAAACACAGTCTAAGGTAGCTGATGATAGGTGTTTGATAAAAGTTATTTACTTTATTTAATTGATAATTTAATATAAAGTGAAAGGTCAGACCATAATTTAATGGTAACAAAATACATCATATATTTAAAATATATTGTGGTTTATCGCTATTAATGATTTAAACAATGCTGATAAATGAAGCCAAATTCATTATATGTTGCAGTATTAACGGGTTATTTTATTGAAATGTTGCACTATATTTTTTTAAGGAAACTGATTTATGTTGGTTTTGTGGAAGTGGAATAAAAACGTTGTGTTACAGAAGAAATTAAAATATAACCAACGTATGACCTCGAGTAATTCAATAACACTACAAACTGATTTATTCATATTTCTGGGAATTTAAGTTGTCAGCGTAATTGACCATCCCGGCAATCCGAACTGCACAAACTTCCCTGCCATCAGGGAACTCCAGCAGCTGGTGCTGCCGCTTGACTGATCTGTCACCTTTGCGAATGCGACTTGCTGTAATTCCTAAATTGTTTAGCCTAAGTGGAGGGGCGACGGCAAAGGGGCCGGCGACTTCTTGACCATAATGGCGAAGGCAATGACAGTGAGGGCCGAAAGCAGCCGTACAAGTGCAATGACTGTCATGCATGATGGCCAAACTGTAGGACTAGGCACACACTTGCGGAGGTGCTGCAGGGAAACAAAAACATCAACAACTCCAGCACATGGCGAGCAACTATTTTTATGATTTTTCCGCATAAAAATTTTTGTTGTGCGGCGGCGGTGAAGAATGCGATGAATATAAAGTCGAGGGAGGAGGCGATGGCGTTGAGCCGTGCCATTTACAAGCGCAGATTTCCGCCGCCAGCACACAAAATGAAAATATTTTTTCCAACATTCCGCTCTCATTTTCCACCCATTTCTTATTTTCCAGCTACATGCGATGCGTCAGCGAACACATGAAGGAGTTGAAGCCATTTGGGGATGTTCCGGACAAGCTATCCGTCCAAATCAAGCGATCCTTTGTGGCCACGCGCACCTACGGACAAGCCCTGACCACGGCTTCCGAGGTGGTCAAGAAGGTGCTTAATGTAAGTCGAAAACAGTTTTGTAAGAAATATACCTAGACCTGAATCAGGATACACTTTTAGTTCAGTTGCCATGAAGAATATCATAAAAACGCCAATGGTGGATTTCCCTTGATACACAATTGTGTCAATAAAATATTAATTTTAAATTAATACTTTAATAATCTGTATAATCGAAAAATCAAAAATGGTACATTAAAAATCTATAAACAATTAGAGAAATTATGTAATTGAGGTGTTAAAATGTTTTTTTTGTCAAAAGTTAAAAAATAAAAATGTAAAATACAATGGGACGTATTTCAAAGAATGAAGCAATATTTAATATTTCACTTTCTCTCAATCGTTAGGTCCGACTAAATGCCGACTGTACTGGAGCTCTGACCAAGATGCAGCACTGCGGCGCCTGCAAGGGCTATACGGAAAAGCCCTGCACCAACTACTGTGTGAATGTGATCAAGGGATGCCTGCACTACCAGCACGAGTTCGACGGCGAGTGGGAGAACTTCGCAATGGCCATGGACAAGGTGGCGGAGCGACTGCTGGGGTCCTTCAACATTGTGATGGTGGTGGAACCACTCAACATAAAGATCTCCGAGGCCATCATGAACTTCCAGGTAAGATCTACGGCGGGATAATTCGATTTGCTGGGGTCATTACCATTAGCATTTGCATAAACCAATCGCAATTTGTAACTCGTTTGGGCCAAGCAGCTGCTGGTTAATTTGTTCTTCTACCCGTTCGCAGTGAGACTCTGAGTTATGCTCGCATAAAACTGTCAGTGCGTCAGAGCGGCTTATGCGTGTTTGGTTAATTCGCATACATTTTAAACGAGTCCCGAAGTAATTCTTGGGGAAAACCGTAAAAGATCGTGGCGATTGATATCTGAAATTTAACGTTAGTACAAATTTATGGAGCTTAGTTGCTTTTTTAAAATGTGGTATTTAAGGAAAAAACAAGAAAGGAAAGCTAACTTCGGGCGGAGCCGAAGTTGAAATACCCTTGCAGAATATTCCGATTTATATTCTCCAAACTTATTCATTTGATGCATTCTTAACACTCATAAAAAATCCCAACTTTCTAACTTTAAAAACACCAAAGTTATGGCATTTCCAATCGTTCAGTTAAGTGGCGGCTATAGGATATAGTCGGCCGATCCTTATGAAATTTGGTAGGTCAGATTGATTGGCCAAATATAAAAGCCATAGAAAATCCCAACTTCCTAACTTTACAAATCCCAAAGTTATGGCATTACCGATCAATCAGTTATATAGAAGCTATAGGATATAGTCGGCCGATCCTTATGAAATTTGGTAGGTCGGATTGACTGGCCAAATAAAATACCCATTGGAAATCCCAACTTCCTAACTTAACAAACACTAAAGTTATGGCATTTCCGATCAATCAGTTATATGGCAGCTATAGGATATAGTTGTCCGATCCTGGCCCTTCCGACTTATATACTGCGTGCAAAGGATCGAAGGCTGTGTGCAAAGTTTCAATTCGATATCTTTAAAACTGAGAGACTAGTTCGCGTGGAAACAGACAGACGGACAGACAGACGGACAGACAGACGGACAGACGGACATGGCTATATCAACTCAGGAGGTGATCCTGATCAAGAATATATATACTTTATAGGGTCGGAGATGTCTCCTTCACTGCGTTGCACACTTTTGACCAAAATTATAATACCCTCTGCAAGGGTATAATAATAGTGGCGTACACAGATAAATTTAATAAATTTGGATAATGGATATATAAATTTAATAATATTTTCTAGCTAAGATTCTTAGATAATCTGAATACTTTAAATACACACACAATTAGAAGGCTTTTGTAGAATCAAATTTATTTATCGACCATCATTGAAAACTAAATTCTTGATTAACTGCTGAAATATACAAAAGCATAAATTTCCTGTCAAAAATAACAGAAATATAATACACGACATTTACAGCGAAAGCAAATAAATAATTTACACTTGGCTGGCCATAACTTATTGAATTTTGATTACTGCAATATTTTAACCCTCTCTAGTCCCTGCTGTCCGTTTTGATTGCCCGACCTATCTTCAACACCGTGTCTGTCTTTTTTTTTGTTTTTGTCCATTTTTACGATTTATTTGCACAACATTTGGCTCGCATATGAATTTAATTTATATTTCCATTTAAAATTTATACATTTCTTTTTTCATCTGCTGCATCTTCTTATTCGCTGCCTTTGTTTGTATCTATTGCTGTTGTTGTTTGTGTTTCGGCATTTGGCTTTTAATGTGTTTACTTTTGCCGGTGTTTTTTGTTGGTCGACGGCCCCATAAAAGGCCAAATGCAAAATGCGAAATAGTATTCAATTTTAATTCTGATTAGTTTCTTGCCCGGTGTATAGGGCGTTATCCAAACTCCAAACTAGTTGAACCGACAAACCGCTTTTGATGATTGCCATCTCCCAGTCGGGAAGACAGTTATGATGAACCGAAGGGAACTCCGAAACTCCATGCCCCAACCTGACCCAACCTCCGTGATTATATGAGAAGAGGCCATAGAAAGAAATAACACAGAAGATATAGGCGAGCTGATAAGACGGACGAAGCGCGAGCTTCTGTCCAGAGTTGACTCTTGGTCGCTTGAGTGGCTCGTAATGAGTAGCCGGCTGAAATCAATTCTTATCTATGGAATGGGTCAATAAAAACTAGCTATAAATAGCCATTAAGAGGCCATACTCAGTGGGGTGTGAATGGAATTGCTGTTGAGTATGGGAAATTATGTGATTTCCCTAGCGCAACGGTTTCCAAAAGACATTTCGGTTTGAAACTTTCTAATTTTTATAAAAATAAAAATATTAAGTGTCAATCTATTATATGCTGGTACGTTTTGATTCTGTGAGGTCAAAGAAATCGATTTCTGTCGCTATAAGTTTAATCTATAAACATTATAGTTTTTATAAAGATTTCTCAGTATTCAATCTGAATATTTTAACATACATGTATTACCTGAAGCAACTAGATTTTAGGCTTATCTATTATTTATTTATTATTACCTTGTAATTATTATTTACTATTTGTTGATTTTATTGAATATATTGCTACCCTTTCCATATAATTTCGCAAAAATATCAAACAACGTTGGTTTTTTTTTGCAGGATTCTGGCCAGGACATTACCAATCGAGTGTTCCAGGGCTGTGGCAGACCAAAACTGAAGAAAATGAAGCGCTCTATCAGTCCCAAATTGCAAGGAGTCCAAGTGCTCAACGCGAAGAGTCCTGTTGAGGCAGATACCCTAGACATTGATGCCAGTCTGGATGAGGCGATTGTGTTGAGGGAGCGCAGAGCCGCTGAGCCAGGTTCGCAGGAGCCCTCGGGTCAGCAGTCACAGGAGCAAGGAGTTGGAAAGGGCGGAAATGGAGGGGGCAGCGGAGGCGGTGGTGGTGGTGGTGGCAACAACAGGCGCCAACAGCAACGACGCAAGCAACAACAACAGCGACGCAAGCAGCAGAATAATCGCGACGACAACGATGACGATGACAACGAAAGTGGAGGCGGAGGACGCGAACCGATTCTGGACAGGATCGTCAGGGATATTCGCCAGCGGGTAAAGGATTACAAGAAGTTTTGGTCCAATCTGCCGCATTCCGTTTGTAGCAACGAGGATATTGCCTCCAGTTCCGATGTAGATGGGATGTGCTGGAATGGTCACACCATCGACAGGTGAGAATCAGCATTATTATGGAATGAATATACATTATTTAGCCCATCTTTCTTTAAGGTATGTGCCCTCCATCACCACTGAGCACGGCTCGAATCCAGAGTTCAGTGGAAATCCTGCCAGCACTAAGCAAATCGCTCAGATGTCCTCGCAACTTAGCCACCTAAAGAATGCCATCGTTCACCTGCGTAATGCTTACAACGGTCAGGATGTAGAATGGACCGAACAAGGTAATTTAGCGTCATACTTTCACAATTGCACAATTTGCTAAATAAATATATCAAAAACAAACTATGTGTAAACACCCAACAAAATATACCTTGAAACATAATTATTGTAAGATTGAATGTTTTAAACGGTTGACTATTTTTTTAATTTTTCAATCAAAGCAATTAAAAAAATGGTTTTTGAATAATTTACTCAGTAATAAGAGGAACTGTATTTCCGGGAATTTCTAATAATATCCTTCTTACAATCAGTTTACTAACTTCCATATTCTTTTTACAGAAGAACTTCCATATGCGGGAAGTGGGGCAGGCTCGGGATCCGGCTCCGAGGATGACGAGGACGACGACGAGGGCTCTGGCCTCGGACCGTTCGAACCAAGCCACAAACCGGAGGTGGAGCGTCCCTCTGTGGATGCGGACAACGACGATGATGAGGACGCCGGTGGCCGAGCCCACATGCCCACGCACACATCTCGACCGACGAGCGGAGGTGACGACAAGAACCCGCTCATCCACACCACCCACTTCGACCACGATCACAACGATCTGGATGAGGAGCATCGGCAGGAGGACGACGAGGAGGACTCCGATGGGGGCCATGGCGATTCGGAGACCAGCGGAGGCGATGACAATGGATCATCCAACGCCCCGGAGAAGATGACCCTGCGTCGCGCTCTGGTTGTTTATCTACTGCCTCTTTATATGGCGTGGTTCGGTGGCATTTGCGCCGATTTGCTGTGATTACTCAATGTGCGAAAGGCAGCCAAGGTGGAGCACGGCTGCATCCCCTACACCTCTCAGTCATTCATCCGTGAAGAAAAATGTTATTAGCAGAACTACATGCAACCCTTATATACGAAATGCGAGTCCAAAATTTTATAAAAACTTTTGATAGAAGCAATCAAAACGCAATCGAAGATATATGGGCCTTTTTCGAATTTTATCCTTGTGAGGTATTGGCGAATTTGTACTGGACTTAAATTTCTTGACATTGAGCTTGTGAATCATGAGCTGAAACAAAGATCATTAAATCTAGTATAGCATTTTTGTAAACCCTCAGCTAATGTAAAAATGGGAAAAGGCCTGATGTAAGCGTTTCGTTGCCGATTCGCGTTAGGAGAACAAGAAATTAGTGGAGAAGAGAGAATACGTAACGAGCCCATTTTAGTTTAGTAAGCCCCCAAAAGCCCCTGCCCCCACACTCTAAGTCTAAGTGCGAAATTGTAATTGTAAGCCAGAGTGAATGTGTCGCGGAGTGAGTGTTTTTATCGAGTGTGAGTGCGAGCGGAGTGTCTGTTCAATGTGATCGTTTAGCAAAAATTAACTATAAACACTTTAGCCCCTAGAGACCTAAGCAAAAAACACACCTACACCTACATATTTTATTTGTATTATATTTATGCATACGCGCATATGTAACAAGCAAATTGCCACAGCACACGAATTCAATTAGCCCCAACATGAACAGCAATACTTATTTGTAACTGTAGTCTAACTGATAAATCTAAAAATTGAGATCTAATTTACGTTAACATGGCCATAGAAAAGCGTCCGAGCCACGGCTTTTTGTAATTTGTATCTTTCGTAGACAGCCCTGACTTTTGCCAGCCATCAAACGCATTTCAAACTAAAATGAGTAAACCTACATATTTATATTTATTTTTGATTTTTTATCAGTTTTTATATATTGTATTAAAACAAATGGAAAAAATACAAAAGTAACAAAGAAATTGGGTTTGTGTTTTAATGGATTGGGCTTGCTTAAAATTCGAATTCTTCCGGCAATTATCTTTTAAAAACATTGGTCCGTTACAAATGAATAGAGTTGCAAAAAATATGAAAATTTGTTTGCGCTAGATGTCGCTGCTAAACCTATGTAGAAAATGTGTGTAAGACCCATCTAATATTCTTACATCATATTGCTACAGAGATATTTTTCCTACATGATGGAGATTCTTTAAAAAATGTTTCATCTGGTTTCCATTCAGAACTATTTTTTGTTAAATAAATAAAGTTTTGGTATCAAAACAAATTTTTAAATATATTTACTAATATTTACTCGGACAGGGTTAGAAAAATGTTATGGTCAGTGTGTGATATTTTAGAAAATTCTATGTTATAGAAAATATTTCTCTATTTTGGAATTCATTTTTAGTTTTTAGAAAACATTTTCATATTTTTCGCATATTTCAATTTTAAAGGGTTATTTAATTTTTGAGGTTAAGAAAATTTTCCAGTTTTAAGGGTATTGAGTTTTTTAAAACATTAGTCCGTTACAAATGAATAGAGCGGCCAAAAATCTGAAAATTTGTTTGCGCTAGATGTCGCTGCTAAACCTATGTAGAAAATGTGTGTAAGACCCATGTAAATTTCTCACAGATATATGTTTTCTACATGACGGAGATTTTTTAAACAGCCCACAAATCCCGATAAAGGTGAGCGGACTAGCAACAGCGAGGAACCCAGGTCAAACGGACAACAACAAAGGGGACGCACCATGATTTAACGGTATGGCAATGGACATTGGACGATCCCGAGAGCTGGAAAATGACGTGACCACCACGGGCTATAAAAGAACGGGGCAAGCGCTGCTCTGGTGATCAAGGTGTCTGGGCAACACGTAGTTCTAGCTACTGGGCGATACACCTTGCCTGCCTCAGTAGGGAGGATTGCTTAACATTCAAAGTATCTTTGGAGCCATCAAGCCACAGCAGACTAGCAGTGTTCTCATACCAAAATTAACCCTAACAAGAAAGGAAAGCTAACTTCGGGAATATTGCAGAATATTTTGTAAATTATATTGGTTGGCCAAAAATAAAATCAATAAAAAATCCTTATGAAATTTGGTAGGTCGGATTAATTGGCCGTCCGTCCGTTCGTTTCTACGCAAACTAGTCCCTCAGTTTTAAAGCTATTTGCTTGAAACTATCCAAAAAGTTGTCTTTCTATTGCAGGTAATATGTAAGTCGGAACGTGCCGGATTGGGATTTTCTAGGGGTTTTATATTTGGCCAATCAATCCGACTTACCAAATTTCATAAGGATCGGCCGACTATATCTTACAGCTGTCATATAACTGATTGATCGGAAATGCCTCAACTTTGGTGTTTGTAAAGTTAGGAAGTTGGGATTTTCTATGAGTATTAAGAATGCATCAAATGAATCATTTTGGATTTAATAATAGTTTACAGAATATTCTGCAAGGGTATATCAACTTCCGCTCCTTCCGAAATTAGATTTCCTTTCTTGTTTTATTCTACTTTACTGGAATTACTTGTTATCAGGCCATTTTGATTATATTTTGACATAAAAATTAACCATATGGCTTCTTTTTGCTTTCATAAAAAATTCGATATTAAATTTATGGAATATTTGGGCAGAATAAGTTTTATTTGGCCAACATGTGGTTTATTTGTATTTCAAATTAAAATCAAGTTAAGAAATCTATACGATCATGGCGCGGTTTTTATAAAAGCGAAAAAGAAACCATATGGGTTATTTTTATTCCCTTGCAGAGGGTATTATAATTTTGGTCAAAAGTGTGCAACGTAGTGAAGGAGAGATCTCCTACCCTATAAAGTATATATATTCTTGATCAGGATCGCGTCCTGAGTTGATATAAGCATGTCCGTCTGTCTGTCTGTCGGATTCTACACGAACTAGTATCTCAGTTTTAAAGATACCTAATTAAAGCACGCAGGAAAGCTAGCTTCGGGCGGAGCCGAAGTTGATATACCCTTTCAGAATATTCTGTAAATTATATTCTCCAAAATTATTAATATGAATCATACATAATACTCATAAAAATCCCAACTTCCTAACTTTAAAAGCACCGAAGTTATGGCATTTCCAATCGTTCAGTTATAACGCAGCTATAGGATATAGTTTGCCAATTCTTATAAATTTGTTAGGTCGAATTAATTGGCCAAAAATAAAACCGATAGAGAATCACAACTTCCTAACTTTACAAACACCAAAGTTATGGCATTTCAGATCAATCAGCTTAATATGACAGCTTTAGGATATAGTCGGCCGATACCGATCGTTTCGACTTGTATACAGTGTGCAAAGGAACAAAGGGTGTGTGCAAAGTTTTAATTTTATCTTTAAAACTGAGAGACTAGTTCGCGTTGAATCATACAGACGGAGACGGACAGGCGGACATGCTTATATCAACTTCACAGGGTCGGAGATGTCTCCTTCACTGCACACTTTTGATCAAAATTTTAATACCCTTTGCAAGGGTATAAAAAGGGTTTATTTTTATAGATATAAAAAGTCTTTGGATGTATAATAAGAATGAGTTAATCGGAACGCTAAATGGCCATTTTTATTTCACATCATCTTCAACAATTTTCTGAGATTAACTAACAGTAACAATAGGTGTTTTTATCTCCTTCAGAGGATTCATAGCACTAATTCTCTGCGTTTTCTTTAGTTAATTCTTCAATTTGATCGACCTCTTCTTTCTCTTCAATATCCTCCTCCTCCACCAAGTCCGAAAGTTGATGCTCCTGGGCGTCCAACTCGTCCTGCAAGGCCTCTAATTCCTCATCGGTGTCTTCTGGAACTCCTCCAGAGCCCGGCTTAATGGTGAAGTTTAACTTGTTTAGCGAACTCTCGAGAGTTGTCACACGGGCCAGTAGCATCTCCAATCGCTTATCGATGTCATCAAAACCGTGGGTCTTGCTCAAGGAAGACGCTCGTTCCGCTGCGTTTTGCTTCTGCAAGGCGGAGCTTGTGGTTGGCTTCTCCGATGATTTTGAAGAAGACATTATCAAATTTTTTAATCCTTCTTCAAAGAGTTATACTTTTTGTTGGTCGATTTCATGTATACTTCAACTTACATATATGAAACAGTAAGCGTAAATACCTAAGCCTTCTATATTCGAACGCTTTCCATCCGAAGGAAAAAGTCAACATATTTCATATATTTGTTAACTACTTGTTATTTATATGGTGTTTTGTGGAATATCATTCAATCAAAATATAATACCGGAATCCTATAAATTTGTAGCTAAGGTTTTGAAACAATTTGAAGATATTCCTAATAAAAAGTTTATTGCAGTTTTCAACTACACTCATAGCAAAATTAACCCTAAATTTTAGAAATTCGCCTTAAAACTTTATTTTTTCTAAATCCAAGAAAAGATTTCTATTTTCAAGGAATTTTTTTCTCAAAACAAGAAAACTTTTCTTGAATCAAGAAAGTGTTTCTCAAATGTAGAAATTGTCGCCATAAACTAAACTCGCCTTAAATCCAAGAAAGAATTTCTATATTTTAGTAAAAATGGCACTTGTTTTTCGAATTTTTTTTCTTAAAATTAGAAATTCTGCCCCAAAAAATGATTTACCTTAAAATTTAGAAAAATTTTCTCAAATTAACCCTAAAAATTCGATAACCCTAAAAAATAGAAACGCTTTCTTAAACATAGAAATGTTTTCTTAAATATAGAAATATTTTCTAAAAAATAAAAATTAATCCCAAAATATAGAAATATTTTCTATAACATAGGAATTATTTTCTAAAATGACCATCAAATTGTTCTAACCCTGTCCGAGTAGCCTAGGGGTTAGAATGTCTGACCAGAAATCTAAGCACCGCAAGTTCAATTTCAGCTGCCGACATCTTTCTTTTTTTCTTTTTTTTTACTTGTGTATAAACACAAATGAGAAGTAATGCTTAGAACGAATAAAGGTTTTACCCTTTATTGAAAAGTAATTTAAATATTTTTTTAAATATGAAATATCATCTTAGAAAATTTATTTTATATATTTCGACTTTCACAGTTGCGACTTAACGAGTTCTAAAAACTTTTTTAAACTAATATTCTTCGCAAACGCCCCATCATATAGTCTTTGGTTTGCCGTGCGTTCTTCGTGCGCGACCGTGGCTCCATTTAATATCTTTGGACTTACGCGCGGGAGACCTGGGTTCGAATCCCACCGACGGACGAATAAAATTATAAGTTTTTTCGGATAAGAAACTTATCGGATTTTACTTGTAAGAACTGGAATAAATCATAATTGTACTAATTCTCTCTCTCTTTCCCCACAGAATTACAGTTGAAATCGATATTGGCCATTCATTAGTGCGCAATACTAATACAAACTTTGTGACTTTTCTAAATGAAAAGCGAAGTGCTTAAATCATATACGTACATATGTGTATACACATACATACATAAATCCTGAATGAAAAATTACATCATGATGAGAATGTAGGCGCATTTTTTCTAATTTTTAGAAAAAATATCCTAAAATTTATGGTTAGATGCCCTAATTTTAAGAAATATTTTTCTATTTTTTAGAAAACTTTTTCTTGTTTTTAGGGCCCTTTGCCTTAGATTTTAGAAAGGAACGCCCTTAATTTTAGAAAATTTTGCCCTAAAATTTAAGGTGCGATGCCTTTGAAGACAAAAATAAGGCGAATTTCTTGTTTTTAGGGTTAATTTTGCTATGAGTGTATAAATAATGTTAAAACGCATACGACTGCTTGTGAGCTTGAAAATATAAGAAAAGGAAACTTCGCCATATATAGTCCGCGATATATGACTTTTGATATTAAAAAATTCAAAAACTCTATTTTTGTGTGTATCATTGCACTTGAATCACGAAATATGAAGATTTCATGGGTTTTTTGAGCGCTTTCTTAAGAAATTCTCACATTTTGAACATTTACTCTAACTTCACTGCAAATGTGGATTATTCTTGATGGGTCACAATTCAGAAGAAATAAATTCGGGGCGGTCGACCATGGTATGTATGTACATATGTATACGTACTGTGGTAATCAAATTAAAAAGTTGTATGTTTTCATAAGTAACATATGTATATGTATGCTTCGATAAGTTCTCCAAAAAAAAGTCTGAATGATTGATTTCCTATATAAATCAGAACGGTTTCTCAATGTTGTTCTTTGTTTTTGTAATGTGCTTTATTCACTTGCTTTCTGTGGGATGTTCCTCAGGCAATAAATATATTTTTAGATCCAAGACAAGATTTTTATTTTTAGAATTAAAACCTATATGTTTCAAATTTATGTACCAATATGATGACCAAATTCGGAAATATTTCTTTCTATGTACCAAAAATATGCATTCATTAACAAAGCCGGCTATTTGGAGAGCGCGGGAACTCCGAGATCGAGGCAAAACGAAACAGTTCCGAGATCTCAGGCGCCGCTCCATCCGTCGGAATATCTGGCTCTCTGCATGTCTTTGGGTGCGCGGGGAGCTTGTGGTGGCTTTTTCAGTGAGTGCGAGAGCGGCGTACGGTAAACAACTGCTGCCAACGCAACGTGAAAAATAAACGGCTGAAAAGAAAATTTCGAAACGTAAACCTGGAGCCCCCTTGTGCTCGCGAAAATATATCTATGAGATGCGCGAATCTTGATCCATTGCAAAAAATTTGAATTTGAATAATTACGCAAGGCGAGGCGCACGTGAGTGTTGTCGTGAGATGAAATGAAAAGTGGTCGAGGCGAAAGTGGAAATTGAAGGCAATTTTCTTGTGATTACTGTGATGAGTAACAAATTGTATCAAGTGAAAGACAAACAGATAAGGCTATCAGCAATCTTTCCGTTCGCTATCGTTCGTTCCCGATTCCGCGTAAGTTCCATTAGATAAAACATTTAAATTTCAAAAATAAACATTCGAAATGAGACAAACTTTTTCGGTTTTTCACAATTCCTCTAACCAAGTGAACGTTTGACTTTTAAAGTCAACATCTTCCAGCGCTCTTCATCTTTTATTTGCCCCTTGTGTTTACAGCTGTTCGATGAAAACCAGTTTGCCATCGACTAGCTAGCTAATGTTTCTAACGATATTAGCTTTTTGGGCCGCATCAAACCACTGAAAGTCTAGTCTTCTAGCTGCAACAGTTGCTGGTTGTTGAAGGTTGCTGAAGCCCGGTGTCTTGCCTCGTTACGCGTCCAATTACCTGTCACCAGTCAGCTCAACAACAGTTGTCAGCTGTATGCATGATCTGTTAGAGATGACTAAAAATAAATAAAAGTTTTATTATCAAAATTGAAAAAGTAAAGAATGGAAACAATTTAGCACCTGCTGAAATGCCTAATAGCAACGTTTCAAAAGCCAGTTGTTACGACTTGAAGGTATTTTTTTTACATAGCACTGAGCAACAATCTTGAAGGTGCAATATTATGTTAAAATGGGGTGTTCTAAGGACAACTATACTACACCGTGTGAATTTCAAGAGTACAACAAGTTCTGTTCATTAGTAATTGGTTATTCTATTTATAATTCAGCATATTAAAAAGAATTCATTTTGAAAGTTCTTATATTTAAGTAATCATTGGTTTTGATACTTACTTTGTAGCAGTAAGTGAACCTCCAACTGGAATATTATGGGGAAAATGGAATATGTTTATAAAAGGATCGGTACTATTAAATAAAAAGTAAAAAAGATTCGCACGTGCGAATTTACTACCACATAGCAGAGCAAGGTTTCGATCCTCGGACCTCTGGGTTATGGGCCCAGCACGCTTCCACTGCGCCACTCTGCTTGCTTCAATACCATACGGTCTACAGATGGGGTAAGTACCAATCATAAAGCTGCCACTCCTTTACCGACGAAAGTACATTGATTTCCAATTACAGTCAATTGCTAAAACATATACTCGTTATCTTTGCCAGAAACATCGATTAGCCATCGTATTTGATTATTCCAAATCATTGATTTAGTAAAAGTTAGTTTTCTTACTCAATTTCCAGAGTCTATGACAGTAAATAATTTATCTGATTAAAGTGTGTTAATGTACTTTGTTTTTTAATTGATTGAAGGAACCTCATAAAGAACATAATATTATTATCTTCTTATGATTAAAAAATGAATGCTTTTACAAACAATACATACTTGGACAAGAAACCTTTGATTTTGAAAAAGACGCGCATATTTTTTCGTGTAACTATTATAATTGCAAATCCCTAATAACATTACAGAACTATTCTTTTGCAAAAAAATAACGATTTTTATTCTCTCGAACAGACTCACAGTAGCGTCTAGCGACTTAATTTGAAATTATTTTGTCTCCTCCATAAGTCAAACTTCATTTAATACTCCGTATTAAATATTACGTTATATAGTTTGATGCTGCAGCCAAACTTTTACCTAGTTCAGCAAAAGGAAATTATCTGAAATATATATTTATAAAATATATATTTTAAAATGTATAAGTTATGTTCATATTATTTTAGAAGCACCATCGTTACAGCTTGTAAACTGCTTTATTAACATACCCATGCATCGGTAACAGAGGGAATCTTTAAGCAGTGCACTGTAACTGAAAACATGTATATGTTCGTCGGTAATGAAGTGCATGATTTCTCGTTTGTACTTACCTCATGTCTAGACCCATAGTTGACAAGGCAAGCAGAGTGGCGCAGTGGAAGCGTGCTGGGCCCATAACCCAGAGGTCCGAGGATCGAAACCTTGCTCTGCTATGTGGTAGTAAATTCGCACGTGCGATTTTTTTATTCTTATTTTATTTGTATCCTTCAATCAAAAGATTGGTTCTAATTTTACTACCGGAATGTTCTTAAAAATCCCCAGTTGAATGTTAAATGGTCATATAATAGGTAGTTTTTCAAATCATTATATTGGCACGAGAGAGCCGTGTTGCAAAATTTACAAATGCATAACCAAATGCATAAATAACATTAACATTAAAAGAAATCCTAAGAACTCATTTGGACAGTCTCTAAAGAAAAAACGTTAATTTTGGGATATCTAACCTACTGCATTGTTTAATTTTATTCAGTTGTTTTAGTATAAAAGTACAAAATATCAGCTAAGCTACTAAGGAATTCACTAAAACTAAGGCGAAGAATTGTCCACCGCTTTGAGCACTCTCTTTACGAATATCAGTAATCTTCGTCGCAGAAGCAACCGTCCCGCGAGTTCTCCACAATCCAGTCCAGATATTTCGTAACCCGGGTATAAACGCCGGGATAGTTGGGTCTGGCGCAACCATTTCCCCATGACACGATTCCAATCTGTTCGAAGCGTTTGTCATCTGGCCGGAGACGCACCAGCGGACCGCCGGAGTCGCCCTGACAACTGTCGCGCCCTCCAACGCCCGGATAGCCCGAGCACATCATGTTCTTGGTGATCATTTTCTGGGTGTAGTTTGTCTGGGCCACACATTCGTCGTTGTCGAGGACAGGGACCTCGACCTCCTGGAGCAGGCACGAGGGCTTGCCGTCCTCCTTGAGGGTGCCCCAACCTGTGGCTATAGCCTTTGTGCCGACAAACAGATCCTGACGCTGTTCCACGCGTGGCAAGCAGATCGGTCGGATAAAACTGGTGATCGGCACCCGATCATTCAGTCGCAGCAGGGCTATATCGTTGTCGAAGTTCGAGAAGCTGAACTTCTGGCTAAAGGCGCGCAGCACGAAGCGGGTTTCCGGGCGCTCCTTGTCGTTACAGCGATCGTGCTCCCCGAAGGTCACCTTGATCATGAACCACATGAACCCTTTGACGCAGTGCGCCGCCGTCAGCACGTAGCGATCGTTGATCAGCGTCCCGCCACAGTAGAACCTGTTGAAGTAGCTCAGCCGCGCCATCCACGGATACTCGCTGACGCCCGTCGTCGTCCCGCCCACAATCCTCGACTCGTCGTTGCGCTCGCCGCATCTGTCGAATATAAAGAATATCAGAGATCCGTTAAACATTAAAAAACATTTATCGGGTGGCTTAAGGAAATGAATGCTTATTTAGAACATGTATCATTAAAGGTGATCCCAGCGAACAAATGCCAGTTTTTACTCTGTACTTTTATATGAAATGTTATACTCAAACTACGTATATTGAACTCAAGGTAAAAATGTTGTATTTTTTTGTCAAAAATACTCAGATCAATTGAATGTATTTGTATTATTAGGTCAAATAATTTTTTAATTGAATGGTTATGGTGCACTACAGCATATTGAAACATGCAAATTTTGTAAAACTTAATAAACTGTTTTCATTTCTCTAAAGTTTCTAAAATGGTCTGCGAATTAGAAAATTTATTAACGTAAAATTCAGTTCTTTGCTTATTACAGAGAACTAATAAATATTTAAGCGTGTTACATAAAAACTTGTGACATGTCAATGGGAGAAATGATAAAGTTCAATGTTTAATGCCACCTCGTTAGAAAGGCATTTGCGACGTTTATTCCCTCCGCGAGAAAAGATAGATGTATTGGGTCAAAGGGTGCCAGTGCTTGCGATCTCTCCCGATCGGCAAGTTCAGAGTTCAACAACCTCGTCATAAAGAAAGTGTCAAAGTGCTTTATGGACGGACATAAAACAAATGAGCGATTTTTGCAGATTTTATGGCTGCCATCTGCAGAGGCACGACGACAACACGTTACATTAAACAGGTTTTTAATTACCCCTGGACAACAACAGAACACCGCATGCAGCCAAAATAAAAATCTTCCACCAAGTCGGGAAGGAAGCGTAACAAGTTATCTCTCTTTTTATTTAATTTGGCCGGGCCACACAATCAATCGATCCGGCCGCAACAAGTATTTGGGATTCAGATTTGGTGTGTGTTTAATCGTGTCATTGCCCCAAAATGGTGGTCGACCTGGTCGAGAGGCGTCCCGAAACAAAGAAGCGAAATGTGCGACGACGACCCACTTAGGAGTCGGCGAAGACCGGGTAAGACGGCCAAAGCCAAAGCCAGAACCCGAAGACCACGGCGACGGCGACGGCATTCCCCTGCCTCCCTCGCAGACATTAATTTAATGTGACATGACGCATTGAACGTACGCCTTTTACAGTATCTGCCATACTCATCTTTATCTGCTGGGTGCACAAACACACACGTTCTTAAAAGCCAAACACAGAGTGTTATCAAATCATATGCAAATCAGTTTCTTTTCTTCGTTCAAATGCAAAAAAAAAAATAAAAATTATATAGAAAAAAAACGGGTTTTAGGCCTTCATTAACAAATAGTAGAACGGCGCGGCTATCGTTTCCGAGTAAACTTATGGCTTTTAGAAATTTGAAAGACAAACAGACTTAGGAGCGTTTTATTAAAAATAAATTGTATAATTTAAGTTACAAATATCCTTTTCTAGCCTTGTTTCCTATTGTTCGCCTCGCAGGAACTTAACTCCCTTCAAAATCAGTTCCCTTTTGTTGTCAGTTTTTCTGCCGACTCTATAAATACCCTCGGGTGTTTGCTTATGCCAAAAGCCAAGTGCCGAAAGCCAAAGTTGAATTCCCAATTGGTAATGCAATTTGTTTAATGGCCACACAAGAATGCATTTCGAATGCAATTCTTCAGAGAGAACCTGACTTTGAGGTCATGCCGGGAATTGGCTTTTCAAAACGGGTAAAAAATGGACAGAAGAATCTTTTGGGACAAGATGAATGTGTAAAAAATGTTTAGGGCGTTCCCTCTGCTGATTTAAAGGACTGTAGCCCATTACTCTTTGAGCTGGGGGATATGGATTCTATTAATAAATTAAACGAGTATTATTGATTTTAAAATGTTAATTTAGGTTACTCTTCGATCTGGGGGATATGGATTCTATTAATAAATTAACCGAGTATTATTATAATTTTAAAATGTTAACTTAGGTTAATAGGGTCGTATTAATAATAATTAATTATTAACCTAAATTATTACATATAAAAATATCCATTTTTCAAATCGTATTTGCAAAGCAGCCCTTTCCTAGTTTTAATAATAAAATAATATATTATTTAAGAAGTTATAATCTCAACTTTTTAAAAAATCTGATACTTTCGAATGATTAGATATTTTTCCGTTTCCTTTCCTTTCCAATGATGTGGATAAAGAATTTATTAACTCGAAGGAGTTGGGGACAGGGATATATCTCCGATTGCGTGTCTAAAATCTATCTGTAACTTTAACTGTTTGTGCCATTTGGGTGCCGTGACAATGACGACGCCAGAGTTGTTTATCACTTCTTCGGCCGTCTAACTGGAAGTTGTCATCATGGCCATGACAGCTTTTGTATCTCAGCGTGCGTGTATCGTCGTAACTTTTGTATCTGTATGTCTCGGGGGACCAACTCACCTGCAGGAACATGTCGGCGATGTTTGGTTCTGAGCTGCCGGCGAATTATTGCGATTGAAGACACCGAACCAATTCTTGATCGGATTTTGCCGGAATACAGGTTTATGGACATTGGCATCCGAAGAGGAAGCGTTGACGGCTCCGATTTTCAGCTTCTTCGCCTGATGGTGGGCTGCACCCAAGGCTTGATATTTGCCCGGAATGGAGGATAAAGATGATGTTGCTGTTGATGTTGATGTTGCTGGTGTCGTTGATGCTGCTGTTGCTGCTGCTGCTGCTGTCGTTGGTGTTGCTGCTGTGGCCAGGCAGGATGCAACGGCCAGCACGAGCTGCCAGTGACGTAAGTGGAGCATCATCTTCTTCTGCCCGCTGGTTATGCAATTCAATGCATGTAAGCCTAATGAGCCTTTTGGTCGTCGTAGCGGTCTCGACGAACGGTGCCGTTATCGGAATATATTTCGATTCTCGTTCTGCTTGTTCTTCTGCGGGGGATTTTTCAAAATCTCCGTTCGCACACACCACTTGTTAATTATGTAAATCAAACACGGTTTCTTTCAGTCTTATTGTTGTTGCACTAATTGAACCATTTCACATGACTGCAAATTGTCAACAAGTCGCGCCCTAATCCCAGCGAATTTCTCGATCGGTTTATTTGCTCTTCGCTATATACTTTGCTTTGGTTAGTTCGCACCACCGTGCACGCGAAAGTCTGCAAGCCGACTGATACGAGGTGCTGGCCCAGAAGAGCGACTAAGCCATTTTTCCAAGGCCCCCAAAACAGCGCAGTCGACGGCGACGCTGGCAGCACTGGCGCCGCCGTTGGGGCAATGAAAGCTGCGCATGCGCTGAGCAGCGTGCGTTGGCAGCGACGTCGGCTGCGCAGAACGCAGAGGGAAGGCAGAGCGTACACAGTAAACAATATATCAAATTGCCCCGACAAATCAGTGGGTATTGGAAACGGTTTGGTTGTTTTTCTAAAATGTTTGTTTTTAATTCTAGAAAAAACACCGTAAACTGGGAATTCAAGATTCACAGAGACTTTTACATTATTTTCTGAGCACTTTAAAAATTAATAATTATGGTAAAAGTTACATATTTTAAATGCATTCAAATTTAACTCGTTTTATGCAAATCGAAATGCAAATTATTATTGCGTAAATCAGCTAAGATTTATTTGAAATTATAAACTTTATTAGTTTTTTTTTAGATTTCTGAAATACATACATAAGTAATATTCCAACTCATAATTAGAATTTAAGGTATTCAGTTTCGGATTTTCGAGCAGTGTCGGGAGTAAGTCAGACCGAAGAGAGCCGGCGTATTTTTGTTGGCTCCCCTTCAATCCCCTTGACTTCTCAATATGCTAATGTGACAGTTTGCTTTGACTAAGATATTTTTTCTTTTTTTTGGATGGAGTGTGTGCGTTGGGAGTTCTTGGTTCTTCCTCTTTCCTTCTGTCGCCGACATCGTCTGTTTAACGTTTGTTTATTATGCTCGCAACGTCAATACACCGTGAACATTTTAATTGGGAATAGATTTAGACATTAACCACAAATAACCTGTTTAATAACGGAACAACCCTATAAATTCATTAGAACTGTAGAAAATCGAGATAATAGGTACTTCATCCACATGGACAACGTTCTTAAACTTGTATATAATTTATTGTATTGCTTTCATATTATAAAAGTCAATATAAATATACACAATTGAGACAGAAATACTTGTGTTTTAAATGATTTTTATAATTATATAAGAAACTTTCCCTACGGAAATTATAATGGAATTCGTATCAGTGCAATGCTAGCAAATATTTTCTAACGACTCGCAAACACTTACAAAGTAGAAGTGGAAACAAAAGTTCACTCCCCACAGCAAGCACAAACATCCTTTAAGATCGGCAAATATCACCTTAAAATATAAGGTGGGCGAATGAGAGATTTAAATTATATATTTCTGATTGGAATAATATACACCTAAGAGCCCACACACTTACACTCTGACTCGTGGTATTTAGCTTTATTTTTTTTATCACTCGAACCCTTTCATCTTTTCCGACGCCTTTTCACTAGCCCAGGGAAAGAGAGTGGTAAATCCAACTTATTTCGCATTTTCATGTTCATTTGCCGTAGCATGAATTAACAAAAAAAGAAAATCGGATAATTTCAGATTTTGCATTTGCTCAACGACCGATGTTTAATTTAAATTACTTTAAATGTTTCAACTGAACTCGTCTACAACTGCTGACCCAATTAAGTAAAATGGAAATTAATTAAAAATGTCGCACGTCAAATCACTTCATTGTGTGATTTGGTAATGTATCGAGTGCACGCTGACATTCCTTTTGAATTATGAATCGTTTAATTGTCATTAAATCGATTAAAGTCACTGTACAGATGGTAAAATGAATGTCATATGCAAAATGGAAAATATATTTTCAGATAAGTGAAGTGGAAAACATACTTAAATGCTGGTTTCATAGTTGACTGACATATAATTGATAAGAATAATAAAGTTTAAGCACTGATTAACTCATTTCGTACTTTAATTTTGTTGTATTCCTAATTGATCGTTTCTGGATATTGCTATTTGCTTTTAAGCAACAGGGAATTTGACTAGAAATTCATTTAAATACCTAAGCTATTGTCTTTGAATTGCAGTTTAACAACTTATTGCGGCACTCCCTATTACTTCCTGCCATGTTCTTCACCCATTCCAAGTGCAATTTTCTTGATTTCCATATACACACCAGACAATCATTCACTTAAAATTACTCGCTTAAGCAAAAACCCAACAATCCATGCCGAAAAAAGAAAAGTAATCTCCACAAGAGGGGCGAAGTCAATGGGTTCCTTATTAATTGAAAGCATGCAAATTTCGCCTCTTCTAATTTTTCAAATTTCCATTGCTTTCTTTTTGGGCAGCAGACACTCGTAATCTTTAATTGGAGGGAAGCCAACTGAGACACCACGAGAGGGACGAAAGGTTAGAAACCCAGGGGACCAGAAAGCGATTCCCTGACATGCGAGCCAGAGTTTCGAATCCGTGACGACAATCATTGCATCACAAAGATTAGCAGACATTATTGGGAGTAGCCAAGCAAGATGAGTGCCGCCGGCTGGCTGGATATGAATGCTGCTCTTCAGAACCTCAACTCTCCGCCAGAGCCTACCCAAAAACCCAGAAGAAAACGAAGGAGCAGCTCTGCCGGACGCAGTGCCTCCACGGCCGGAATTCATGGGCGGGGCAGTATTGGTAGCATAAGCTCTGGAATCTTCAAGGCATTCCGAGAGCGGTTCCTGAGCAGCGATGACTCTGGGGATTATCGGAAATTAAGGCAAAGAGATGCGGAATCCGGGCGAATGGGAGCCAATGCATCCAGTTCCACCGACAGTTCTGGAGAGGATGAGGAGCCCAGCAGCAGCAGTAGTGTGGAGGACCTTTTCGCGAACGAAGCTGAACGTCGCAAATGGCAGAGGAAAAATTCGGAGCAGAGACGCCGTGCAGCTAGAAAAAAGGTTAGTGGTCTTCTTAAACTTTTCAACATATATTTTTTTTAATAAACATTTATTTTGGTTAAATCAACAATTAAATCTTGCAAATATAGTTGAGCTTTTCGGAGCAATTGGAGCCTCTGACTCAGAAAACAAGACTTTAAAATATTTTGTTCAGTACCATTATATTTTAAAATTGTTAATTAGTTCATATTCTACCTTTTTTCCGAGTTTTGGTAAGTTAATTTCGACAAAGACTCTATGAACAAGTAAAATTTTTCAACTTTCACATAATAGATGCTAGAGCTCGATCAAGCTATAACAAGTTTTTAAAAAGCAGTTGCCGTAGGCAGTAGGCTTTTAAGAACTTTTGAAACTCTTTTTGAAATTGTTCAACATTTTTTAACTGCTGTGAAATATTTTTCACATATACATATGTTTATTGAAACATTTATATTGCCCTTTTTTTAAAGAATTCTCCCAAATATGATTCATGGTTTTAACAATGTATTATTAATAGTTCCGTCTCCTTAGTATTCGTCCTATAGTATTCTATAGTATTACCATTTATTATTAGTCTTAACCACACAGCTAAGTTGAAAAGTTTGGATCTTTTAAACATCTTCAAAAGAAAGCTTAAATTAACTGCTTTGCATTTCGATATTGCTGTCATCTAATTTTTGGTATTCCGATCAGGCCTTCTGCTACCATAGTTACGTGTGCGGCTTTATCAGACTTTGATTTGATTCCGAAATTGGTTCACTCTCAGCACGAACTGTCGCATGGAAAACTATAAGCACTCGATTTTCAGTTTCGTTTTCGTTCACTGACGCGGCTCATTTGCATTAAATTAAATCTAATTGGTATATTAGATAATTACATTAATTGCTTGGGTGTGGTCAAGCTGTAATGGGGAGCTATTTGATAACTACATATTTAATGAGGAATCATTTAACAATGGGGTTACTGGACGATACGCTCTGTTTCTGAGGTATGTGATTTCACTTTCGTTTTCTGCAAGTCAGGTTACTTAACAAAAAACATTCTCAGCTATTTATTGGCAAATGATGTAATAAACATTAATTCATTTATAAATGATCATTTATATTTTTTTTTTTGCGCCTTAGCTGTTTAAAATGTTAAAAAATGCTTAGATCAAAATTCATCGAATGGTATATCAAATTATCTTTATTATACCCGTTACTCGTAGAGTAAAAGGGTATATTGTATTCGTGCAAAAGTATGTAACAGGTAGAAGGAAGCGTTTCCGACCCTATAAAGTATATAT
Source organism: Drosophila fuyamai (assembly GCA_018153365.1). Taxonomy (NCBI): domain Eukaryota; kingdom Metazoa; phylum Arthropoda; class Insecta; order Diptera; family Drosophilidae; genus Drosophila; species Drosophila fuyamai. The sequence goes on from JAECXW010000523.1 coordinate 1,258,750, forward strand.
ATTCTTGTTCAGGATCACTAGCCGAGTCGATCTAGCCATGTCCGTCTGTCCGTCTGTCTGTCCGTCCGTCTGTCTGTCCGTCTGTCTGTGCGTCTGTCTGTCCGTCAGTCTGTCTGTCCGTATGAACGCTGAGATCTCGGAAACTATAAAAGCTAGAAGATTGGCATTTTGCATGTAGATTTTAGGAGTTTCTACGCAGCGCAAGTTTGTTTTAAAATGGTGCCACGCCCCCTCTGACGTCTACAAGCCACAAGCTGTGGCCACAGTTTTGATGCTATTATGAAAATTTTAATTGATATGTATTTGTTTCGTCAATACCTATCGATTCGCCTAATAAAAGTTTGCCACGCCCACTCTAACGCCCAAAAACCCATTAAACGCTTAAGCCTGGCTAGCGCCTACATTTACGCCTTTCATGGCACAATAGCGCCATCTAACGGATGACTTTGGAACAGCTGGCCAAGGTGCTCAACAGAGTCAAGGTTATTTCTCGATAAGGATTTCTATTAAAGGAAATGGCCGAACTATATCCTAAGAACTATGCAAATCAAGTCAAGTTAGCCAAATTGGAGGTCTGAGTCAAAAAATGGCGTATGTGTGTATGTATGTAAGCATATACATATGTATGTATGTATATACATTGTACACAGTTGCAATTGCCCTGCAAATAAGGCATATTTATATTAAGTTGTTTAGCTGAGTAACGGGTATCTAATAGTCGAGGCACTCGACTATAGCGGTCTCTCTTGTTTTTAAATTTCTGTTTCGTTTTATTCAGCTTTCTTTCAATTCAAATTTTTTAAGACGAATTTGTTTAATTTCTGAGTATGTATGAACATATATTTTTATTAACTTCATAGCACGCTTAATATATTAAAGAAGCGGAAACCAATGTTTTAATCATACTGATATTGGCATTATACCAAAAGTAGATGCACTTGAAAAACACCTTTTTAAAATCTTTACTGTTTTTAATGTTGTCTCAAATTTATTTTTATCTTTTAAAGTTATTAAAATATATATGATCAAATAGAAATATGTAGGGCGAACAAAATATATTAGTAAATTTAGTATGTTACAAAGGTCTTAAGGTAACATTGTCAAATTGGATTTTCCAAATTTAATTTTAGTCCGCTCCACTGTGCGATTTTTCTCTCTTGAACAGCTGAACTGAAAGCTTTCAATTTGTTTACAAACAACCGGCTAACAGCTGATGCACTCTCTTTCTCACTCTCAGTTTGCTTTCTTAATTTTCTCACTCACTTCTCTCTTGAGTGACTTTCCCATCGGACTTTCTATTTGGCTCAAATCCCAGCATCTGACTCTAAGCGACTTCGGTTTGACTGCCCGTCCAGTTTTGGTCTGGCGAGGATTTCGGCTTATCGTTTTTGTGCTGCGTTCTTCTAGGATTTTCTTTTCATTTGTTTCTGACCATTTCGTGGTACAGTGGACTTTAAAGCCGCAGCCGCTTAAAGTTGCGCGCCCTTTTGGCCAATGTTTTGTTTGTTTGTTGGCATTGCTCAGCCGCACTGTGTGCCGAGTGTGTGAGAGAGGGAAGATTTTGGGATGCTAGTTTTATTTTTATGCTGCTCCTGACTCGCTTGACTGCACATCCTGTTCGACCTGTTTTTCCATTTTGGCTTCGCGGCTATGTTCTTTTTTCGTTGCGAATTATTCAGCTAGGCATATTTATTTTAAAGATTCACAAGACAAAATTTATTTTGTAAAGCAAAACAAAAACTGTACTTTCATCATATGGCCTTCATTGATGTTAAATGGAATCACAAATACATTATAATGATTTTGAACATCTGTTTTACATTCAAAATGAATAATATATATTTAGGGGTAATAATTTTTCCAAGTGGAATCGCAAGAATTTTTCAGCGACGCTCACCGAAACAAAACGAGCGAAAAAATATATAAATAAATGGCCAAAAAATTGTGCGCCAGTGTGTCGCCAGTAGAAAAAAAAGCGAATGCAATCAGTAGACCCAGATCTATGACGGGAACTTGGCCCCAACTTTCTCCTCCGCCCAGCTGGTTGGCTCTTTTCCTCCCGGCTGGCCACCTCTTACATAACTCAAATCAGCTTTTTTGCCAGGTGGGGCCCATCCACACATGTGGCCCAATGATTTATGCACGCCACTTAATGCCTTCTTAATTACATTTTATGTTACAACCGAAAAATAATAATATCTTGCTGAAAAACAGCAGACAAGAATGGAAGGAAGGGGCCGCACACAAATCATATTCCTTCAGGGGGCGGAATGGGCGGAAGGACACGTCCCAGCTGCCAACACAATGCGGAAAACGCTTTCACTTTTACCCTCGGTGCAGCTGGTGTCCCTCTATTCCCATTTTCGCCAATTCTCTCGTACCACCGCCATATGCGACTGAAACAAAAATCTATTTGGCAATGGCCTTGGGCTTAGGGCTGAAAGGGGGCTTCAGAGTTTTTCTCGGGACAGACGCTCTTGTGTATTCAACACAAATTTGCGTAGCTCTTTTTGGGGAGCATGGCTTTTTTCCCCTCTGCAGTTCATTGAAATGTGTGTGACAAGCGAGATACAATTACACCATGAATCCATGTTCATTGTCGGGATGCGTGACGTCAGCTGGGGGATCGGGGCAAATCCTGGGGTGCATTCCGATTCGAACCAATACCCTCTGTTGACAGCGATAGTTGGATTGCATTGCGAGCCCAAGGTGAAAGTTCTGTTACGTGATGTTTGCGATGCTTTCGAGTGAACAGATTTCAGGGGCTTTTTGATACGCAGACGAATGAAAGTGGCCATTTTAGAATGGGATTTAAACAAAAGAATTTACCTTAAAATTTAACCGGAGAATGGGGGACAAGCTAATAGTATTCCTGTTAAAACTTTCGGATGATTGCTCTATTATTTTCCATAGAAAACTGAGTAGGATCTTTATTTTTTGCAACAATTTTGTCTTAAAGATATATTTGAATTTGCAAAACGGATAATATTTATATTTTTTAAATTTTCAAAACGAAATTATAGTGCAGCTAAATTTGAAAATATGATTCAGGCAACTGGAATGCTTCGTGCCCCAATACACACCAAACTTTATGTATATATTTAAATAGCGATCTGAATAAACTGTGTCTCTCTTATCCGGATACCCCTCTTGCACCTTGATTACTTTGCGAAGCGAAATGTAAGCCGGGTTAGTGCCACGTTTACCCAAGCTGCAAATGACAAAGCCATGGTCCGTGGACACTCCGTGGTCGGTTAAAGCCCGGCCAGGACTGTCAAGAGGTTGCCAGTGAACCAGAACAGGAGCCAAATCCCTTTCGAATGGGGCGCTGGTGTGCTGCTTTTTTGTGCGCCGGACACTTTCGCCGACAGCTCGTGTTAAACAAATTAAACACGTAGCCGTAGCCGGAACAGAAGCAGCCCACAGGCGAGAATCCTTTTTGTCGAATATCAAACTGGGGACCCCGCTGCGGTCGTGGCCATTGTAGCAGAGCCACACAGCTTGGCCAGAATCGTGTTGTTAACTCGGCCACGTTTTCGTGTTGCCCTACCCTCGGTTTTGCCTGAAAGTCAAATTAGCGTTTCCCTTCGCCACTCGAGGGCCGCGTGAAAAATGCAAATTTCTGTTCTGTTTCGCTGTTCATAATTTGTAGTGGCCCTGACCAGGACGGAAGGTCAAGCCTGGAACAATAATTACACAATTTATAATTCACAAAACAATTGTTTTTGACAAGTGAAATATATTTGTTCGAGCACAGTTGGCTCTCCGGCAAAAAGTTTGCCACTAAATGGGCCGCCCAAGTTTTTAATTGAAATGCCTAAAGTGGGACTCATAGTTTCCTCCCAGTTGAAAGTAAAATGTCGCCAACGGCGGAAAACTGTTGTTGAATAGGGTAACTGGGGACCCTTCAACCCTTCGTGGACTCCAGCCGGCTTGGATAAACCAGCTCTAGAATTTTCCACGTTGCTTGGGAAATTCCAAATCACGTTGCCTGGGCAACTAAATAAACAATCTCTAAGGCTTCTACACTCGAAAAACATACGTCAAATATATTGATCTAGCCTGATTTCTATTATCTCCATGGGGATAACCTTTTTTTATTCAAGAAAATAATAAATGTATAAGCATAGTAGCCCGGAAAATCGTTGTCATGGTTGGGTAACAAACGAGGCTTTAGATTTTCCTCATTCGGTTTGTACCAACCGAGCTGTGAAGAACTCCAAACATAGCTCAAGTTTAAAAACTGTTCTACAACACAAAAATAAGTAGTGAAAAAAAACAGTGAAAGTAATCAGTGCCTTCACCCCGCCTTGCACAAAATGTCGATCTTCGAACATCCGGACCAGCTGAAGCTGCTGCAGGACCTGCTGAATCCCAATCAGAGGCGAGGCGGCATAGACTACAGCAGCAGTGAGGATGAGGACGAGTCCATGGTGGTTCACAAGCTGAGTGAGTAAATAAGGAGTTGTTATATTACGTAAAGCCGTTGGATTTCGGAATTTGTTATTAGCAGGGGTTTCTTGTATACTGTGCAGGGAGGTAACATTTTGTTCTTGTAAATTATAATAATTTCCTTTTAGTTTTTACTGGATATCGAAAGGCTAAATGATGTTTCTTCATTTCTGAACTTAGATCCTGGGGGCATTGGGCGTAGCAAGGTGCCAGATTCCACCGGCAAGAGTAAAAAGAAACCCAATCCTTTGGCGACTCCTTTGGTGGAGGAGGAAAAAAAGCAGCCGGAGAATCTGGAAGAATGGCAGGAGCAGCAGGAGCGCGAGGATAACGATATACTTGAGACTCGCAAGAGCCCCGAGTATACGATGACCTATCGCCAGGCAGTGGGCACCGAGGACGTCTTCTTGCAGGTCATATATGGCCAGCTTAAAAAGTAGCTTAACAGATAAATAACATTCAAAATATATATACCTATTAGATGGGCAATCGCACCGGCTCTTCTGCCAGTTGTGAAGATCTTATTCTGGAGATTTCCCTGCCGGATGAAGAAATGGCCGCCGACAAAATGTCGCTGAACCTGCAGGAAACGGAAGTGGATTTGAGTACCTGTTTATACCGGCTGCGATTGCCGCTCCCCCATTCCGTCGATGTGGACCGATGTCAGGCGAAATACGACAGCGAGCTCAAGAAACTGCGGCTCACTTTGCGGCTGAAACGGGAACTTGACTACGTTAATTTTTAAAAACGTACACATTTTCAGTGTCGTTTGTCTCGTACACATTCATTACACTAACCTACACGGATTGCCTATACTGAAAGCTTTGAGACTGGTAAAATGACTCTTACACTAACCTCCTACACATACTCCTTCTGTGAAAAAGTCTATGTATGTTTGTGGCTGAAAAAAATATATCCAAATTTTCTGTGTAACAATCTTGTTATTCCTAGTATAGATTAAATAAAATTTCGAAGGCAAAGCTACAGAAAATATTTATTGTTCATACATGATTAGCCCTAGCTTTTTCGATAATTTAGTTTACTATGAAAATTGAATTCAAATGGGCTTAAATGGGCATAAAAAAGATGGATTTTGAACATTCTCAGCTTTAAACAAAATGCATAACCTTCATGATACCATCCCTTGAATGGCTCAATGAAATAACTCTCGGCTTCGTAATCCTCAATTCCAAGGCAAATATTTTGACGCTAGAGCATTACCCGAATTTTCCCGCAATTTCAATTCAATTGTCGACACTTTGGCTTGTTTTGCTCCCAAATTGCGCATACGCCGCATGGGCTTTGCTGCCGGGTCAATCGCAAATTACGCTCAAACGAAGCATGAAGTATTCCTTGGGCGCTTGGGCAGCCTTTATTATGATGCTGTCAAAAATCACTTTGGCTAAATATTTGTCAAGCACAGACACACAAAAGTAAAATACGACAAAACAAAAAAAAAGGAAGCCAAGAAAAGTTGAAAATCGTGATTTCTTCAGACTGATTCGACCTAATAGGCCATGAGTTTCAGGGGCAGGGACTTTTGTTGTAGGCTTCGGGCCACACAATTACTTCCCGCTGGGTCTGCGGCTGCGTTTTGCCTCATTTACCCTGACTGACACTGGCACATTTCAATTTGTGCGCTCCAGGCAAGCTGGGCCCCGATTTTCGCCATCCCGGTCACCGGCAGAGGCATGATAAAGTGTCATCCTGCTCACCAAAAAAATATATATAAGTTAAAGTTCACACGGCACACAAGAAGCCGAAAAAAGAAAAACTCACAAGTTTTGGGCAGCTGGCATTGCGTGGTTCGCCTGGCGAACTAGTTATGGATCAGGGATCCGGGGAGAGGCAGACCTTTTCTTCGTTCTTATTTTCCTAATGAAAGTTTTCCACAGGACTATGATGATAAATCGTCTGACAAGGACTCGCCTGTCGACGGAAAACTTTCAATTTAATTTAAATGCCCGAGTCTCGTGGCCAGCGTGGTGGAAACGGAAAGTGAATTACAGCAAATTAGGCAGAGAGTTTTCAAGAAACAGCTTATTATAACAAGGCTTACTCTAAGTTAAATGATGACAAAGGTATGGTTGACAAAAAAAGGTTTCAAGGACCGTAATTTCCATTAAACAAAGGAATATTTATCCCATTCAAAGGAACCAATTTCTCACCCAACAGGAAAAAGGCAAACTCTTTAAGAAAAGAACACGGCAAGGTAAACAAACTGGAATTGTATCAGCATTTTTGGAATACTCCTTCTCGGCTCGTTTTCATTCAATGACGTTCAACAGGGAAAACAAACAGGACCGCAAAAAAATTACCATGTGTTGATGTTAGACTTCACAAACAAACCAAAGGAAAACTTTGCCGCCCTCGAAAAAATAGGAAAACTACGCAAAAACCAACAGAAAAAGGCTGACAAAAAAGCAGACATTTTTTCAGCTCATTTACACAAACGCACGTTTCTGCAACATCATCACGGTGATCATCCAACGAGCCACACCCCTTTTATCATCTCTTAGAAAAGTTTTCAACAACACAAATACAAATACGGTTACCACTATGCCGGCAAATGGGAACACAAAATTCAAATGCAAATTTTTTCCATGAGCAATCGTGTTGGGAAATTTGGCTACCTCGGGGCAGGAAAATTGCCAACTTTTTAATATGTGTAAAATACTGTGTGTGCGAAATACTTTAAGCCCCAAACATATTCATCATTGAACGGTGGCTTGTCCTTGGCTGTGTTTCCGGTGTGCAATAAATAATTGTAGCACTTGGCCACACTTGAAAAATGCAATAAGCCAAAGGCCACACTTCCTTTTGCGGCAATGAGCGCTTGCTCCTGAGTACTCGTGAGTGGTTAACTGGAACAAATAGTTCTGCCCCAAGGTTAAAACAATGAGCCGATGATGAGAGTTAAAAGTGAACAATTTTTCTCGTTAATGTAAACTCCCTTTACACCCCTCTGCGATGTCATCCTGTTTCCGTTCCCTGTTAATTGCCATCTGATTAAAGTCATCTCGGCTTACAGCTTAAAGCCTTTCCGGCAACAAGTCACCCTGCTGAAACGGAATCTTTCATGGGATCCGAATGTCATTGTCCATGTTGGTCAGTGGAAAAGTTTCTCTTTTTTATTTCGCTTTTTTCTGAGCTTCCGTTCCACATAAATCTGCAGGTTTTATTTTTAATTACCAGTAAAACCATTTTCATGTCGGCACAGTTAAAAGTTAAAACCCAAATAAATTTCAATAAAAAAGAAATGATGAATACAAGGAAATATTTTTTGCGAAAACGGCTTTTAAGTTGCAATGGGTCCTTGTGAATGCTAATTGGAAACAGTTTAAGAAAATTTATTAGCATCTCTGAGAAGAAAAAATAAATAAATATTGCTATTTTATCTTTACCTTTATCTCTATTTTATTACAATATAATAATAATCATAATGCTTAAATAATTGCATGTACTCCCCAAGTAAATCCCCAAGCGAACGACTTTGTAACCCATGACTTCAAACTTATTTTTTGATCATCATTATTTTCTCACACAGTTTGCTTCAACTGCCACAATTTACCAATGTTCGCACAAAACACTTTTCACAGCTCATTAAGGCTAACAAATTAAACGGGATGCCAGGAAAAACAGAAAGTATAAAGTCACAAGCTACCGCGATTGAGGAAAAAGCGAAGCACACAAATAGCACACATTCGCCATGTGGTGCACTGTGTTCTGGCATCTTTGGTAATTGTAGTTAGGCAGGAGGATGTCTTGTTGCTACATGGCGAAATAACAAAATCATTGTGGAATTTAATTAAGTTGCCTGCTAGGAGCCGCAGTTGGTCTGAACAGGACAGAACGAGCCCATTAACACATTTTTCAAGTTTAATTCAACGTAATAACAAATTTTGCTAGGCAAAAACGACGGTGGGCGTAAGGGGAAATGCTGTGGCACTCAAGCAGCCATATAAATTACAGACAGACATGAGCGGCATACTAGGATTCGCAGGATGCGAAAGTGTTGCCATTAAGTCGCACACGTGTGCCCCAGAAGAGCGAAGAAACGCCGAGGAGAGAAAGCCCGGAGAAAGTCAGACAAGTCAGTGCCAAGTGCCAGCGGCAGCTGATGGCCCTTCAAGCATATTTCTTCAAGTGGCTTCTATTTCTCAGACCGCCACCCCCCTAATTAAGACAAATGTAAAAACTACAACAAAAAGGGCCGAAAAGCGGAGCGAACACATCTGCACAGTGAAGAAAGCTTAACCATTGCACTTACATATATTCAGTTAATTTGTTAGCTTAAAAGATTAATCTTACTTACTAATTAACGACATAGTAGAGAAGCTTTCTAAGATAATAACACTTTTTCAATATTTAGTTATTCGGTTAGAAATGTTTAAAGTATCTGAAAATAATTATTATAAAATGTAAAAATCTAATTTAATCTTTATTTCAAAAATTATTTGTTTATTAAAATTATTTATATTGATATTGTGACGGAAATATATTTTTAAGCTAATTATTTTTAGACATCTTAAACTGATTTGGTGAAATTAGCTATTTAGATTTGAAAATGAGGCGTAACGAAATAATGTTCTGAAACATTAACAAAAATATTGAAATTAAGATATATATTTTTTTCCGTGGACTTGTCAGGCCCATCTCCGAAAGTTGATAAAAAGACATTTTCACTTTAGTTCTTTTTGCGACCTGCATGTTGACACACGGCATTTATGTTTGCCCTGACATTGTCACGTGTCTCATCTGGCGCGTCCTGCGGCACCAACAACACACAAAAGTGAAACAGCAGAGCCAGTGTAACAAAAACAAAAGAAAGGAAAAGCCAGCAGCAAATGTCAATGTCTCACTGAAGTGAATGGCTTTCACCTCCCGAGAAGATGGGCGTGACCTTTTCACATTAATCTCCAGCATGATGGCATTTTAATGCAGGAAACTCAACTATAACTATATGGTTATTTATTGTGATGGCTCTGACAGATGTTGCTTTTGATAGGGGATATGGGCTGAGGGGTTGAAACAGGAACATAACAAACTGGGAAATGGTCTCAGAACATTCAATTAAATGATCAATTAGTTGTGTGTGCAACATGTTGCCAAGTGATTTGGACAGCAGATTAGGCAACAGCTCAGTTTGCGTAGCATTAGAACTGAATGGGGATTAAAGAATGCTATTCCCTGGCAACGTGTATCCCACATCTAATTTAGACAGATCGCAAGACGTTTTTTTTAATATTTAATGTGAAATATCGTGGAAACCCCTATCAAAGGAATATTTAATAAAACAGTTAAGCATGTCGTAAAAAATAACTTTATTTTAATGGAACTTTACAAAAAACTTTTGATATAAGTATATTATAATTTCTAGATTTCTCTATATTCGTACACAAGTATTTTATTTTATATTAATAGTTATTTTATATACTTATATGATTTCTCATGCATGGTTTATAAAAATCTGTCCTCATCTATTTGTTGGGTCAAATCCACTATTAATTGAAATTATTTACATAACTTATAGTATCTAATAATCAACTTCAATGCCAAATAAGGCATTTATTCGTGTGCAAATCACCAAAGTTCAATTTGACCCAAACTTAACCCAAACTTTCTCCAAAGATACAAACTTATAAGTAGACCACGACTAAAAAATGTTGCCTACTTAGCAGCGCATCGAGTTTTCAATAGGAAACCCACAAAGTAAAGTCGTCGCAAAAGTCAAAGCCCATCCACAAGGCAAATGCCAAATGGCATTATCAATAGTGGATTCAGCGAATCCCAAAATAAATAGCAAGCCGAGTGTGTGAATCTGACTGGGTGCAGTCATGAACATGCATTCGGAGCTATGGCGACGTAGCTACAGATATATCTGTGTATTTATAGCGACATGCCATTTATTCCACTGAACAAAAACTCATTTGTAAGTGTTTTTATGCGTAAAGGAATTTATTATAAAGGAGGAACAGTTCCTCAGGAGATATATTGCTTTATTACGATGTGGCAAAGCGATGGGTATCGGGATGGGAATCCAGTTTGGCGACAAAGGCCAGAGGAAAATAAAGAAATGGCTGGCAAATATTTAGCACATGGAGGCGAAAAACAGACTGAAAGAGTGATGGAACGGCAGGGGGTAAATGGGGAAAATGGCGAGAGAATGAATGCTGCATTTCCGTCTTTTTCGGCTTTTGGCTCTTTTTCTGCGTAGGGATTCCTCGACTGGCGGGGTGTCGTGGGTGGCGGAAGGGGTGGACCTTGAGGGCGTTCCACATCGTCGACATCGTCATCAGCATCATTCTCATTGCAGTCGTTAAGTTATAGACTTTGATTTCGTTTGCCTCATTCAACTGCGGGGCAACTTTTATCCCGCCACCCAGAGTGTGCGCTCTGTTGCAAAGTCGTTTCAGAGATTTATTTGCCTTGTACCCTGGCAACGACTCTCGACATCCATATCCTTTGCTCTTCTCACACTTAAATGGCTTTAATTGATTTCTGATTTTATGGCCCTGCTGGACACATTTCACAGTTGATTACTTGCAAAATGGGCTACAATTCTTGAGAGGCTTTGCATCTTCTTAGGGCATTAATTCCTTAATTTTGAAGTTCATTGAACCATTAGTTTTAAAACGATTTTATAAGTATGGACGCATTTTCTCTTGTTGTTAACTCATTTCTTGTTAAAAAGGCATCTTTTTTTAAATATTAATAAATGCTTTTTTAATGATAAATAACCTATCCATCAATATAATATGTATATAGCATTTGGAATATATGTTTTTTTTATGAGAAAATATATCCTTTTGTTCTTTGTCAGTATAAACACTCATAACTGACTGTAAGCTGCTTTTCTAGTAGCAGTTCTAATTCAAAGCTCTCGCTTAACTAGTCAAATTACATAATTTATTCTGTATCAAAATGTCGGACGAAAAATCTGATGAATTCCAAGAACTTGGAAGTTGCGAGTCCTATACGGAAATGAGCCAGAACAACAGTGCCGATTACACGGCTGTGGTGCCTCTGGATACCTCGGAGGATGCTCAGTTCTCGGAGCAAATGTTTTCCACCATTCAGGAGCGTCTTACCAGGATCATGAATCGCGTTACCCTGGCCAATTCCGCTATGGCTCAGATGAAGCGGAACCTCAAGGCCAAGATTCCCTCGACGGCAGCTGTCGCAAATGCCGACAAGTTGGCGGGGGGCGATAACCCACTGAGAGTTGATAATATCGAAGGAGGAAATGAAGTCACCAACGAATGATTTAACGCGAATTTTAAATTGACCATACATTTTTCTCTAGATAACCAATTTCATGTTCAAATTTCCATTTACAACATCAGACACAGACTCGTAAAATTTCCTAAGTTACTTCTTCACAGTATATTTGAGAATAAATTCCGAATTAACCCAAGTTAATTCATAAAAAGCAAGCAAATTATACAGCTGATCCCGTATAATAAACTAACCCACAACTTTAATATCTGCACATAAGGAAAACAAAATATTCCGCTCACATGCACCCTGTTCACCATAATTTGAGCCACTTCCCAACGCCATTTACAATTTATTTGGGACCTTCCACACACAATTTGAGAACGGGCTTCCGTTCTGCCTACAAACTATGACTTCTTTTCGACGCGCACAATAAACTTTTCATTGACCGCCCTTCAAAAATGTTACCCGGAGCAATTCCGAGCAGCTGCACTTTGTCAAGGGCCTTTTGTTTTCGTCGAAAACTTTGCTCAGACCCAAATGAACGACAAAGTCGGAAAATTTGAGACTGAAATTTGCATTTGCCTTTCGCCACATTCACATACAAAGACGGAGTGCCTTGGGGCCAAACAAATATGTTAAAAGCAATAAATAAGGAAGGACATTCTTCAAGTTGCTCGGCTGCCGCCCAACTTATTGGCAAAAAATATGTGTGACAGGGCTGACTAAAAGCTGAAACAGAAACTGAGCGCAAAACTGAAGATGAAGCCAAACATAATTTGCCATAAAATGCCGTCGCAGCAGCGTTAAATTATATGAAATATTTTTATTGTTAACTTGCAAAAATGTCAGAAGCATTTTGTCAGCTGGCAAATCTCGGTGGCAGCAATTGTGCAGTGCGTTTATCACTCCGACTGGTGCAACTGTGGCAGCTGCTCCTCCTCCTGATTCCCTGCTCGAAATCCAGCCGCAGTTTGTCATGCTCCACATCCGGGAATGTAGTCCTCAGTCCTCGCATTTCCCATCTGCTCGTAGTCGCATTTTGTCACAACTCCCAGCTTCATGCTTAAGTAAACTTTGCCCCAATGTTGTGACTACGCACTGTGTGTGATAACCGAGTTTACTGAGCGAACTCACTCGGCTGAATGAATGGCTGCTTGAGTGCAGACAAAATGGTTGAAGAACTACTCTCCAGCACCAAGATAAATTCGAAACTTTCACGCTGAGCTGGAAGGCGATTATATTTGAAATGTAGACATAATTCCCTCCCTATTGAAAAATAATTAATTAATATTTATTTTATCAGTATTTATGTAAAGAAGATTAAATCAAAGCAATAATTGAATTGTAAGTTAAGTTGTTAAAATTCTCACCAGTAATACATAGTAAGGCATAGTATCCTTAATACACAACTGTATAACACTTAATGCACCCTTTTTTAGGGAGATAGAAACCAAATAGTGATTGAACTTAGCTGCGATTTTAATTTCCGACTGTAAGCTTTGAAGTCTGCCCCTCCTTCGCCTGACGTCATCGATTCATTAAAATTTCAAATTGAGCTTCACATGGAATTCAATTACAAAATGCCACAAAATTTGAAAAGCCAGCCATAAGCCTGTGCCGATAATTTTACATACACTCGTCATCCTTTCTCCTCGTCTGGGGCCACCACACAATTTAGAATATGGTACGCTGGGAAGACCTAAGCGGTGAAAATTCCCAAGTTCAATGTAACCTGTCACAGGCAGCAGACAAACTAATAACGTTTCGATAATCACAACTGGGGAATTGAATGTGGCGGGGGAAAACCGCCATTCACGGGAAATCAATCCCGTTGAAATCGAAACCGAAATTGAAACCGAAACTGGGGCTGCGGCTGATGGGTTTCGACTGAGAAGTGTCCTGTCATTTGGCCAGAAGGTCCTCACTCAACACATTTCAAGGCTTTCTGGCTGATGATGATGGTGATGACTATCATTCTTCAATGAATGACCATCTCTAAGCGACTGGAGCAGTGCTGCCAGCATTCAATTTAGGAAACTAAACGAAAAGGCCATAAAAGTGAAAAGAGGATGAACCAATCTAATAAAAGACCAAAAACCAAAAAAAGGCTATATATTTACGAAATAAGTTAAGTTAATACAATTTTTTTTTAAATAAAAAAAAATGGCTTAATTAATTATGGGATTTATATATATTCTCTATCAATAGTTTGGTATATATACGGATATTTAAGTCAATAAACGTGTTTTTTATTTTTGTAAATAAGGAACGTTAGATGTCATGTCATGTTTATAAGTATTTTAGGCTGCTCCTAATGAAAGTATTGTGAAATTAATTTAAATGAATTTCCCGACTTTTAGAATTTGAATATCCAGATGTGAAAAAAAGTTGTTTGGTAAAAACCATTCAAAAAAGGTCAGATCCATCAGGAAAAAATACAAAATGTCAGAACTGGATTCGTGCTTCATTCGGCGCAGTCTCTTCCCGTCGGTAATCTGTGGAAATTAGCATTTCAATCAAATCTACTTTTATGTGTCTGACTTGTTTTATGCCTCAACGACAGCAACAAAGACATCCTCATCACGCTCATCGTCATCATCATTCGGCAAATGAAATTGTATCCATTCTGTTTATGCATTTGACGAGCCCTGAAAAGGAAAATTGTCGAAATTGATTGATTAAATATTTATTCATACGGAAGTGCTTAGTGTGTTTTCCCTTCGCCCATTTTGGGGAATATCCTACATATTTATGAACTGTGGCCAGCCCAAGACATTTTTTTCTGTTTGTTGTCTACTTTTGGAGGCTTTCCCTCGGGTTGTGTCATTAATTCAGTTAACATGGAATCCCTTTTGGGCGTGTCTCAACATTCCTCGAGCAAATAACAATTTACTGGGACTAATGCTTAAAAAATCTTGTCAACTGGTGAAGCCTTAGGTGAATTTTAATAAAATAATTGGGAGAAACTTTTATATTTTACTCTAAATTACCTATTACAATATATTTCTAAATACATATAATCGTTAACCAGTTGTCAAAATAAAGATAAACTAATCAAGACTCTATATTCTGCACTTGTCATAGGATTAATAACAAATTAAGCCATTCCATTTTTGCTAAAATTAATCTAGCAAATATTTGTTCGTTGTAAGAGATTCGCCCGCATTCCTGGTCGACTTGTGAGTGAAATTTCCCAAGAGCTCATCTTGCAAGGGCTTGCCTCATTAATTCGGTTAGTTCCCGGCACTTAAAGTCAATCAACTGGCCCGCAGGAAATCTTAATTAAACAAACTTGTTCGGCAAATCTTTTCTAAATGGCCCCCACAACACAAACCGAGAAGCTCTCGAGCTCTGGGCAACCCAAAACCGAGGACTTTGCAGCTACTCATGTTGGTATTGAACAAATGCCTATTCCGGATACACTTAGTCTGAGTATGAGGTTGCCGGAAGAGGGGATCTGGCCTCCATTTGCGGCTAAACGTGCAAAACAATTTGGCGTTTCTTGCACATTTTCGACTCTGATTTTGGGCAGCTATTTTTGGGTCCTAGAGACCAGACTCCACCGGCTTGTCTGGCAGTCAAGGGTCCTCCACAAATTGGTAGTGGGCATGCTTAAAGCACTTCTGCTGCACTTGGAATGGCGAAAGCCGAATCTAGCTCTGAGTATTCCACATTCTGGGGCCAGGTCGGCTGCCTGGGCCATTAAAGTGCTAATAAATTCTCAAACTCATATCAATCGATGGCTGTGCAGAGTCGTAGGCCCCATAAAGCGTTGTTTAATGGCGAATATGTTTGCTCTGGCTCCATTGGGCACAAGAAGTGTATAAATCAGCAGTATTTAGTCGCGGGCTCCGACACAGAGATACTTGGCGACCGTTTTTATATATTTTAAAGCTTAGTTGGAAATGTAGGTACTAAATAGTTAATAAAACCAAAGTTTATATTTGCTACAATTTTTGTACAACATTTGAGAAGATTGGCAAAATACAGTTTATTTGCTAGAACTTTAAAAAAATATTTGGGGCCCAATATTAAAAAAATTAAATTAACCATTAATTTGCATTATCCTGAATTAAATCTTTTATTAATGTTTATAATTTAGAACTTCATAGAGCATTTATATAGGCATCATAGCCCTGTTATCTCCTCATACTGTCGGGGAGAAAAGTAAACTCAAATATGGTGGAAGAAACTGCAGGAAATGGTATTCGTTAATTTATTTACCGAATGCACTGGGGAGTGATCTGAATAATGAACCCTTGTACTGTGGCTGTGGCTTGATTAAAAGCCGGCTAAATTAAGTTAAACAAATTCAGGGTTTAAGCTACAGCATTCACTTTACTACTGAATTTTTCTCCAAGTTTATACATGACTCCGGGCACCTCTACCCTCGACTGCTTCATCAAAAGATTGACCGCAGCATTCACTCAATGAACACCTTTAGAACCCCATTCAAAACCCTCCTGATCCCGATGCCTCTGCTCAATGGACCGAACTCCTCGTACCCCTTGGGGTAATAAAGCAAGAAAAAGAAACAAGAATAATAATGAAAAAGAAAAGTTTGTTTTCCCCTTGATATTACTTTAAATATGCAAAACTTCACTGTTTTATGTCCTTGCAGCTGTCCAGTTGGCCGGCCAGGGGTCCTTGTCCCAGCTACTTGTTCCTCTAACGAAGTGGATTCCCCTTTCAAGCGGTGGGGCAAAACAGAAAAATAACACAAAAACAAAATGCTCACAAATATTACGCTACACAAACACGGAGCCAAGTTGGCAAAGCGTTATGGAAAAGTTGCGTCTGGTCCTGGGCCACTTTTGCATTACATTATCTCAAGTTTTGCGCTGGCAATTTCTCATGTTTCCCCCACATATTCTCTCGCACGCTCGTATTTGTATTTACCCATTGTCGTGCTCATAAACATGCAGCTGACTTGTTACTGTCCTATCATCATCGTCATCATCGTGCTCAACGTCAGGCAAAAACTTGTGTCGCGAGACACCAGAAAAACTGAGACTCTGATAAAAACTTTGCCTCATTTTCATGTCGGGCCAAATGAGTTTTGGAAAGTTACCCCCGCCCAGAGTTCCGTGCGATTCGGCTAATGGTGACAGTAATTTTTAATAAAAGCTGCCAAGTGTCGACACAATTTGCAGCTTGCACACGCTCCCCGACTTTGATGGAATAGTTGGCGGGACTTGGCATTCCTAGTGTTTGCACAACCTCTTCTTGTTGCCACCGGAGCTCTTCAGCATGCGATGGGAGACCCTTTCCTGGCGATCCGCACAGTCGGTGATCCTCTGGCAATGGGTCACCGTGCCCTCCAGGTCGCGCTTGAGCTTGATGAACTTATACCGCACGTCCACGTAGGACTCGTCCAGCTCCTGGGCACTTCTGGCCCCGTAGAGTTGGCTCAGCATCTCCAGTTCCGAGTCCCCGTTCTGCAGGGACGACGCATCCTGCTCCGTGGACTCGGGGCTGTACAGCGGATAGTCCTCGGCGAAGGGGTCCATGGAAATGGTATAGCGCCCGGGAGCATTGTACTTCCGGTTCATGGTCTTCACCAGACCCAGACACTCGTGCAGGTCGTCCTCCATCGAGTAGCAGATGTCCAGGGCATCGTCGATTTTTATAAACTCCGTTTGTATAATCATCATTTGACTCCAATTGAACTATACTAATACTAATACTAATTTAAAATTATGTGCAGTACTGACATTTTACTCAGGGACTCCCATTTATGACTTAAATTCATCAATTATGATTAGATTTTTTCAAAATAATTGTCTGTAATTTTACAAGATCTGGCTATCGTAAGTTGCACTGACAATTTTTAAATATTAAACAATTCAAGCAACTTTAAAAAGTTTTAGTTTTAATTTTATTCAAATGCTGAACAGATATTTTACATAAGTACAAAATATTATTCAAAAGTTTTAAGATCTGTACAGCCAAATATACACACAGAAAAAATGAATCTTTATGTTAAGAAAAAACTTAAATTGGAAAAGTTTTTATTTAAAACCAAATAATTTTTGTACTTAACTTAATTATTTATTTTAAGCCCAAATAAAATTGTAATAACAAGGCATTAGTAATTTTTTATACTTTTTAATTCATTTAAAATCATTAAAAGATTCAACAGAGCTTGTTATCTTAACAAATTCAAGTGTAGTGATTTCTTTTTGTTATAAGTTTTAAAGTTGGGTTACTTTTCCATAAACAAGATTCTCCATGTCCTCGATTCGATCTATAAAATCATCCATATTGTTTATTTTCGTACACTTTTTTTGACACTCAAGCATAATATCAGCTTGATTTTTTAGTTCTGCTATTTGATCTTGAGTTAGCTTAGCCAGTGAATCACGGTCGAGGAGATTTCTTTTAATTTTATCCATATCCCGGCTTATATCATTCTTAAAATTCTGCAATACTTGCAAGGGGTCTTTAGCATCAACTGATAGGCTGAAAAGCTGTTGGCCCTCGAAATCCTTCAACTGCCTATCAACATTATCTCGGAACTCATCAAAATCCCTTTTCAGATTCGCCAACTCATCAAGCAAGTTTGTTGCATTGTTGGAGCTATCCTTGCTATGAAACAAATCACTTTGCTTGTCTTTTAGAGTTTCCAAGTTAATATTAGCTTTGTTTAGCTCTTTATTGAGGATCTTTATTTTCTCCTTAAGACTTTCATTATTTTTCGTTTTATTTATGTCGCCCATCTTCTTGGCTGTTTCGTTTGTGCTCTCTTCTATGTCCTTAAATTGATTTTCGTATTCTTTCAGGGTATCATTGTAGGTTCGGTTCATTTCTTTGAGCTTACTTTGTAATTGAGCGGCCTGCAGGCTTAAGTCATCAATTTTCTGGCAACACTTTGGAGACTTCTTCAGCTCTTCACGCAGAGTTTCCTCCTCTTCTGCCAGTTCTCTAATGCGAACTTGCAACTTTCTATCAAAGCTACAGTTGGAATTGCTTATTGAATCATCATTATAAAGCGCAAAGGTTCTGAAACCACCTGTTTGAAAGCAGGATTGAGTTTTTTCATTTAGCAATTCCTGAAGCTGAGATTGAATATTTTTTAGCGTTTCGCTGTTTTCCAGGCAGGTAAGAAAGGTTGCATTTATGTCTTTATTCGGTGCCAGTACTTCAAGCTGATTCAACAAGTTGTTATATTTTTCAACGAGCTTTTCTAAGTTTTCTATTTTATTTTCCACAGCGAAAAGGTCACCTTTGTTCAATTGCTTGTGATCCGGGGTAATGTGGTCGATTCCGCAGTTCTTCTTACAAGTTTCCGTAATATTTTTAATATATTCTCCAGTGTCTTCTGTTGTTTTCTTTATAAGATTTATATAATCTTGTTGATTGCGTTGAAATTCATTGAGTTCTTTGAGCTGATTGTCTAGTTTCTGGGCTGGGTCATCTTCACTTCTCGTCGTCTTAACTTTATGGTCTAACTCTAGCGTTTTTGCTTTCAATTCAGCACAGCATTTGCTGTTTGACACACTTTTAGATACATTTGTTTCCAACGTTTCCAAGCGTCCTTTAAGGTCTTTTATTTTATCCTTAAGGTCATTTAGTTTATTCTGCAGCTCGTCTTTCTCCCTGGAAATTTTGGGGATCACCTCATTTGAATTTCCTGTCAGATCCTGCAATTTTTTTTCAAGTTTATCTTTCAGATCTTTGATTAAAGCTTGGAGGTTATCACAACAACTTTTGAAGCCCTGAGCCACGGCTTTCTTGATCTTCAGTAAAATGTTTTCAAGATCCGTCCCCAGATCTCCGCTGTATCTCAGCTGCCCTTCTTGGATTCCGCTGCCTTGATCGATTGCGTTGATATTCTCGATTACTAATTTCAAGTTGGTTTCTTCAAATAAGCAGCAATTCTTCAGAGAAGTGGTTCCATTGAGGGAGATTAGAAGGGTATCTAGTTCTGCCTTAAAGTTCCTCCACTGAGCATGGAGCTTCACCTGCTCATCCATCCACCTGGAAATATCGTTGTAGTCTTCGCACTTTTCGTTCCCCAGAGGTGAACGCATTTGATTAGCAAGACTTCCGCAGCCACGAGTGTGTTGGGAGTCCACTGTCGCAATTGCAGATAGCAGAGGTAGTAGTGACGCAATCGATACCTGTGCATGACATTCGCATTGTTGAATGAACACATCTTGGCGGTCGGATCCATGGTACTCACCTTTGGTTTCATTTTCGTCACGTTTGCTGCGGTACACGGACCTGTGTCGCCGGTCTGCCAAGTTCAACTAACTGGCAAAGAGAAAGAACTATTAGTTACCTTTTACCATATGTGGTGACCACCAATCAATTTGCATGCTACGTTTATTAATCGTCGAGAGGAGCTTCAGAATTTTAAACAAGTTATATATACAAAATATAGAATTTTTGTTCTATTTTCTAATAATAATAATAAAAAATCCTTTAAAATAGATATTTAACTTTTATTATTGCATGTATGTGTTTTCTGATGCATCATGTACTCTTTTAAAATAGTTTCTCTAACTTAACTACTTTCATGTATATATTTTTGCTAGGTGGCAATTTTTAAGTAACTACTAACAAGAAAGGAAAGCTAACTTCGGGCGGAGCCGAAGTTGATATACCCTTGCAGAATATTCTGTAAATAATATTCTCCAAAATTATTCATATGATGCATTCTTAATACTCATAAAAAGTCCCAACTTCCTAACTTTAAAAACACCAAAATTATGTCATTTCCAATCGTTCAGTTATATGGCAGCTATAAGATATAGTCGGCCGATCCTTATGAAATTTGGTAGGTCGGATTGATTGGCCAAAAATAAAACCCATAGAAAATCCCAATTTCCTAACTTTACAAACACCAAAGCTATTGCATTTCCGATCAATCAGTTATATGGCGGCTATAGGATATAGTGGCCCGATCCGGCTCGTTCCGACTTATATACTACCTGCAATAGAAAGACAACTTTTGGGAAAGTTTCAAGCAGATAGCTTTAAAACTGAGGGACTAGTTTGCGTAGAAACGGACGGACAGACGGACGGACAGACGGACATGGCTAGATCGACTCTCCTGGTGATGCTGATCAAGAATATATATACTTTATAGGGTCGGAAATGTCTCCTTCACTGCGTTGCAAACTTTTGACTGAAATTATAATACCCTCTGCAAGGGTATAAAAATAGTAATTACAGTTTTCACCGATTTTTCGTTTTTAATTTCCGACTGGCTCTGCCTCCGCCACAAGTCAAGTAAAATTTTAAGACTTTACTTTAGAGGAAATCTGGAAGTTCTAACATGTGTACATCATCAATTGTCGGAAGCTAAGTGCAGCCTCTCATTTAAAGTGTAAAATAAACTTACTTTTGATATACCTTTCTTAGGTAGAATTACTATTTCAAGTACTGCTGCAATTCATAGTAAACATAACATTTTCGAGATTAAAGTAACTACCATATAACTAATTAACAAGTATTCATAGGTTGGGTATTTTGAAAGATTACTCTTACGTAGCGTATTAGTTAAATTAATGGTTTTATATTTGGCTAATCAATCCGACCTAAAAGCCTTATAGCTGCCATATAACTGAATGATTGGAAATACCATAACTTTTTAAAGTTATGAAGTTGGGATTTTTTATGAGTATTAAGAATGCATCATATGAATAATTTTGCAGAATATAATTTATAGAATATTCTGCAAGGGTATATCAACTTCGGCTCCGCCCGAAGTTAGCTTTCCTTTCTTGTTGAGAGTATATTTAAATACGCATAATCCAAGTAATTAAAAGACGAAATGTTAGGATAAAACTCGAATTAAACATATTTTTATTTTAGATGAATAATACAATTAAATTCTTTAAGGTTATTACATAACATAATTTAATTAATTTTTGTCTCAAGATTCTTGTATTAAAACCATTAGGAGTAAATAAACTGTGAAGCCAGTGTTTACTAAGAAATCTTCTACATTTCAGTAGGCCGAGAAGAGGTATAATCAATACCTCCAATTTGAACATCAGATTTTGATGTTCGTTTTTTCTGGATCGGTTTCGGTTTTGGTTTCTGAGTCGGTTTCAATTTTTGGATTGCTTTCGAAATATGCTTTGGTTTCGACAATGATGCACCCTTTGCTTTAACTAGCTTCTCCGCGGCCTCAATTTGATCAATAAGATCGTTTATTTTGCTGGTCCCCTTGCACTTTTTATGGCATCCAAGCATTAAATTAGTTGGGGTTTTCAGATTAAATATTTTTTCTTTGATTTTCTTTTCTAAATCGTCATAATGGAGAAGTTTTTGTTTTAGTTTATCCAGATCCTGGCGAACGACAACGTTTAATTTCTCTAGTTGTTTCTCGCGGTCCTTTTTATCAGCTAATAATTCGCTTATCTTATTTTCCTTAATATCCTTTAACAGAATGCCAACTTTTTGTTGAAATTCGTCAAAACTGTTTCTAAGCATTGCCATCTTATTTGGCAAAGTTTTTGCATATTTGGTGTCCTTTATAAGCTTTAAAATCTCACCTTGTCTTTCCTTTATTATGTCGAAATTTAAATTGACTTTGTTTATCTTATTGTCGAGGTTGTTAAGCTGCTGCTGAAGACCTTCATTAATTTTTGATTGATGGACGTCACTGAATCCCCCGAGTGCTTTGTCCAGACCCTCTTTGATGTGCTTAAATTGATATTCGTGAGATTTAATGTGCTCATTGTAGGTTTGGTTCATTTTCCTTTGAGTGTTTTCTAAATGATCGGCTTGCGCGCCAAGTTCATCAATTTTCTGACAGCACTTCGTAATATAGTTCAGCTCTTCCCTCAGGGGAAGAACTTCTTTTTGAAGTTCTTTAATGTTATATTCTAGATGTTCATCGGAGATACAAATTGCCTTTCTTCTAACCATACCTCTGGCAGGCCATTGAACTGTAGTTTTGGGGGCATCTGAGGATGCCCTTGGACAAATTTGAGTTTTTACCAAATCCTGGAGTTCATATTGAATTTTTGATAGGTTTTCGCCATTTTGCAGGCAGGCATGCAGTGATGCATTTAAATTAGTTGTCGATTCTAAAATGACCAAATCTCTCAACTTATTGGAAAGTTTTTCGACGATATTCTTTAAGTTTTCGATTTTCATCTCCAGCTCAAGTAATTCTACTTTTTCGAATCGCATGTCATCGGAAAGATTTTCATTTCCACAATGTTTTTCGCACTTGTCAATTATATTATTTATATTTCCGCCACGGTCTTTTATAGTTAATTTTAAGGTAGTTGTTATGCCATCTTGAGTCAGTTGCTTATCCTTAAGCTCTTTAATCTTATTGTATAACTCTTGGTTCTGGACATCTGCTTCGTTTTTTGTCGTTTTTAGAATGATGTCTAAGTCCTGAATTTCTCTCTCTATTTCTGCACAACATTTGGTGTTTATTTCAAATTCACCCACTTCATGTTGCAACGCTTCCAACCGTGCCTTAAGGTCTTTCATTTGATCCTCAAAGTCTTTAAGATTATTGTGAAGCGCCTCTTTCTCTCTGGAATTTTCTGAATCATTTAATTTTCTTGAAAGATCAAGCATACTAGTCTTGAGATCATCTTTGAGATTTTTAATTGACTCTCGCAAGTTTTTACAACAACTTTTAAAGCCTTTAACCACGGCTTTGTTGATATTGGGTAAAATATTTTCTAGATCCGTTTCGATATCTGCGCTGTACTTAATCTGCTCTTCTTGGATTCCACTGTTTTGACCGATTGCGTTGACATTTTCAATGATTAATTGCAAGGTGCTTTCTTCATAGAACCAGCAATTCTTCGGAGAAATTGTTCCATTGAGGGAGATTAGAAGGGTATCCAGTTCTGCCTTAAAGTTCCTCCACTGAGCATGGAGCTTCACCTGCTCATCCATCCACCTGGAAATATCATTGTAGTCTTCGCACTTTTCGTTCCCCAGGGGTGCACGCATTTGATTAGTAAGACTTCCGTAGCCACGAGTGTGTTGGGACTCCACCGTCGCAATTGCAGATAGCAGAGGTAGTAGTGACGCAATCGATACCTGTGCATGACATTCGCATTGTTGAATGAACACATCTTGGCGGTCGGATGCATGGAACTCACCTTTGGTTTCATTTTCGTCACGTTTGCTGCGGTACACGGACCTGTGTCGCCGGTCTGCCCAGTTCAACTAACTGGCAAAGAGAAAGAACTATTAGTTACCTTTTGCATTGACTACCAATCGATTTGCATGCTGTGTCTATTAACGAACGAGGGGAGCTCAGAATCTTTAAGATAGCAACAAATGTAAGTAAGTTTTACTATTTTTTATCACAAACCTATATATTATAATAGTATTTTTTTTAAGTTCATTGATTATGCCGACAATCCTTATCCAAAAATTTAAATTAAAGCCGTTTAAATTAAAATAAATAAATGAGAATAAAATATGTGAGACACCATAGGATTGTGTATTGAAAAAAAATTTATTACCAAGGATTTTCAAAAAATACACCTAAAATGCGAGCTTTGCTATCTTCCGCTGTCAACAAACTCACTCCAAGTTTTAGGCACCCCCGAAAAAGCAGCATAAATTTGTGGGAAACCCGATGCAATTCGCAATGCCCTGAGCAGCATTTACTCGTTATCATCGCACAGGTTGTGGCTACAGGGCCACTTGAAATGGATACCCAACAGGGAGCCAGAACTGCGACTCCCGACCATCCACATCCACCATTCAAGCCCACCCCCCGAGCACCCAGCTCCCGGTTTTCGGTCCCTGCAGGCGGGCGGAAAACCTGAAATGGAAAACAATTTCAGCTACGCAAACACGGCGGGAAGGCAACAAAAAAATAAAGAAAGAGAAGCACAAAAATTAAATTGCTAAGCGGAAAAGTAGAAAAATGAGGGAACCAAAACTGAAATCACAGCAAAAGTTGAACCGCAGAAATAAAGTGAAATATATATACATTTTTGTGCTATGCTCGGATGCTGGGGGATTTTGAATAAATTCAGCTCAAGGTGTTTGCCCAGCCATCGAGCGAGGAGATTAGTTTAATTAGTCAACGTGGCGTATGCGTCATGCCGTGGCAAGCCACCAGAAACGTGCCACATGCGACGACGGAAAGTAGCACCGCCAAAAATGCAATCGAACTTTTCGCGTTTGACTTGCGGTAGTTGGACGGGAAAAGTCACCGGAAAACATGGGGAATGACGGGGAATGGGGGGTTGTCAAGACAGATGCAAATGATAGGTGTTATGGCCCGGGGGATAGCATCAGCAAGAAACTTTCTTAAGTAGTTGGCATAGTTGAGTCGAGCAGCTTCGGAAAACTGGCAAGCCTCGCTCAAGCCTGTCGAACGACACGTAATAGCCAGAATAATGAGAAAAAGTTCAAGGTAATCTAGAAGATATCAAAAGCATTTTTATTTATTACCCAAGCCATTCTTTTCCATTCCAGGCTAAACAAAAATTAATTGTAAGTGCGCAGTCAGTTGTAAAATGATACTCAAAAATGTTCTTTTGTTATATATTATTGATTGATATTATTGATATTATTTGATGCCATTTAACATGTCAAATGTCCTCTGTCGTCATTTTTCAATGAACTTAATTAGACTTTTAAATTTACAAAATGTTAATTTATTATCTCATTGAATTTTATTTTATTTTATTTTATTTTTAGGTGAGTTTACTCAACTTGATCTGATATTTTTAAAGCAGAATATTTAAACAGTCTGGATGTCAGCCTTAAACGAAGAATATGTAATAAGTATAAATATTTAATATCACTATGCATTATACAATTTATTTTTGCAAAGACTTATTCTGTATTGATTTTATTTCATTTTAATTTACAACAAGCTGTCATCTTTTCTATTGACCCATCTCAACCTATGTTCTGTGACCTTTAACATTTGGTTCTCGGCATTTATCATCAATTATGCTGAAAATTCTGAAAAAGGTTGCCTTGATTGAATTACTACATAAAATTCAACAAAATATGTGTCGCTGAATGAAAACCTGGCCGAAACGTGATAGGCAAAAACAGAAAGAGAAATAAGGAGACCCTTTCCATTCCGCAATAAATCACCTTTCAACCGCACATCAATTTTCAAAAGTTCATATAGAAAGGCGAAGGTGAACAAAATTTGGGAGTGCCGGAGCCTTAGTTAACTGCTATAATCCAGCCAATCAATCAACCTGCTTTCAATTATATTGTATTTTCTGTTAACATTAGAAATACAATTTAATATGCCTTAAAATCCCTACATTACTTATAAACAAGCCTCTGGATTAAATTAAAAACATTATATATGCTATTTCAAAGCCTTATCTGCATACTGAAATAAAAATACATTGTCTGTTTTCAAGAAGCATGACTTATCTAGTTATATTCATCGGAATAAAAGTTTTTTATTTCAAGTTATTTTTTCGACATTCTATGTTTAAAGAATGAAGCTTCGAACAGTATCTAAGTACATTTTAACAAAATTTAAATAAATTAAAAATTTAAATGTAAATTAAACAATAATTTTATTGTGGTGAAATATGAACTTTAAATAAGTCTTTAGATAAACCAGAACAGAACTTCCTTTGATTTTTAGCCTGACTAACAAAAAGATAGATTTCCTCATTTATACATGCATATACTCACATAAGTTAGAAGTAGGAAAAAAATTGACAAAAATTGGCAAAGCTTTTTCCTTTGCGATAAGAGCACAGTATTTGTGTGGACATGAGCGTGTCCGTGTGAGTGTCTGCACTCATGCAAAGAATAAGCCGATAAAACCCTGACAATTGTGTCATGGAGTAGCGTTTTAGTTTTCGGATTGGACTTAATGCCTCTTGACTTCAATTTGCATAGTCGGCTTAGCAACGTTAGTGCAATGATTGAATGGCAAATTGATAGAATTCGGCATTTACCAATTGACAGCTGGGAAAAAGCTTTTCCGGACGGATGAGACGGAAGGAAAATTGAACTGATGGCTTTGGAGTTCTGTTTGTGCTCGTTTTAATTAACAAAAATTTAAATATGATTTGTGGTCTGTAACGAGAAGCTTGGTCTGATTAAAATAATTAAATTTTTGCTATTGACTTCGGCAAAATAGTGGTTATTAAATGCTCAAAGTTATTTCGTTAATGAGTTAAATGGATATGTACATTTATCACAAATGACATTTATGGCGTTTTAATTAGTCATTCAGCAGAAAATTATATATTTATTACGAATAGTCATTTTAAACTTGACCCTTATACTGCTAACAATGCAAAAGTATCACACTCAAAGAAAGCCCTCACTAGTATATTAACTTTGTTCAAGACCACAAGTCGTTTGAAGCCCGCAGGATTGGCAATTAATCCAATTAGGGCAGAACGTATTTGCCTCTCATTAAAAATTAAATCTTCTGCTCTTGGTCAGAATCAAGCCCTTTTACCAATTACCAAGCATTTTTAGTTCACTCTCTCACATTTAAAAATTAAATAGAAAGGATGAAGATAAAGAGGTTGCCACAGCGGCTTCTTTAGCCAGAAACTCAAATGAAAATTAAGCCATCTGCCATCATTTAGCTTAAGTGCTTATCCAGTGGGGGGACAGAGACAAGGACTCGTTTGCCCACAGGACAATCAATTATTAATGCAACACCAAGCAGCAGCACGGCAAAAGAGTCTATGTTGAAAGTTAGATTCACGTGGGTGCGAAGCTTTTGGGTGGATAATGGTGATAATTATATGTTTTAGGTGACATTGATTTGTCGCCTCTAGGATGGGGCGGAAAATTCCATGATATTTAATTCATTAGGTAACTAATCGGCTTACTCTGATAATTATTATAATTGATGTCAATTATCTTAATGTGGCTCGTCCTAGCAGGCCTCGTTTTCTCTCTCCACTCTCTCCCTCTATTTCTCAGAACAATTTCTCAGTACAGTCAACAGCTGAAAACAAATAAGATATACATATACTCGTAAAATAAATTTAAAAAATCTATATATTTTGTACACTTCAAATGAACATGAGAAGAAGCGTTGCCGTACGGTCTATGTTCCTGGATTGTCTCCGGGAAAATGCCGCCAACATGCGTCTGGAGCACGAGGATCTGGGGCGTCGCATTGCCATTTCACTGGCCAATTCCCGGAAAACTCTGGCAAACATCGAGAGCATGAATCTTGAGCTACAGAAAATGAAGGAAACTATCCATAATGCTCTTAACAACATTCAAAAAGATGCGACATATGAAAATAAGTCTTGTCGCATGCTCATAAGAATTTTAGTTATAGTTGTCAATGAATTTGATTTGGAGGCCGAATTAGATCCCAAAATTGTCACTCGGATGTTTATCGACAAGTCGTTTCAACCGGCACTGGGAGAAACTCTCAAGCCCGTTGATGATTCCGATGTGGATCATAATGTCAGGACCGTCTGTTCTCAAAATAATATTGATATGGCTGAGTTTCATGATGAACCTAAGCTAAGAGATGCTTCGGCGGATAATTCTAACTAAGTTGATATGGAAATAATTGAATCCGTAAACGAATCCATGTCGCATATTAATTATCAATAATCAACTGTTTAATAATTTTGACCGATTCAATTAAATTTTCATGGTAAATTAACCAACATAATTTTTTGCAAATGGTTATATATGTATCTTTTTATGCTCCAAAAATTATATTTCACCTTAAAAATAAGATTTATTTCAAGTCAAATGCCGAAAATAATTGTTTTTCATTTAGAACGACTCCAACGAAACTGTTTTTTATAAAAATCGGAGAGATTGGAAATAAAATAAATTAAAATTTCAGTAGTCTTTTAAAAACAAAAGTTTCATATATTTTTGCTTTTATTAATTTACTGAAAATCAATGATTGAAAGTGGCAAAAGAAAACACAAATAAGCATACAAAATTGTGAAAGGAATTTACCTTTGCATTAAAGCACCTGCCAACATTTTTGTTCAAGCATTTTCCATATTTTGTGACACCGAAAAAACCGTATTAATATTTAATTTGGGAGAACTCATTTCTAGGAGCCCAGAATAATAAACCCAACACTCCTTGAACAGACAAACCTTAAAATGTTTATAAAAACACAAAGTTATGGCCAAACTTTGCACTCAAAAAGCAAAAGGAACAGCACGCACATTCCAACACGAAATTTTTGGCCGCAGAGTCGAGGCAACATTACGTATACGCATTGTGACAGGCCGCATCCAGGGCTAAGGACAAGCCCAACTGGTAATCCAAGTGGTGTGCAGACCCAGCATCCATGCTACAAAACAATTTGTCGGCGATTTGTCGGCAAACTTGAGCGGCATTACACATACGCACCGAGTGAGCCATATTGCACATACGCCCCATGTGACCCGCAGAGGAATAACGAGAATAACGAGGTTAAACGACCAGCTGGGCAACCTGTTGACTCTACTCTCTCCTCTTACACTCAAGCGAAATCACTCAACGGTTGCTTTGTTTTGCTACGCTCTTTCGCCGGCAACCAGCCATTTGCACTCACTCCACGGCTTTTTCGAACTCACTCCGAGTGCTTTTCGCTTGGCGACGGTTCTCCAGCTGTGGTCGAGTTCAGTTGTTCAGTTGCCGCTTCTCAGTCGCCTCGTGCGGTTCGGTTACGGTTACGGATTCGGGTCCCAAGAAAGGTTGCGTCGCGGTAAAAATCCAGTTTACGTCGCATTTCTAGAGCGGGAGTATACGTAAGTGACGCTCGCGTGCCTAAAGTCAGTTTGGATGGGGGGCGGATAAAGGTACAATTCGATCCAGAGCCGCACGACGAAGATACATTTTTATGCAGTTGAATTTTAAATTAATTTGTTTTGCATTCCGGAGAGAAAAACCCGAAATCTACAAAGAACATAGATAAATAATAATTTAGGCAATAAACAAATTCTTTAAACTAGATCCAATCAAAAGTCCGAAATATTTTAATGAATTGCATTTTAAAAAAATAATTTTAGCATTAGCCTGTGAACAAAAGATTACTAATAAAATAAATGACAAGTTCGATCATTTTTGCAAACTTTAAATTTTAACTAAATGTTTTTTGTTTGTGAAGCAAAAAAAGTAAAAATTTCTTTTCGTGCATCGTTATAACTATCTATCTCCGCCTCTGAATTTGTTTACGATCCGCCCTCGCCAATTCGTTTTCCATTCAAATTAACTAGTTCTGCAATTCTCATTTTAACTTCTGACATCGGCTGTAATCAAATTTTGCCTTTCATTTACAACTTGTTATAATTCCGGTGCCGTTCGCAGCCGGAAACGTGCTCGCCGCCGTTTTGTCTACGCCACAAAATAGGAAAACTGAAGAAAAATGAAAACATAAAAAGAAACAAAACAAAAGTAAAATAAACTTTGGCAGCAAAATATTTCTTCGGCATTTTTGTTGCAGCATTTCTTGTTTATAAAAAAGGAACAAGACTGAAAAAATAACAAATGCATGTGAAGACATTTTGTCCGCAGTGTTATGAAGTGGTTAGAATCTTGGCTTGCGCTTGTCTAAACAAAATATAATATATACGTTGTGCATTTATGAATATAATATGTGGAGCATCCTTGGCTGGTTGCCGAAATGACAAAATGATGCATTAAACTAATTGGAAAAACTTTGAGAATTTTCTGTGAGTGCTCAGCGGAGCTGAAGAAAAGCTACGAGAAGTGTGTGATGTGGAAGGAAATACATGGTGAATATGATTGAATTTGGGGCTTAAATACGATAAAAACTATGACTCATGAGTAAAATAAATTAATTTCAACGGAAATTGCTACCCTAACACTGTGAAATTAAAAAAAATACATCAACGGAAACAATTTACAATGGTAAAATAATAAGTGAACAAATTAAGGCCAATTCAATCCAACAGCCAATAAATTTTAAATACCGAATTTTCTGAAAGTCTCACAAAATTATTGCAAATATTTTCTGCATACAAATTTGCAATTAAACCTCGAATTAAATGAATAATAGGCAAACCACTTGTTTCTCACGCTATTTCCTACATAATTGTCCATGTTAATTTGTCACTAACCTTGGCCAAAGTTGTTGCTTGTTTACACAAATGTGTCAGAATCGACCAGACAAGTAAACAAGTAAGCGAGAGCAAATATTTTATCAGAAATTGAAACAATCAACAAGCGGGGATGGTCCCAAGAAGTTCGTGAGAAAATTTAAATTTATTACTAAAATAATAAAGGTCAAGAGACCCTAAGAATGTAATGTAAATAGAGCAGTTTGAGGGTAAATTAAGAGCACAGATAAGGCAGCTTATGATAATATGGTGTTGATTGGACTCGGGGGAATTTAGCGAGTGCGATCCCACAGTGTTCACATAATTGAAAAATAGATTTCTCTACACTCGGCTGAGAATTTGTGTATGCTTTCAGCATATTTATGTGAATACGGGGGATCCGACTGCGTATTCGGCCAGCTGTCCAAGAAATCTAGGCCGTTTAAATTGCTCCACGTTCTTTACGTATATAAACCTCAACTATATTTAGATTTCTTTTATACATGCATACAATTTGACGTATGAGGAGAGTTCCAAAAACTGATTAATGAAAACTAATTGTTTAGTTTATGCGACTTGTTATTTAAAAAGAAAGCTTTGATTTACTCAACATTTTTTGCCAGCAAAGCAATTATTTGCGCTTTATGTTTTATCATTTTTTTTTATAAATTAAATTTGTTTTTCTTGGAGATCTTGAAAATCCCATGAAAACAACCATATATACAAACAAATAAAACTAGAAAATCCCCGATGAGCCAGAATCTCATGAAACTGCAAAAAAAAGAGAAGAAACAGGGTGAAAACAAACATTCATACATATTTAAAGCGTACATATAAGCTCTCTTCGAAGCTTATCAAAACAAAATCCAACAAAAAGAAGATTTGTTGTTATACGCGAAGTCGAATATTTTCTATTGGTATTTTATGTATATATTTTTTTTAACTTTTTATATTTTATGTAGCATTTGAAAAATTCAATGGAATACTAAAAATTAATTGACTTGCAAGCAATTACTCTGTTTAACGCATATAAACGATATTTATTTGATGTCATCAGGTGAACGCGAGAATAATTTAATGAACTTTTATTAATGATATTAAAAAATTTATGAAGCGTGTTTAATTAGGCTGAGTTTTAATTATTATTTTTTGTTAAAGTTTTTTTAATTTAATGAAGAATGATGACGAAAAAAATATGAATTATTATTATTGCAAAACTATGTGCAAAATTAGTCAAACAAGTCATTCATTGCTTAAAAAATTAGGCTAAAACGAGGACGAGGTATGCGTAAATAAATAAGACTGGGAAAAATATATGTCATAGCTTATACACTGCTCGAAATATTCTGAAAAACATCAAATTACGACCGATTTCACCCTATTGTTCCTATGGGAGCTATAGGATATAGACGTCCCTGAACAAGGTGTGCATAAAAAAATACAATTTGGAAAGATTCATGTCAATAGATTTGAAACCGCGCGAAATATCTTCCATTCTTGCAAGTTATATTCGATTGTTCCTATGGGAGCTATAAGATATAGACATCCGATCGGGGCGATTTTGATCTGCGTACACATGGTTTAGGACGATTGTGAAAGTTTCAGATCGCTAGCTTTTAAATTGAGCTCGCAAACGGTATTGAAACAGACGGACAGACGGACATGGCTATATCGACACCCCTATTGATCCTGATCAAGAATATATATACTTTATAGGGTCGGACACGTCTCGTTCACTGCGTTACAAACTTCTGACCAAAATTATAATACCCTCTGCAAGGGTATACAAATGGCAAAGTACTTGGGATAGGCTTATCTTTTAGATCTAACATTGATCAGTGAACAGTGTTAAGCAATTAAAGTTATAATATTGTTTAATCATTAAACACATTGCTTACATTATTTATAATACAATTTTGATATACATCTTTAGTATCAAAAAGATCCATACACCAAAACAAAACTTCAGATGAAAAATTTAATTAAGCTCAATAAAGTGCTAAAGCCAATTTCCTCATCAGAAACAATTATGCCAAAAAAAATAGCGTAATGCAATTGAATTTCATATGCAAATTAATAGTTGTCCGACCATTACAAATTTCAATGACCTGCCACTACATATGACACGTTAAAAAATAATAAAGGAAATAATGTATAAAGGAATGAATATTAATTGATATAAATTAATGAGATGTCCAGAAAGCCCACAACTCTCGACACAAAGTCACAGAACAAGCCGGAAAAGCGAGGGAAAATGTGAAAAAATTTATGAAAATAATTAAGCCGCCAGCAGCTAAAACAACAGCAGGGCTTGACAAAAACTTAACAACTTTATGCTGCCGGTTTGGCCGGTCTGTAAGCTTAATTAACACTAGGATTGCGGTTGGAAAGGAGATTTCCGTGGGCGGTATGGCGAGCTGCCGGCGCTAAATGTCAACAATAAGCTCGAGTGCGGCTGTTGCACTTTCCCCCTCTTTCCGGCCATTTCCATTTGCCACCCATTTCACAGCCCTTTTTATGAATTTTGAGCAGCTTTCGCCTGCAGATTCTGGGGCAACAAATCTCCAGTGATAGTCACGGAAATCGCTTAAATTGTGCAACCAAAATAAACGGATGGCGCGTTGAATTTATGCAAAAATGTAAAAAGTTTTTCCGAAAGGGTCACACTGCTCTGTCCTTTGAAACTTGTTGTTTTTCCGACTCCGGCAGGGAGCTTCATTGCGCATTCAAGTGGCCCCGTTTGGCAAATGAAAATGAAAATAAAACCCGAAACTTGGACACACCGTCCATGCCCAATTGAGTTTGTTTCGGTTTCGGTTCGGGCTTTGAATATTGCCCCCGTTTCCTTCTTTTTGGACGGTCCCTGGATGATTTGACAAAAGTACTGCATTGGTTTTTTGAGGCTCGAATTTCCGGCTGGCATAGTTTTCATTACCTTCGCACAAATTTCATAGCCTAATTTGTGGCGTCGATATTGCGTATGCATCGCGTGTTGTGAGCGTGAAATAAAAACACGCCAAGCGCGTCCCATTAAAAGGCAAATAAAAAAGGCGCAGACACAGTGCCACATTGACAATAAGGGCAGGACTTAAAAGGACCACGACTTTTTCGTTTTGTTTCTTCACACGAAACCACATAAAAGGAAAAAGGAAGCAAGGCCGATCAGGAGCGCCCTATAATTTAAAAGTAATAAATTAAAAAAACAGACATTCATTAAGATCGCCAAAAAGAAGATGCGGCTTCAACTTTTTGTTTGGGGAACACTACCAATTTTAAATAAATAAACATATTTAAATTTTTATGTTTTCAGATTTTAAGATTATTGCTTCTAAATCAAAAGAGTTTTGTTCCATTTACTTGCTATTGTTTGAGATGTAAAGATAGCTGATTTTAAATCAGAAGAGCTTGTTCCATTGTCTAATTTGTATTGGTTCATTTTCAAAGAGTTTGTGATAAAATATTATTTTCTCAATGTTTAAAAATGTTATTTATTTTTGTTTAAAATTGTGCTACTCAAAACAACAGACTTGTAAAGCTAATAAAGCTATATTAAAACTAATGAAATTATATACTTATTGAATGCAATTTTAAATACGATTATCGAGCAAAATTGTTGCAACGACTTCTTATTTTATTCGCTGATTTATACATATTTTAGAACAAATTTTTCTAAAATTCCATTTGATTAATTGAGCGCACTAAATTTTGTGCTCTGCAACATTAAACAACTTAATTATATGGCAAGCAAATTTATTTGATCCTTCCGGAAGATCAGAAAAAGAGGAAAGTCAGCGGTAATCAACCTCGCATTCCGCTTGAAATGAGCTAATTAAAGGACCATTTCGAATGGCCAACAAATTTTCGGTGTGCCAGCCCTTCGGATCCGCATCCTCGTTTTTGCTGAGTGATTAATTTTCATATTTATAATAAAACGCTGAAAAGGTTGTACAAGCAAACACAGAAAAAACACCCAAACAGCCGAAAGGAGAAAGAAGAAATGAGAAAGCAGCAAAAAAATAACAAAATGGCCTACACAAATGCCAGCAAATGGCTTTACAAGAGGGCCGGGATGAAGGAAAATCTGTTGAAAACATGCTCACTTTTATATGGTTTATATGCTCCATGGATCCCATATGAGCTGCATAATGAGTGGCATTGGGAGTGGGCGGCGAGCAGAAAGGGGGCGTGGGGATGCCCAACAAGTATAATTAACATTGAAAGCCGAGCGAGTGCGTCAAATGAGAAATGTGCAAACAAGTGCGGTTGGGTAGCCGGGGGTGGGACATGTTTTAGGGGTTGTGTGTTCGGGGGAGAGGGTCGCCCACACTCCAACACTCATGCTCAATGGCCTTTCACGCACACACACCTTTTGATATTAAAATTAAAACGGCAAAGAGACCTTTATGCCTTCAGCCTGATTAAAGTTGCCAGCTGATATAGATTTATTCCGGTCAAACTACTAGCTGGCCAGAAATCCTCTACGGTGTTTTTCGCTCTGGCTACTTGCAGGAAAAACGCAAATCTCATTAAAGCACTTAATTATGTTTATTGTCACTGCAACTGTTGCCCTGCGTTGAACCAGGCTTTTCCATTTGCGGCCTGCGGACTGTGGTTTAGGTTATATACAGTTTGGTGGGAATATTATAGATAGCCATTTCCGAATAGTTGCACAAATTTGCATAGTTGCTAGGCATTCAATTAGTTTTGATTTATATTAGCTTGATTAGCTAGATTAGCAATAGTAATAGCAATTATAAAATGCAAACATGATTAGTTTTTATTTGACTTTCAGGTGTTATCAATTGTTGATACAGTGAAAAATATTTTTAAAAAATTTTAGATTGATTAACTTTGTATTGTGTGTTACAGTTTTGCAACTTTGTTAACTGTAATAAAAATCCATAACTTTAAGAGTATAAGTGTGACCCTTTAAGAATTTAATTTAAGTGTATGTTTATATAGCCATACCGAGTTTTTATTATATATGAATAATATAATATCTTTAAGCTTTTATTAGCTTTTTTATTTTTGGGTAACATTACAATAGTTGAATGGCAAAAAATTAAAAAAAACTTTTACAATGGTGCATTTTTTATTTGAGCTTAAATGCATTATTTTAAATGATAACAAATTTTGCATTACAATAATTAATTTAGCCACAAAACCTGACCCAGATGGTCAGTGTTGCGTATCACCCAAGTAACTTCGCCAGTAGATTAAACCAAATATACCCTGGACAAACTGCGGGAGCTTAAAACCCAAAGTAAATAACAAAAACTAAAAACAATATCCGAGGAAGGGCGAGCCAAAAACTTTTTATCAAGCGCTTAGTGGCACATCCGACAATTGACGGGCGGACAGACAGAGACGGACAGAGGGTGGGGCACGGAAAGAGCGAGAGGGAAAATACCCTATCCTCGCTGGGATTTGGTTGCATGTACAGAAGTGGCACTCCAATTAAAATGATTGTCTTAATGCTGGGCAGAGCGTCAATGGCGATTACAACGCGGCGAGTTGATTCACTCAGTCTAGTTTTTTTTTGGAGAGTGCTCCATCCGGCTGTTGAGCCCCCAGTACCGCCCCCTCATTTCCCCATTCATCCATTCATTCACTCAGCCCGTCAGTACAACGAAACTAAAATCATCACTTAATGTGCTGAAAATAACGCACTTGCACGTACTCGACTAATTTATTTGATTACCCCTACAATTACGGCGGGTTTTTTTCTTTTTTTCCTCCGCGAGACAAAAGAAACGAGTTCTCGCGAGAAATTCCAGAGGTGATGATGGGGATGCCTTTGATAATTTGTTTTTTTAGGTTTTCGTGGAGCTTACAACTTCAGTTACTTAAATTTTCTGCTGGATTTGTGCCCATAGGTCGAAACGGATAGTCAAGTTTATGGAAAACTGCCGGCAATTGCATTATCTAATCGGTATATTATACCAATCCCAAAACACGAAGTGTGTTGACCATAATCTTAGAACTGGCGATAAGAAGCTCTTATTTATGGTCTTTTTTTGGTTTAGATGAAAAGTATGAGAGACCTTGACAACGATGGTACAAGCGTTTCGTATTTGGTTATTAAAATTTACAACGAATACAAACTAATTAATTTCTTCTGACTGAAACTAAATTAATTAAATTGTTACTTAAACTAATAATGCAAATAGATGTCCATAATAAAGACATAATCTTAAATGAGTAGCACAAAATGTTATTATAAAAAAAAGCTCCTTTATTTTTACCTCTCCACTTTTCATTAAATAGTCTTTCCCATAAAAAACAAACAATCGTTTTTACTACTTGCAAAAATTAGCTTGGACAATTTAATTGTCCTTCCATTCCTCCCCCTTTTCTTTATTAGATCCCTACTTCATCCAAATTAAACTCATTATGCCCCACTTGTCTGTCAAAGCTGCAGCTAATTTTCTCCTGCTCAGCAAAAGTTAGAAACTTAATTAACTCATTCCTCAACTGCACCCTTCTCCAATTCAGCTTTTTGAATTATTTGGCTAGATTTGACATTTAAAGCATTTTAAGAAAAGAAATTGCACAAAGTTTCTGCGAAAACAAATGAATTGCAAAAAAAAGTGAATGCTTTAACCAAGTAATACCCTAAAAATCACATGTCTTGAGCAATCACTGATAGCACAAATATCGCCGATACGAGCCCGATTATTAGGAACAGTCTGAAGTGCTTGCGGTGGGATTATCTAATCAAATGTTCGGCTCATAAATTAGTTCAAATGGATTTGAAAGCCCTAGTTTGTGTTATATCATTTCCCTGAAATGCAGAAAACCATTCAATTCAATGGGCCTTCTCCCAGCCAACATTACTGATTTTGACTAATGCCGTTTAAGTAGATGTACAAAGCACAAACGTATCTCGTAGCTACTTATTTGCGTTCAAATTTCCAATTGAAAACGCAAATTATGCTCGAAATGCCGGGGATGGAAATGGCTTGGGTGCAAGCAAACAAGGGTATCTCGAACATGGTTGCCAATGGCCGAAAGACAAAGGCACATCCCTATTTGCTGACCTATCCCACTCCGCCATCTCCATCTCAGTTTCTTCTTTCTTCGGTTTGAGTTGTAAACATTTGCACAAAGCAAAACTGGAAAAGTCCCAAAAGCGGGTTTAAAATCAATATTTAAATTGCAGGCAACTATTTTTGGAGGCCCTTGTGCACCGAAAGAAATTGATTATTAATAATTATCATTTAGCATTTAGAGTTCAACTTCAATCAAATGCTTGACCTTTATATAATTTTGCTTAAAATTAAATGCGATTTTTCAATTAATAGCTTTACAAAAAAGTATTTATAACCTATATGAAGGGACCCAAATCATAATTTCCTATTCTTTAAATAATTTTTTTTCAACAGTAATTATTAAATAATTTTAAAATACCTCTTTCATTTTGACATCGATCCCCAGAGAATTCTTTGAGTGTTAAACCTAGAAATTTTATTGGCCCTCCATCGTGTCGTTGTGGCCCAACCATTATGGATATGTGTGTTTGTGTTTGCCAAGAACAAAAGGAACTTTGCAGCAAAACCTTGGAACAGTTTGTCGTGCGAAAGAGACCGACCGACACACGTAGAAAGAGAGCGAACGACTAACGAATGTTGCTAATTTGTTATTTAAGCCCTCGTGGTTTGTTTTGATTTGGTTTGCTTTTATTTGTATTCCCTTGTGGTACATTTATATTTTTTTTCAGCTTCCATATTAATTAATAGTTTTGTTTTTTCCTCGCCCATTGTCATTTTTTGGCAATGTGCTTCGGGCTTTTTGGCTTGATTAGCCCTGGAAATGAAAATCAAGGATTAAGCAAAGGATTTTACTTCTTTGCCAAGCAGTCACAATTCCACTTTAAATGGTTTTCTTCCGGGCTTAAGGTATCTTTCAATTAATCTTGCAATTTAATTGAATTGAAAATTTTCAAGTTTATAATCCTTTGGGCAAACTTATAATCTTTCAAGTTTTCCCAAAAGTTTGTCACATGAAAAAATTTCTCCCGGAAAGCAGCAATTCAGCAAAAATGTTATAAAACTTTATTTTAGCTGGAAAGACCTGAAAACTGTGTATTCAAAAGTAATAAACTTTCGAGGGCACCATTAGTTCAATTAGCTAGGGATCCCTCTCTGTTTGCAAGTGTTATCGTCTAAATTGATTTAAATTTGTCCGTGATCTTTGGCCAAGCCTCATTGTGAGTCACTCACTTATTATTATAATTATCAGCTTATCAGTTGACTGGACTTGAGTGGAGAAACTTTATGAACCGGTTTGGCAATTTGTTGACAGCTCCAGATAAACTTGGTGTGGGCGAAGTTGGAAAGCCATAAATTGGCCAAGTGACTAGTTGGCAGGCTTAACTATAGCTTTATCGGCCAGGCCAAGACTTTGAAGAAAATGAATAAATTTTAAATCAAAATCTTATGACCAAATAACAAAACATACAGACAAATAATATTGTCACTTTAGGTCAGCAGATTTGGGGCTGGAATATTTTGATGAAATTGTATACACCAAAAATATGAATATGATTCTTTTGTTGTCTTGTAGTATTCACTTTTCTTTCCCTTCGATTGTAAATTTGATATCATGTAATTTTTGCTCTCACATTTCCATTTATTCCTACCAATTCGATTTCCTTAATCTCTAGCTGAATCCCCAAGGGACATTTAGCCCGATGTGGAGCTCATCAGGTTTGTTGTTTTTATTTCGACTACATTCTTAT
This sequence comes from Drosophila fuyamai, assembly GCA_018153365.1. NCBI lineage: Eukaryota > Metazoa > Arthropoda > Insecta > Diptera > Drosophilidae > Drosophila > Drosophila fuyamai. The sequence goes on from JAECXW010000523.1 coordinate 1,298,149, forward strand.
CTCAACAAAGAATACAGGCGAATTTTCAGGTTTTTGGCTTCATTTATATGAATACAGTAAATATTTGATTTTATTGTTGATGTTTCTTCAGGTGGCGTAGGGATTTAAGTTAAAGTTGCTCCTTTGCCTTTCTAACCATATTTTGCTCTTCACAAGAGCTTTACTAACTGAAACTGGAAGTACCTTGAGTTTTCTTTTTGGCAGCTCCTGCCAACTTTGTTGTTGCCATTAAAACTATTTTAACTACGCGTATAGAAGATGGCGGAATTAATTTTTTCATTTCGCCGTGCACAACTTGACCAAGTTTGCCACTTTTTTTATTACCCTCGGCTTGGTTATTAAATGCAATCTCCTTTACGTGAAGGCGACATTAATAAGCCCGGAACGTGTGGCCGTATATATAAAGCGCCATGTGTATTTGCGTGTGTAATGCAAGGACTTTGTTAAAGTTGACAGCCTGCCTAGATCCCTGCTGCCTTACATTAAATTAAATTTATATGCTTATTTATGAACTTGCAACAATGAAATATTTTTTCGACAAATAAAACTTGAGCCCAACGAGCTGGAAGATGGGGCAAAAAGGAGCGCCAGATGTGGTGGGCCCCAGCAGAAAGAGAAAGGTGGAAAACAGAAGAAAGAGACGGAAACTGGAGGTGCGGCCAGTTGTAGTTTGATGGCTTTTGTGAATGGCGTTCGGGGAAAGTAAGGAAAGGAAAGGGAAGTTGGGTGGAAGGGCGTCATTTATGCCCAGCTGTATGCCTCATAAGTGTATTTTTGATGACTATTTAAGTATTTTGTTTTATTGCTTTTTTACGAAATGAGTTTTTGACTGACTCGTGTCACCGTAAAGAAACTTCGATATGAAGCAAATTATCATTTTTATGTGCACAAGTAATAATCAGGAAAGAGGCAATCGTAAAAGGTGATGTGGGTTAAATGAAGAAGGTTAAGTAACGCCTTGAGCCCGAGTTATGGTTTCAATCATCCTTTTGAAATGTCTTTAAATTTAACAAGACTCTGTGGTACCCTTGAAATCCGTATTAAGAAAATCACTATTATTTAGCGAGTTTGTAATATTATTTGAATCATGTTTCATCGAACAAAAACGAATTTCCAAATACTTCAAGTTTTAGATAAAAACAAGAAAGGAAAGCTAACTTCGGGCGGAGCCGAAGTTGATATACCCTTGCAGAATATTCTGTAAATAATATTCTCCAAAATTGTTCATATGATGCATTCTTAATACTAATAATAATCCCAACTTCCTAACTTTAAAAACACCAAAGTTATGGTAATTTCAATCGTTCAGTTATATGGCAGCTATAGGATATAGTCGGCCGATCCCTATAAAATTTGGTAGGTCGGATTGATTGGCCAAATATAAAACCCATAGAAAATCCCAACTTCCTAACTCTAAAAACACCAAAGTTATGCTATTTCCTATCGTTATATGGGAGCTATAGGATATAGTCGGCCGATCCTTATGAAATTTGGTAGGTCGAATTGATTGGCCAAATAAAAAAGCCATAGAAAATCCCAACTTCCTAACTTTACAAACAGCAGAGTTATGGCATTTCCTATCGTTCAGTTATATGGCAGCTATAGGATATAGTCGGCCGATCCCGGCCGTTCCGACTTATATACTGCGTGCAAAGGATCGAAGGCTGTGTGCAAAGTTTCAATTCGATATCTTTAAAACTGAGAGACTAGTTCGCGTAGAAACAGACAGACGGACAGACAGACGGACAGACAGACGGACAGACGGACAGACGGACAGACGGACATGGCTATATCAACTCAGGAGGTGATCCTGATCAAGAATATATATACTTTATAGGGTCGGAGATGTCTCCTTCACTGCGTTGCACACTTTTGACCAAAATTATAATACCCTCTGCAAGGGTATAAAAATGCCAGCAGCATAATTTCAACAAAAAATAACAAAATATAATCTATCGTCTTTTTATAAGTACATAAACAGTTATTCCTTATGCTGCTCGAGATGCAAAGAACAACCTTGGAATTTAATTAGTTTCACACTTCTGTCATTTCAATGTCGACCCTTAACCCCGTTTTGCCACACTCTAGCACATAATTCAATACCACAATTACCATGGTGTAGCCTAATTGAGCCATTTAATTGTCATATAAATCTCGAATTTTATCGCTTTGAGACAGCCAAAGGAGCAACCGCAGAGCCAGAAGTTCCCAGGAGCCAAAACGGAGTGACGGGGCGGCAATAACAACTTTAATTTGACTTCACTGAACTTGAATCTGGCCATAAAGAGCGACTTCTTGTATATCGTAAACATTTACGATATTCAATAAACTTTTATTCCCGACTGGGCGGACATTTTAAAGTTTTTATTTTTTTCGCCGCCTTTGGACAAACTGGCGCTGGTAAAACAGTTAATTGAAGTGCGTCCTGAAGGGCACAAGTGGCCTTAAGGCGAGGGAAGAGGGGAAAGCTTTATGGACTCTTGGGCAGTAGTTGGCTTTCCATTTTTTGGTTTGGTTCCTCTAAGCTCCGTTCTCCGTTCCCTTTTACGATTCTGTTGTCCCTTTTTTCAGCCGACTAAGCTGCAACTTATGAGCGGACCAATTGAAGCCGTCCAGCCGGACTCGGAACCGTTTTCCACATCTAAAAATATTTTTTGTTTTAGCTCGTTTCTGCTTGCCTGCGCTCAAATCCCCAAAGCTGTAAATGAAATCGTTGCACTTTTTATACCCTTCAAGAGGGCCTTATTGTTTTTCCGAAAAATAACAACGCAGCAGAGCTTCAGAGCAGTATTATTAAATTACTAAAGAAACATGTATTGGAAGTTGGAACTAAGAATCACAACAATGAAACTTGAGAATAACCTAATTTATTTATTTTATTCAAAGATATTTTCAATTCAAAATTAAATTCTATAACAATTAAATTGAATATAACAAAAAAATCAATTTCACATCAATTTCATTTTGTTTACCAAGATCAAATTGACTACCGAATGTGATATTTTTTTTGTATTGGTAGGAATTACTAATTCGCTATTTTTTCTTTCATAAAACCTTTTCCCATGCGGCTTGGAAAATTTTTTTTCTTGTGGGAAAGTTGCCTTTAAGTTTTGCAATTCGGTTCGGTTATGATGCCATTTACTGGGCCGACCATTTCCATAGATTGTGGTTGTAATTGCTGCACGTTTTTGCATTAGCCTTATTTAGTCCTGCAGCCCCCATATGAAACGTGTTCCAGAGCCCGAAACTCGGCTGCAATTTCCAGCCTTTCTGCGACTTGACATGTTTGGTCTCCTTTCAGCAACTTTATATCTCTTCCCTAGCAATGTGCTGGCAAACATTTTAAACTCTTGGCAGGCCAACAGAAAACCGGAGAAGGGAAGAGGGAGTGGCAGAACCAATTCCAATGCTCATTGCCAGGCTGTTGACATTTTAATAAAAATTATTCGCCGCATTGCAGGGGGATCGGTTGGGGCAGGAATGCATTCTGGGGGGAAAGTCCCCAGATGAGATAGCGTTTCGCAGTGGCTGGAACGACTAGACAAATGATTTCAAAGCGCATTTATTTCCAGCAAAATGTGTGCGAAAATTAATGCGAGAGCAACCATTCAAAGCATCCGTAATGAAAACCGATAAACACTAGCAATGCAGCATTACGGGTGAGTGAGCACAATAAAACGGAATGTTTAGGCTTAAAAAGTGCCATCAGTGTTGCATATTAATTCTATATTTTCATGTATTAGCCATAATTTTTATTTTTTAGTAAACGTTGTGTAAAAAGACTTGAACTCAGTGAGCTGTCATTTCTAACACAAGAACACAAATTCTATTTTTTCTGAGTTTTAACGAACCATTCAACTTTACCATAATTTTTAGGTGCTCCTAAGTAATATTCCCACAGGTTTCGAGTTATAGCTAAGAATACACAAATTCGAAGTTGACGTAATTTTTAGCAAATTGTTTTTTCCTAACACTTTGACTACTACACCCACTATAAAAAAGTTCCCGACTTGAACCATTGACCATTGTCAAAGTTGAAATCTCTGATTTTACATAATTTCTCCAATCTTAAAACGCCTCTTAAACCTTTTCAAAAAAAAACAACATTTAATGTATGATAATTCTTAAAAAGAATTAAGAAGGTTATTTAAATATATTTTTTAAGCAAATATATCATAATTTTTGGGAGATATTTTACTTTAACATGTCTTTAAAATTGTATTTTTTGACTTATATTTAAATTTATTATTATGAAATATTCCTAATATTATTTTATGACTTTTTGTTAGTATTCAGTATTTAATGTTCCAAAAACATATTTTCGACAGGTCGCCATCTCCTTCTTCATTTTCTTAACACTCGAGTAATTTACGACATAATTAAAAAACAAATACGGGCAGCCAATAGTTTTCGTAAAAATTGACAGCCGGCGACAATGAGAAAACAAATTTAATGGGACTAAAGTCACACTCTGAAAATATTACTACGAAAAAAATTGGATGCTGAGGGTCGTAAATTTTCGCACAAAAAACGCAAACTCATTGACCTCCAATAAAGTAAACATTTTTTTACATTGAATGGGAGCAAAGACAACAAAAATCAAATTGACAGAAAGGAAAATATTCCAAACGCAAATAAAAAAGAGAAAGCAAAGAGGGCGAGGGAAAATAAGATGTAGGCAAATAAATTGCATTATCGTTGATTCGCAAAAAATTTATTGCATATAAACAAATTGCTGAGGCTACAAATCTATTGTCTGGATATATATTTCTGCAGGGGGGAATAGCAAAGCGACTACAACGAAAATCAAAAGGCAATCAAATCCTCAAATAACCCCAAACGAAAGAATTTCGTGTAATATAATTCACTTTTACTATGGGGACACAAAGCGTAAAAAACCCATGAAAAGTTGCAGGAAAGGTCCCGCTGGCATGACTGCATAAAATATTGGAAATGTTGGTCTGTAGGTTTGCCATTAGTTGGCATTCCAATTTATTTCAGAAAAGGAAGAGCAGGTTATTAATTAAATTCTGTAAAATCACAAATAATATTTTGCTTTTATTATACAGTAATTATAAAAAATTGAAATACCAAAAATTTAAAAAATATTTATTAAGCTAGATATTTAAAATTTTATAAAATTTTCGGAGATATGTACAAATATTTTTTCAGTAATTTTAGTGTTTTTATATTATAGGGCTAAGTAAAAGAAAATTTTCTACACTTCAGGCAATCGTTCGTTCGCTAACAGTCTCATAACCAAAGACTTTGGCTGTCAGCTATAAACACTCAATTTCGCTTTTACAACTCATAGTGGAAATTTCACGTCTCATCGCTTCGTATATCAACAATAAAGATTGTAAGTCTGATACGGCAGTTCCCTATCGGCGACCCAGCTCGAAATAATCTAAGGAATACCTACTCGTGTTCCGTGTAGATTACGTTACCCAGTTCTCGTCGAGCACCTCCAATTATCGCAAACAGCTCTGGAAGCCCGAGAACAAACGAATCCGAGAGCTCTCCAGTCCTTAAATATTTCCGCACAGTTGGCTTTTGCAGTTCTTGCACTTTCAATGCCCCCGGGCCACTGGACCTCCCGCCTCTGACTAATTTTTGCTTTTACCCCGATTTGGGATAGGTGGGGCTTAGCCTGGCCAAACATAAATTCTGTTGGGTCAGTTCAAGCACGCACCGAAATTAAGAAAAGAGTTAAGTGAAAAAAATGGGGGAAGTTGAAAAATTGTTTGGGTCGGTTGTGGAAAAAAACAAATGGAGGGAAGCAATTGCGTGGCAGACTTAAAGGGTTCTCAAGGCCCTCGATGCCTTAACCTTGCCGGGTAACTAATGGGTTAAGGCTGCTGGCAAACAGCTTTTTACATTCGAATTCAAACAGCATCCGCGAACAATTCTCGTTAGGCGGCAAACCAATTGACACTGAATTTAATTCCGCATGAAGTGTTTTGCCATAGCCTGACATTTGAATTGGTAATTCCTGTGCCCGAGATGCCACCGCGATTTGGGTGGCATCTGCGCCGCCCCCACTTTCGCCAGTTTGACATATCTGCGCCTGCCCACTCCGCCCAACGGAAATTGCCTTTTTTGCACGACTTCCGCCTTTATGCGAGTCCCTTTCCAGGATTCTTCCCGCCCAGCATTCAGCGATACTTCAGTAAGTGACAGCTTGCCACTACCTCATCGTGGAACAGCTCTGGTTGTACACTTAGAAAAAACTTCTTCCGATTTTCAATTTACTTAATCTTCATAAATCTGCATGCATTTATTGAAGTCTTGCTTGAACTTTTATGTGTGTAATGTTAAGTTAATCAGATTTAACAGATTTAGGTTATTGCTAATTAAAACTGTACACTTACTTAAAAATGTACTGTGATTTTTTAAATATTATGAATAATTTATTTTTTTTAATTTATTAGCAATTAGTTTTTATTATTACTGAAGAATCTCAAAGTTCGGTGGTGCTTAACAAATTGTTTAATTGGCTATAATTATAAGTATAATATTGGATGTTATACTTTTAGTTATAATTTTTTTCTTATAATTTTGAGTGTGGCTCTGATTCTTTAGCGTGCTCCTGTTCCAGTTCCTAGTTTGGCGACACTTGGCATGCCACGCATAAAGCTGTCAATGTCAATGTAACGTGTTAATTTCAAAGTGGTTTAGTTTGTTGACGCAGCTTGTTAGGCAGTCAGGAAAATAAGCAGGCCAGGAGCAGGAGTGGTAACAGGACCACGACAAGGGCAACCCGTTCGGGAAAAGAGCTACTCCTTCCGCCATATGGGGCGTAAAATGTAAAGGCACATGTGGTTTTCATGCCACTCGTGAGCTCTGTTGGGAGTTACTCAACTGCCTTTATCCTTTTTGCTCACTGCCTGCTGCTGATGATTTCTATCATGGCATTTGATTGATTGAAACTTTGCCCGAGTCGAGGGTTAGGGGGATTGAAAAGAGTTGGGGCCCCCGAGAAAAGCTGCTTAGGATTCTGAAGTTTGCTGGTTGTGGCATTTAGTTTATTGAACCATTTTGCAAGCTGTCGGCTAAGTATTGGCAAGATATTTGCATTTTAAAGTGATTAATTATGGCCCAACTCTTGCAAAGAACGAGCACGATCTGAGTCAAGTACAGTCACGTCTGAAGTTGACTACCAATGGCAATGGCTAACAATTGAAAGTCAATTGATTATATGCGGAAACTGGGTTGTAGATATTTAAAGGCAAACAGAAAATTAGAACTGTTTATTTTTTTTAGGAACAACATTTTTAATATTAAGATATTTAAATATCTACAAATATTTTCTATATTTTCACTATACGCGCTAAACACTTATAATACAGCTACACTTTGTAACATAGATACCAATAGCTTCACATTTTTAATGCTAAGCGCCATCTATCTGAAAATCCCGCGGGTAAGATCAATAATAAAATAAACCTACCATCCTGCCGCTAAGTACAGTCACCCCAAAGTTCATACGGCCGTTAAGTACCCCGCCAATTCTGCGCCCGAATGAAGCAATTCCAATGAGTTGCAGCCATCCAATTTGCGGATTCTCGCCAAAGCCCGAACATAAAAGGACTTCTGCCTGCCAAATTCAGCGGGCGAATGCAAATCCCATTTACACGGCTGCGACGAACAGAAAAACCAACAAAAGTCAGGTCCACATTAGCAGCTTGTAAAAACTGTGAATGCTCCAAGCAGAGGGGCGTGCTCGTAGTCCTGTTTATGCGCCAACGCCTCCTGTTACTCCTGTTTATCCTCCGCCAAAGGACCCTAAAAGGACCTCCTTCCCCACGCCCAAGCTCATTACAAGGCTCAGCACCGCCAAATGCCAACTGTCATGTGGTTAAGGGTGAGCCCTAACGCAGGACCCCCGGCACGAGAACCAGAACAACAGGAGCCGGGGAAAATCCGGAGCTGAGCGCCTGGAAAATGGGGAAAATCTCCAGCTTCGATTCGAGCATCAACATTTTTGGCAGCAAATAAAATCTGCTTGTGTTTTCGAAAGACTTTCGTTGACAAAAGGCATTTGTGGCAGGCAGAACCGTTTTGTGTTCGTCCTGGCAGGCAAATGAATGTGCAATGCTACACAGAAACAAAGGTGGTTTCTCTCCTTGCTATGGCTTTTTTCTTAATTACGAAATAAGTAGCATGAATATAACAACGTAGAGACTTTAAGCTCATGAGTTTCCAGAATATAAAATATTTCAACACGTATTTTGAAAGCACTTAGTTGAAAACTTAAGCAGAAAAATAATTGTAATGTATTTATTAGCATTGTATTTCATAAATACAAGAGGATCAACCTTTACCAAGAATGATGGGTTTTAAAAATTGGAAGTAAGCTATCCATCGAGCAATCCATCAAGTTCTTTATTGTGAAGGTCTTAATTAAGATTTAAAAGATCCCAAGTCAAATCCCCAATGTTGGGTAATAGTTTTTCCCCAGTGTGGCCAAACAGGAAACGGAAATAAGGGCGGCAGGAAGTAGGGGCCCAACCAACGACACACTCAAAAATCCAAATGCACGAGACTTTCATTGTCGCCTGGCGGAGCTCATAAACTTGTTAACTGAAATTGCCGTTTTGGTGTTGATGTTGGTGTTCGGTATTTGGGCTTGTCTTCTGTCTTCTGTGGCCTTTGTTCGGATTGTTCATCATTTTGTCTGCCAGCATCTGGCATTGACATGCTTAAACGTGCTCTAAAACACCAATTCTGTTGTTGTTCCGAAAAACAAAAGCCAATTATGTGGCCTGAAACGCACACAAGCATCTGCTGACCTGCAGAACAACAGCAGAAAGCCAAAGCTAAACTGCAGAAAGCCTGAAAATAGCATACTTAGGGGGGCAGATAGTTGGAATTTCTGGGTTTATCTCAAAACTTCACACTATGACGGACAAATTTCTCAGGTTTCCTGGCGGTTTCATGGTCCTGAGCTGGGAGTAAGATACATCACCAACTATAACCATCAACGTAATATTGTTCGCACTAAAGCCAGAAGAAATCCATCACGAATGCCTGATCTTTTGGCAGAGAGTCACCCGAAATTTGATTTGTGACAAGAGTGACAATAATCCTATCCCCATTTCGACCCTATATCTAGTTGACCGCAAAACGCGTACATATATGTATTTATTCCGCATGCCATCCACATGGCGTATGCGCAATAAAAATAACTGTCTAACCGCATAACCGACTAGCCCGAGGAAACTGAAAGTCCACGAGTGTGTTCCGTGCACTTGAAGCAATTTGTCTTGCCAGCTACGTGACTTATTCCACTCGTCTGGTGCTCCATCAAAAACACGAATATATGGCGGCGAAATATGTTCGCTGGATGCTTTCGTTATTCCCATGCTCGTCACTTTATTACCTTTCGCAATCGCGGCTTTCGACGGCGGGACGAGGTCAGCACTTTCCCTGGCGGGACCGAAAATCCTTGCGACTACCGGATACTAAACTGATTGCACAACATACTGCACCGGTGCTGCACACGCGGCACCATTTCCGTTTCATTCCATTTCGTTTCGTCGCTAAGCGCCGCTCATTAGGTTATGCAAGTCGAACACGCTGACGCAAAAACAGTGCAACACTGCGAAAAATATTGTTGTAGAGTCCAACAGCTAACACCCCAATATTGATATTGATATGAGTGATTCTCCTGTGTCATTGTTTATACCCCTTATTATTCCTACAAAAATCAATTGCTAAATTCACTTCTATTTGCTATAGAAAGTAGTTTATTTTTCATTAAAGAAATGATTTTTGCTCAGTGGAAACAGATACAGCCACCGGATTATCAACTATCACATTGTCAAGTGCCAAGAGCTTAAAGAGCCCAGCCAAAAGAATTTCAGAGTCAACTGAAAGATACACTCGAAGCGGGCTTAGACCGCAAACAGCCACGTGAACACAATCCCACAGAGTAAAAAGTGGAAAACAAAAAGAGCATGAAATGAAAGCAAAAAGACAGTAAGAGAAAGGCTTAGGTAAACACACTCTAGAGATAACGCCCCCATTGTGGCAAGCAAACATGTAGCAACCAACGCTGAAAGGGGCGGGTGCGACTTAAACACACTCAAGAAACCACGGTGCATTTGTCTTAATTTGTGACAAATGCAAGACAGGACAAACAAGCTGCCAATACTATGAAAAATGCCAAGAAAATGGAAAATAAAGCACACATACCCTTTTTAAACCACTTTTAAAACTACAAAACTTTGACGATAATCTACCACCATAGCTTAGACTTTAGAAACCACCAGAGACATCCAATACTTTGTCTTTTTACTATTTATTATTGGTAAATAAATACTGGAGATTTGTCATTTAACCTTATTTATAAGAATACAAATATTATTAAAAAATATCTGTTAGACTTTGGTTTAGAGTATATAACATCACTTTGTTGAAAAGTGCAACCAAAAAAAAACACAGAAAAGGCAGCAAAATGTAAAGCTGCAAGTTACAATACGCTCACTAAGAAACACATCCATTAGCAAGATATATTCGCAACTAGCTAAGAACCTATTGTCACTTTCTCTTAAAAAGTAACACAAGAAAACTAAGGAAAAATCTAAATTGTTTGTTGGAAAATTTCTTGAATAAAATTTGGAGTTAAGTTGCTAACTCGTAGGAGACCGATGGCTGCCCTGCACAAGAAGGTGATCATTGTGGATTCGAAGAGCGCCTACGACAAACTAGTCGATGATGCGGGGCCCAACAAACATATACTTGTCGAGTTCTATGCCACGTGGTGTGGTCCTTGCGCGATGATTGGGCCCCGTTTGGAGCAACTGGCAACGGAGTACTCCGGACGGATGATAATCCTCAAGATCGACGTGGATCAGAACGAGGATCTGGCCCTCCAGTACGAAATCAGTAGCATGCCCACGTTCCTCATCATCAAGAACCGAGTGACCCTCATCCAGTTCGTGGGCAGCAATGTCGATAGAGTCCTCACCACGGTGGAGAAATATGTGGGCAAGGCCGATGAATCGGCAGTAAAGACAGGAAACAAACCGAACGAAGGAACTGGAACTCAAGCTCACGTGTCGAAAACGTAAAGATTCTAGAATATGTGTCTATCTCGTCATCTTCATGCAGTAATAATCAAAATTAAAGTGTGTTTAAATCTTTACGTGTGAGTTGTATCCAAAGCATTTAGAAGACGTACTTTTATATTGGTAATTCGTATTACAAATTAATTTTATGTGTTCTAAAACTATTTATGACTATAAAAGAGTCATCGTGTTAATAAAGTTTAGATAGCTTGAAAATAATTTGTTATCTTTTACGAGAAGAACAAGTAGTGGAAAACAAATTGTACGTTATGAATTATTACAATTTGAAGTAGATTCACAAATTAATTATTGAAACAAGGAGGAACGCTTTAGTCAAGAGCATCGATTATAAAATAAATGCAACATATATATACTTTATAGGGTCGGAAACGCTTTTACCTATCTATTACATACTTTTCAACGAATACAATATACTATTTTACTCAATGAGTAACGGGTATAAAAATAGCTAAGAGTCCGTGAAATAATATATTTATGTACTTCACTGATTAAATTTGTATTATAAATATTTTTAATTAAATAGTAAAGCCGAGTGTGTGGTATCCACCTTAACCTCTGCCACTAAAGTGGGTCCGTCAACGAGATTCCCATTTAAGTAGTTTCCAGCTTGGCTATCTAAAGCAGTGCGCACTTCGTGTCCCGCAGCCACCTATCTGAAAACAAAGAACCTTTTGTTGGTCAGGGTCCCCATCCCGCTGCCATCTGGGATCTACTTTGTAGGAGGCAAGCATTGTCCTAAGCCATTGTTAGTGCCCGTAAGCCGGCCATATGTGCAACTCTCGCCTGTCGGTGGCATTATTTCAATTAGATTAATTAAGACCGGCCCGCACGGCTCAACGCCTGATATGTGTGTGGGCAACGTGATGTTTTGCCGGTGGTGCTGGCGAAGTATTTTAAAACAAAAATTAAATCTCTTAAAATCGGATAATTTTAAAATAATTATCGGAAAAATTATTAGTGCCACAATCTAAAGTGAAAAGCAGATTAAACCAAATTAGTTATATCAATGATAATAGTGGTGACGATGCGCAAGGTGAAAGTGTGGAAAGGCGACTACTAATATAATATTTAGCCACAGAGTTGCAAATCAGCTGTGTTGGTCCGATCGGAAAGACTGATGTACCGATCGAAAGGGATCGCTTTACCTAAAGAGAGTGCATACCAAGACTTTAAGATAAATTGGTCAGTAGTGAAAATTTTGCAAAGCCTTCTAGTTTTAAACCACTGGAATATACGCTATTAATCGTTCACTTAAAATGTTTTAAAACAAAACAAGAGAGAACGCTATAGTCGAGTGCCTCGACTATTAGATACCCGTTACTCAGCAAAACAACTTAATATAAATATGCCTTCTTGTATGTTTTTCGCCCCTCGAATTAGCTCCCGATTTTTATGTTAAAATCGGTACCCAAGGAACACCTCCAATTTGGCTAACTTGATTTGATTTGCATAGTTCTTGGGATATAGTTCGGTATTGACAAATGAAAGCCATCGCAATTTTCTTTAAAGAAATCCATATCGAGAATAAACGTTGACTCTGTTGAGCACCTTGGCCAGCTGTTCCAAAGCCATCCGTTAGATGGCGCTATTGTGCCATGAAAGGCGGAAATGTAGGCGCTAGCCAGGCTTAAGCGTTTAATGGGTTTTTGGGTGTTAGAGTGGGCGTGGCAAACTTTTATTTGGCCAATCGATAGGTATTGACGAAACAAATACATATCAAAAAAAAATTTCATAATAGCATCAAAACTGTGGCCACAGCTTGTGGCTTGTGGGCGTCAGAGGGGGCGTGGCACCATTTTGAAACAAACTTGCGCTGCGTAGGAACTCCTAAAATCTACATGCAAAATGCCAATCTTCTAGCTTTTATAGTTTCCGAGATCTCAGCGTTCATACGGACAGACAGACAGACAGACGGACAGACAGACGGACAGACGGACAGACGGACATGGCTAGATCGACTCGGCTAGTGATCCTGAACAAGAATATATATACTTTATAGGGTCGGAAACGCTTCCTTCTACCTGTTACATACTTTTGCACGAATACAATATACCCTTTTACTCTACGAGTAACGGGTATAAAAATGATATACTGACTCTCCTGGTGATATAGGGTCGGATATGTCTCCTCCCCTGCGTGGCTAATAATAATAATTATAATAATCTCTGCAAGGGTATAAAAAAAGATTTTGGGCCCAAATAAAATATTTTCTTCTTTGTCTGTGGTCATTCATTAAATCGCGGCTTTGAGGTCCAGGAATAATTTTCATTGTGTTGTCCTAGGTCTTGATCAGCTTCGGTTAGTCCTTCTAGTCTCTAGCTTATTCAGCGTTAAAAACTCAATTCAGTCCTGTAAAATTTACAGAGTTTTCTTCTAAGCCAATTTGGTGAGAACAAATTCTTTTTAGTCCTTTTTTAACTAAATGAAAGAATTTTTTACCTCGTTAGGAGGTGTTTTTGATCCATTAAGTAAAGGAAAACCAAAACTAGGAGCAAATTTAATATTTGTGGTTCATTACAAAAAAAAATTAAATTTAAAATTAAATTAATTTAATATGGATTTAAAATGTATACAATGTAATGTTCCCAATTAATTTAAATATAAATTTTTGTAGGTTGGTTTTGAAATCTAAATCGGAGATATGGTGTGTGCGCTAGAACATAATTATTTCATTAATTCACCATTTTCTCCAAAGCTTATAGATTGCTGAAATTTACAACCATCGCCAAGCTCAATACGTAAACACATATGTTCGGGAACATTTCCCAATTGTCACCACTGCAGACCGCAGACAAGAAGTGCAGTACCCACATGGCGGCACAACGTTAAATGCGAGTCAGCAACAGGACCTGAACGAGTGGGAGGGAGGGAGATAGGGAGGGAGAGAGACGGCTTATATCCCTCGGGTCGTGACAGCTGTAAACTGACACTTTGTTTTACTCAACCTTCAGCTGAGTGCAATCCTCTATTTTCATTCCTTTTAACATTCTTAAGGACCTTATTGAAAACTTATTTGTCTTCCCGTACTTTTTTCGTACTTACGGCATCCGTGGCTGTTTTTTTTCTTTTAAAGATTTTGCTTTTGTTTTCGTTATACCGTAAAATCGAAAAGTTTGCTGGCGTTTAATATGAGCAAAGGATGCTGGGGAAAGAGAAGGAAAATCGTGGTATAGCGATAACAGAAAGAGACAGCGTGATGCTAGCTTGACTTTCTTCAGCAGAAGACATTTGCATTTTTATTAAAATGAGAAATTGCAGCAGTTGCAGTTGACTGAAATGCTGTCCTCCTTTTCCCGGCGCCACAAGGATGGACAAAGGGCTATGTCCGGGAACGGGCTAAAGGGTGTAATGGGGTTAGGGAGGGCTTTAAAGAGGGCCACGAACTGTTAAACAACCGACAATAGACAACTTTATTTGATAGAATTAAAAGTTGAAATCAATAAGGTTTCTTGCTTTTCATTTTATAACCATCTAACATTAAAATTAGCAAATCTCGAGCTTATATATTCGTATCATATTTATTTATTTATCACCACCCTAATTCGTATTTTGTTGTCAGAACCAAAGATTTAAGTCACAGCATACCTCACAAGAGTAAAATAAACCTTTCATTAAAAATGATTTAAAATATAACAAACATTTTAACACTTTAACATTTTTTTAAAATTTAAGTGTACAATATTTTTAAAAAGACTTTAAAATAAAATAACATTAAATTCAAGCTCCTTTAATAGTTTCCGGGTACCTGGTGTTATTTTCGGAAGACACGATAAATCTAGCTTAAACAATGCAGCGCTACTTACAACCATCAATAAAGCATGGGAGTATTATCTGATTAGTACTAATATCAAGAACTGTAATGGTAAAACTTTCGAGACCATATGCTCACGGGTAAAATGGAAACTGGGCGAAGGAGTGTGAGCTATAAATTTGAAACTCGACCAATGCCGAGTGTTCGGTTTGCTGCGTTGTTGAAATTTATATGCCAAGCCCTGCCGGCTGCAAGTCCTCCGCCCCTTGGAATCTCCTTTGTTATGCAAGTTAATCCTTTTTATAGCTATTGTTCAGCGCATCAACACGCCCCCCGTTGAAAGGCACACGCAACCGCCCACGCCCAGTGCATTTGTTTCAGGGGGTGTGGTGGAAATGGGAAAATGGGGATCTACAGGGGAAGAAGGGGGAGGCGGGGGACCTTGGGGTAGGCAGCAGCTGTGGCACATGTCAGTGCATTTTTCAACGGCTCCAAGAGGCGACACTGCCAAGCCAACATATTAGCTGCCACACATGCCGCACAGTGGGTTAAAGAATGAGCCAGTGGGGTGGTGATGGTGATGCCATTGAGAAGGCACTGCAAAAATAAATAGGTGCTCTTTTTTTTGAAATAAATATTTAAAAGCCAACTAACGGCACTTGGCCACTTTGCTTTAACATTTTCGAAAGCAAGTGAGTTATTGAAGTGTAAATGTAGAACATTGAATAGCCACGAAATCTATTATAAGAGAACCTACAGTTACCATTTATTTAATACCATTGAATCGGATTAAGAACCAATTCCAGCATTTCTGCGTACTCAAAAGTAATTCGAAACAATCTTTCTCCGTGTGGAATTGGTCTCCGGCTGGAGCATATGCATGTGCAGCTACTGCTGATATCCGGGGCTAAAATCTGGCGCATGTTGCGGCCGCAGCAAGTGTTTGTGTGGCATGCCGCAAATTCATTATTATTTCCAACTTCCCGCCCCCCCGATGCATATAAACACTTCTCCGTATGGAGTGGTGGCGGCTGCTTGGAAAACTGGGAAAAACAATGGAGGGAAAACTCGCCGCTAGATAAAAAGACCTTAAAGACTTTCAACAAGTAGCAGGACCCTTAACGGGCGCTTGAAAGCAACTTGCTTCCAGCTTCGAGTTGTTATCCATTTTAGGAGACTTAAGATCTTATATTGTTTACAAGTTGAACTTTGCAGCAGTTAAGGGAATTCAGTCAAGTACAGGTGTACATTTCAAGTACTTAAATTTAGTTGTAGTGAAAGTGCCTGTGTTGAAGTCGGCAAATTTAAAGTTTTTAACCACTAACTAAATAGCAATTTCATGACGATAGTAATTAGTACCCATGCTGTTCTAAGGCAGCGAAATAGTTTGCCACACAGTAAAGACGAACAATAATAAACTCAACGACATGACTTTTAAATTGTTGATATACATTTAAGATTTCATTAAATTGGGAAGCCTCTTAGCAGCCAATGCACTACCAGAATTAGTTACAAAGGCCCTAAACAAAAATAAAACCCATTTCGACAACTAAAAAACTAAAAAGGCCATTCCAAACTAAACTGGATACAACCATTCGACCAGATGACTTGGAACTGTTGGCTTGTTTTTGCCCTTGATCTTGTCCTGTTCATCATCGCTGCTGCACTGGCTGCAATCGCTGATACTGTTTCCACGGCGGGGAACTCGGGCCATGTTCCGGGGCAATCGGTCCGTGGAGTCCAGATCGGAGAAGTCGTCGACATCGGTGACGGACCCATTCAACATCCGTTGAGCCCGAAATATAGCTCGAGCCTGCGCCTGGATGCGACGATTGCGACGCTGACGGTGCCGGCGGGATCCTATCCTTTGGCTCCGATTCTCCATGTCCATCAGGATATCGGAGATCCGATTCACGTGCTCGGATTCGTTGTCTATGTAGTGGCTATCACCCCAATGTGGTCGGCGGCCCGAATACTGCTGAGGGAATGGCGCTGTCGACGTCGATGAAGTCGAAGCCGTTGGCGAGCCCGAGCGGCTCACAGAGTTCCAGCGACGCCTCATCCTGGGCCTCAAATTGGTAGTAGCTGGCACCGAACGCAGGCCATACAGCCAGTGTTCCGGAATTGCACCTACTTCCATCCTGGACGTGGTGCCGATTCCGGTCTCCGAAAAGTGCGGCTGCCAGTCCACGTAGGAGTCTTCGGATTCTGATACATGGCTGCCATCCACCGAAGTGATAGACACCGAGGGCGAAATCACCACCGATTGACTGGCCTGAAGATTTGGATTGGGACTCACTGGCGCCGGAGCGTAAGATACCGACGGTTCATCCTCGGTAATAAAATCGGTTTCGGAGGAAGACATTTTCAAATTCAGTTAAACGAAACAAAACCAGTCGAAGTGAGGTGAGCCAAGTTGCCCAAGTGAATCAAAAGAGTTCCGAATAGGTTGTAATTAGACTTCTTTTATTTCTCTGTTTAGTTTCAATTCAATTTGACAGCTAATACCAGTACGGCTTTGATGACTATTTATTCAAAAGTACATAGTTATCGATAAGTTATCTCAGACGTGTTGAAAACCGTGTTGAAAAACTGATCCAGAATTCGGAATATAAAGTTACAAAAATGTAAAACAAGATTTTCAAACTTAAGATTTTATCACTTTTTCAAACAAGAAAATTTAGTTTTATATCAAGGTTTACTTTTCAAATATTCTTACCATTATAATCAGTTATAAATCAAGTTGTCTTTGAGTTTACAATCATAATTCTAATAAAGATAAATGTTAAAATGTTCTGTGAGTTCATGAGTTATTTTATTTATAGATTAAACTTGTTTGTTTGACATTGAAGACGTTTTATGTACCATGTACATATGTAAGATCCTAGTTTCCCAATTCAAACTACGTTGAGGAAATAATCTCCAATTCTGAAGACATGGAAATAGAAACGAGTGCATTTATAGAAAGTGTGGAAAGCTTCCTAGCAATCCATCTTTGTGGGCACATGCCACCCTTGTCTACGTTTCGCTTCCTGCTAGAATATATTCCGATTATTTTGGCCGATTTAATTAAACTTCCCAGATCAGTAGTTCCTTTGATGATTTTGGGCCTTGTCCAACCTCTGAATGAATATGACTATGGCCGGCATTTAAATTCTTTCGTTACTCTGGGAATTACCAAATCGATCGGCAGTGTATACACCTTACTGGATAATTTGGATAATCAGGTGCTGGGACTGGCTTTGGGATTACTCATGCAGTTGGGTATTTCCGATTTCCCTTTCCGGCTGTCTGTCCCTCTATATGCTGAGGATCACTTAAATTTCCACCAGCTATGTTGCAAGATAGGAACAATTTTAGCAATTTTGGGCTTAGGCTGGCTATTAGTTATCATAAACACCTATTTTTTGGACATTTCTTTTGTAACCTTTATTTACGGCTGTGTTATCGCAACTTTTTATACAAATAAAACTATAAATACATTGAAAGTGCCTTTTGCGACTTTGCATAAGGTTTTAGCAACATAGAAAACTTTTAAAATACTCAAAATACCCTTAGTATCTATCTCCAGTAATTAGCTGCCATTTTCTTGCCTCAAAAGAAATTCAAATGAATTGGAAAAGATAGAGAATGCTCCCCAATAGAGCTCTTCCCTCCTCGATTTCTGTGAGTGACTGCCCTCTGGCTTTTCAAGTTAAGTGGATTGTGTAAAATTGATGAAACTTCTGTTGGTTCTTGCCCTATTCCCTACCCTATTTTCCACTGTGTTTGTTTGTTTGGCTATCCGCCGCCTGTCGGTTGCCACTTGCAATTTCTTGTACTCGCACTTGACAAATGCACAAATGAAAAATCAAATAGTCCGGCGAGCACATTGCATCTGTTGGATTAGCAGACGATTCGCACGGAAACCACTCGGATGAAGAGTGAGTAATCCTAGCTCCTATATCAATAACCCAGCGATTTGTCAGTTGAGCGTGGCTTATCCCTCATTCAGGGACAACAAATTCCTTGTCGCTTTTAAACTCATTAATATTTAATGTATTTAGGCAGCCTTGCAGATGTGACCGCCACTAGGGACATCAAATTCCAACTCAACCGCAAGTTTAGAAACTTAAATGGGCATTTTCAGCAAATACTTGTTTGCCTGGGTCAGTTGTTAAGTTACTTAATGGATAGACAGTCGTTAAGGTTTAAAGTGAGAGATTTATTTGCTTAAGCCGCACAATTTTGTCAAGTCAGAAAATGGGACCACATAACAGGACATTAGTCAAGGAGAATAAAAAACAAATGAAGGTATGTTCTCTGCCAATCTTTTAAATTGAATTTGTAAGATAGAAACATAAACTTATGATGCTTTATGAATTAATTTCCAACTAAACAAGTTAATTAGACACCAAAGATACAAGCTTTAAAGAAGATTTTTGAAAGATTCATATAGTTATGAAAACTACTAATCATTTCTGAGAATAAATAATTGAACTCAATTGCAGTTGGTAGCAAACTCATATATTTATTTCAATTGATTTTTATTTCTAAAGTTGTGAATTTGTGCTTTCATTGTGTATTGCCTGAAAATTAGAATGGCTTTATACAACTGAAGACAGATTCAAAGACAAGCTTTTAGCATCTGCTCCAAATGGAATTCAGATAAATGAAATACAATCACATCTTGTGTTCTGACCTCTTTCGACAACTTCAAAGTTTTTTGGCGCTATCTCCCGTTTGACAATTTAGAAATATATTTTATGCACATTACCACAAAGGTCGCAGCACATTTATCACATTTGTTGTTTGGCTGTGTGTTCTGTCCTGTTTTTGTTTATTTTTTTATTTTTTCCCCTTGGGGATGCTGTGCTTTTATCTTCGCTTCCAGTTGGCTTTGCTCCACTCACCTACGTTGGCTGTCTTTTTATAGTCGGCTACGCAATTCAATTTATTTGGTATTTCTTATTTATTTTACTTTTCACTTTTTTAACGTTTTCCTCCTTTTGGGCTCTTGGGCTCTCTTCGTTCGCTGTGGCACTGACAATTGAAAACCGCAGCCAGGCGGGCAAACAAACCAACCGACAAACAAACAAACAAATAAGCAAGCAAGCGTTTATAAACGCGGCCATTCTCATTGTACAACGGGGCGTATGAGTTACGAGTTATGTGCAATGCGCAGTTGGGCTGTCTGTGTTTGTGTGCCTGCCACAAAAACTTCTTAGTCTGTCTTCGTTCCTTTCTCAATTCGGATTTTCTTGGTTTCGTTTGTTTGCTCATTTAAATTGTTTAATTTGCATTAAGTGACAGGCAGCAGTTATTTTCTTGGGATAAATTACACGCGTCCCTGTGGCCTCAAAAGAACGAAAACATATTTAACATATTCAGCAAAGAAAACTTTCTGTTATTACATAACCCTCCGCACAAGTAAATCTTTATTATAAATAACATAACAAACGATTTGAACCAATAATTCACAAAATATAGAAAATAACCGTGCAATGTTATAAATCCCTGCATCAATTAGAACTCCTAGAAAAAACAACGACAAAGAAAACGTTTTAAAAACAGATGTGAACATTTTTAAAAGTATGTGAAGTGCAAATAAAATGTGTGCAATAAATCATTGCTAAAATGTCAGAATAAATGCGAAAAAATGCCGAAGAAATGTACGAGGAATGCAAAACGAGAATTGCCGAACTGGAAACTGAATGAAATACCAAACCAATTTATTTGTATATAAATAAAACCCATTTAATTTATTTTTTTAGCAGCCATAAAGTAGTAAACTTAATGCAAAGTTAGACGCGGAAACCTGAGTAATTAAAATCAGATAAAATGTCTGGTAATGATGTTTCGGTGACTGAAACAGCACAAAGTGATCAGGTATGTAATGGTGCTAAGCATTTTAAAATCTGTCTTTCAAAAATATATGACATCTAAAAACAAATCCTACAATGCCCACAACTCACACATAATTGCCACGATAAATATTGCATGCATTTAAAGCTTTTACAACTATGAATACAGAATAGTAATGAAACCCTTTGATCCTACGCAATTTAAGTACCAACATTTATTTGCATATTCACTGTTTGATTGCTGACATGATATATATTTGCTATGATTTTCGCAGACCGATTTTTGGTTGCATTTTGGTCCGGATATTTACCAAAACCCAATTGTTTGTCCTGCATATTTCATGGTTGCCCTTGCAAGAAGGGAAGAGTGCATGATAAGTGGTTGGGCGATTCCAACCCATCGTTCTGTTTGAATATTAATTTTTCCCACAATGATTTTTCTATGTGTATTTTTTTGCATAAATTATGGACGGGTTTAAGGGAGTTCTGGGCGTTATTCACGTAGCACTTAAAACATATTTATGCATATGGTTATTTTGTTGAAATTTTATTGCCTACATTTAGGTGTTTGCCACACGTACGCACACCCATACGTGTGGGCTGTGGGTTTGTGTGTCAAAAAATATAATTTATTATGTCTACGCATTCTAATTTTCGTATTCTCGTTGAAATGAAAATGTTTTTCGGGGCCAGCTAAAAAGAGTGAAATGTTTCCCAGGCTGTAACGCGAGAAGGAAAGATTAAACATGGTTTATAGAACAATTATTGAGTCAGCAGTAAATGGCTATACTTTTTGTATATAACTGAATTTAATTTTTAACAAAAAAGTGTCATTGATGACAATGAAAAGCAGCTTATTGAAAGATTTAATATCTATCAGAATCATTATTTAATTTAAAGTTAGAAACTGTTTAAATTTTTTGCAAATATAGAATTAATTTAATAATTAAATAATTATTTAAAGGAAAATTCACAATTTTAAAAGATTAGGGTCAATGTGGTCGTACAAATTTTAAAAATTTCTGAAAAATTATGT
This sequence comes from Drosophila fuyamai, assembly GCA_018153365.1. Lineage (NCBI taxonomy): Eukaryota > Metazoa > Arthropoda > Insecta > Diptera > Drosophilidae > Drosophila > Drosophila fuyamai. Next base: position 1,319,872 of record JAECXW010000523.1, read on the forward strand.
CCAGAATAAAATATGAAAGAATAAAAAAGCCAACTGATTAACTGATTACATATATGCTTTAAATATGCAAGAAATATGTATAGTTGAATTCCACGAGCCTTTGGCCCTTTTGTCTGCAACTTGATTACATATCAGTTATGACAACACTTGGCGTTGGCATCCTCAATTAACATGACTCGTTACCATGTCTCCAGTATCCTTCTGATGGGCTGCCAAAAATCAAGCAAACTTTGCTGCTTTTTGGCGCACTGATCAAGCACTAATCAAATAGGCCCTCAAAGCAGCCAGCCAGCCAGCCAGCCAGCCAGCCAGCTCATGGCAAATTGTTTGGTATTTACATATCATTTGTGTACGTCCAACCCCTTTCTGCCAGGAAGAGAATCGAAAGACTGCTCATTACGCCAGACGACATCGGAAGATTGTGGGTCGCCCAGCCCAACCGGGCGATTGGAGATTGAATTTTGGAGATGGGGGAAGGAGCCGTGACACAGTTAAAGGGCGAGAGTGCACAAATTTGCTGGTGCCCTGCCAAGTGGGCTAACGATTTTGTGTCCGTTTTGTCTGTGTCTATGAAAGACTACACCGGGAGAAAAAATTCAACACAAATTTCTTTAAAATTTCAGAATTTAGCCAAAGATAAAAATTTGATAGCACGAGTAATTTCTTTTGAATTAAATATAAAACTAGACTTAGGGGAACTTTTAATAGAGCCTTGTTTAAAAATATTTGTATAAAAACCGTAAACATGTAAAAAAAATATAAAAAAATAATTTTTCATTTTAATTCTTTAAGGCAAGTTTCAATTTGATTAATTTTCCCAAATTATTTTCGGCATGTACCTATATCGTTACATTTTTTCTTTTCCTTTTTTTGACTTTTTTCTCTGTGTCGGTGTGTTTGAGAGCGAGGCGGTCGACATTTGGTCGTTATTTGATCATCATTAGCGATACGAATCGGGTAGTCTGAATGCAAGTAAAGGGGGGCCGCCTGCATGTGGGCGCCTCTTCATTGTCCCTTACCCCCCACACCTACCCCCATTTGCTACCCCCTCCCGCATCGCAGGGATCAGGGGTCGCGCCTCGATTTGCTTGGCTGCACCGAAAAGTTGCAACAAAAGTTTCGTTCAGCCGTTGGTTCCCCCTTTGTGTTGAGCTTGACTTGGTTGGCTCTTTGATTAAACCCAAAATCCGGCGGGAGTTGGCCAGAAACCCCATTGATGGCTAGGGGCTTACGTAGTGCCAGAGTATAATTAAATAATTGCGGTGAGCACCGCACTCGCCAAACCAAATCGAGCTAATGTATTTGGCGCAAAATCTCACTCGGTCCATTTTCTCTTTTTTTATTCGTCTTTTTTCTTTTTATTTGGATTTTTGGTGCTGCTTTTTTCTTTTTGGCCCGTACTGCCATAGTTTTTGGCTCGTTTCAAGTTTGATTTCGTTATTTACTTTACTAGACTTTGGCGCAAATTTCATTTCATAACTTAGTTTTCGTGGTTTTCCCGATGGGGGATTCGAGAATTCTTGTTGATCTAATTTGTTGAGGTGGAAATGTTAAGTTGAACTAAGTAGATAGCGAAACTTTACACTACTTAAATTTAGTTATAAACCATTACCTAAATAGCCAAGGCTTATATTTGAATACAAATATGTTCAATATAAGCTTTAATATCTGCCTTTTTAAAATTTACAATTAAATTACTTTTTATAAACTGCATTTTGCTTTCCCTTCTAGCATGTTTTCATTAAATGGTTTTAATATTTATGAACGTTATTATATTGTATTTCAAAACCACAGTTTGAATTATTTAAGTTACTTAAACCATCATACCAAATTTAAATAAAAGTAAAAAGTGATTCCCGGATAATGTTTCATTTGTTCATGTTTTACATGTTTTATACGTGCCGAGTTCGTTCAAATTTGTAATTATTACGTAATCAGAAAAATCCCTTTAAACATTAAGATTTTCTAAAGTAATTTAAAATTAAAATTTAATACTTGAATACTACAAAAATGTTAAAATTTTAAAAACTAAATTAATATTAACGAAAGGTTGTGACTAAAATCAAACATTCAAGTTTTTACCATCTTAAAAAATCATACTTTAAATTTATAAAAGAATTTTTTTAAGTTGTTTAACCAGTTCAGAGGTTAGATAATTAATTTGCCGTGTCGCCTTTTATCCTTTGTGTTGTGTTCCGTCTTGTAGTTAATGCTTGCCCCTTTGTTTCTGCTTCAACTTGTGTTTGCCGTTGGATGTCCTTCTGCTTTGAGCCTTACACACACCCAACAGAGCACACGAACAACCATGTCCATATGGAGTATCCGCACAGAGAAACCGATTTAACAGGAAGCTGTCCACAAACCAATTTTATGTGTGTTCCTTTTCTCCCCGCCGAAAAAAAACCAAAACAAGTATCATCTGCCAGCCACTGCCAATGCAGCTGCACATCATCAATATTATCGCTACCACAAGCAGCAACAGCAGCAGCAACAGCAGCAACAAAGCTGCCTGCGACAGCAGCAAAGACAATTGCAGTGGGAGCAACAGCAACAGCAACAACAGCAGCAACAGCAACAGCAGCAACTGCAACACCAACTGACCAACAGCTCCAGCGAGTTTGATGAGTTCCACTGGCCCAGCAAGCAGACGGGGGGCGAAAATCTGGGTGGGAAGATCTATATAACACCCGCAGACATACCGCCGCCGCCTCAGCCTCCCCAGCAGAGTGGCAGCAACAGTCACAGCCACCACAATGGCAACAAAGGCAGGCAGCAGCAGCAGCTGCAACATACCCACTCCATCCTCCACTCCCACATCCACCCACATCCGCACCCGCACCACCAGCATGGACATCGCACACCGCCGCACCGCTGCAAATGCGAACACCCATCCATCGAACTGATGGGCTACGAGGACTCGGTCATCGCCACCGCCACCGCCAGCAACACCGCCGCCAATGTGGGCGTCGCAGCGGGAGTGGGTCGCCACCAGCATCCGCCCTACTACTACAAGGCGGCGGTGGGGCGAAGGACGAGCGCCAAGCTGCACGAGTCCATGCTGGGCGGCGGGAGTAGTCTGGAGGACGACGACGGGACCAGTGCCGGCAGCTTCGGGGAGGGCATGTCGCGGTTTAAGGTAAGGCGGGGGACCAGTGATGACCAGGTCACTCGGATCAGACTATCCCATCTTCCCAAGGATTCTGAAATAAATAATCCGGAAGCAAAGTAAACCATAAAGACCTTTTTGAAAAGAAGTTCTTTAAGTGAGGAGGGTATTACCAACAATAGTATTTTGAGTGCTAAGACTGTCCTTGAAACTCCGTTTTTTCCCTGTTCTTGGATTACATGTTTAACTTATAATCACATTTTTAAAATACGACAAAATAAGTGTGGAAATGAATAAGTAGTTAATACGATATTAACTATTACTATAGTCAAAATAACCATCAATAAATGGTGTTAATATGCATATATCTATCTTAACGGAGTAATTCTAAGCTATCAGAAGTCGGTTGGTTGAAAAATTAAATATTCCATGAGCTACATAACATATTAAAAAAATATAAACTCATAAATTTTAAACACAGTAAACAATTCCTTTCAACATGAACATTAAAGATAGGGAAAGTATGTGCAAATAACGTAATAAAATTATTTACCTCTTATTATTTTTAGCCTTTAAATCATCTTTAAAAAAACATACAAACTAGATTATCGTGAAAATCAAAATGGTTACATATTCTCTTGAACGAACGCTAAGGATTAACAGTTTTTGATAAACTTATTGACCAAATGTAAACTGAATATTAAAAGCAGTATGAGATTTGACGGGCAGAAGTCTAGAATGGCATCTCTGCAAGGGATTGGCCAACATTTGGCATAGTGCTCGACAGCTTTGGGTGCTCAGTAATTAAATTGATTTGTCCATGAGTGCGAAAATGAGCCGCTGATTGACCACAATGACCATCCTGATAAACACAAGATGAATGGGTAGCTAATATATCAATCGAAAATGTGGGAGGGCTTGTGGTTTACTGGGAGCTGTGTCTGTCTCTTTATCTCTGTGGTTTCCCATCAACAGGTGGTGGTTCATGAGAGGCAGGACTTGATTGTGGGCATTACCACAAAGTACACGGGATAAACGCGCAGAGCTTAATAAAAATAGTGCATTATTTACGTAATTAAAAAAGTGTAAAATTTTGGACTTGAAATCAATTGCAATATCTATTATTGGTAGAGTTCCAGCGATTTGAATTATTTTTTCCATAAAACTGTTCTATTTTAAGAAAGTTAATTATATTTGTTTTATAAAATAATATAACATTATAATTTTAATTATATATAATTATTTGTATACAAAACTGGTTTAACAAAACCTTGTATTTTAATTTAAGAAGTCTTAAATATATAATTATTTTTTACTTTCAATTAATGTAAAATGCATCTAAGCGATCTATTTTTAAATCCATAATATTCATGAACTTTTACAACTGAACCATCTCTGTATTTTCCACTCCTTAATCAACGACTTACCCATGCTCAATTACCACTAGACCTAAAGTAATTATGTCTAGCCCCAAAGCTCAACTTACGTGTACAGCTCATTAGTTAAACACGTTTAAATGAGTGCAGAATTAGCAGCAGCAGCATAAAAAACAGGGGCAAATTGGAGCCACCGAAGAGTGACACACCCAAAACAAAGCAAATTAATTAATTCTGGGGTAGTTTAATGAAAAGCCAAGAGACAAAAAAAAACGAAAAGCCAGAAAAACTCAGTCCCCAAGCCAGACAACGGGTCATCAATTTTTTTGGGCTCTCCTGTGTAGGGCCTTGGATAGAAGTCTCAAATAGTTGTCTGTCACGTTGAAGCGATTATGTCCTAGCAGCAACATGACAAATAAGGGGCTAAACAAAAAGCGAAGCAGAACAAGTATGCGACATGTGGTACAACAGGGGTGGAAAATTCCACATAGCTTGGCTGGTAAAAACTCCAACTAATTGCCGGAAGTCCAGCAAACGTATCCTGTTCCGCTGAGGGATCAGGCGAAAATAGTGCTCTCAAAAACCTTTCAGTTTCATATTTATTAAATGAATCCAAGATTGGGATGTAGGTTGTGAGGTGAGTACAGGTAGCTGACTAATTGCGGCACATTGTGCAGCGAATTCAATGGGAAATCCCAAAACAATCAAGCCAAAAAACTGTCTGAATGGACATTGATACGATTGGAACTGTTCAACCGTTAGCCCGTTGGATAAAATGGCTAGGAACGGGGGCAAGTCCAACAGAATGTCTGTATTTATGTGAAAGATGAAATTCTCTCAGGGGATTATTTTGCCATGAGTGAGCCAAAGGCTTAGGTGGTTCACGAATGGAGTTCAGTCTATCATTCATGTTTAGTTAACTAAATTTATGTTAGGTCTCCTAATATTTTCTTAAAATACATTTGTTTTATAAACACCTTTGTTATTAAATTTAAGTTTAGTTTACCTTGCCTTTTACATTTTGTTTAATTTCTTTTGTTTTCCTTGTTGTCAGTCAGATTTGTATTAATTGTACGATAAGATAAAGGTTAATTACATTAGTTTTTAAGGCATTTTTGATAAAATTGTCAAAAACGAATTCTCGATTTTTAAGTTTTCCTAATAATAACTTTTCAATAGTGTTTCTCTATCAAAAGCTTTATAAACCTGTATATTGTATGGTAGGTAATACAATATAGCTAATTAAAGAACTTTCCAAACAAAACCCACTTCTAATTTGAATAAAATTCTCTTCCCATTGTTCCCACAAACTCAAATCCCAATCGCATTGAAATCCAAGAGGAACCATAAATTGTGTGTACATATGCCATGGCGAAACATATAAAATGCTGCAAAGTTGTAACTAACATGTCTTCGACGTTGCCAGTTGTGCCTCCTTGGGACTATATTTTATCCAAGAGATTTGGGGAGTAGCTACGTGGTCAATGGGGAATCCCCTACACGTGTCGTTGGTTTTTCGACTTCGTTCCTTGTTCTTTTCTTCGACTTTTGGCTTTTTGAGCTGGCATTTCTGTGGTGCTTCGATAAAGTGCAATTATTAAATGTATGCACTCTGTATGTAGACGTGGCTATGCCAAAAGGTGCAGCCGACCAGAGTTTGTATAACTGGTTTTTCCAGAATTCTTAATAATGTTATTTTCATATTGGTGTGGTAAACAAGTAGTTTTTATAGTGCAGGTTATTAGTATTCCCTTTGGAAAAGGTTTTTGTTATTTTTATTTTGTATACCTATATTTAGCGATATAATACATATTAAGCTTTAAACTAAAATACTTGTATTAAATATTAATTTATGAAAAACTATATCGCTTCGTGGACCTTAGAGAAAATGAAATCGATTTAGAGCTTTGATTGGAAAGTGATTTTTATTCATGAAGGGGAACTTTAAAAATGTTCCCATAATTGGCATTGTTTTTTTTTAAGGAAGTTTGTCTGTTAAACTTATTTGAATGAATTTTGAATTTATATTATGAAATGGAGTAGCCAAAACAAAGAACACAAACCATAAAAAACTTATCCAGCTGCAGGCCACAAAAGACACCATAACCTTGAGCTGAAACAAACAAATACCATTAAATAGTCAGAAAAAACTGTCACGCTCGGCCAAAAATCCATTGACATGATTTGACAAAAAAGCTGAAAACAGAAATCAGTAAAGTGCAAAAGCATTTCGTTTAATGATAGATTTCAACAGCTCAATTATCACATCGAAGCCGAGATAAATAAAAATGGAAAAAACAAAATCAAATGCGCTACATGAATTTGTCGTTTTGGGGCGTGGACAACTTCAATTATTTAGTCGCGTAATGTAAAATTATGTAAAAGAAAGAAACAAACTTGGCGAAACAACAGGCAAGTTAAATAAAAATGTGCTCCATACGAAAAAAGTAATTTCTGATTTTATTTACTTACGTCATGCGGCAATCGCTCTGAGTCCCCACTTTCCCCTCTCCCACCCATTTTACCTGTACATGCTCAGTATACTGACCAGCGCACAAACCAGTTATCGACGACCCAGACTGGAGTTGGTTAACAACAAACTACTTTCATTTTCGCTCTCCACTTTTTGGACTCATTTGGCTGCCGTTCCATCTCCCTACATAACTTTATCCCAAATCTCTCCCACCATGTCTTATGCATTTTGCTGTATTTTCAGCGAATTGAGTGGAACGCGTTGAGAGAATGGATATGAGAAAGAAAAAGTCATTGCGCATGCGCAACGTTACTTTCCATATAATACATATATATATGCATATACGTGCCTGGAGTCGCTGATTGGGTAGAAAGATTGTACCCAAATTGGCCAAAGTGCGCATTTCGTTCGAGCCTTATAATTTGGCCTGGCCAAGTTGCATTTTTTGGTCAGCCCAGAAGGTGGTTGACTACAGAAATGTGAACGGAAAACTAGGAAACGAAAACCGTTTGAAATGAAAGCCAATTTTCATGCATGAAAAAAGGGTTAACGAACTCGCTTGCAGTAAACTTAAACTTATTATATTTCAAGAATGGATTTGGATTTTATTGTCCACACCCAAATTCTTTTACTTGGTTTAATAAATAAAAATCTCTTGCAAAAATTTCATAAAACTTAAAAACATTCAACCTAATTAACTATTTTAAATGGTATAGCCTTTTCCTGTTATTTTCCTAATATTTCCATCATTTTGATTCCTTCGAACAGAATCTGATGCATACCAAGGAGAAGAAACGTCGGGTGCGGATAATCCTGAGCGTTGTGACGGCGGTCATTGCGTTAGCTCTTTTGGCCACCGCCCTTGTGTTCATTCTCAGGACGGACGAGAAGGATAACTCTGACGACTCAGGCTCAAACTCCAATAACGCCATCAATCTGGAGGATGTTCTTAACGGACACCTATATGCCAAGCGCTTCAACGGCAGCTGGAGCAACGGCAACAGTCTGATATACAAAGACAATGCGGTAAGATTACACTACTGGCAAAACAATACGTACACCTTTATCAAAGACCAATATAATCTAATAATAATAATTTTCGTCGCCACCAAACAACAAGCTGCATATTGCAAAACCAATGTATGGCCGTTACGCATCTTAGAGATTATATTGGTCTTTGCCTTTTTACTGTTAATTTCTCGTCTAGTAAAACTTTTTTAAATAAACTTAAGGAAAAATTCAAATTTACTTATAGTTCTTTGACATTGGATTATAAAAATAGTTTACCTAAGCAGTTTTTAATTTAAATTTAAATTGTATGATCGTTATATCTAATAAACATAAAAAAGGGTTGGTCACAAAAAAATGTACAAAAATTTTACAAACTAAAAAATTCTAATCGTATACAGAAATATTCACTATTTTCTTAGCAGAAGTAATCTATAACTGTTATCCAGTATATCCAATCTTGTTTTGTACAACTTTGGCGAATTTTTTTGGCATACTAGCATAATTTGCGAGAAGTCTATAAGGGATTTCATACCAGGTTTTTTGCCCAAATCTTCACAATTCTTCGGCATTTCGAAACGTATTTTTGTCAATACGACGTTTTAAGTCTTCCCAAAGATTTTTAATAGAAGTTAAGTCAGGAGACTGGCTTAATCAACTCATAACGTAGTAGTTTAAATATGCAAATACAAATTTGTTTATTAATTTCAAATTAAAATAAAAAACATTTAATTTGGCTCTTGAAAGTATCTACTACCTTAGCTTAAAGTTCCCGTAGTTCAAAATAAATAAAAAATGTGAGCATGTAAACAAATAGGATACAAGACCTTTTGAAATTTATCATTTAGATTACCCATAGTTTAAATTAGATCCAAAATGAGAACGGAATCAAAGCAATGGACGAGTAATAAACAAGTGTAGCTTGCAATTTTAGACCGTAATTAAAATTAATATTTTTTCCCCCTGGTGTCTTTTAGTCTATCATGGAGTTCGATGCCAAGACGGGAGTACGTTCCGTCCTGCTCGAAAATTCCGCCCACTATGTGCTGTACGAGAAGTCTGCGGATGGGCTGTTTCTGCTGCTTGCCAAGAACTACAGGAAGAACTTCCGGTACAGCTTCCTCGCGGAGTACGACCTGTACAACCTGAACACGAAAACGATTACTCCGCTGACCATCCAGAACGTGCAGCAGTATCTGAGCATGGTCCAATGGGCGCCGGTGGGAAATGCCCTGGTGATCAACTACGACCGCAATCTCTACTATAAGGAGAGTGCTTTGGAGCAGGAGATCGCACTCACCAGCGATGAGCAGGCGGGCGTGCTCAATGGCATTCCCGATTGGGTGTACGAGGAGGAGGTCTTCAGCTCCAACGTGGCCACGTGGTTCAACCCGTCGGGCACCCAATTGGCCTTCATCAAGTTCGACGACTCGTCCACGCATCCGATCAATTTCCCCTACTACGGCGATGCCGGAGATCTGCGATATCAGTATCCACTGCACCAGGTGATTGCCTATCCCAAGGCCGGATCCTCGAATCCGCGAGTGGAACTGGTGATGGTCGATCTGAAGAGGGCCGTTGATGGTCGGGATTTCGTGACCGTGATGCCGGTGCCAGCTGCGCTTAATACTGAGACTGACTATATTGTCACCGTGGTCAGTTGGGTGGATGATGCCAATGTCCTGTCCATCTGGATGAACCGCATCCAGAATGCCGCGTATGTCGTGACTTTCGGTGGGCTCACCAGGAAGGTGGTAAGTTGTTTACATCTTCTTGTAACAGTATAACTTACTTAATGAGCCAAAAAGTATGGTTAGGCAAAAGCTTAATGCTTATCAATATTTTTATTTTACAAACATTGACTGGAAACTATAATCTTTCAATTCAATACGATTACCATATTGATATAATCCCCATCATTCATTGTTAAATTTTACAATCAATTAATTTATACAATTTAATTATCAAACAAAAATTATTTGAAAGGACTGATTAATAAAGTCATTGACGATCACATGCGTTTTTACATCATAGCTTTACTATTTTGTTTTTTTTTTAAATCTGAATAACCGTAATAGCCTTTGAGGTCAAATTGTAATAAAACAATTGTTAAATTGATAATAGAAATATTTTGGGATGTGAAGTTGAATTGTAATTTTTATATACTTTTATACTTCTATATTCTCTTGCAGATCTACAGCGCGGAATCGAAGACTGGCTGGGTTGACCTCTATACCGCTCCCTTCCGGAACCGCAACGGGTCCCGTCTGGCCTTCGTCCTGCCGCACAACAACTACAAGCACGTCCAGCTGCTTAGCTCTACGGTGGCCAGTGCAGAGCTGCAAACGCTGGAACCCCTAACCGAGGGCAAGTACGTGGTGGACAGCATCCTGCACTGGGACGGAGCCAACGACATTATCTTCTACACGGCCAACACGGAGGAGCATCCCGAGCAGCTGCATCTGTACGCCATTCGGGCGCTGGCCAAGCAGAGCCCCAAGTGCCTCACTTGCAACCTGATCAAGTCCGGGGATGTGCAGCAGACCTACTTCTCGGCCACCTTTAACGACAATAACCACATTGTGATCAACTCGCTGGGCCCCGGAATTCCCACCAGCCACATATGCGAGTGGAAGTTCGAAAACTGTAAGTTTGGACAAGCACATTTGTATACCCTTATAGAAGGTATTATAATTTCAAAGAAATGTTTGCATCGCAGTGAAGGTCACATTTCCGATCCTAAAAAGTAGGCGTTCTTCTGCCCGTTTCTTTGCAAACTATTCCCCCAATTTTCAAGCTGTTTTTCGAAAAACTTTCAAAAATATTTAATTTTTAAAACAGCTACAAGTGTATGTATATAAACTTTTGCTAGGGGAAAACTTTCATGAAAGTAGAAAAATAGCCTTAGTTCGAACCAAAGGTTTCTGGTGCACACAAAAAAAAAATACACACAATTTGTAAAAAAATGGGACATCTTATAAGGGTTTTTATACCCTTGCAGAGGGTATTATAATTTTGGTCAAAAGTGTGCAACGCAGTGAAGGAGACATCTCCGACCCTATAAAGTATATATATTCTTGATCAGGATCACCTCCTGAGTTGATATAGCCATGTCCGTCTGTCCGTCTGTCCGTCTGTCCGTCTGTCCGTCTGTCTGTCCGTCTGTCTGTCCGTCTGTCTGTTTCTACGCGAACTAGTCTCTCAGTTTTAAAGCTATCGAATTGAAACTTTGCACACACCCTTCTTTCCTTTGCACGCAGTATATAAGTCGGAACGGCCGGGATCGGCCGACTATATCCTATACCTGCCATATAACTGAACGATTGAAAATGCCATAACTTTGGTGTTTGTAAAGTTAGGAAGTTGGGATTTTCTATGGCTTTTTGATTTGGCCAATCAATTCGACCTACCAAATTTCATAAGGATCGGCCGACTATATCCTATAGCTCCCATATAACGATATGAAATACCATAACTTTGGTGTTTTTAAAGTTAGGAAGTTGGGATTTTCTATGAGTTTTATATTTGGCCAATCAATCAAACCTACCAAATTTTATAGGGATCGGCCGTCTATATCCCATAGCTGCCATATAACTGAATGATTGAAATTGAGTATTTAGAATGCATTATGTGAATAATTTTGGAGAATATTATTTACAGAATATTCTGCAAGGGTATATCAACTTCGGCTCCGCCCGAAGTTAGCTTTCCTTTCTTGTTTTAATATAGAGCTGGATAGACTCACTTTTAGTACAAGCCATTTGGTGCAATTGAAACTTATTCTATAATTTTGTATTTGTCTTGTTCATTTTGTAGCCCAAGTAGTCATCTCGAGTGTCCTTGACTGGGAAACCAATGAAAGCCTTCGTGCCAAACTGAAGGGCGTGGCCATGCCTTCGCACAAGATCCTGACGGTGAACATTGACGGTGGCTTCCAGGCGAAGGTTCTGCTCCAGCTGCCTCCCAATTTGGACACCAGTGGCGCCACCAAATATCCCATGCTAGTGGATGTCTATGGAGGACCAGATTCCTACTCTGTGAGCTACACAAAGACTGAGGAAAATAAAGAAATATAACAATTCCTTATTTTATGAAGGTTACCAACAAATGGATGGTGGACTGGGGCACCTATCTGACCTCAAATCAGTCTGTGATCTATGCCAAGATCGATGGTCGAGGCTCTGGACTCCGGGGCGAGAGTCTTCTCCACGCCATCTACCTAAAATTAGGCACCGTGGAGATCAGTGACCAGATTAACGTTACAGAGTAAGTTATAACCATGAGTAAAACGAGTTGGTACTGGTACTAGTATTTCCTACGTAGGTTAAGTAAACGGTGTTTAAATACCTAAAGTTTCTAAATAATCTTAATTTACCTTTTTATTCAGACATAATTTTCGCTTTGCATTTTACTTATCCATACAATTTAACCAAAAATGATTGATTTTCTTAAAAAAACTCAAGAAAACTTTTTAATCAACACCCCACTATTTATACAGAACCCTCTCTAAAATGTACGACTACATTGATGCGGAGCACGTCGGCATTTGGGGCTGGTCATATGGTGGCTATGCAGCTGCCATGGCTCTGGCCAATGATCAAAGCAAAGTATTCAAGTGTGCAGCCTCGATAGCTCCAGTCACGGATTGGGCTTACTACGGTGGGTAGTCATACTTCTTCATTTAGTGACCCAACTAAAAATATATCTTCGTCACAGATTCCATTTACACCGAGCGCTATATGGGTCTGCCCAACACGAATGAGGTGGGCTATGCCAATTCCAGACTAAGCACAATGGCCGTGAAACTGCGGGGCAAGAAATATTTGCTGGTTCATGGCACACTGGATGACAATGTTCACTACCAACAGGCCATGATCTTGGCCAAAAATCTGGAGCGACAGGACATTCTCTTTAAGCAGATTGTAAGAACTCTTCTTTACTGGGCCTATTCAAGATATTCCACATTACAAAAATACTTTTACAGAGCTACGCTGATGAGGACCATGGTCTGACCAATGTGCGTCCGCATTTGTATCATTCGTTGGATCGCTTCTTCGGCGAATGCTTTGCTAGCAGTCGCCTGATGAAAAGTGCCAAATAAACAGGGCAATAAGTGCAACCCACACACAATTAAAATCAGACATTATAGAGTATAATTGCCAGATAATATCAAGTAATGATTAGCTGTGTCTTGAAACATTTTTTCAGCTGCAACTAGAAAAGTGAAAAACAAAAATTGGTACTTAAAAAGTTCATAAATTGCAAATTAAACAAAAACTTTAAAAACTATTTAAACAGACAATTTAAATTGATATAAAGTTCAAAGTGCTTAAACAAAAAGATTAAATAAAAACTATAAATCAACATATTGCAGGTCCAAAAGTGTTATCAAATAACTTGGAACAATAATCTTTTCAAATTGCATTTTAAGACATTTTAAACTTAAAGAAAAAAATAAAATAACAAAAAATTATTTAAATAGCTACAATTGAAGGGAAAACATTGTCTAGCTAGTGCCTGATTATATTGCTAATATAAAACATATATTGTAGATATTGCAATTCAATTACAAATTGTGTATCCAAACACTTTTTAAGCGCTCCAATCTAAGCTTATTAATCCCAATTCAGAAATTCGAATTGGTAAATAACTTCCTGTATAGTGAAAACCTAAAGTAGTTTGTAATTTTTTGTAGCTTTTTAATTTGCTACTTGTAAAAAAGTAAAAATTGTAAATAATAAAAAAAATAGTTGTTAAATGGCTTTTTGTAAATTAGAAGACAACATTGTGTATAGGCAACCGTTAAAAAGGCAAGAAAACAATAAACAATTGAATTAATAAATAAATGTAGTTGATTTTAATTATAAATGGTTGCTACCCCCAGGAAAAGTTTTAACAGGATTATAATTTTAATTTCAGTACACAAACCGGCTCGCTTTATTGCCTTGGCCCCAAATAATGGGTTACATGAATATGTTTCTCTTAAAAGACAGACTTTTTCGATCTATCCCATTCATAATCCTAAGGGCCTTTTTGCTTCAACATTTTTAAACAATCAGAATGGATTTGATTGATACATACATACGTATTATGTGCGAAATTTGATTTTTTAATTTAAAGTCGATATATTTTACAATTTTTTACGTTTCGGTACGTTGTTTGTTTTGATCTGCAACTGACAATAACTAATAGATCGTCAATGGTTATTTAATATGTGCAGATATTTCTGAACTAGCATATATGTAGTATCAGTATTTATATGGTACAAAAATAATCTTTACTAACAACTAGTTAATTGAAAATTTTTCTTCAATATGTAAATTTTAAGATTAATACTTTCAATGGAAAATATTTTTGCCTATATATACAAGATTAAACAGGTCTTCTAAAAAGCCTTTTATTTCAAAGGTTATATATTTTTTTGTATGTATGTACAGGATTTTATTGGTATTTCTCAAAATGTGTGCAATTAAATTAGAGGAAATTGAAGAGATACAGGGAAATTTTTTTAAAAAACGACCAAATTAAAGCTTTGTCAAATTCGATTTTGTGTTTGCACACATTTTGGGTGCCCAAATTTCTTTTAGAATGGCTAAAACTTATTACGCTAGTGCTTAACGCTAATCTCTCTTACTGGAGATACACCTCATGAACAACGTCATGATGTTGCTGCTGTTGCTGCTGGGGATCATGAAGGTCCTCTTGCAATTGCAACTGATGATGCTGCTCCTCGATCGTCCCGCCATCATCGTATTCGATCAACTGATCATCCTCCGTCGGCTGATGATGATCTATGATTATGTGCTCTTGATCCAGCTGATGGTGATCCACTAACTGGTGGTCTTGGTGATACTCATGTTGCTGCTGCTGCTGCTGGCTGTGGTGATGATGTGGATGATGGGTGAAGACCAGTGGCGGTGGCGACGTTGACGTGGCTATGTGCTCATGAATCGCCGTCGTGCCGCTCGTAGTCGATGCTGTGGTGACTGTGTTCGTGCTCTGGTGATAGGTTGTGGCTTGCTGATTCCTAACAATATGACCGGCGGCTGTGACACTGGTCATGCTGGCGCGCTGGTTAGTGCGCGTCAAGGTGACGGTCACCTCGGAGCCCAGTCCGGCGAACGAGACAGCTGGCGTGGATGGCGGGGAAGAGGATGTTGCTACTTCTGCTCCTCCTCCAGACGCTGCTGCTGCTGCCGAGGCTCTGGCCTGGAGTATCTTACGGGTGGGCAATTGAGACGTGCTCTGAGTGGACGCGGTTGCAGATGCTCCCGATCCAGCTCCCGATTGAGGCACGTAGTTGATGAGCAGCACACGCTCTCCGCTGGTTGTCTGCGCGGCATGACCGCGCAGAATGCGACGCTGGAGTGTGGATGTTGCTGCCGTTCCAGTTCCAGCCGATGATGT
The DNA here is from genome assembly GCA_018153365.1 of Drosophila fuyamai. Classification (NCBI taxonomy): domain Eukaryota; kingdom Metazoa; phylum Arthropoda; class Insecta; order Diptera; family Drosophilidae; genus Drosophila; species Drosophila fuyamai. Next base: position 1,335,242 of record JAECXW010000523.1, read on the forward strand.
TGATGTTGCTGGAGTATTGCTCCTGCTGTTGCTGCTGCTGCTCACTATAGCTGCTGTCGTGCCAGCGATGTTGCTGTTGCAGCTGTTGCTCGTACTGCTAGTGTTGTGTTGCTGTTGCTGCTGCTGCCCGCTCCCGCCTCCTCCTCCTCCAGGGCCGCTGGACATATCGTTGGCTCATCATTACGTATTATTACCTCCTTTCAAAATGAAAACCTTCTTTACCAAAATATTCTTGTTGTTGCCCTATTGATATTGATTTGTTGTGGGATGCATGATGAATGTTTAGTTTTTACACACAAATGAATTGCATTTGATTGGTTAGATGCGTTTTTTATTTAATTGGTGTGGCGGCAAGAAAGAGAGAAGATAAAAACGATTCGTTAATGATCTGGTTAAGTGGAATAATGAAAGTGTTGTTGATGTGTAGTGCAATGTCAAGTGCAATTAGTCACAATATGATTTTCAGTTAAATTCTTGTCACTGTATTCATGTATAGTTTTTGTTTGTCAACCATATAACTTTGAACTAATATGGTACAAGAACAATATTAAGTCATGCACCATAAAGTAAAACATAAATTATATTTAAAAGTATGTTAGTGATACAAAGCTATACACTTCTTTTTGTATAATAAATACATTTAAAACTACAAAAAACCGAAAAAGCCTAAATAAAAAATAACGTATAGAAAAATAAAACATAAAGGAAAATACTTTGCAAATTTTATTTTTGAAGTTTTTGGTTTATTTTTTTTTGGTTTAAATAAAATTATATTTTATTTAAGTATATAGAAAAACTAAAAATAAGTTGACAACTTCAGGTAAATGGAACATACCCTTGCGTTTAAATTTACATAATTAAATCGATATTCCCCAAAGTTATATTCCATTTACCAAAAATAGTGCATAGGGTCTAAAAATTAAGAAAAATTTGCAACTATTAAAATTAAGAAATATACATATACAATTGATTTGATTTAAACTTAAAGCACTTAGTTCTTAAATAAAAAACGAAAGCCGAAAAGTAGAAAGAATTGATTGATTAATTGAGTGGTTGTTGGTGGGCAGACACAGAATGGGGTTTTTAGAAACCCCAATATTGAGCGAGCTCATTTGAGCTACTTAAGTAGATCGTCATAATTCAAGGGTTTTTTAAGCTATCTATTATATTTAATTATATTGCTTCAAAGACAAGGTGCAAGCGGTCAAAAACCAAAATTAGGTTATGAACAGGGGACCCTCGTTTCATCGACTTTCACTGATCCGAAGGATTTCAATTTGACTAGAGATCCTCCAGCATTGGGACATTGGTGAGACTATAGGATATCCACGTAATTTCCAATAACCATAGCGCATTTAAACGAAACTCTAGCAACAAAACTAGGGGAAAAATCAACATTTAAAGTCATACAAATTGTACAACCAAATATAAAACAACTAAAGGTGCCATTTCGGCTTCTTTCAATTAATTTAGAATTTGTCTACGCATTCCGCAAGGAAAATATTTAAAGCGTTAAGCAAAAACCCAAATTAATAATAATTATAAAGAATAGTATGTAGTGGATCTACGATAACAGTCCGATCAGAGCGTCTGTTGTGGTTGTGTTTGCTGTTGCTGCTGCTGCTGCTGTTGTTGTTGCTGTTGCTGTTGTTGTTGCTGCTGCTGCTGTTGTTGCTGTTGTTGGAAGTCAGTCATATTCACCTGATTTAAATTGCCTATGATCTGATGGCCCTGCAGCGTCTGCACTTGGGCAATCGAAAGTGGCGCTCCACTTTCGCTACCATCAGCGGATTGAGCCACCAGTTGTTGCCCGGCTGCCTGTTGTTGAGCGGCCGCCGCTTGAGCGCTCGTCGTTGCCGTTGTTATGTTGCCCGAGGAGTCAATGATTTGGTGATGTTGTAGCTGTTGCTGCTGCTGTTGGACTTGTTGCTGCACTTGCTGCACTTGTTGCTGTTGCACTTGTCCTCCTGCCGATCCGCTTACTGCCATTGCCTGCTGCTGTTGTTGTTGTTGCTGTTGCTGCTGGGCATCGGGATCCTTCTTGACCTGCACACCTTGCAATGTGTGCAGGGATTGCACCGTCTGCACCTGGGGCACACTGCCGCCGGAGCTCAGTGCTCCACTGCCACCCGATCCCGAACCGCTGGATCCGCTGCTAGACTTTTTGCCACTGGTTGCTGCAAGGAAGGAAAGAGGTGCTGGTGAGAAGACTGCCGGTGCGGTGGACCAAACTACATAGGGGGATAGAAGAGTAATACAGGGCAAGAGGACACTGGAGCAACAACGCTGGCCCAACAGAGAAACAACGCGACCTTCTAGGACTACAGCCAGAGAGGGAGTGTACAAATGTGTGGTTTGTGTAGATGAAAAGTTTTTACAAAGAAACAACAAGTGAAACAAAAGACAAAACAACTATAAAAAAATACTATATTAAATATAAATCTTTTGGTTAGTAAAATATAAGGTCTGATCAAAGGTTAAATAAAAGGAGCATAAGAATTTAAATAAATAAAAAACTAACAAATAAATTGTTAGATAAAACAAAATACAGAAGTAGGCTACAATATAAATCGAACACAAGACACATTCCAAACTTTTAAATACGATAATCAGCCAGATTGTCTATTCCACATCCGCAAGATTGGTTCCAATCAGTTTTAACAATTCTTTTGCAGAGGAATTCAGAACAGAAATAAGATCAGTGCCAAGTTAGTAGCTAAGGGAATTGACCAACAGTATTTTCTTGCAACTAAGAGAAACAATATTAACGAACAGCCAATTGCAATAAATTAAAGTCCGTGCCACAGGCAGAGATTAATTTTGTTTTTGTTATATAAAAAAATATATAATATTTTATTAATTAAACAATTTGTAATATAATATTTAAAATAGAGAAACTTAAACCGATTGCGATCCTCGATTGTAATTGTACATTTAATTTTTACAACAATTATTTGCGACACTAATTAGATTATTTAAGTAAATTAGTCGAGTATTCAATTACTTAGAGACTTGGGGAATCTCCATTTTTTTCTCTGTAGTACAATATGCAAGAAAATACTGCATAAGAAAATGTTAAGAAATGTTATAAGTTGAAAGAGCAATTTTGAAAAGTTATGCAAATTAAAAACTTACGCAGCAATTAATTATGGAAATTTAAAAATGATACAGGAAATGAACACAAATCATTCGATCAGATCACGGGGAGTTTGTTTGTTTGCTTGATTGTTATTTACAAAACGTTTTCGTGTGTATTATGCGAGTGTGTGTTTGGAAATGTGGATGATGGTGTCGTTGGTGCGTTGGAATGATTAAAGGCTCTGCAGGAGGCAGCTACTGCGGCTGCGGCTGTTGCTGCTGCGGCATGAAGACCTGATCGCCCACAATGTGTATGACGTTCTGCATGCCCTGCTGTTGCGCCTGTTGCTGTTGCTGCTGTTGCCCAGTGCCGCCCCCGCCGGCGCCCTCGTGTTTGATGTATGCCTGTCCACCACCCGCTAATGTTGCCGCGGTCATGTGCTGCTGATGTTGCAGTTGTTGCTGCTGCTGGGGCAGCACAGTTTGGGCCAGGATAGCCGGTGCCCCCGCGGCCTGCGGCGCATTCGATATCACTCTCGTTGGCGTCGTACCGGATGATGCTCCTCCTGCTGATCCCGCTCCGCCTGGTCCATCACTGCCCACTGTGTTGTCGCCCTCTGCCGTGGTGTTCAGCTCCAAGCTGGAGTCAAGGGTGGTATCGTTACCGGACTTACTTTTCTTCTCCTTTTTCACGCCCGGCTTGGCAAAGTGCCGAAGCTCCAGATGGCGCCGCAGGTTCCGCGATTGACGAATGACAGCATAGCAAATGGGGCAAGTAGCAGGTTGTTCCGATTGCGATCGCGAGCGTGGTTCTAAAAATGAAAAGGATTTACTTCAGTATTGGGAACAGCTTTTGGAAAAGTACGTTAGTTATTTACTAGCTTTTATAAAGTGATAAACACATTTTAAAATGCTCTTATAAAGCAGTTTAAACATTTAATTTTTAAATTTATCAACTAGATATTCATCACTTTATGCCAACAGGTGAATAGACCTAATCTGCAACTCACTTTCTGATCCGGGTGGATGTTTAGCCCGTTTAGCCTTTGGCGTGGATGATCCGCCGCTTGTATTGCCTCCGGATGAGCCTGCAGCTCCCTGTGCCGTTGTTATCTCGCCAGTTGCCGCATTGGCCGACGTTACCGGTATCATGTTGTTGGGGTCCATAGTCACAATTGTCTCTACTTTTTGTCCTTCGCTCTTGATGATCGGTGTGGATGACAGCAGCTGGCCCTCGGCTCCATTTTCGCCAAGCACTTGCTGCACGGATCCCGAGTGCGAAGAGGTCGGTGTGCTCATTATCGTATCCATTCCTTCAACTTTGCTTATTTTTGGAGCCGTAGCTGCAAAAGAAAATAAGGTATAATTATTATTATTAGTCATTCAAGCAATTTATATTGCAAATTATTTATAAATTAATATTGTAATTGTTTATTTAAGTCTGATCAAAAATTACCAACAACAAATGGATATTTATATGTTTAATTATGAAAAAAAGTTCAAGTTTTTAAAAACTTACGGGACATTTTTTTGACGCGCGGTTTGCGCTTGCGTGCCGGGAGGAATGCCTGAATAACTGCCTGGTCATGTTTAGCCGCGTCCGTGGTCACAATGGTCTGCTGTTGTCCTGCTGCGTTGGTCTGGGTCGTTGCCTGAAGGATCTGGCCCTGGTGATGGATATCCTCCACCACTTGAGCGTGCACTGTCTGCTGTGGAGCCGTGGCGATCGTGGCAATCAGTTGGTCCTGGTCGTGGTGCTGCGGGATCATGTGCTGCAGCTGGATTGAGTGCGTGGTGTAGTCGTCCTTGGTTACCGTCTGCGGAGCCAACCCTTGGATGTTGAGACACTGGGCGGCCTGCAGAAGTGACGGAAGCTGAGCGTGGTCAACGCTTACCTCGCCGCGGTACACAAACTCCAGCAGCGCCTCCAGATCGTTGGCATTGACACCGGCCAACATCACCACTGGATGCTTACATGGTGTATTCTGAAAAACGCGCATACAAAATTATATCAAGCATTGAATAGGTGGGAAGAAACTTAAATGATTTTTTAGAAAGTAATAAGGTGGGGTTTCTAGAGTTAGTAAAAAAGATGTCCCATTCTATGAAATGGGTTTACTTAAAAACTAATTGATGACATTATTTTTTTTAAACAATCATTATTAAATAAATCATCATGAAAGAATTTCGAAGCCCTTTGGATCTTACAGAAAAATATATACATATTTGAAATAACCAGAGAAAATTGTAAAATTAGTAAAGAAATGATAAACATTTTTTCGATTGTTTATTGTTAAAAATAATTTACATTATATTATTTCAGAGAGAAGAAAATGTTGAAATGTCAAATTCTCAGAAATTGGAACCTGTAAAATAATCACCATCTGATAATAGTAATAAAAACACATTTAAACGGTTTTCTGATTGAAACTAAGTGTGATACTTTACAAATTATTGTGCTAGCTGGATAATTGTATCTTTACAGATAAACAACTTCAGATACGTAGTGCCTTAATTTGTTTGGCTGCCAGAGATTGCGAGATGAATTGGATTCCTCTTTCGAATCTTTTTCTAGAATAAACTCAATCCTAGAATTTTGTTTGTTTTGCTATGCTCTCACATTTTTTGGCAAAGCGTGAATTGAGAGACAAAATTAAGCAAAAAAAAATAAAGGGGCCCGTCCGTCCGCCAAAGCAAACAAAAACAAAAACAGACTGACGGACGGAGATGAAAATAATGGAAACTCGCGGCGTGGTGCTCACACTCACACGTGTCCACTCCCGCTCACACCGCACTCTCCACCGCTCACACACACAGAGACAGACAGCCGGCTTTTACTTTTCCGCGCTCTGCACATTCTGCAGCAGGATTTCGAGGAGACTTTTCAGATTTCGAGAAGCTGAAAAAGAAAACAGAGCAACGTAGAGCTTAAAGAAAGAGCGCTTAGCAGCTCCCGCTCCCTCTCTGGTCATTTAATTAGCAAGCGCTGCTCTGAAACCACCACCCTTTGCCCTCTTACCAGCCCACACAATCTCTTCAAATGTCATCTACCCCTTCCCCTCACCTTCACTATTTCCATTTCCACTCCTCATTACGCTCTTTGAACTCTACTCCCCTCTCGCTCATCGATTTTCTGACTTGCCTTCCGGGCAGTGGGAGAGAGGGAGCAAGAGCAACGAAGAGCGGCCGCCATGTGTTTCAACGTGCATGTGTGAGTGTAACGAGATCAGTACATCTTGTACATTTTGCAGAGTTCACAGCCGCATTTTTTTCCATTCTTTTTTTTTGACATTTCCCGGCTCTGAGCGACGATTTTAAAAATTCGCTCTGTTTACTTTTTTCACTGCCGGAGAGGATAGAAGGGATGGGGAGAGGAGAAGAAGAGAAGAGCGTCGCATCAGGTGTTTTTATTTAGCTGGCCGCTCTGTTTTGGTCAGCATTTCCATTTCGATAGGGCCACGCATTCGGATTAAGGACGGCACGGTCTTTAGTCTGTATTTCGTACTTTAATACACAATCAATAGGCTGACGAAAACCCGAAAGTAAAGTGCAAATGCTAATGAATAGCTTAGAAGTACAGTGTCGCAAAGCAGCTAACGAAAGTAAAGTAAAAGTAGCAAGCTCCATTTAAAAGTGCACCCTCCTGATATGAATTGTTTTTCGATACGAGTACAGGACGGATTCCTTAGGGGGAAATGTGTAGTGCAACTAGCTTTCCCTTGAAACTTACTTACACTGAGTTTAAGTACATTTTGTACAACAAATACATTTTTTCCTTTTTAAATTATTTTAAGTATGTATTTAATAAATTAAATTAAGTAATTCAGAACGGATATTTATTTATATTATATTCGTCTTAGATGAAGTCTGGATTAAAAATTGCATACATATTGTTATATATACATACATATAAAAAAGCTAAATATACAAATTAATTTAAGTTGATTGGACTAGCACTAGATTTTCTATAATAAACTAGGCCTTCGTTACTATAAGTAATATGGATTTAGTAGTCTTAAAATTTGAATACTTTTAGGATAGAATGTAAACTTTATAATATAAGATTAAATAAGAATTATATGCCAGGACGAAAAACAAGCAGATACAAAAATTTTTATTGATTATCTATATTTCTTATAACAAGACTTTTATGATATTGGATAATAAAGGTACACACTGATTTTCCCCATAGCCAGTGCCAACTGTACAGTTCTGATAGTAAAAAAAAAAAGAGGTCGCGCTCGTGTGCACCCGACAGCACTAACAGCATCACGAAGAACCGAAAGGCAAGTAAAAGCTCCAACCGTCCAACAACTACAACAGTTGCCGCGCTGCTTTTTTGGCGCTCTCGTTTGCGCCCGCTCTAACACATGCAAACTGACTGTTGGCGTAGCAGCTTTTGCCCTCCCCCGTCTTTCCCACCCCCTGTGGGGCCACCCACTTTTTTCCAAACCAACTGGTTCTCTCGCTCTCTCCCTCTTTATCTGTTTCTACTTCTCACTCTCTCTCCCTCTTGCTCTCCGGTGAACTTTGCAACAAGAAAAAGTTGTTAAGGGGGCGAAGGCAAGGGGGCGGGAATCACTCATTCAACTCAATTGACAGTGGAAAACTTGTACAGAAATCTCTAGACAACTTTTGGAGCGGAGCGTAAATCTGCGTTATGTATGTGTAAGTTTCTCTGCGCTCCACACATTAACCTATTTCTGCGATGGGATTTCTCTGTTTACAAACTGTACGCCACGTTTAAGGTTATGTGCGATAAACTCTCTTTTTAGAGTAGATTTTTAGGCTTTTTTAGCAACTCACCTTGAGCAAATCCAGTAGGAAGGGGGAGGCGGCGCACAGCACTATCTTGTGGGCGGGAAAACTCCTCCCGCCGGCGGCCAGCGTGCAATCGACGAGGTCGCCATGGCAGCGCAACAATTGGATGGCCGATACGAGGCTGGTGCCGTAATCGCCCCAGGTGAGCGAATACAGCGAATTCATTGGCAGCGACATCAAAGCCGTCGCGTCCAAATCCAACAATTGTTGTTCCTCCCCAGCGTTGCTAGCGTATTCGCTGCTATTTGTCTCCAACACGACGATTTAATGTTTCACGGTTCCACGGAAAATTCTCGGCAAATCGGGATTTTTCGCGAAAATCCCCTTTCAACTCCTCTTCCTCTCTACGCCTCTGCTTTCCTACTCCCTCTGCTGCTTCTTCTTCTTCTTGTTGCTTGGCGCGCTGCTTTCACGAAACTGAAATGTAAAAAAGAGTACGAACGTTAGTCGTTTGCTCTCTCTCTCTCTCTCCGCCTGCTCTTCCGCTCTCCCACTCTTTGGGGGACAGAGCACGCGAGAGCGAGACAACGCATGTCTGCTCACAGGAATTTTGTTGTTGGAGGAGACTTTTTCACCAACTATAATACTAAAATTTGTTTCAAAATTCGTTGCTGCCCACAAAAATTACACAAAAATAGCGCGCGCCACATTTAAAATCGCCAACAACACACACACGCACACAACTGCGACAGGACAGACACACAGTCACATATTCAATATTCAGTACAGTCAAGCCATGAGACACGCATTTAGATTTTTTTGTTTTATAACCTCTTGTGTCTCTTGATTTTGTTATTGTTTTCCCGCTCACGGAGCGCACTTTGTTTTTTTGTTGATTCGTTTTTGGTTTGTGAAATTATCTTCTCACCGGAGCGCAAAAGAAAATTTCAATGCTGTGGGTGAATTTTGCCTTCTCTTTCTCTTGGCCGTACGCTTTTTTCTCCTGCTTGTCCGCTCGCCAACGTTGGATAACTCGAACTGAGACGCTGGCGCTGCTGAGTAAATCGCTTCGATCGAATTTCGCTGCTCTGCTGCTGCCAGCGCGGCGGGTTTTTAGTTTTTCTCTACACGGGGGAGAAAATACGATTCTGAATTTCTGGTCATGCGCTCAATACATGCGCACGGTGGTGGTTGCTGCCCGCCTGTATGCGTGTATCTGTGAGAGAACTGGCCTGGCAACGCTCTTTGAAGTACAGTTGTCGAGGAGCGGCATTGCCAGATGGGGCGCAGGAAGAGTATTTTTAGAGAGGAGAGACGGGGAGAGAAAGACGAAAAGACACAAATACAAAAAAGGTTGGGAAGATAGCAAACAAAACTATAAAAGGTGGTAAATATTGAATAATGGAAATACTGGCCGACTTGACCGACCCAAAACACATGTGTCCACCACAGCAGACGGAGCAGTGCGCTAGTGATAAGAAAGGTCTATGGGGTCCAGGTCTATAGGTTCTAAATATATGGGATAGAAGCTAAATATTCAATTATATTATTTAAGGTTTTTAAGTCATCATTTAAGGTAATTTAAGGATTTTTGTGAAGGGTCTTGCATTTATAGTGCCTTTTGATGAATTTACATATTCTTGTTCTCTCCTTGGTATATTATTTTTTTAAACCGCCTAGAAAATGTCATTCATCAACAATTTTCAGGCTGCCCGAAAACTCAGATATTAATATTTTTTTTAAATAAACCATTCTAGGGAAATATAAATATTATTTACCAACCATTAAATAAATTAAAATGACAAAGACTGCTTAGTAACCATGCATTGAATACCAAATTACAAATAGGTCATAAAAAAAGTGTTAAATTTAAAAAAAATGTTATTAAATTTGTTTTCTTTTTTTAAACGGATAATACTTCACAACACACCGGATTACACTGATGTCTGCCAAAATTACTAGTTCCATATCGGGAAATGAAAATGTATAATTATAACTATAATCTTATTCGTAGAGGTTACTAGATAATCGAATATTTTGGATTTGAATTCAGTATATGTATGTACATAGATATAAAATAGAGTTTTAAACATATTATAAATAACGATAAAATTAAAATACTTTTGAAAAAATAATCTATTGGGATGCTTTTTAAGCAGTCATCATAGATTAATAATCAAGATTAAGATATATTCAAAAATAAATCGAATTCGCTTGAATTAAAGTAGATTAAATCAAAATATGTGAATCAGAAACTTAACTTAGCTTTCTTGGAACTCTGTTTAAAATGCTAGACATTTCAAATGGAATTTCCTACCAAGAATTGTGTTCATTTCGTACCGGATCAATAAATAAATTTTATAAGGACGTGCAATTTGGACTGTTATTACTCTTTGGTTATAAAATATCAACAGATCCTGCATAAATAATAACAAACTGGTAGAAAAGCCGGCTCGCTCTTCGCCAGCGATTCCCGCTCTACATTCTCTTTTCTCTGTCTCTGACTTTCCTCTCTCCTCACCAATCACCTGTTACTTTCGACACATCTCAGAGACCAGACCCTGCGGGGTAAAAATATATAGAAAACATATAGCCATTCTCATTCTCATATGCAGATCAAGTCCCGCTTAAGAGCAGAGAGACCCCCGCGTTAGGGAAGTTGAAATAAAAACCAAGGAGAGGAGAAATAGAGTGCGAGTTCTACCCAACGCTCAGGGAAGTGGTAATATTAGTGAGCGAGTGGCCGAATTTTAAAGATTACAATTTTTCTCTGTTTTGATGCTGGGAACATGAGAAATGCTGTTCGAAAGGCCCCTTTAAAGTTCCAATCGGCGTTATAGCAGTGAGCGTGCTTCGCAGCTGGCAACGCCGACCAACGGAGCATGTTGAGAGGGAGAAAGGGCATTGGGAGGAGGGTGGTGGTGGGTTATGAGGCGAAGTGGAATGGGAATGGTGGGGGTAATGGAGTGGAATGAGAGGGGAGGCCACATGAGCAATAGCAAAGCACAGTGGTTTTAGTAGCAGCATATGTCATGGTTAATGCTTAAAGTGGTAATTTATAAAAAATATGTAAGTAGATGATTACATTTTACGTATACGTAATTTCGTTTAATTTCTAATCAAAAATATTTTTAAAATAATTTTTTCAGCTAATTTATTACCGGTAATATAATTAAGACAATTTAAAAATACAATTTCAAAAAAATATATGAAATGACTATGTAGTCAAGGGTCAACAATACATGTACACTTCATAAATATGCTTTAAATTTGTTGCATGACAAGTCAGTTTAAGCAGATGAGAAAATAATAAATAATTTGTTTAGTATAAACCTTTCTTTGGGTTCTCATAAGAGCTAGAAAATTATGCAAGCAGTTTTCAAAATGGCTTACACACTATCAAAACTGAATTAAAGTTAAAATTTAATTCCCAGCATATGTATTCGTGTCACTGTGCTACAATCCGACTGTATGAAATTTGAACGGCATGACACGACTTTTGCCTGGCCTTCCCCACCGCGCCTTATCACCGTTGCTGTTTCTATTTAAAAAAACTGAATATACTTGAAACGAGCGCAAAACATGAAGAATTCAGCACAAATTTGTTGAAAACAAATACGCAAATGTGTTCGCTGTGAGTTTGCCTATCGCAGTTTGCGTGTGTGTGGGTTCTGTTTGGTGGGGCCTTTATATTATAACCTCATTTTGCCTCACTAATTAATTTAACACCACTTTATGGAGTCGTTGTTCCCGCCTAGAAACTGGAACGATAAGCCCTGAACAAAGTGACGAGCTAACATCTCCTCGAGTTGGATGTCGTGGTCAAAATAAACCGATTTTACCATGTGTACAATTTCCAACTGTGAGTGGGAGAATCAGTTTCTGGCGATTTCGCTCCTGCTTCTCAGAGCGAGACGGAAAAACGTGGAGAGACGGCCAGAGAAGAGAGGAGGCGGTACGGAGAAAGGGGGAGGGGCGGAGCGGAAGCGCCGTGTCTCTGCTATTGTATCCAATTTCCTCTAAAAAAGAAACCCAATTTCGGCGCCAAAAACAAAACTTGTGCTCACGAAAATCCCACTCTCTCCCGCTCAATCTTATAAAAATTGCATTATTTGGAGCAGAAATGTGAACTACACTGGTCACAATTTCTCTATAAGTTCCTATTCTGTAAGTCTAAACTTTTTATGTATGTATGAATGTAATAGTGTATATGCAGAAAAATAAAACACACATATGTAAGTACATAATTTTACTTAATATACATATATGGTTTATCACTTCTTATTACTTCTTCAAAATTATAATTATCTACATAATATTGTTTAATCGTAGAAGTAATGATAATCGAAGACGTAATATGCTGATATTAATATGCTTTAGAAAAATACTGGGAATAGAAGTTCCTGCTCGGAAATAAAAGGTTTAGGCTTTCTTGGTTAATATTCATATTTTAGTGAATTGTTTAGTTATTTAATTATCGAGAGGTAGGGACATTAAGTTTTAAACGATTTAGAATCTTTTAAATTATCAATTGATTTTATGGGGCAGTGGCCAAAAAGCAGTCACCAAATCCAAAAAAATTCCAATATTATACAAAATAGAATAGAAGTTGATTGAATGTAAATTCCTTGAGATATGAACCTCGTTAAGAATTTCTTTAATATATTCGTTTTCACTTGCCTTTGATTTTCTCACTTGCTCGGATTGCACCAAGCCACAGTTTGATAATGGATCCCCTCGTGATTGTCTTTCTCGTAGGCGAAAACACAGCTCTTGTTAACAATAACAGACAACCGAACTTTGGCCACCAGTTCCAATGGTTTAATTACAGGTGTATCTTGCACAATCACAATATGTGAGGCGTGGTAGATGTGGGGATCACCGGGGTACACCAGGAAGTCCGCTCCGAATGCTTCACCCGAGGTCACAAACTTTCCCTGTTTCCAAAGATCTTTGAAAATTCGATATTTTAGGGAATTTATGTTTACCACAGGTCCGGAAACTATTTTTGCAGCTGTGGGTATTTAAGACGGTTTTAGAACTGGAAATTCAACAAGTATTATTAGTTGTTTACCTACAATGATTTTTAAGATGTTCACAAGGCACCTCCACCAAAGCATTTTGACGATCAAATTTAAAGTTGTCCGACACTTCTTTCAGTACATCTTGGGCAGTAAGAGCATTAGCTAAAATATAACATTAAAATATAACAATAAATAGTAATAAGTTTTTTAAAATAACTTTTAAAATATTTTTAAATTATGTTGTTAAAACAAATTCCAGTGGGTACTGGGTCTTACCCAAGTCATCTTTTCCCTGCTTGAGCAACTTTCTCCTTTTGCCCATTAGTATTTTTTCGATGTAGCGTTCTGTTTCCCGAAGCTTTTCGGTTTTTAGGGTTTCTTTCTGACACACTAATTGATATTCGAAACCTTCTTTGTACTCCTTCAGTTTCTCAATAGTTGGTGGAGTTTTTAAGGCTTGAGATTTGTCCACTAACTTTGCGATATTTTCATCCAAAGCTAACTGGGTTTCGAATTTACTCAGTTCCACTGGAAGTGCTGCAAAGAGGAATTTATCTTAATTAAGAATACCTGCAGATATTTTCTAATTTTTAATTTAAAGAATTCGGAAGTTTATGAACAGCTTTAGGCCCTATTTTTCGGTGGATTGACTGCATAACCTAAAAATGAAAAGTAGTCGTCTTTATGGTTCTTCTGACCGAAAAACTTTAACTGATACCGGATGTCTCTAGCTAAAATTTTCATACAGGTAATCACAAACATGAAATAACCACATAACTTAATGTCACAACTTAACATGAGATTGAACAAAAAAAGAAAGAAAACTTCGGCCAGTCCAAGTTTATTACCCTTGCAGTTGTTACAAATCTAATTCATTTCGATTCTATTACTAAAAACAATAAAGCTGTGTCGACTTTGCGCTGCATTTTGCCATCGTTTCTGTGGAAGCAATATGATTATGTTGTCTGATTTTAATTTAATTAAAACCGTAATTCCATAATATTTAAATATTACCAAATCCCAACGAACAAAAATAAAAAATTAAAAACAAACAATGTTATAATTTTTATACCCGTTACTCGTAGAGTAAAAGGGTATATTGTACTCGTGCAAAAGTATGTAACAGGTAGAAGGAAGCGTTTCCGACCCTATAAAGTATATATATTCTTGTTCAGGATCACTAGCCGAGTCGATCTAGCCATGTCCGTCTGTCTGTCTGTCCGTATGAACCGTCAGATCTCGGAAACTATAAAAGCTAGAAGATTGGCATTTTGCATCTAGATTTTAGGAGTTCCTACGCAGCGCAAGTTTGTTTCAAAATGGAGCCACGCCCCCTCTGACGCCCACAAGCCACAAGATGTGGCCACAGTTTTGATGCTATTATGAAAATTTTAATTGATATGAATTTGTTTCGTCAATACCTATCGATTGGCCTAATAAAAGTTTGCCACGCCCACTCTAACGCCCAAAAACCCATTAAACGATTAAGCCTGGCTAGCGCCTACATTTCCGCTTTTCATGACCCGTGGTACCAATGCCTTGGTGTAGATGGCGCAATACAATAGCATATTTATATTAAGTTGTTTAGCTGAGTAACGGGTATCTAATAGTCGAGGCACTCGACTATAGCGTTCTCTCTTATTTGAATTGTTTTTTCCGATTGTTTCTATGGGAGCTATATGATATAGTCGTCCGATCTGGCTCGCTCCGACTTATATACTTCCTGCAATAGAAATGCCACTTTTGAGAAAGTTTTAAAACTGAGAGACTAGTTTGCCTAGAAACGGACGGACGGACAGACGGACATGGCTAGATCGACTCTTCTGAAGATGTTGATAAAGAATGCACATATGTATGTATTTACTTAAAAATCTGTCCTATATGACCAAATAGCTTTCTATATTTTAGATTGAAAGAAACTTTCTTACATTAAGTATATACTTAGTATTAGAAAAACTCACTTGACTGATTGGGACTCCAGCCTTTGGTGTTCGTAGTGCCCACTGGAACACCCATTATACGATGTTTGCTTCGCAGTTCCATGTAATCTAAGTAACAAAGGGACATCGTTTGAATTTGCTTTTATAGGGCAGTACACGCTTACCGTCAACATTAAAAACGAAACCGCGGCCATTTAGTAGAGTTAAAAACATACTTTTGCAAAAATATTTTGTTGTTAATGTAGCCGCTAGAGATGGGAGAACTTTTCGTACCTGTTGTTGGTCCTATTTAACATATGTTGACCAATGTTAAGACCAGAGATGCCATGTTGACAGCGACCGTCCGGCATCACTGTGTACCGACAACTATCGATAACGATTGGTTGATTGCAGCCAAAGCCAGCCTGTTGTTGTTTTTGCTTGGGGCGTTAAAACTAATTCCCCGCTGTATATAGCATTAAACAATCGCAATCGCGAGTGCTGCAATAATTTACATCATTTGCATTTACATAACGCACGCGGGGACACGCGAAGAAAAATGTGAAAACAATTGGCGAGCAAAAAGCGCGAATGGCGAAAAATCGGTGAACCTAAAAACAGGGCAAAACGGAGAATTGGCGAAAATAACGAATGTAAATATCCATAGATGGATAAATAAGAGTCACTGCGTTCAATCTGTTCCTATTTAAGTGCTTATTAATTCATTTACTCGCATATTTGTGCTGCAATTAAGTGTGAGTAAATAGGGCTGTGCGTGAGTGTGTGTGTGTGTGGGCGTTGGTGCGAACTTTTGGTTGTTGCCGTTTATTTACCTATTTATCTGTTAAATTTTAGCCCATTGTTTACTTTCGCCAACGTATACTAAACAGAGTGCGAAAATTAAGTTCCCCCATGGCTAACGTTCGCACATTCCCCTAAACTTTGCTTACTTTTTTGTACTTATTTTCTTGGGAATTATACCGCAAGTTAGCAAATAAAGTATACAGTAGAACTTCCTTAACATAACCTTATGGCAACTTGACTTCATTTGGTAAATTAGTGTTAATATATAACTTTAACTCCATTACTGAAGTCTTAGCTAAAAGAAAATTGTTTTATACGATTTTAGAAGAACCTTTTAAACCCCTTAAAAGTCGGGGGAACATATAAAAAATCTTTCATAAAAAATGACAATCAATTTTGTTAAAGTTCTTTATTTTGTCCTATAATTTATGTAGGTTTAATGTGATCTGTAATTTAATCGTATCAATATATAATTCTGGTTTTAACAATAACTTGAGGCATAATTCTAATTTTTAATGGAAATGTTTTTTTCTGGTTATTCAGCCTTTACAGCAAAACTAAAGTTATCAATTTTATAAACGATTTTTTTTAATAAATAAAAAAAAAAATACAAAGTTAATTTTTTTCGATTCGGTCACCAAATGACGGCAATAATGACATTTATTTTTGGCTTGGGTCTCTTGGCTGCCATACTCCTTGGGGCTTAATTAATAATAATAAGTAGTTCCTTCGTTGTAAAGCCTTACATCCTAATGATCAACCGACTAGCACAATACTCTTATCTGATGCCAAAATACCATTTTTTGCACTGCCAAACCCAACGATTCAAATTAACAAGCAGTAAACAGTGTTTCCTCCTTTTCAGACCCACCGATCGAACTTTTAGCGGCGAGGAGGAGAACAAAGCTATCCGGGCTCTTGGCCATGTAAGTCTAAAAGTCTATTGCCTGCCATCGTCTCGAGTGCACAGTACATAACAATTATTATTATTCTATACCCACGGCCAGGTCATGTGGCGAGAATTGCGACAGCTGCCACCACCGACGACGTCGTTAATCCAACTCGGGTAAGAAAAAGGCGACTACAAAGAGCCGTTAAACGGTGTGACCTTCAGGCCTCACCCCCCATATGGGCTACCCCATCACACTATAAAAAATATCCAATTAAATTAACAGCTACTCCTGTATTAAATAGGAAAATAATATTGTATTTCAAAGCAAATAAAAGGGAATACAGGACTACATAGACATATTGCTTAGACAGGTCTTATATGTAATTTAAAAACTTCGAAATATTAAAAAAAAAATATGGTGACTTGTTCTTTAAAATCTTATCACTTAGAAACAGTCACTAATTTTTTTGCAAACATTTTAATTTAAAATAAACTGTTTGTTATTTAACTTTATAATATTCAAAATGTATGAAAATGGCATATTATCAACTATTTTTGCACGTGTAAAAACTAAATGTGCTGTTTTTTCTTGCAGCGCCTGCATTAGTCATAGGAGGAATGAGGATGACAGCCGGCCCAGGGGAACGGCGCCAGCACAACGAACCAGGGACCGAGCCAGAACCAAAAGCCAAACCAGAAGCGGAAGCAAGGCAGTCCCAAGGCGAACAGTTAGCTAATTAATATAATAACCAGCGAAGGATTCCAG
Organism: Drosophila fuyamai; assembly: GCA_018153365.1. NCBI lineage: Eukaryota > Metazoa > Arthropoda > Insecta > Diptera > Drosophilidae > Drosophila > Drosophila fuyamai. The sequence continues at coordinate 1,352,486 of JAECXW010000523.1, forward strand.
ACGAGCGCCAAACGAAAGATGTTCAAGATTAGGCAGCGGAACTGTATGCTGATTGTGACGGCACTGGTGCTGGCGCCCTGCATAGTGATCCTGATGGTGATGGGACCCGAGCTATCCACCGAACAGTCGCTGACACAGCGTCTGGCCGAATGCCACATGCGGCTCCAGTACCTGGAGTCCGTGTACCGTGCCCGCCAGGAGGATGTGGCGTTACTCTCTCAGTACCTGGGCCAGTTGCAGAGTGTTAATGGGACGGGAGCCAGTGCTCCCCCGCCGCCGCCGCTGCCAGTGGTCAATCTGCTCGACGGACTGAGTCCCGAGGCCAGGCAGCTGCTGAGAAATGCATCGCACTTCAGTAAAGGGGGCGGTGCTAATGGCACGATGGCCAGGAGTCAGAATATACGCCTCCCGAATGCCTATCACTTCCTGCCGCATCTCCTGGACGATGCGGGCTCCCTGCGTCCGGCCTACCTGCAAAGCAAGGGTCGTTCGGATGTCAGCATTGTTCTAGGCGTGCCCACCGTGCGGAGGGAGAAGCAATCGTATCTGCTCGGCACCCTCCACAATCTCATCGAAAACATGAACGACGAAGAGCAAAACGAAACGCTGATCATTGTCTATATAGGGGAAACGGATCTGGACTCAGTGCAATTGATTGCGCGCCAAATCGAGACTAGTTTCGAGCAGCATGTGGACAGTGGGCTGATTGATATAATAGCACCTGCTCCGAGTTACTATCCCAATTTCGAGCGACTTCGTATCACCCTGAACGACCCTTTGGAGCGCGTTAAATGGCGCAGTAAACAGAACTTGGACTTTGCCTACTTGATGGCCTATGCCCATTCGAAAGGCACCTTTTACGTCCAACTGGAGGATGATATACTGACCAAGCGGCAGTTTATCACCACAATGAAGAAATTCGCCTTGATCAAGAGTGCCCTAACCAAGCCCGACCAGCCGGCCTGGTTTGTGTTGGACTTTTGCCAGCTGGGCTTTATTGGCAAGATGTTCAAGAGTGCCGAGCTACCCTACTTGATCACCTACTTCCAAATGTTCTACAATGACAAACCCGTGGATTGGTTACTCACCTATTTTATTGAGTCCAAGGTATGTCGCACGGACAAGGATCAGAAGCATTGCAACCAGGAAAAGGCAAAGTACTGGCAGCACTTTCGAAAATCCCTGTTCCAACACATTGGTACTAGTTCTTCGCTGAGGGGCAAGGTTCAAAAGCTTAAGGACAAGCAGTTCGGAAGCAAGGTGCCGCAGTACTATGCCCACACGCATAATCCACCGGCCTTGGTCAAGTCCAACATTGCTCCGTACAAGAACTATCTATTGAAGCGGGCCTATAGGGGAGAATCCTATTTCTGGGGCTTGCTGCCCCAACCTGGAGATTTGGTGCAGATCGTCTTCGAACGCCCCACGCAACTGCGGCACTATCTCTTCCGGAGCGGAAACTCGGAGCACCCGTCGGACAGATTCTACAACACCACAGTGGAGCTCCTGCCGGCGGATACGCTGAGCGAGAACTCCTCGGTTTGGAGCAACTACAACACCACCACGGATGGCTACTTGGTGGTGGGCTCGTTCGATAGTCTGGGCGTGGCCGAGGGCCTCTTGGATGCGAAGATCGGGGCCATCAAGGAGTTGCGCCTCCACGTGCACAGTGACAGCGAGAATTGGGCCCTGCTTAGCGAAATCGAACTGCAGGAGTGGGGCAGCGATCCCAAGTCGGAGGCGAATGCGGCGAAGCCACGGTTTGTGGCGGGTAGCTGATTGCTACATCGCCACCGGCAGCGACAGGACTGGGAGGAATAGGAGACGAAATCCTGTCACCCAACTCCTGTGGACCTCCTTTAGTTAATGTCTAATCTAATCCCTATTCACAATTTGTCTATATGTGTTAAGATCGGGTCGATTTCGTTGAGAAAAAGTTATGGGAGCCAAAAGTTATCTTTTGATTATTTAAAAAAGTGTTTGTTGTTTGTAAAGATTCTTTCTTGCTTCCTAGACTTTTTCATGTTTTTTGCATTGAAACGAATCGACCCATCCTAATATCTGTACATCTGTGTGTATATTTTTCGAATGATGCTTTTACCCTCGATTATCTCAATGTGTAAATAATGTCCCAGAACGTAACTCTCTCGCTATCCTAACTGTAAGTGATTATCCCTAGCAACAAGACCTATGTAGGGCTGCAGGCGAATAATATTGCCATATATCCCCAGAACCAATTCGTTAGGGTTTCTTTAACTTAAGCGTTACAAGCCTAAACAATATCACTGGTCTGCAGTCTGATATAAGTCTTATTTAAGCCTCAAGCTATCAGTATATTTTTGCGTGTATCCTTATGGATTCGATGTACTCCAAGTGCCCCTTCCATTTTTTCATGGTGGTAAAATGTATTGGTATATCATGTGGGTCAAGTTGTGGGCTATGTAACTGAAGCGATTCCCCGTATTCCCATGTTATTCGAATATTTTATTTTCGTTTATTTAGAGTTACATTTAAGTGTTAACCTTATTTTATCGGCAGCCGAAAAGAAACATTCCAATTTATTTTGTTCTCATTTGCTGAATCTAAAAGTGATCAAGTATCGCGAACTCGCTGAAATCTTATCGGTCAAATTAATTTAATCAAACATTGTTACATACCTAAGATAAATATTTTTATTAATTGGTTAAACGTATTCCTCTACTATATAATAATTTATCGTAACTTAATGAGTTCATCCAACATGCCTATTCACAGTTATATTTAGCCACCTCCTTGAACATGAAGCCATACTACATAAATATAATATGCATTACCATAAACATTAAAGCATATAATAACGAAACGATTTTTAGCATTGTTGCTTTTTTACTGTGATTTGTTAATAATTTTTGCATAACAATGAAAAAACTAAATACCTAAATTATATATACACGAATATATAAAAACAACGCTGATTAGCAATTGTAAAACAAAATTTAAAAAAAAAGTCGTACAAAGAAAACCTTTTTTACATACATGCGACAAATTTTATGATTGGTTTAACTAATTGGAAACGCCAAATTTTTTGATAGACTATGAAAAAACTATAAACGAATAAATAAGAATGATGATTGTTTAAACTTGGTTCCTGTTGAGTAACGAGAATTGTAAAATATAGTGGCATATTTTTAAAAGTTCAATGCAATCGAAATTTTGAACTTTCTAAATATTATCCCATTTCGTTTCCTATGCCACTGTATATAATGAAACAAATATTGTAGACTGCTTTCGATAAACTGAACAAATTAAATAAATGTTTTGCATATACTTACTATTGCATAATCATACAAACATAAATATATTTTTATATATCCCTGTGTTATGTGTGCGGCAACCAGCAACAATAATTTACAGCACTCGCTCTCCACCAAACACCCATTTTGCCAAATTGCAACCAATTAGTAAGCAACAATAATAGTTGATAATGATCAAACTGAATTATAGATTAGCTGGCATCATAGGCTTCCCCTTCCACGACACAAAAACACATAACGATTGTAGCTGAATTATTACAAATTACTTTTACAATACTCATAAGCCGTTGGGACAACTCAAAACTTAATCGAAATCAAACAAGAACAACAAATATGCGTGTAATGTGTGTATAAGCTTAATAAATATTTCAAGTATTTGAAATTACATTTTTATGTGGTTTTAATATTTTTTTGAATTAGTTTGGAATGGATAAACTCGCAGTGTGATGCATGTTTCTCAGAAAGCGGTCTTGTTATCAGAATAAAAAAGAATATAAAATTTTATAACCCCATAAACATTTGAATTATTAAAAACCTTAAAAGCTTGTCGATTTGGATTGGATTTTGGATATTTTACGTTTTGAAATGATCAACGTTATTATGCTATAGAAAGCACAAAAAAAATATACTCAAAAATTTAAAACAAAGAAATTCAATCAGTTTTAAAGGTATCTGGAACAACTGTTCTTTAAATCTTTTTTCTGTTGCAGAAAGTACTTAAGTTAGAGCGGTAGGGATCGGTTGACTATATCACATAACTCTTTTAGAAACAATCGGGGAAAATATTTTAAAAATGTAACTTATTTTTTAAAAACATACACATATGCATACACATATAGTTGTTTTATTTAATTGCAGAAATACGCCTTTATCATTTATTTTTTTCGATAGCTTTTATGATGTAGTCGACCGATCTGACCAAAAAATGTCCGAAAATTAATTGAAAAATAATCAAAAAACTGACTTTGCACTTTGCTCAAAATGTAAATGTTTTTTAAACATAAACGCATATAAGTCGATAAATAATATTTTAAAAGAATATTAATTATTTTTTTAGCTGCAAGGACTTGTCGAAGTTTGCTTCACTCCTTGTTATTTATTTTTTTATTTCATTTCAACAATCAAAAAAATAGTGAGAAAATATAATAAATGCGAAGGTAATCCCAATTGGTAGGCACGGGATTCGTTGGAGTCCGAGCCCCAAAGGAATCGACGGAACCAGGTTAGGCCTTGGGGTTCCTCCCTTATGTAGTAGAACATGTAATTGAAGGGCAGCTGGTCGCCATTCGCATCATGATTGTCTATCCCTAGGACGGTGTGGCTCATAACGAATCCACAGTGCTCGTTCAATGAGCTATTAGTGTCCAAAGTGGGCGATTTATGCACCAAATCCACATTGAACTCTGCCAGATTTGTGGACGAGTCCTTGGCATTACGGATACGGATCTGCGACTTCTTGTACTGATTTCTTATCAGATACTTCATCATCTTGGGCATCTGAGGCATATAAAGCCAAATAAAAGTTTCGCCCGTTTCCAGGTGGATATTCTGTCTCAAGAGCGAGTTCCGATGTGAAGCGATGAGGTTAAGGGGTTGTCGCAGGTGTTGCATGCGCTGCCTGCCGAGATTCCGGTTGAATAGACCATCCTTTTGGTGCTGCTCCTTCTCGGCCAGCGAGGATAATGCGCCCATGTGCTGGAACTGGGATTGTGCGGCTCGAATTAGTCGGGATCCGATGTCCCTTTGGCAGTTTGGATGGGAGATACTGTCCCAGCGACAGCTCTGCAGGGTCACAAAACTCTGAAGGAGCCAATCAATGGGTTGGTCATTGCTAAACAACTGCAAGTAGGCCACAAAGGACTTGAGAACGGAGGTGGGAAAGAGCTTTCCTATGAAACCCAAGTCGCTGAAGCTCATCACAATCCAGTCGGGCTGGTGGGCAAACCGAAAGTGACCATGCAGCAGGGCAAACTTCTGGATGTAGTCCATAAAGCCCTTGTTTGACATCACGTCGTCCTCCAGCTGCAGGTAGTATGAACCCTTCGATCGGGCATAGGACATCAGGTATATATAGTCCAGGTTCTGTTTGGTCCGCCACTGAACTCTCTGCGGATCGTCGTGAAGCGTGATGTGGAGTCTCGAGAAGTTGGGATAGTAATTCAAAGGGGGAGCAATCACATCGATGAGACCAGCTCGCAAATGCATCGAATGGTTTGCCGTTAATTCCTTAACTATAAACTTGGCAAGCTGGAGCTTGGTTTCACCCACAAAGATCACAATCAAACACTGGTCTCGGTGCTCCGGCCTCATCCGCCGGATCAAACAGTCCACGGTTTGGAGCACGTAATTTCTTTTGGGTCGCAGGACAGTGGGCACTCCAATCACGAACTTGACCCCCGTCCTACCGCCACTAAACCGAAATCGGGGTTTTACCTCCGGGTTGGTCACCACCTGATCCCAGGAACGGTCATCGGGAGTTCGGATGGTTTTCACAAACGGGCGGGTCTTACGGACTACTTTGGTCTGGTTTTTGATAGCTCGCGGTTCCACCGGCTGTATATTGGTTATATCCATTCCAAAAAACAACAGGGCACTCAGCAAATAAGTAATCGCAATTAGACTAGGCAGACAGGTTCCCCATCGAATGTTAATCACCCTCATGATAGATATCAAATCGGAAAGTTGTCTATACTGACATGAGTCACACGGATTGCTTTGTTTTTGAAGATATTTTATTAGTTATAAATGTGTGACAATATCCAGTAATTTTCATTGATATATAATAAACTTGTATAGAGTGGTTTGAAACGCTTGACAATATCCCATTAACACATCACGGTTCCATTCGGTTCGAAATATACTTTTTATAACAAGACAATCACGATACAGATTAGAAAATGATCTCGATATCCCTTTAAATACTTTTCTCTGGTTTTAAATTGTTTGCAACAATATCAGATCTTTAGAAAATGGTTTGCACAGTTAAATAGTTGTATAAATAATCGTTTTGATTAAACATATAGCTTTAGTTATTTGCCGCGATTGATTGGTTGGTTCAGTCGTTTATTTTAGCTTCCAGAGTGCATCCAATTCGTTGAGCGGATCCTTCGTCTCCTGCTGGTCCTTAGCGGTCACCTGCGGCGCCATTTTCATTTGATATGAGGTCATTATGCCACCTGCAGGGTCACAAAAAAATAAACTGTAATTTGAAAAACTATATGTGGAGATTCTAGTTTCTTACGTTTGTTAAGCACGTTGTGGGCATTGCATAGTAAAATTTGCATGGACTGTTCCAGAATGGCCGAATCTCGCAGAGAATTTTGACGCTGTCCGCAAATGCGCGACCAAACATCAACGATATCTAATGGAAAACAGTTAATATTACATATTACAATATGTGAATATCCGTCAAATTAAGTCGGGATTTAATTAAATTGATTTGGTGAAACTTTTTTGTAAGTCACATGTACTCACTGATAAGAATTGGCTGCTTGCTCTGAGTAGCTATAATGGTGCAAACACCAATGGCCATCAGTTCGGAACGCTCTGAGCCTGTTAAACAGTTCATAATGAGCGGCGAGTTGGGAGCATTAGCTTCCTGGCAGCGCTGTCGATGGGTCTCCAGCGCATTTTCAGCCACTCCCAGAAGTTGAGCCGGTGCTCTATGATAATACCAATACAATAGGTTAACAGTCCTCAGTTGATTTCATTTTAGATATTTACCCCTTGGTCCACTGCTTAAGCTGAAGAAGAGATACATCTAGAAGGGCATCTGCTCCATGCATGGATAATTTTAGCTGGTACTCGGAGCAGTGGCTAAGTTGCTGCAATTTCACACAGGTCACGGTGTAGTCATCATAGTAAGTGGGCTGATCCAAAGCCTGTGGCCAGTAGGGATCAAAAAGCTAAGACAAAATATGAAAAAAGTGAATTTTAAATATTTACAGATCTTGTATTATATCTTACCTCATTTGGGGTATGCAGGCAGACCACAGTTCGTGACTTTTCCGACCAGATCATGGACCAGAAATCGTTGATGGTATTCGGCTGCGGGGTCTGAGCAACTATGAAGTTGGGACAGCCGGCACTTAAGTTCTGATTACATTAAATAAAAACATTGTTTAAAATTTCCACCATTGTAAATGTAGTGTAATTTGAGTTTTGTGATCCTAGCAGATGCGTTCGCCCACAATTAAAACTAACAAAATTCAAAAACTCTCTTTTCAAGTAGTCTCGGGGCCAATTACATGGATAGAATCTGCTAGGATCATATACGCCTATTGCAATATATTTTTGAATGTTTAATTGATAAAAGTCTTACCTTCATGTAGGCCGCATTAATGTAATCATCTGTCTGCTTATCCAATTTAACTCTAGCATGATCGTAGGGCAGACAGTCAAGTGATCGATTTTTCTCCGGAAACAATTTTGCAATGGTGGTGGATCGCTTGTTGGCACTCGGTTCTTTGTCCAGCTTCTGTTGCAACTCCTGCCACTTGGCCCCTAGTTGAGTCTTTCCATTTAGCATTTTCACGTGCAGATTCTCTAACAACTTCTCATAGCTCTCCACCTCCTTTTGGAAATATTTCGTTGTCTTTTCATCGGTGAATGTTTCGGCTTGGAATGCAAAACTGTTCGAATGGCCATTGGCTGCTGGGGCCTTTGACTGTTTCTCACTGGCGGAATGTGTAAGGGACACCGAGTCCCAGTCGAAATTCTCCAGGGAACTTAGGTCAGAGCAAATAGAGAGGTTGTCCACACTGGTACATCTTGGAGCTGTGGGAACTGAAGCTGGAGGTGGAGTGGCTTCTTCGGTGACTACTGGCGGAACATCCGGAGATGTGGGAGCAGCGGGCTGGAAAGAATCGAGAAGAATGTTACTTACGGGGAGAGACAAGGCTTTTTGTTATGCCCACCTCAACAACACTTTTGGCTTTAATGGGAACCGACACCTGACTTCCTGGTGGAGTGGGCGTGGCCATGACTTGGGGCTGCAAAACGGGTTGTGGCAATATTGGCGGTGGCACAGCCACTGAGTAGTCGATGTCCAGGTCACTGAGTAGATCCACGTTGCTAGATACCTTAGGAGCCACTACCTCCGATTTGGGTTCCGCTTTGGCAGAAGCGGTGGAGGAGGCGTAGGGCGGTCCACTGGTGGTCGTTTGCGTTTGGGCAGTGCTGGAGGCCCCGCTCTGCATGTAAATGGAGCTGGTGGGATTCATTGGAGGCGTAGGAGTGGGCTGTAGTTGTTGCGGCTGGGGGGTGTGGCTGCCGTGGTAGCCATAAGGAGTAGTGTAGTAGTTGGTCGACTCCTTATCCACATCCGCCGAAGTGGTGTCTTTGACCTGCACATTAGCCTTGGTGTGGGACACGACGGGTGACTAAAAATATCAATGCTTTTCTTAGGGTCTCAAAATCATGGTTAGGTATGACTTACATCAAATCCAGTGGCCGTATTACTGCGGTTGGCGTTCTCCGAGTTTGTGGTTCCCACCGACTGCTGCTTGCCACTCTGGCTGAACTGGTAGCCCTGAGATCCCTGGGACCCCTTTAAGGAGCTGCTGTCTTGCTGATAGCCACTGCTGTACTCGTATTTTCCCGTCTGCGGATTGAAGCTGTAGCCGGGATGGTTGGAGTAGCTGGTGTAGGTTCCTGAAGGATGAGGAGATGCGGGAACTGGAGCTTGAGATGGAGTGGGTGCAGAAGTTTGCATAGGAGCAGGACTAGGGACAGGAGAGACTCCAGGAGCTGAGACTGGAGCTGCATTGGGATCACTATACTGCTGTAGATACTGCAAAGACTGCACAGAATTGTCTGGCAAGCCCTGGTGGCCTGGAATGGATTGAGGCGAAGCCTGGACAGGCTGCGAAGGATACAGTGATGGTTGTTGAACAGCAAGTGCCGCTGATTGCTGCTGCGGTGTATAGCCAGATGGTTGCTGTTGGTATTGCAGGGGTTGCTGTGGTGTTTGGGGTTGAAGATATCCTGCTGCTTGTTGCTGCGGAGTCTGTGCTTGGGGAAATCCTGTCGCCTGTTGCTGTGGTGTCTGGAATTGTGTATACCCTGTAGTTTGTTGCAGTGGTGTCTGTGTATATCCTGTGTTTTGCTGCTGCGGTGTCTGTGGTTGGGCAAGTCCTGCAGGTTGCTGGGTTTGCGAGTAACCTAAGACCTGTTGCTGAGGTGTCTGTGACTGGGGATATCCCGCAGGTTGCTGTGCCTTAAGAGATTGGGGATATCCCGCTGATGGCTGCTGGGGATAACCTGTCACCTGTTGCTGTGGTGTCTGGGATGAGAGATACCCTCCTGGTTGCTGCTGCGCCGCCTGATTTGGAGCATATCCAATGGATTGCTGAGCTGCCTGACCTGTTAGGTATCCAGAAGATGCCGGCGGATAAGATATCTGTTGATGCTGAGGAGCAATCTGTGGATATCCCTGTCCCGGATACCCCCCTGTTCCCTGGTACTGATTGGACATTTGATTGACCACAAAAGGAGCCTGAAGGGAGGGGGGAAGCTCGCTAGGATTTGAAACCGGATTGGGATTGCCCGATGTGGCCACATACAAAGGCTGCTGAACGTTGAATCCCTGGGAAGCTGAGCTTGCCGGAGCTGATCCGGGCGCAGCATAAGCCAGCGGAGGCACTGCTCCGCTAGGATACCCATAGCTGTATCCCGAGTCCGCTTGGCTGTTGTCCTGCACCTGGGCCTGCAGATTCATCTGAGCCATTGCTCCGTGGAGCGACTGGGAATTCGGCGAAGCTTGAGCCTTGTAAGCCGGAGGGGCGATGTGCTGTTGCTGCTGTTGATACATGGGGTTCGTGTAGCCGGCGGCATTGGGATCAAAGTACTGCTGCTGGGTCAGGCTGTAAGGTGGCGGTGGCTCATTAGGTGGCGCAGTGGCGTAGGAACAAGCGGCCTGTGTGGGATTTTCCGAGCCCACCGGCACGGGACGCACTGTGGGCACGTAGCCCGGAGTTGCGGGATTCGAGCCATCCGCCATTGCTGCCTTGGCCTTAAGGTAATCCCTCAGTTTGGGCGTGCTACTGACCGCTGGCAAAGGTGCGACTTCCGGGATGACTTTGCTGACCACCGGAGGTGTGGCCGCCTTAACGCTCTGCATTCTTTGCTGTCGCTCCTCGGACTGAACATCCCTGGCGGATCTAAATCTGGTAAGAAGCTTCTGCACATTTCCGGCCAGCTTCTTATAGAACTCCAAACCCTTGGCAGACTTGGCCAGCAGATCCTCATAAACATCATAGGAGGCAGCCAACGAGCTGTAAAAGTGCTCCCGTTTCTGCTTCACATCCTGGAGCGTCTTCAAAACAGGTGCCGCCTTGGCATAGTTTTCAGTTAGGGCTTGCAGAATATTGGCCTGGGCCACCATATTCTGGTCAAGAAGTTCGGTTATTTTATCGTGCTTGCCCAGTTCGGTGGCAAATAAAGCTTGGAGTCCCTCCTGTCCACCATGGGCAATTACTTTGCCTGTAATATCATCCTCATTAATTGCTATCCTCAGATCTGCATGGAATTGTGCTCGTTGGGCCTTCATTTCATTGACTTTATTGAGGATCAGCTTCACATCCCTAAAGATTTCGGTGGTGTTTAATTCCGAACTTAGTTTAGGCATCAGTTGTTGAATTTCAGGCAACGGTCTGGCCAGGATTTTCAGGTTATTCACATGCAGACTCATGGCTTTCCTTAGGGTATTGTTGGATTCGCCTGCCCGGGCATGGGCTTCACTATATTTCTGATACTCTCGAGTTAGCTCAGTAATATGAGCATTTGGAGTTCGCTGGACGCCACTGGCGGATTGGAAGTCCCGCTCCGCTTTGGCCTCTGTCTCCAGCATATGGGAAATCTCCCCGAGATTGGTTTCCACATCGGCTGTAATCTCAGCTAGCTGAGACATGGCCTCCACAAGGTCGCTTATAGCTGTCTTGTTTGCATTTAAGGCAGCACAGCGATCTACAATGCCCTGGGGCAACTTGTTCGCCTGCTCCTCGTTGATATTCAGATTATCCAGGGTGAGGGAGCTCATGTAGGCTTCCAGTTGGGTGTCCTTCTCTTCCAGCAGGGCTCCATATTTTCGCAGCAGTTTGGCTTTCTCCTCGCTGTACAAGGAACTGGCTTCGTGGGCCTTCATGGGTACTAATCTGGCAAAGAGATCTGGTCCCGAGTGCTCCTCGTCGGTTACTTGAAAACCAATTCCATTGACCAAATTGGCACCTTGTACAGCCGCAATGGTCGAGAGTTCCGGCACCGACTCATGGTAAATAAACTCGTTCTCGTTTTTGGCATTCTTGCGCTTTGCCTCCACCACATCAGCGGTGAAGCTAAGGGATTCATTGATTTCACGCTGATCGGGAAGACCCTTAGACTCTTTGCGCGCCTCCTCTAGTTTGTCCCAAGAAGCCTGTAATAGGTTTATAGTAAAAATTACTTCGGACTTAGATCCTCCTACATATATAGATTTGTAGGTACGCACCTGGTATAGCGTCACCCGTTCGCCCATCTGACGCTTCTCCTCGGAATGCTGCCCCTGGTACAGGTACAAAATGCAGTTAAGATAGTTGATCTTGAAGCGGACGTACTTCTTCCACAGCTTGTACACGGAGCTATCAATGACCTGGGCCACCGGCCCTTCATCTCCTCCCGTAAGCAGAGCAGCCAGGGCAGCTCCATAGTAGACCACAATCTGCGCCGTCACCTTTGCCACTATGTGTGGCTTCCTATTATCAATCAGTGACTTCTCCAGGATGCACTCCTGAGCCTGAGCAAAGCACACTTGCTGCTGGAACACCAACAGCTCCTGCGTCATAAAGTCCCCGCCACTATTCACATTGGCATAACGTTCCCTTAGCTCTCCATAGGCCCAAGCGGCCGCTTGAAAGTGGGTGCAGGCCATCTTCATGCCATCGACATCGCCACGGGTCACCGATGCTCCGGATTGTGTGTGGGATGCGGCAATGTTGAACAGCACAGCGGCCCGCTCGAACCGCAGGTCGCTAACCTCGTGAACGGCACTGTGGTAAAGATCCTTCCACGTAAAAGTGAAGATCCCGCGATCGGCCAGCTGGGGAAACCGATTCTGGAGGGCGTGCAGCTGGCAGTAGTAGCGCTTCATCACCGGTGCCCCATCCTTGGTGGTGTGCATCGCCTGGTTTCGTAGGGTCTCCAAGGCATGGACCTCCTTGGAAAAGGCCTCAGGGTCTTCATGGTAGAATTCCGCAATGTACTAAAAGAAAATTCTTTTAAAGTAAGTTGTGAAGCTATTCCATTCCATTGCATTTAGGCAACGGTGTTGTTCTTCCCGTTAAAAAATATACAGTAGAAACCGGATATAGCCACTTTCAAGGGACCGACAATGTCGTTATACCCGAAAGACGCATTAACCATATAAGTTTGTATGGGACCATCCAAGCTATTGAGTTTTCGTCGCAATAATCGGACGGACACTATAAGCGGAGTCGTTATAACCGGATTCTACTGTTCTAACTGTTTTTACGAATTTCATAAATAAGTTACGTTCAAATCAAGTGTCGGTTTAAAATATAAAAAGTTTTTCATTTATAAAAACCATTCATTATACTAGTTTAAAATTTAATTTTTATATTTCGTAGAATATTTGACGTAAATTTGGGATGTTTTTGAATAAATAGAATTTAATTTTTTTAAAAACAGTTTTTTAAATCTGACCACTATTTTACATAGATTTTAGAGGAAATTAGAATTTAGAAACACCTCTTTCCCTCTGGCATTTAACTGGCTTTTATTAAAGTGATAGAACAATTGAAAACTAATATGAAAAGTATTTAAACTTTTATAGGTTTAAAAAAGGTTCCCGAAAAGGTAAAAAAATACCTGAGTGCAATTACCTACAAAACTCCCAGCAATATTTGTTTATAACTCATTGTTTGGGCAGTTAATCAGATGACGGCGATGACTCAGCGGCAGACAAAGAGGCTTCGAACAGAGGGGCAAATGGGAAAAGGAAAAATGCATTTACTTCGCTTCAGGAACATCAGGAATATTGAAAATTTAAATTTCCTTTTCCCAGACGACCGATAATTAAGTTCAACTAATTGGGCTCCTCTTTGTTTAGCGGACTCTCTTAATTTTTTCCACTCCCCCTTTCACGACTCTCTCTCTCTCTTTACCTTTTTCAAAGCCGCAAAAGAGGTTCCCTCGGGACTTGACTTTAGAGCAAACCAAAGCATGTGCAAGCGCGGCACCGCCTCCATCCTGTTGCCTTTTTATTTAACGCACAATTTAAGATAATTGATGGCAATTTATTAGCCAAAACCAAAACAATAAATCGGGTGCAAGAAAAATAATGGAGTGTGACCACTGCAGCTGACAAAATATGTGCTAAATATGACCAAGTGCATAATCTGGTATTCTACTCCCTTGGCATCGATAACTTAATATCGTTATCGTATTTAACTGAAATCGAGATTTTAATATTTTTTAAGCCGTCAAAAAATATTAAAATTTTTAAGAAAATAAACTAAAAAAATTAAAAACTGTAAATTTCATATTTGAAAGATATTTTGTAATATTTTTAAACAGTAGAAATTGAAACAAATATTAAATATAAAAAAAAGTCATATTGAAAACTGGATTATCAATTGAAGTCCCTAAAAATGGTCGGATATTCACAGAGTAAAACATTGATGTTTAATGTATTTTATTATAAAATAATAATAATAGAATAATTAGTCTTTATATCGTTTAATAAATAGAATGATTCACCATATTTACTTTTTCTTTAGTCATTTATGAATTTTGTTCAAGTCTTCTTTCCTTCGAGAATTAAAAATGAAATATTTTTTTCTGAACTATAAATTAATTTTACTCATAGACACCGTTTTGTAGTCTTGTTTACTGTTTTATTGTTTAAACATTATCAACTTAGGCTAAACACAGATGTGATTTTGATGTAATACAAGTCGTGTGAGGGTGACTAATAACAAGAATGCAATTAATTGCTAATTGCCGCTTACAAACTGGCGATGATACAATGGCAGCATACGGCTAAGTTAAGTTAGGTACATACGTTGGTCGTACTAAGACTAATTAGACTAATGGAAACGCTACTAGGCTTTTCGCTTTGCTACGAGCCGCTTTGGAGATGTTTCGTTACAGTTCCTAAGTTGGGACCCCCCATAATCCTCCCCTTTCTCATTCAATTTCTATATACATTTCGTTGCTTTGCGTGGAGCTGCTAAAACTCTGATCCACCTCAGGATCGCTGAGGACGCTAGCGTCTGACTCGGGCTCCAGATCCAGTCGTGAAAATTGTGGCGCTGTTGTTTTACTATCCCGTGAATTCGGCGTCTGGGCATCGATGAAAAAGTCTGTAGAGGATTAACGTAAAAAGTACCATTTAGTTTAACAACTTAAAATATTTTACTTGGTGAAATGAAACTTTTTAATGGGAATAAAGGGGAATTGATTGAAATTTTGGTAATTTACCTGCCAATTGAAATATGGACTTAATGCTTGAGTGGGTTAAAGGTAATGGAGGTGCATTTATAGTCGTTTAATTTTTGTATAACTGTGTGATAGTGCTTTAAAAGGCTACGTCGTGTAGTTCGGGAGTCGTGGGCATAATTTGTACTGCAAAAAATTGTTGGCGTTGATTCAATTTGCAAATGATACGTTTTCTCTTGATAATGAAGTGAGCTTCTGATTTGAAAGACTTGTGTTTCTTTGGGTACAAACCTGATTCGACGCCATTCCATTCGCTGACCACAGTATTGTGGCTGTGTTGATGCGGATTGGGGTGATCCTCGACTGAGCCTTCGTATATTTGCAGGTCGGTGGCCAGTTCGTCGTGCTCCGTCATATCGTCAAAGTCGAAAATCTCGGTTACTTTCACCTTGTTCGTGTTACTGTCGGTGTAGTAATAGGCATAGAGAGCGTCGTTGTGCGTGGTCATTTTGAGGACATGCTCAAAGTTATCGACATCGTCCTCCAGCGGGGTGGCTCCACTAAAAGCAGAAAAACAATTAGATTTTTTCTCGTGTAAAAATACTCATTTAGCTTACTATTCATCCACAAGAATTGATACACGAGGTCCATATAGGCGGTTGGAATGCAGAAGACCAGTGGCATCAAAGTGGGGTTGGTCATAAAGCTGCAATAAAAAAAAATCCTTTAGTATTTTTAATTTAATACCCTAATTTACAAATTTTGAAATTCATTTCGGATTTAATTTAAAAACAGTCAAATAACAAATAACAAAGTGAGCAAAAGATAAGCATTTTATTGACTCACCGTGAATTTATTTAGGAGGCGCATATGCATGGCGTTATTCAACTGAAGAATAAAGTCCTCCACCATAATTCTTGCTTGCTTGGTAAGTTTTGGCGTCAATGCTGATATTCTAAAAACGTATCAAAACAGATTATCAAAATGATTTGTGGTTTTATACAATTTTATATAAAAACTTACTTTGAAATGGTAGCCAGGAGAAAGTCCATAGGCACTGTGGCGGGCAGGGAAAGCAGTTTAATACCACGATGTTTGAAGATCCAGTTGGCCAGGCCCTTATTAGCTTGTTCGATATAGTCCTGGATCACATCCAGAACTGTTTGAGGCATGTTTGAGCTTAAAGCGTCCTGGAAAATAAAAATAACAGAAAGTTAGTGACAGTTGAAAACGTATAATACTGGTAAACCTCACCTTTCTATGCTTCTTGCACTCCCTGCACTCAGGATCGAACTCCTGGGGCTGGGCCACTGTCTCGGAGACGACGAACGTTGACTGGACCGCCACACATCGTCGGCAATTGATTAGATTGTTGCGATGCAGGAACTGCAAGGCGTCGTCGAATCCCTGCTGGCAGAATTTGGACAGGAACTCAGGTCGTGGGGGAAACAGGATCCTCACGAACCGATTGATGTTCTGTCTCGAGATCTCGATACTGGTATTGGCCCAATTCAGATGGAACAGCTGCGAACTCTGATCCCTCGGGCAAATATCACTCTCGCCACAGAACGGGCTTACCGTGATGGTGTTCTCGTCCAGGATAGGCAGGTTATCGGAAAAGGCGCCATCCATATAGCGGACTCCACGGAACCGGGGTGGCAGGATGCCGGAGAATCCTGGGATAAAGCAGGCGCACAGCAGTGCTTGTAGAACCTCTTCCCGCGATTCAAACTCCGAGATGATAACGTTTTTTCCATCGTAAACCCTAGTCAGCGAGATGTGGAGGCGACCATTCACCCGCTTGTGGGCATCATCTGGTAGGTGCTTCTGTAGGCCCTCCAGCAAGCAGGTCTGGATATTAAAGGAGGGACTGAAGGGGCCCAGAGAATAGCGACGTGCTTCGTTCACCACCCGGAAGAAATCGGAGGTCATGCTGCCTGAAAAATTTTAAAGAAATGTGGAAAGCTGTTAGTTTAACAACATACAATACATTTAAGCTTTAAGCGTGCTATTCTATAAATGTTGTACTCTTGATTCCGATTTCTATTAATTCTAAAATACTAAAACAACGATAAATTAAAACAAATTGTATATATTAGAGATTCCGAAAAAAAGAGTTAAGGGTGGCTGTAATTAATGTAAAAATAGTTTCAGAAATTTCGAAGCTTGACTTAGACAAGATCGACTACATATATATTTATTACCCTTGCTAATCTAGCTTATACAATATTGATATTTTCGGGTTCAATGGGCTATCTCATCGCGCGTTTCCCCGATTGCTGATCTACGCCTGATGATGCCCGCGGGTTTTGCGTCATTGTGTCATCCAAAGGGTCAAGTGGTGCTCTTGGCAGTGTTATCGTTGTTGACCATTTCCCGCCCCGTTTATGAGGGAAAATGACGTAAGAACCTTGAGTGGTTTGGAAGTGTTTGTTTTGTTCCATTTGCCACTCGACCCCCAACACAGTTTATGTAGCTGATAAGAAACTAAGGATTCCACCCATGAGTTTAGCAATGATGAAAAATTATATTGCTTTTTTATATGTTTCTTTCGTACGATTCAAAATCGTGTTTATCAAAAGATATAAAAGTAATGTAAATGTTACCAATTATTTTATTTATGTTCAAAGTAAATAAATACTATTCAACTGACATTAAGGGTAAGTAAGGTAAAATTGATAACTTTGGCCTATGTACTGATTATATATTTATTGAACCTATTTTGGAACCTATGCTTCCATATAGTAGTCATAAAAATAGTAGTTTCGCGTGTACCATGTGCCATATTGATAAGAAATCAAGCTTCCTGTGGTGCCACACGCTAGCACTTTCCAAATATTTTGATTAGATGAAAACGGAAAGACCTACAGCTATAAAAATGATAATGCTAGAATATAAACTAACGAATACTTTTGTTGTACTCCAGAAATTGACGTAAAACAAAATCAGGCCATCTGACAAGAAAAAAAACGCGGAATAGCGAAAGTCGCGGTTAGGACCTATCATAAATCGCTCTATTACGTCACGCGATCGATGCTATATAATGGGAAATAACAATAGTTGGAAAACAATATCAAATTGTCACATAACGTCCCCGTATCAGTTAAACTATTTAAAGCTACTGTGACATTGAACACTATTGTTTTGAATGGAGTTTGGAACCGCGCTGAAGAACCCATGGAACCAGAGGGGGTCCCGATCCACGATAGTTGGAAAACAAGTTAACGCCCGCGTATCAGTTAAACTATTTAAAGCTGCTACGACATTGAGTACAACTGTTATGGATGGAATTTGGAACCGCGCTGAAGAACGCATAGAACCCATGGGGGTTCCAATTCCCGGTTCTATATCAAATTTGTTTTCGCTATTCCGCTTTCGATTGTCAACAACAATAATAAACTAGGGAGGAAAATGCAAATAAACAACACTATCGCGTTACGTGCAGCTCTCTTAATTATTTTTGTTTGTGTTTTTCTTAGGTAAATAACAACTGCGTGTAAGAAAACGATTGATAAAAGTGGGAGTGATTTCCGTGGGTTAGTCAATACGCTAACCTTGAAATCAGTGTAAAACAAAAAACATAAGAAAATGATGTTTATAATAGATTTTGTTTCGTAGAATCCAAATTCATAAATCCGAACTGTAAAGTAAACGTACAGTTGGCATTTGACGTTACGTGAAACGTAACCGCAAGTCAAGTGCAACTAACGCCCACTTTAGGAGGCCGGGAGCAAAACGGCAATGGAAACCAAAACGAAACGAAATAGTAAACAACATAAAGAGGAAAACAAAAGAGCATAATACATACATACATACATATACATATACAAACAGCTGCACCAAAAATAAATTTCTTTGGGGGCTCGACTTGAATGGATAAATAAACAAGTTACCGGGGAGGGAGCTGGGGGAGTAGTAGCATATGTATCCAGTTGTTGCTTTCCATGGAAAAAGAAAAGGCAACAAACTTTCAACATAAAAAGAGAGAAAGAGCGGCACACACACCCCCATTTCCGAGGTCTGACCCCCAAAACTCAAGTTATACGCTCTCAATTTAGCGGTCTTGCTCGCTCTACTTAGCCCTATCTCGCTCGCACAGCTTTGGATCAGGGCACCCAAAAAGCAAAATAAAAGGCCTCATCACGTGATATTGTGGTTGTATTCGAAGAGCACAAAAACCAGAATATCTGAAATTTCTGCTTCTTCCGCTTGCGCATAGTTTACCCACTTACATATATTCTACATGTGTGTGTGATTACAGTGAGGAAAGTAATTATGTTTACACCATTTTTGTATTTATCTTGCCACTTGAAAGATTTCTTTGTTTCGAATTTTGCTATATGGATTCTGTCATTATTTGGAAGCCTTTGCTATCATAGTTCTCTTAATTGGTGAAAACTTATAGTCTTTATGTTGCTTTTTATTCATTTCTTCAATACAATGTTTTGAATCCGAACTATTTATCTTTACTTGTTTTAAAAGGCCAGGATCAAATAATCTGTACTTATTAAGAGTCAGAATTAATTATAAATTAAGAATGTTCGATGACTAAAAAAAAATGAATTATAATGCTCATTACATAAAATTATACCATTCTGAAACTTTCGAATTATTGCAATAAACAATTTTGCGAGTAGACATACTTATCACCTTGACTATGTAAGTTTTCTGTGTGCAGCCGCGTCACACAAATACAATTATTTATATAGGTCACATTGCAATACTGAGTTCTCTGCACATGGCAACGGATTTAGGGAAACGTCCGGATATTTCTACCCTTGCAGAGGGTATTATAATTTTGGTCAAAAGTGAAGGAGACATTTCCGACCCTATAAAGTATATACATATATTGATTAGGATCGCGTCCTGAGTTGATACAAGTATGTCCGTCTGTCTGTTTCTATGAGATCTAGTCTCTCAGTTTTAAAGATATCTCATTAAAACTTTGCACACACCCTTCATTCCTTTGCACGCAATATATAAGTCGGAAGGGACGAGATCAGCCGTCTATATCCTATAGCCGCTATAAAACTGATTGAAGGAAGTTAGAATTTTCTATGGATTTTATTTTTGGCTAATCAATTCGACCTACCAAATATTATAAGGAGCTGCTGACTATATCCTATATAATTAATTTTATGACCGTTACTGCCCGTTAAAACAAATTTTTAAAGAAGTATTAAGAATGCATCATATGAATAATTTTGGGTATATCAACTTCGGCTCCGCCCGAATTTAGCTCTACTTTCTTGTTTTATTTTATACTGTCAGGGTGGATTTGTGAGTTCGAAAAAGAAAAGGAGCAAGGTAAGATAAATTTTGTGCATGGATCTCGGCAGCTGAAATTTTTGATTCGATTTGAAAAGTTGACTTAGATATGAATAAGCATTTAAATATTTTATATAATTTTACGATATTAAATATATTTAAGTAAGTAAAATATTTAATACAAAACCATTAAAATAATAAATGTTAACTATTAATTTTAAACATTTTTAAATACATAAGGTTGTCTAACATTTTCTCGATAATGGTATTAAACTTGATCTTTATATATACATATATAATATATTGTAAGCATTGGTAGAGTTTGCAATACCTTCAAAATTATATTCCGAGCCTTAGACCTCGAAGAAAGCCTTACTATTATATTTTATTCCATTCGAAACGCGGCCCGTGACCAAGTGTTATCGTGGATTAGTTTTGTATGCCGCAGAAAGTGTGTCAATCAACAATAATGCTTTCGATAATGATGAACAGCCCCATTTGCATTGGCGATTGATTGTGGGGAGGAGATCACTGGAAGATACTACACATATAGAGGACCCCGCAGAGCTGATAGCATTATGTATACGGTGTAAAACACAGCTGCGAACCACATGTAAATATGCAGATAGTGTTTGCTTTGTGCTCTAATCATCAGTTGGGAATAGGAAACTAAGCCCAATGCAAAATACGTCAATCGAATGCACCATGTATATACCATGCAGTACGGCCATATAGATAGCGATCAGTCTGAATCAAACAAAGAGCTCGATGTGCGACTTAAATCGCGAAACTGCACTTGACTCATATTTTCGTATTACCAGCTGCAACGAAATCGAACCACCATTCAAAAGCCTATATATACTACGTAAGCGAATATCTGATACACCCGCAACTTGGACTTTAAGCGACGGAAATCGGCAACAAAACATGACTCCCCCATGATAACGTGCCCATAAAGGTAAATCAAACCGATAAGCAATGAATATATAAGCATGAAAGAATATTCGTGCTCGGATGCGAACAATTAATTGCAGTTGTTATTTCTAAAATATTCAGATAGACGGCGGAGGGAACTCAACTGAAGGTCGGCCGTTGGCTTTCCCACTAAAAATAAACGCAGTCCATGTCTATACATTCGTATTTACAGATTTGCATTTAGAAATTTAGTTAATTGCTCCTGAACCTAAAAAAAAGGGAGAATCCGGAATCAATCAAAACACGGCAATTTCCATTAGCTGATAACAACTTGTTTACAAGTGCCCTGTAACTAAGCCATTATTCTAACATGATCGAGTGCAAAATCGCAATTATCTGAGAGGGGTAAACTGCTCGCAGTAAAATGGGAAAAAATTAGAGATATATGGCCCCTATATGTAGTTTGCGGTGCCGTCACCCGATACGGTGACAAGTTCGCGTGGCGATCACCAACCAACTCGTGTTCAAGTGTTTTGAGTGCCAACAACAAAGAGGAAGTGCGGTGAAGAGATGATAATAAATAGAGCCATAAAAGAGCGGTCATGAATGAATAGGTTTATAAAGAGCCATATGAGGTGGCTTTCCAACACCCTATCATCTGAATAACCCTTGGATTTAAGCAGACATTTGGAGTACAAAGGAAATAGAGTGAATGACAATAGAACTAAGTACTGCAATATTAATACAAGTTACTGTTGTTAAAAACCTGGAGCTCGAATATCATTTCTTGTACAAGTCATTTATTGCTTTTTAAGGTAACATTAAACTGGAATAGGTTTTTATTTCCTAATTAAGGTCCAATACCTGCCTCGTCTTTCTGTCTCGCACTGTTGGCAAACCCGAAAACAAGTAAAAACTTTCACAAATCTAATCTGCCAGCGGAACAAATCGTCTTTTGTCTGTGCAACGCTTCTGTACATATACATAGGTACCTGTACTTAGGACCCGAAACCCCCTTAAAACTGCATAACGACTTTTAAAGTCCAAATTACACACGCTATGGACTGAGTAATCAAATAGACCTAGATCAAAATGCAACCGACAACATTTAATAGCGGCATTTAAAGGGAAAACTGAAATTACAGGAACATTTTGTTGCAGGTAACAGCTGGTCAGGCTAACGAACTTTCTAGCAGCTGAGGGTAAATATCAGGTAGGAAAACGTACGTACGTGAAAAGCGGAAAATCGGAAGATGCAAAACGGAATAATCCAGAGAGAGAGTTGTAGATGTTAAACACTGAAATCTGCATATCCCTAGCGTTATAAAATGTAGATCTACATATTCTATGATGATCCCAACGTTTTAGTTTATTTTTGGAATCTTTTTTAGCAAGTTAGAAATTCTGTTCATAAGTTTTTTATAATATCGAGATAAAGCTTATTGTACTGTTTTGAGATTTGAAGGTCAAAACCCAGATATACATATAACAAGAAAGGAAAGCTAACTTCGGGCGGAGCCGAAGTTGATATACCCTTGCAGAATATTCTGTAAATAATATTCTCCAAAATTATTCATATGATGCATTCTTAATACTAATAAAAATCCCAACTTCCTAACTTTAAAAACACCAAAGTTATGGCAATTTCAATCGTTCAGTTATATGGCAGCTATAGGATATAGTCGGCCGATCCCTATAAAATTTGGTAGGTCGGATTGATTGGCCAAATATAAAACCCATAGAAAATCCCAACTTCCTAACTCTAAAAACACCAAAGTTATGATATTTCCTATCGTTATATGGGAGCTATAGGATATAGTCGGCCGATCCTTATGAAATTTGGTAGGTCGAATTGATTGGCCAAATAAAGAAGCCATAGAAAATCCCAACTTCCTAACTTTACAAACAGCAGAGTTATGGCATTTCCTATCGTTCAGTTATATGGCAGCTATAGGATATAGTCGGCCGATCCCGGCCGTTCCGACTTATATACTGCGTGCAAAGGAAAGAAGGGTGTGTGCAAAGTTTCAATTCGATAGCTTTAAAACTGAGAGACTAGTTCGCGTAGAAACAGACAGACGGACAGACAGACGGACAGACAGACGGACAGACGGACAGACGGACAGACGGACAGACGGACAGACGGACATGGCTATATCAACTCAGGAGGTGATCCTGATCAAGAATATATATACTTTATAGGGTCGGAGATGTCTCCTTCACTGCGTTGCACACTTTTGACCAAAATTATAATACCCTCTGCAAGGGTATAAAAATGGATCGACGACAGATTCATATAATCTTTAATAAATCTATTTCTCAAAAGTTGGCATTACCATTAAGGAAAAGTTCGAGGGGGTTGAATTTTATTGATTGATTTTATTTATGATGATAACTCTATGATAGCCATATTCTATGACATATTCTATGACTAAGTACAAATTTTCTTATATGTACCAGTGTTCAATAACAATTCTAAATTAAACCTTATTTAGTTAAATCTGAAAAACACACCAAAGTTCCTTATGAAATTTGGTATGTCGGATAGATTGAACAAATAAACAAGAAAGGAAAGCTAACTTCTGGCGGAGCCGAAGTTGATATACCCTTGCAGAATATTCTGTAAATAATATTCTCCAAAATTATTCATATGATGCATTCTTAATACTAATAAAAATCCCAACTTCCTAACTTTAAAAACACCAAAGTTATGGCAATTTCAATCGTTCAGTTATATGGCAGCTATAGGATATAGTCGGCCGATCCCTATAAAATTTGGTAGGTCGGATTGATTGGCCAAATATAAAACCCATAGAAAATCCCAACTTCCTAACTCTAAAAACACCAAAGTTATGCTATTTCCTATCGTTATATGGGAGCTATAGGATATAGTCGGCCGATCCTTATGAAATTTGGTAGGTCGAATTGATTGGCCAAATAAAGAAGCCATAGAAAATCCCAACTTCCTAACTTTACAAACAGCAGAGTTATGGCATTTCCTATCGTTCAGTTATATGGCAGCTATAGGATATAGTCGGCCGATCCCGGCCGTTCCGACTTATATACTGCGTGCAAAGGAAAGAAGGGTGTGTGCAAAGTTTCAATTCGATAGCTTTAAAACTGAGAGACTAGTTCGCGTAGAAACAGACAGACGGACAGACAGACGGACAGACAGACGGACAGACGGACAGACGGACAGACGGACAGACGGACATGGCTATATCAACTCAGGAGGTGATCCTGATCAAGAATATATATACTTTATAGGGTCGGAGATGTCTCCTTCACTGCGTTGCACACTTTTGACCAAAATTATAATACCCTCTGCAAGGGTATAATAAAAATCCCAATTTCAATCGTTCAGTTATATGGCACCTATAGGATATAGCCGGCCGATCCCTATAAAATTTGGTAGGTCGGATTGATTGGCCAAATATAAAACCCATAGAAAATCCCAACTTCCTAACTCTAAAAACACCCAAGTTATGCTATTTCCTATCGTTATATGGGAGCTATAGGATATAGTCGGCCGATCCTTATGAAATTTGGTAGGTCGAATTGATTGGCCAAATAAAGAAGCCATAGAAAATCCCAACTTCCTAACTTTACAAACAGCAGAGTTATGGCATTTCCTATCGTTCAGTTATATGACAGCTATAGGATATAGTCGGCCGATCCCGGCCGTTCCGACTTATATACTGCGTGCAAAGGAAAGAAGGGTGTGTGCAAAGTTTCAATTCGATATCTTTAAAACTGAGAGACTAGTTCGCGTAGAAACAGACAGACGGACAGACAGACGGACAGACGGACAGACGGACAGACGGACATGCTTATATCAACTCAGGAGGTGATCCTGATCAAGAATATATATACTTTATAGGGTCGGAGATGTCTCCTTCACTGCGTTGCACACTTTTGACCAAAATTATAATACCCTCTGCAAGGGTATAAAAACCAATACAAAATCCTAATTTCCTAACTTTAAAAACACCAATGTTATGGCATTTCCGATCGTTCAGTTATATGGCAGCTATAGAATATAGTCGACCGATCCTTTTAAAATTTGGTAGGTCAGATTGATTGGCCAAATATAGAACACATAAAAAATCCCAACTTCCTAACTTTAAAAACACCAAAGTTATGGCATTTCCGATCGTTCAGTTATATCGCAGCTATAGGATATAGTCGACCGCTCCATATGAAATTGGGAACGTCGGATTGATTGGCCAAAAATACAACCCGTAGAAAATCCCAACTTCCTAACTTTACAAACACCAAAATAATGACATTTCCGATCAATCAGTTATATGGCAGCTATAAGATATAGTCGGCCGATCCTTATGAAATTTGGTAGGTCCGATTGATTGGCCAAATATTAAACCCATAGGAAATCCCACCTTCCTAACTTTACAAACACCAAAGTTATGGTATTTCCGATCAATCAGTTATATGGCAGCTATAGGATATAGTCGGCCGATCCGGACCGTTCCGACATATATACTGCGTGCAAAGGAAAGAAGGGTGTGTGCAAAGTTTCAATTCGATATCTTTAAAACTGAGAGACTAGTTCGCGTAGAAACAGACAGACGGACAGACAGACGGACAGACAGACGGACAGACAGACGGACAGACGGACAGACGGACATGGCTATATCAACTCAGGAGGTGATCCTGATCAAGAATATATATACTTTATAGGGTCGGAGATGTCTCCTTCACTGCGTTGCACACTTTTGACCAAAATTATAATACCCTCTGCAAGGGTATAAAAAACCAATACAAAATCCTAATTTCCTAACTTTAAAAACACCAATGTTATGGCATTTCCGATCGTTCAGTTATATGGCAGCTATAGAATATAGTCGGCCGATCCTTATGAAATTTGGTAGGTCCGATTGATTGGCCAAATATTAAACCCATAGGAAATCCCACCTTCCTAACTTTACAAACACCAAAGTTATGGTATTTCCGATCGTTCAGTTATATGGCAGCTATAAGATATAGTCGGCCGATCCTTATGAAATTCGGCAGGTCAAATTGATTGGCCAAATAAAAAAGTCATAGAAAATCCCAACTTCCTAACTTTACAAACACCAGAGTTATGGCGTTTCCTATCGTTCAGTTATATGGCAGCTATAGGATATAGTCGGCCGATCCCGGCCGTTCCGACATATATACTGCGTGCAAAGGAAAGAAGGGTGTGTGCAAAGTTTCAATTCGATATCTTTAAAACTGAGAGACTAGTTCGCGTAGAAACAGACAGACGGACAGACAGACGGACAGACAGACGGACAGACGGACAGACGGACAGACGGACAGACGGACAGACGGACAGACGGACATGGCTATATCAACTCAGGAGGTGATCCTGATCAAGAATATATATACTTTATAGGGTCGGAGATGTCTCCTTCACTGCGTTGCACACTTTTGACCAAAATTATAATACCCTCTGCAAGGGTATAAAAACGTAGAGTTCCCCGTGTGGCAACTTCAATGAAAGCAAAGTCAGGGGAAATCGAGCATGTTAAGCCCCGGGATGGAAATTATCGCTTATGCGTAGAAGCAAAAAATCGGTTGATTACTTCAACGATCGAATGCTGTTGCCTCTGCTGACGTTATTCCAGATTATGGCTCTCGATTACCCTGGTCAAACGATAAGCCATATGATCTGTACTCCGTTGCATGGTAGCAATGAGTAATACAGCTGACATTTGTTTTCCTCGCTCGCTAGTTTTGTGTTCCCCTGTGATTGACATGTTTATACCCACGATACAAACGAAGCGTTGCACAGAAAAAATTGAAAACAAGAACTCGTGTTACAAGCCCACATATATTTCACAGTTATATATAGACCAGATTCCACAATAGCACAACTTTTGCCTCGAATTCATAGTCGGCTGTCGATGAACGCGCCTCCTTAGCATAACAAAATATATGAATAAACACTCGACCTTCAAGCATCTCTATCAAAATAGTTTTGTGTGTACAGCTGGGTTACAAATAATAGTATCTTTTTGTGACAGATGTTAGTTTATGTAGATTCTCTATTTTGATTCATTATTCTGTAATGTAGAACATCATTTTAATAAATGTGAAGATACTATCGATTTATGCATAAATATGATTAGTACGGTCTACTAGATTATTTTAGAATCTGAAAAACTTATTATTTACAAAAAGGCACAAATTTAAAATTTTCATAAAATATAATTAGACAAAGACGCTATTGTTTTGCCCACCGCTGTGTTTGTGTAGCTTGTTCATTTGGTTATATCTTTGGCTGCCGCTTTACAAAAGTGCGTTGTCCCAGCCCATGAAACTTGTTTTTCTGTTTTCGTGAGGTTTTTCAATTACGCCGCATATTTCCTTCGACTGACGAGCCCCCTTCGAAATTGGACAAACACGCCCAAAAACACACTACTCCCAGACACAATTATGAAAGACCCCCATTGACTTCCTAGCGACCTACAAACGCAAACAATCTTATCAATTCAATTCAATGCGTTTTATATTGTGCTCCGCAGCATCCCTCTTTCTCTCTTGCTCTCTCACTCTTTCTCCCTCCCACCAACAGAGTCACTGAACTGACCAGTGGTTGTTTTTGCAGTCAGCTGTTTCACGTTTATATGTGAGTAAGTATTTCGAGAGAAAAGAGAAGAGAAATAGCGAACATACCAGTGGGGATGCCGAAAATATTCAAGGGGGTTTTCTAGCAAACAACTTTGTACAGCCAAGTTCGGGTACGCAAATATTTTTATATTTGCACAAACTATTAATATTGCCAAAATGCACTCTCTTATTATAATGGCAGTTTAATTCTAGAGCATTACTTACTTACTAGAACTATGTTTTCGTTAAAACTTAAATTTGTTTTTATTTTGTTTTTACTGTACATTAATTTTTGTTATAAGCAAAAATGTTTTAAGTTGATTTTTTTTAAATATGCTGTCAATATAATTATAATTTTTTTCTAAAGTCAAAGCAAAGATATTCGGGCACTTAGGACCCGAAACCCCCTTGGACCCGACCATGTTACATGGGGGCAGAGACTCACCCAATGGCAAATCGCAGAGGAGACAGCAGGCGGCCAAGGAACCGGCCGATGCGCCTCCAATCTTCTCCAGCAACAAATGCGGGGCATATTTCTTGAAGCACACTGCCACTCCGACGTGGTAAATGCCCAGGAATCCGCAGCCAGCGAATGATAGATTCATGCTTTGGACTCTGCGTTAGACTCTATAAATCGTCCGATGACTGTTTATTGCTCGCGTCACAGTTTTTTTTTCTTATTTTTTCTAGCACTTTCCACAGAAATTATTCCACGGAATTGTTGCAGTTTCTACGATATGGCAATAAATGTGGACGCGCCTCGAATAGATCTCGCTTTGGTGCTTAAACAGTTTTTGTTGATTTGAAAATATACTCCGTACTCGAAACCGAAACGTTGTTGCTCGCGAACCGTTATTCATTCTCTCTGCCGTCGGCAGCCCCTTTTATATTTTTTGTTGGCAGTGTGACCGCGTTTGATGTTGTTATAAATCCTAAAGATTGATTTCCAAAGCACTGGCTGGACATATGGGGTATTCGCCTTGGCGTTAATATAAAGTTTAATTAGGCGGATTTATTATAGGCGGATTTTTCATAAATATGAGAAACAGTTTTAACTTCTCATAATATTTTATATTTATCCACGAATCAAAATTAAATTAAATTTGAATTTATTTCTCCACTTTTTGTTTCGGAACGTAATGTTAAACAGTTAATTTAGAGAACTTTTCAGGTGTTATACATTATTTAAAAAAATGTTGTAGTTCCAGATTAGAAGACAGTTTCTTAAGGGTAGTTAAGGTAGCTGATACGAATGTGAATAAGACGAATATGATAAAGACCAAACAATCTTGTCGTAAAAGCCTATAATTATTCATTGGGTCTCTTTATATGATCGAGAATTACAAACAGACGCTCAAGAAACTCGGCCTCAATAATAAAAAAAACACCCGAGCGATACTTTTAACTTCCGGTAGCCGATATTTCCAATTGCAGCATTGCGCATCACTAGCGAGTACACATCTAATACTTCTGTCATCGCTAGTATTCGGGTTGCAAAAAAGACGTATTCATGAAAAAATGGAATTAGCCAAGAAACTACAGGAAGTCGGATGGTAAGTGGCGCATAAAATTGTTGGGAGTTATGAAGACTAACGATTGATGCAGGCACCTGACGGAGGAGGGACTTAAAGTCCTGACAACAGCCGTTGGCAGCGAGGATCCCCGGAAAATTGTGGATGAAGCACTGAATGTGAGTTGTAGGCGAACCGGCTGCTCCAAATGGTGTGTAATTATTAAAAATAACCGATTACTCATTGTTTCAGCGGGATATTCGTGATATAGGAGGTGGCGCACTGCCCTCGAAACGCGAAGATGCCACTTTGCCCGGAAAAATTGTTCTGCAGGTGCAGAGAGTGAGGAATATAGCCGCTCCGAAAGCAAACGAAGAATCGAAGGCAGCGCCACGCCTACTACAACTCGATCTGAGCGATGGACAGAATTCCATACAGGCCCTAGAGCTGGAACCCGTTCCCCAGCTGAATCTCAATGTGGCACCAGGGAGTAAGATCTTTTTCAAGGCCGAGAAACTTCAGCTGATGCAGGGATTCATGCTGCTGAGACCCAGTGAGATTCAGCTCCTGGGAGGACGTGTGGATGCCCTCTACGAGAAGTGGGACCTTGCCAGGACCATGTTAAGGTATGCCCGTAGTGGTCGTCCTCTAAGCGGCACCTCGGCGCCTCCGCCTTGGGTGGCATTTGGCCGGAGAATCGATACCACCGCCGAGAGGGAGAGGAATTTCAAGAGCCTGGGCTCCACAGGCGATAGGGATAAGCCGGTGAAGGAGAACGATGAGTTCAATGCCATGCGCACCGAGGCCATTGCCGTGGCTACCAAGGCGGGCGTCAAAAAGGTATTCGGAGGCGGTGGGCAGAACATCGTCGATCACAACATAAAGAAGATCCTGGATAAGGGCTTCAGTGAGGAGGAGGCCCGCAGTGCCTTGCATGCCACCCGAAACAATCTGGAGCGTGCTCTTTTCAACCTAAAACGACGCAAGGAAACAGGAGGCTTGGAACCCATCGAAACAATGGGTCGTCCGGGACGTGGAGATCGACCGCCCAGAGAGGGAAAGCGAGGCGCTAGCGCCAAGGACGAAGCTGAGGCAGCCAAGCCAGCTGCCAACGCCACCCTGTTTGATTTCCTCACTACAAAGCTGCCAGCCACGGAGACACCTACTCCCAGCATCGCAGACGCCTTTGCCGCTGCTCCCACTGCCCCACCCACTGCCAATCACTTTAATCCTTTCAAGCAATATGGAAACTCGAGGTTCAGCGAGCCCGATAGCCGATCTTCAGCTCTGGGCGGAGGAGGAAAGTTCGGTGATCGGTCGAGGTTTGAGAACAATGTATCGAGCAGCTTTGCCGCGCATCGCGGTGGGCATGCGGGTTCTTCAAGAGGCAGTGGACGTAATCGAGGAGGGGGCAGGGATGAGAGGCCGTCGAGGGACGAAAGACCACCGAGGGAAGAAAGGCCACCAAAGGAAGAAAGGCCGCCCAGGGAGGAGAGACCACCCAGGGAAGAAAGAACAGCCAGGGAGCGCGGGGGAGGTTTTAACGAACGTGGAACTGGACGTAACAAGCCGGAGTCCATGAACGTAAAAACCTCCAACCGCAATGGTCCTGATAACCCGCCGGCCAAGACCAATCCTGAGGTTAAAACAGAACAAGAAACAACCAATGGTAAGGAACATACCGGCAGCCGGCGCGGCAGTGATCGAGGTAGCAATCGTGGAGGCTCAAACAGGGGCGAGAATGGCAACGCTAATGGCAACAGGCGTAAACAGCAGGCAGTCAGCTCTGGATCGAATTCAGGTATTGCAACAGCCAAGCTCTCGAACAACTCAGGAGAAGATTTCAATGCACGTTTAAGCAAGGTAACCGAAGAGACGGCTGATCTCAAAGTGAGCAGTGCTCCCAAGCGAGAAAATCGACGCAAACAGGGTCAAGGACAATCCAATCGCCAGGCGGGAACAGGAACAGAAACCCAGCAGCAGCAATCCACTCAGTTGCCTTCGCAGAAGCCAGACAGGGCTCAATCCAACCATCACAATCCCCGGCATCATTCGCATGCAAACTACAGTCAATTGGCGAATGGCTATACTTACGATCCCAGCAAGATCATGGGTTTCCAGAGCAAGGAGGCAAACGAGTTTGCCATGAGCCTTCTAAAGAGCCAAGGAGTGGCGATTCCCAATCAACAGAAGCAGCAGGAATTGCCACCGACGTCTCTTGCTCCCGGCCTAGCCACACTTCAGGGAAATCCCCATTCTCCTCAGACTGCTCCTGTTGCTGTGCCACACGCTGCACCAAGGGAGCATTTCGGGATGACGCCTGGAGACGCTTGGATGTGGCAGAAGGGCGACTTGTGCATGGCCAAGTACTGGGACGATGGAAGGGTGAGTTTAGGTCACTGAACTTTAACAAAATGTTGCCAAAACAATCAAATCTTTATAAATAATTAATATTTAATAATTCAATTTAATTAATTAATCTCATTTAATTTAGTATTATGAGGCTGAGATCACGGGAGTGTCGGAGAAAACTTGCGTGGTCTTCTTTATGGGCTATGGCAACCACGAGGAAGTGCTCAAGGTGGACATTCTACCCATTACGGATGCACAAAACAGGCCACTAAGCAATGCCCCCCCAATGATACATCAACAGCAACAGCAACAACAACATCAGCAGCAGCAGCAGCACTCACGCTACCGCGGAGATCGTCAGGCGCAACAGCAGCAAGTCTATGTACCGCCACACAAACGAGAGCATTGAGACATCCTGTTTACAACGTATTTAAATCAATTGAACTGTTTCGAATAAACAACTTTACAGTGTATTCAAACTTCAAAGACAAGGGTATTATTCAAGGGAAAACAGATTTGACGGTTGTGTCTAACGACAAGTGGGCAACAAACGCTATAAAAGCAGCAAGATTCCAATTAATTTTGAGAGGAAAGACAAATGAAAGCCTTTTTAAAGCTGAATACCAAGTTTGAGTATAACACAAATATAATTTGTAATTGTCTTAAAAAATATTTAAAATGTAAAATAATGGAATTATATATTTTTAAACTATTAACTACAAGATTTCAATTAATGTACAATAAATTGGTTTAATGTTCACTGCCCGAAATATATTTCTAAATTATTTAAGAAATATATTTGTTAACACAAAATAAGTTCCTTGCTTACAATTTTCTTTATAAAATTTGAATAACAAATTTAAAAAAAAAAAACTGTGCGGTTTGAATTAAATTAAAATTAAAACAATAAAAAACTTAAGAAGTTTCGACTTTTTTTGAACTCGATGATTTGCCAGTCCCATCTGTTATCGACCGTCCCTGGTTTCTGTCCTCCGCTTACCAGTACTGGTGCATTTTGCGAATTTTTCCTCACTACATACATAACTTATTTTTAATTTCGACGTTGTGCATTTTCTCTCATGTGCTTAGCCATGTAAAATTGAATTAGCCAGTAGTGTATTAACA
Organism: Drosophila fuyamai; assembly: GCA_018153365.1. Lineage (NCBI taxonomy): Eukaryota > Metazoa > Arthropoda > Insecta > Diptera > Drosophilidae > Drosophila > Drosophila fuyamai. Next base: position 1,384,995 of record JAECXW010000523.1, read on the forward strand.
ATAAGAATTAGTGCAAAGGTAATTGGAAAGAGTGAAAGCACTGGAAACACGAAATGGACGAAAAATTGGCAAACAAAGTTACAGCTGGCTGGCTGACTTGCGATAATCGCGCTGGAAAAAGTGCACCGCTGTCGCTTGCTGAGCATGCAAAAAGAGTAACGAGCTGTATAAATAACTGACTAATCAGATAAAAGTGCAATGCGGTCATTTGCATGTATTGTGTTCATATAAGTTGCCATTTTTATATGGCAAAATCATCGTGTAGTGTATGCGACAGTGTTGTCAAATGGGCGTTCGGTGTTGCAAAGGACCGCAGGCGATACTCGTGTTTTGTTTTGTGGCGTTTTTGGGCCATATATAACGAAATTAACAAAAAACTCCTAAATATAAAATTTCAAAAAAAATTTGTTGATACTAATTAAACCAAGAAAAAAATAATCAAATTTAAGCCACCATTAATTGCCACATGCGATACTCAGCAGAGAGTGTCTGCGACGTTAACCAACACTGACGACTGTCTGCTGTTTTCAGCACGTAAAAAGAAAAATGGTAAAATAAATCCTTCTTATTTCTTGGAAATTGTGCTAAATGACATAAAAATACGCTCACTCGGAAGACAGACAAATAAACTATGGAATAACTAAAGAAGATCAGGGGAAAGTGATTTTATTACGTCTGCAAGCGGCTTGGAAGACAACGCCAGGCCCAGAAAATCTGACCGAGTATATAAAAAGAAAAGAAAAATCAACATTAAATAAGAGTACGATTAAATTTAATGCACCTGCATTTGCTAACAAATCAGCCGTCGCCATTTGTTTTAAATTGTACCCATATATCGCCGCATATAAATAAAAACCGCACAACAACAAAACGCACACATACACGCAACAAAAAAAGTATCAGAAAAAAAAGAGAGCAAGCACCTCCAAATAAAAAAATTAGAAAAAGAAGCAACTCGAAAATTACTTTTAATTATGCTTGCAAATTTTCTCGTTCTCAGCAAGTGTTTTCCCCATTTTCCCCTCTGAGTTTTTCGCCCCCTTTTGTGCCGGTGCGAGAGTGAAAATTGCTCTTATGAAATTTTGCGTAACCGAATTAGAATGAAAATTGTGTAAATCGGAAAATAAAGACGGCAAAAGGAGCACTTTGGATTGTTTATCATATACCTGGCTGTAGGCGGCTCTATAAATCCGCCTGTGTATAATATACACACATTTGTTTGGGATCCGATAAGACCCGAGCAAAAGCTATTGCCCAGATATAAACAATTTCTGTTTTGGTCCAAACAACTCGGTTTCAACAGACAATTCCAACTGCATTTAAGCGAATTGAGGCGTATTATTTACCAGACAATTATTTGAAACAACTATTCTGGATATATGAAAAACACGTGGATAAATGAAAACTCTAACATTAAAAGTAACTTACTTAAGTAGTTCGGCGTTTAATACGGAAATCCATTAAACCTATAGCTCCAGTAAAACATATTGAAAACATAAAATAATCTTACATATATGAATTGTAATATGTTCAAAAAATATAACACTGAAAAAAAGTTTATTTAAATATCAACATTTGCTTTTAAAGTAAAGCAAAATTTGAAGTTATGAGGGATGATAAAAGAATCAGTGGCAATCACAATTTCCCTTCTATATTTATGCTGTAAATGAATATTAAGAAAAACTTTAAAACTTATATACAAAATGTAAATATTGAAAAAAAACTTAAAATAACCAAAACATTTTTTTTGCAGTAAACATAATGCCCACAAAGTATCTAAACAATTGATGTAAAAACAATAATCGATTTCTTAACCACCCAAAACTGTTAAATTATGTAAGTAATAATAAAGAAAAGCTCAACATTATTTAATATATTTAACTCTTTCGAACAGAATAACCGTAGAAATTAGACGAGCGATCAAGACAAGGACCTGAAAAAGCGACACATGCATGAGTAACTACACGGAGGATTCCCCAAAAACCAGCCAGTAAACGATGGCCGCCGAGAAGGAGATGCAGGCCCACGACATGGTCCGTCGGCGCAGTTGGGCCCGAGCAGTGGCGCTCTACGACCAGCTGATTGCCCCCAATCCCGGCGCTTCGGGTTCGAGGGCCCAGAAGGACCAGCAGATAGCCTGCCTCCTAGGACGCTGCGAGTGCCTTCTGGAGTTGGGCAAGTTCGAGGGCTGTCTGGCGGATGCCTACAAGGTACTCACTCTGCTCTCTGAACAGACTGAGTGCCTGGCCAGCGTCTCGAGAGCTCGGCGATGGCTTGTCCACGCGCTCTTTAAGATGCACAAGTACGGGGTAAGTACGGGTAGAGGCCCTTTCCCTCAGTTATTTTTAACTCTTTACAAGCTGAGGAATGCTAAGGTTATTCATTTTATCGACTTAAAAAGACATCATAGTTAACATCTATAAAAATAAATCATTAATAATAAAAATCCAAGTTTTAATTGATGTGATGAAATAGATGATGTGAAAGGGATAATACTAGCAAAATGTCTGCTAAAACTATTTTAATTTGCTTTGAGTTTTAGTAAATCTTTATCGACTTAAATAATACGTATTCGAAATTTGTTATGGATTTTAATTAATTATTTAGAAAAAAAGAAAAACGGCTGCATTTTGGACTTTTAAATTAGAGTCATATAACGATACTAAGAATTTATTTAAAATCCAACTTTAGCTGAAATATATTGATTACTATTAAGAAGATATTCATTGATTTCACTAACTTTCGTTTAGGATGCTGAGATCTTCCTGAGCAAGTGGATCAATGAGCTGAGCGGCCAGCAGATATACTCGGACATATCCAAGACCCTCGAGCGATATAAGTCCATCATACAGATGATCATGAACGGGCAGCACAAAGCGCAGGCCCTGAAGATCCCGCACGCCCGTCTCGAAGACGAGATGGCCATCCTGGATACCAAGCTGGATCACTGGGCAACCAACAACCTGCCGCTGGACAAGTACAGCAAGCTTCTCAGCAACAAGGGTTTAAAGAAGCGAGAGCAGCAACAGCAGCAGCAGCAACAACAGCAGCAGCAGCAAAATGGTAATGGAATCGGTAGCTACGCCAGCAGCAGCAGTAGCTCTTCCACTGGTAGCAGCAGCACCATGTCCAGCTCCAGCACAAGTCTTCACAAGACCAACGACCTTCTGGCGGCCATGAAGCTCACTGCCGGCAAGCACCAGACGGGATCCGGAGACGGATCGGGCTCCGATCAGGGCGATCAGGCAGCCCCATCGACCACCTGCAGCTACTGCACCATCACCTTCCAAACGAGGAACGAGCTGCGACAGCACTGCCAGACCGAGGCCCACCAGAAGGTGATCATGAGCGATGAGGGTGAGTATCAAGGAAATTAAAAGTACAGTAGAACTTCTAGAGGTTTATCGGCTATCTGCCATAAATTGACTTGCATGGAGTTATGGAAATGCAATCTTTGATACTGCTATCAAAAAAGAAACGGCTTTTATTCCTTTTCTTTATCAATGAATTAAAACATTACTATTTTATTGACTAATTTGTGAATATATAATTTATCCTTTTTTAATACCTTCTTATATTTCGTAAATACGTTTAGTTTAAGATAATAAACACTACAAAAAATAACAAAAAATAGGAACTTTCTGGTTACAGTCAGAATTATGATGCATTATAAGTTCTAAAATTAGAAAGCCAAATTGCAATTGTGAAGGTCTTTTTTGATATTTTATGATATGCCTAGTTTAAAATGATTGAAGTGGATTTATGCGAATCTTGATAAATAATTTGCAATGATAAACAAACTCTAAGTAAAGTTTTCTCAAAACCATAAAATAAAAGGATTCTACACAATTGACTCGGTTTTCTCTATATTTTAAAAAGCACTGAAAACATGAATTTCCAATCACTCAAAATAAATAATGTATTACTTTTTCGACTAGGCCGTGACTGGAAGTGGCGTCCCCCGCCTCGTGGCTACACGCTGGACACCTATTCCCTGTGCGAGACGTTCAGCGAAGCGCACACCTGCCACTACGGCGCCCAATGCGTGGAGGCCCATGGTCAGGATGAGTTGAACGAGTGGAAGGAGCGCTTCGAATACCGCCGGATGCGGATGCAGAAGGCCTGCGAGAAGGAGCTCTACGGCAAGTCGTACACGGAGCAAGTGCTGGAGCGATGGATCCAGGCCACAGCGCCGGAGCGAGTGATGTGCGAACGGGTTCCAGATATGGAGGCGCGGTGTGAGCAGCAGCTGGTCACCAGCATCAGCTCCAAGACCTCCAAGCGAGAGTGGCTCTTCCAACTAGAGACGAAAAAGCCTCTTAAGGCCGTGGCCCTCCTCCAGGATGCCCATCGCAATCACTTTGCCCTGAAGTCCATCAAAATGTGCAAACCAACGGAAAGCAGCATGGAGCTTAAATCCGATCAAGAGTGGGTGGCAGCCAGTGCAGCCCAATCGGAGTCTTCCACCGAGGACTCGGCCACTTTGACCCATGAAATCACAATAGAGTTTCACACGGAGATCTATGGAACCTTTCGCCAGGCCATCTGTTTCGATGTGGGCCAGGAACCGCTGCTCGTTCGACACTTGTGCGTTGATGTTTTGCCTGTAAATGATGCCGAGAAAATCGAGGAGATCAAGCGAGACATCATTAACAGTTCGGCCACCCGATGGGATGTGGCCAATACACAACTCACACGCTTCGAAACCACGATTGGAACACATCTGAAGACAGAGGCGTATCTCAGTGATCTGGAGCATGAGAGGGAACTGTTGGAGAGGTATCCCTGCCCCCGGGCAGCGACTTTCACATTGACACAATCGACCATTGTGGAGAAGCGGTTGACGCAAAACAACTACCGGTCCCGCATCCACGAGTTGTTGTCCGTGGAGGAGATTGCTCGCTATGAGCAGATAGCAAGGTATAATGTGAGGACTCGTCTTACAGTGGCCTCGAATTATATTCTCACCCCAGCTGGAATGGCGACCAGCACAGCCAAGTATTCTCTGGCAGGTGAATTGTTTGCTCTCATGCGTTTGGGCAAGGACATCTCAGAGGATACTTCCCCTGGCAGATTAATTCTGTCCAACTGCAGCAGTGTGTACATCTCCAAACCTGAGGAACCGGATTCCAAAGCGGATCCAAATAACCGTGCAGTTTACGAGGCCTTGATCGAGGACAAAGGGAAGAATGTGATTTATTTGAAACTATCCGCAAAATGTGTGGAGGCGATGGCACTGCAGGCGGATACCGAACTGGAAGTGGATATACAGTTCCAGCTGAATCGAATGCCCTACTGCGAGTGGCACAATGCAGTGGATAAGATCACCGACTTTCGGCTGATATTTCCGGCCACGGAGCTAGAACCGAGTATACCATGGACACCGAAGAAGCAATGGGCCGATGCCTGCGAACCGAAGTTGAATGCCAAGCAGAGGGAGGCCGTGAATGCTATCACCACGGCACTAAGCATCAAGTTGCCTCCAATCCTGCTTATAGGACCCTTTGGCACTGGAAAAACCTACACACTGGCTCAAGCCATTAAACAACTCCTGGCCCAACCGGAGGCCAAGATCCTGATCTGCACGCACTCAAATTCAGCAGCTGATTTGTACATCAAGGAGTACCTGCATCCGTGGATCGAGGAGGGCTTGGAGGAGGCCACGCCCCTGCGAGTTTACTATCACAAGAGATGGTCAGCCACCGTTAACGGTGTGGTGCAAAAGTACTGCATCATCGATGGAGTGGGCAACTTCAAGCGGCCCAGTGTGGAGGACATAATGCGTCATAGGATTGTCGTCGTTACTCTGAGCATCAGCATGGAGTTGGCCACTCTGGGACTACCCAAAGGTCTATTTACACACATCTTCCTGGACGAAGCTGCTCAGGCAATGGAATGCGAAGCCATTATGCCGCTGGCTTTGGCTAATGATTCTACAAGGATCGTTTTGGCCGGAGATCACATGCAGATGAGTCCCGAGCTGTTTTCCGCCTTTGCCAAGGAACGCAAGCTGCACATATCGCTTTTGGAGCGACTTTACGACCATTATCCCTCCAACTTTCCCTGCAAGATCCTGCTGTGTGAGAATTATCGAGCCCACGAGGCCATCATCCGTTTCACTTCGGAACTCTTCTACGAACAAAAGCTGGTGGCGTCCGGAAAACAACCACGGCACGAGCGCTTTTACCCTTTGACCTTCTTTACTACTAGAGGAGAGGATGTTCAGGATAAAAACTCAACTGCTTTTTATAACAATGCTGAAGTTTATGAGGTGGTGGAAAGGGTTTCCGAACTGCGGAAGCGTTGGCCAAGTGCATGGGGTAAACTCAACGATACCAGCATTGGCATTATGACACCCTACGCGGATCAGGTGTTTCGCATTCGTTCGGAGCTGAGGAAACGCCGCATGGGTGGAATATCCGTGGAACGTGTGCTCAACGTGCAGGGTAAACAGTTCCGAGCGGTGTTCCTTTCCACAGTTCGAACCCGACGCACCTGTATGCCCCAAGGAAGTGCCCCGGGAGCAGCCGCCACGGCCAGCATTGGCGATGCCGATACGGACTATGGTTTCTTGAGCAACTCCAAACTGTTGAACACGGCTATTACTCGTGCCCAGTCTTTGGTGGCAGTGGTCGGCGATCCCGTGGCTCTGTGCTCCATTGGACGATGCCGAAAAGTATGGGAGCGCTTCATCGAGATCTGCGACGAAAATAAGTCTCTTTTTGGCCTAACCTGGTCAAATTTGCGTTCCCAACTGGATGGTGTCGAGCTGAAGCGAGGCTATGTGCTGAATCCTCTAGCGCCGGAGTTTGTACCTCGTGCCCTGCAACCGGAGGCATATCTGCGGGAGCAGGCTGCCCTCTACCTAAACGGCCCGCAGCACGGACATGGCGGCCATGGTCCACCTGGGCCTCCGGCTCATTTCGCGACTGCAGCTGGAATGCTGGGTCCTGGACCGGCGGCCACCGCCCATCAGATGAATCAAATGGCCGCTGTCATGGCCAATCAACAGCTCTCCCACATGTACTCCACCCACATGGCGGCGATGATGGCCGTCGCAGCTGCCTCCGGAGGAAAGTCTGGAAATGGTCCTGGGCCGGGAACCGGAGGTGGTCCAGGCCCTGGTCCAGGACCACCGCCACACTTCGGCGGCGGAGGAGGCGGAGGACACATGGGAATGCGGGGACCACCGCCTCAGGCGCCGCACTTGCGGGGAATGCCACCCGGTGGACCACCACCCACTCAGCCGCCAGGAGGCGGAGGAGGTGGTGGAGGACCACCGCCACCATATGGACAATACCCAGCCATGCAGCACTGGCGGCCGCCGCAGCAGGGTCCAAATCAAGGCCCTGGACCTGGACAACAGCCACCGCAAAATCCCAATGCCAGCCTATGGGGGCCGCCGCCTCAAACGAATCCGTGGAGTGTGTTGCCGCCAAGCAAGCAGCCACAGCAGCCCCAGCCTCCGCCAGTAAGTGGTCCGGGGCGTGGACCAGGACCTTTGCCACCGCCACTCAATGCAAATCCCTCGCTGCCCTTAAGAGGAGGTAGTGTACCACCTCCTCCGCCAAACGCCTCGGCGGCTGCTCAGCTGCTGAGGAATCCCAGCGAACTGGGCTACCTGGCCAAGAAGACTCTCTACAACCATGGACAGGCGCCACCGCACCACCAGCTGTACGGACCGGGGCCGGGACCACCGCCGCCTCCACCGCAACAGCAGCAGGCACCGCCGATGGGCATGCAGAGAGGCAGCAGTGTGCCCAATGGACCCATGTCGCCCATGGAGAACGGACCTCCACCGCCTCCCTATCTGCGGCACAATGGCAGCGGCTACAATCCAGGAGCACCGCCACCGCCGCAACAACAGCAACAGCCGCCACCACCCAATCCCTTCATGTATGCTGGCAAACAACCGTCGCCGAGCTCCATGAGATTTGGCCCTCAGACCCACGAGCTGCTGCCTCCCAATGTGAGCATCTACGAAATGGCTTTTAACCCGAAAGAAGAGCAGTACAAGTGGTACCTTAAACTGCTCGAAACCGTGGGCCAGGAGGGCGCCAACAAATTCGCGGATATGTTGCGCCAGGTGATGGCCACACTGCAGCAGCCACATAAACCACCGCAGCAACAGATGGTCAACAATCCGATGCTCAACAACCCACATGTGCAGCGGCCACAATATCCGATGCTGTATCCCCAAGGACAACAGCAGCAGCAGCAGCAGCCACCTCAGCAATCTGTGGACCCTTCACCGCCGCTAGAGAACTTCAACCAGCAGATCGATTTGGTCTTCAACTCCATCATGAATGGAGCCAATGATATTGCTCAGCCCATTCTGCGGGATGTTCTGGGCATGGTGGCTGGCACGGGCAATGCGCCTGGTCTAGTGCTTAGTAATGGCTTAAACGGAGCCGATCTCCAGCAGCAGCAGCAACAGCAACAACAGCAACAGCAGCAGAGTCGCCTATTTGCCATGATGCAGCAGCAACAGCAACAACAGCAGCAGCAACAGGCGAAGCCACCTCCAGGACCCGGACAACCCATTTATATCAATCAGTTGGGCGGACCTGGGCTGCACCAGGCGCCGCTCAACGGTGGCGGCAATAATCTGGGCGGCGTCGGTAACTCCAACTTTATGGGCAATGGTAAGCTGAGAAATAGAATTTAAAAGATCCGTCCACCGGTTTTCGGCATTATATTTTATCTAGTTAAATTATAGTTTTTATTATTTTGGAAGAAAAATTCGTTAAGAAAATGCGTTAGGCCATACAGCCACGTTCTCCGCAAAAAATGTACTACTTTTTTGTATCCTTTTATCTCTTTGCTATTGAAATATTAGAGATTTTAAGTTCGACACTATATTTTAAAAGGCCCCCCTTATAAATCTTTTCAAATGCCAAACGAATTTGAAACTGTTAGCAAAACAATAAAAACCATCAGGCTGATTTAATGATCCGATTCTTTCACCAATCCATTTCCATTTCCATTTCCCATTTTAATCTTTATACTTTGCAATCTTCCAGCTGGCAATGCTCTGCTCAACGAGAAGCCGTACAACAACTTGAACATGCATAACAGCGTGGGCGTCAACAGCGCAGGAGTTGGGGGTGTTGGAATGGGAATCGGCGGCGGAGGAGTCGGCGGACACAATAATAACAACAACGGAATGCTTAGCAATGGCAACAACTCGGTGCCGCTGTACCGCCGTCAGGCGCTGGCCGGAAATGGGATCGGAGGTGGAAACGGCTGCTACAACAACATGCATGGGTTGGATTCGGGGGCCAATTTGATTGAGGCACTCTTCCAGGCCAACAACTCGGTGGTGGACCATTCGGTGAAGTCGTCGGACCACATGCACGGCCTGCTGTACAACAATTTCAATACGCTGAAGGGTGGTCACGATGTGGATTTGTTCCAGGCCATGGTGCCCAGCGTTCCCCACTCGGAGGCGGCCAATCATCACCAGCAGTCCTCCGGCTCGTCGGCAACCACCTATGCGGCTGTGCTGAGCCAGGGACCCCAGGCGGTGGTTGGCGGAGGCGGTGGGGCAGGACCATCGCCGGGACAGTCGCAGGCGCAGGCGGGCGTGGCAGGATCCGGGGCGGGTGGAAAAGGCGCGCAGGCAGGTGGCGGAAACGATCTCCTAGAGAAGGATCCGTTTGCGGCTATCCGAGAGTTGGGACAGGCCACGACCGGATTCTACAACTACTTTCAGTGAGAAGCGGTAACGGCAGCACATCTCCTGCTGTGGCATCAAAGGGTCTTAATCTAAAAACAAAAACGAAAAAACAAAAAAGAAACAAAAAAAAACAGAAAATTAACAACAAAAAAAAATTGCAAAATTCTTAGCTGAACAAAAAAAAACGTAAAAAATGCCCCAGACAATGGGAAAACGGAAGAGAAAACGAAAAAGAACTGCTTCTTAATTATAGTTGCCCCTATCCTTATTTTTTTGCTTTCATTTAAATTGCAAATTATTTAATTACGGTAGCCTTAAGTTCAACGTGTGAATTATTATAATTAATTAATAATATACATACATACCTATTTAGTTAATGTTTAGTGGTTACTAAAGCTCGCCCAAATGCCGCAGCAGGGATTTGTTGACGTTGACCCTTGGTCTCCAACCCAGCCCCCTGTTAACCTCCTGCCACGCCCCAATGCCCAAGGACGCCTCAGGCGCCTCCATCGGTTCGCAGCATCCAACGGGTTGCTCTGAGCAGCCCAGAAAAATAATCATTACGTCTACACAAGAAAACCTTATCGATTAGACTCTTGAAACATACAAAAAAATCATAAAAAAAACTTTACAAAAAAAAAACAAACACAAAACCACAAAAAAATGAAATAATTATGTAATAACTATAAACTGCAAAATGCATAGTTAGCTTTAGATGTAAGATAATTCAAGAAAATTTGTATTGTAAATTTTTTTCTATTTTTAGAGCGTAGCACATGTGCTACGTAAACCTTCGGTTCGATTTCTACCTTTAGTTTCTCAGTTATAAATTTCAATTTTGTACAGAAGTTGACTATTCAAAAAAAAAAAAAAAACAAATTAACAAAAAACATTAAAACTGAAAATTTGTCACGCACTCAAATATATAAATTATTATCCTTATTACTGTAACTTTCAGATTATATACCTATTATATATATTTAATGGCTATAAGGGATATGAACATTTTTGTGTACGAATTAAACATACTTACCTACATACGAACATATATATAATACGCATATAAATATTTAAATTTGTGCACGAGTTATTTGTTCCTTTCCCCATCCGAAATTGTCGATGCGTGTGTAAATTATATTACTATTGTTGACCACCCCAAATTTGCAGCCATTGACCCTGAAACCCCAAAAAAAACCCCACCCACTCATCGTTTAGTCCGCTCTGACGACTGGTAAATGTAAAACAAACGAAGATAAATGCATACAAAAATATAAGAATTTTTCGATAAGAGTATTTAACCGATCTTTGAGTTTTATCGTAGTATTTTGGCTAGCGACTTGGATAGCATAAACATATTAACTTTATATAACTGTAATTATTTAACCAATGTAACGCATAACAAACTAAAAAGCGGAAACAAAAAAGAACGAAAATCACATTAAATAAACAAGAAATTGTACTTTTAATATTACCCCCACTCATGTCATTTGTTAAACGATCTTCTAGGAAACATACTGCATACCAACAAGAAGACATTTAGTGTTAAATGATATGTAAATTTAGACACCACTACAGACACAATAGCAGACACCACATCATCGAGCACAACAACAGAACCCAGAAGCCTAACAAAATTCCTCCATTTCAACTGTATTGTATATGTAAAACAATTTATATGAAAACAGCAACGCTGAAAATACTTATAAAAAAAATCACAAAAAAAGGAAAACAAAAAAGATCCCCAAGGGACAGCAAAAAAAAAAACTTGCAATTTTGGTTTTTTTCGGCAGCTTGTTATTTGTTATAGAAGTATTTTTCGTTAGCCGAATTTACATTTTTAAATAGGATTGCTAGAAAAATACTTGATTTTATTAGAAATAATTCAAGTAATTTTCGGAACTGACATGTACTGGATTTTTAAAATTTGAAGAGGAATCACGCGTTGAAAAAGGTTTAAAAACAGGGTTTTTAATTCTGTTGAAGTTATTCTGATTTTGGTCAGATGTTCGTAAGCCAGTGAATAACAAATATAAATTATAGTTTTTTAAGATTTTCCATTTTTGTTTTCTCTGAAAGGTCTTATGTATATTATATTTTATGAAGTCCGTTTTTAGTGGCAAATCGTTATTAATTAATTAATTAAATTTCGCAAATTCTCAGATTTCAGAAAACCCTTTAAATTAAAAAGAGTGCAATAAGTTGACAATTTTGTTGGTGCCAGAAAATAGGCATCTCCTGGCGTTTATTAGGAATCCTTTTAACTTAACTAGGTACTTAAATAGCAGAAGAAACTAAGGCTACAGGTCTAGACGGGTATATTCAGCCCGGAGAGCTCCTCCTTGACCTCATCGTACAGATCCTTGTATTCCTCGTTTTGACGGATCAACAGTGCGACTGTACCGCGCTTAACGCCCATGGCAGCTCCCAAATCCGCCCGACTTGGGGTGTAGGCATATGGGATGCCCTTCTCCTCGCAAACGGCTGGTAAGTGGCACATGATGTCCACAGGTGTCACATCGCCAGCGAAGATGCAAATGCTGTGGACGATAAGGGGCATAAGTTTCTGCTTTTCTGGCGGGGATTACTCACTACTCACCCGGTTTCTCCTTTGCGCAGGCGAGTCTGCACATCTTTCAATCCATTTCGCAGATAGGTCTTGTGCTTCATCGCCTTTTTCACCAGTTTGTAGCATTTTTTGGCCAGTTTTTTACCTGCCATCGGTTTGGCAATGGCGTTCACGAAGATCAATTTGTCGTCGTAGGACTCCTCGTCCTTAATAGTGACATCGCCGCTGGTCACTATGGACGCATCGGCATCCTCGGAACGCTCTACTTTTACTTTAACCATTGTTTTTCTGTTAAAACGTGGATATTTTGTTAAAACCGCAGGTCTTCGGGACAAACACGTGTTCAGAGTGACCGCAGTTTGGATTTTGAAATATGCCATCTTTTTCCAAAAAAATTATGAAAAAATACCATAAATCTGAATTATTTACAAAAAGCGTGGTAGCAAAGACAAACACCTAGGTTGAAATATGTGCTAGTTTTCTACACTTAAAAAAAATCTTACAACTTAGACCATTGTCTATTACAGTACATTTATTTTAAATACATTTCTCACTTTAAAGGTTTCAAATTTCTAGAATAAAATATAAATCAGTTTAAATTAAACGGTGATTTCCTTTCAATCCCAGCGGGGAGTTTGTGAACTACTTTTAAAATGTAATTTTTAATTTTAAACCACTTTGATTTGCACATTAAACATTTATTTAAAACTAAATTATAAATTGAAATCCATAAGACATAAAACTCAAAAAAATTGCATGAATTTGTAAAAGACATAAAATACGAATTAAAAGAATTGCTTGGCCAACTGGATAATGTTCAAGGCCAACCTGATCTCTCGGGCACCGCGAACGCCCAGCGCCGCTAAATCCTCCAGGGTCATTTGGATAAGCACCTCGATGTCGATCTCCTGGCGAGTGAACAGTTCGGAAAGATGTTCATTTCCAGTGCGGCTTAGCAGGGATTTGACACGGGGGCTCAATGTGGGGTGCTCCACGGGGGATCCGGGCTTATACCGCGGATGCACAATACTGGGCTTGGGGCTCTTGGAGTCCTCCGATTTCACCTTGGATGCTGCACTTTTCGACATGCACGCCTCTCTTTTTATCTTTGATGCCTCCTGTTTTAGCCGTACTTCCTGCTGCAGCCGGGTATCCGTCCTCTCAATCTTTGTCTGTAATTTCGGATCTACCGGAATGCAGGAGTCTCCGGCTAAAGAGGATTCTCCATATAGGGTACTTTGACTCGTGGGCGAAAACACCGATCGCGTGCGCATGAATTCTTTTGAAAAACGCCTGGGAAAACTAGCATTTGATAAACTTTTCGTAGGTGGCGGTGGCCGGCGTGATGGAACCGTGAGATTATTGGCCTTCGGGATACCAAAAAGTCCATATCTCGCGTTGTTCTTCCTTCCACCTTCTCCAGTGGGCGTGACATCGTCAAATGAGAAGGCTTCGGTGCCGAGCGGCGTTAATGGCGCCAGTGGAGATCCGGGATCTGTGAAAATGAAGTTACTCATATTTTTATTTTAGTTGTACAGGATTTTGTTTTATCGTAACTACCTCTATAGACGCGATTGTATCTATTCATTTTGTAAATTTAAAAAAAAATTAACAAGCACAAAGACGACAAAAAACGTGCACAGCTTATAGCGAAAAACAAGTAACTGTAAGTTACAGCTTTGATAATGCGACCGCATTTCCAAAAAAAAAAAAATAATACGATCCGGTAACTTTTTAAATCATTCCAGAATTAGTGCTAAAAAACGATAGTTTGAAGAAGTCGATCAATAATATTTTACGTTAATAGTTTTAGGCTTATAAAGAAAAACACAATCTTAAAGAAAGATATCGGTGTTTTTAATAATTTACAATAAACAGACACAATGGAATATTCATAACCAAGATCTTATCTACATTAAATCTCCGATGCTATCGACGTGGTTTGTTTAAAATTAATAAATTAAAATGAAAGTTCAAGGAACTCGCTACGCATTAATATTAAGCATTTGACATGTCTAAGTACCGAACTTCGTTTTTATACTGTCTATATAATATTATTTAGCTTCTAATTAAAGCGAGTTTGGCCAGTTTCTGTTGTCGTTACTTTTGCGACGCGGTTCGATTTGATTTGATTTTTGCGACGAAGTTTTTTGGAATTAGCAATCAACGGATGAATCGATAAAAGGCAAACAATTGTTCTAAAAAACGACACACATCATGCAAATAAAGTGAACAAAAATAATCAATTAAATTAATTTAACGACTGGAGAAAATTCACAATTTTTGTGTGCAACAATAATGATGATGATAATATCCATGATAATATCCAAACAGAAAAATGGGGAATTTTGAATGTGAGCATTTCAACTAAAAATTTGACAACTAGTTGATTACAAAAATTAATAAATTGGTACATGTGTACAATGTATATAAAAATACAACAATAAATAAGTAAAAATATTGTTAAATACTATTTTGGAAGATAAATAATTTAAAATATTCTTGGATTTATATATACATTATATATATATTACAAAAAATCATATATGTATATAAACATTGTCATATGTAAAGAATAAACGTATACAGACAATACTTAAAAACATCTAAAATAGGTTTCACTTTGTAGGTAAATTATTTTTAAGAAAATAGTTCCATATCTATAGTTAAAATTTGTCCTAAACAAATCGATATTGAAACTCAGAAGAAATAACCTTCTGAATTTACATTTCCAATGCATATTTAACATGAGGTCGACCATAATTTTGTTTTCTCTGCTGAGAAATCATGACATTGCCACCTGTTAAAGCCGCATAGATGTTATTGGTGTTGCTGCTGTTTGTGTTTTATGCGCTTACCTTGCTTTATTTGGTTTTCCGTGGGCAAGAACAACATCAAATTATTGTCTTTGCGCACTCGGCATTGCCGAAGCTTTAACCTGCTCTTTCTCCCGATGAAACCCCCCCCGCAACAGAGCCACATGTGGGGCTTGTTGTTGCCGGCTTTTGGCCAAAAATCAGCTGAGCTCAACCAGCTGCTTTGTGTTTATATTTTTTTCCACCAGCAACCCAGCGCCTGCGCACAAGGTGTGGAACCCCCCCAGCCGCCAATTCAATCGACCAAAAAGCCGAACGGAAAGCCGAGCTTTTTCGACTGGAGAACGGACATATAAAATAGCGATGCTTCGCCACTAAGCGATTCAGTCGTTTAACGGAGTTCAAACCAAGCTGAGCTGGAAAAGTTCTGGTGCTAAGACCGTGGAAAACCCATCGAAGAGTCTATCGTAAAAATTTACAAAAAATTCCAAAGCCATAAACAAGTGCGTCTGAATAAAAAAATTCATTTACGAGTGCTGTGCTGTGAGCGCGTAATTGTGAATGCAAGTGCATTAAATATCCAACAGAATATCAAATCGATAGGGGAGAGCCGAATAAATCCCCACCAATTGTTTAACCACTTGGGCAGTGTTCTTGAGACATGCAAAAGTAGCCAGTGGAGTGTTAAAAAAAAAAATCACAGCAACTACAACTAAAACGACAACTTGCGAAACGTATTTTTTCGAGTGTTTTTTGTTTGTTTGCCGCCGACGACGACGCCGATTCAACAAAAGAACTTTGGTAGGTTTTTCGGTTTTCCAACGAAGCTTTGCTTTGTTTGCCTTGCTGGATTTCATGCAAATTAAATTAAGCAATTAAACGAAACTCACAAAAATTGTATTTGCCAAGCTCGATTCTTTAGATTTCTTTACTTTGTTGTGCGATTGGATTACCTCATGTATGGGCTAGGTGATTGCCAAAGTTTTGTTATTAATTTTTTCTCGCCTTTTTTCAGCGTTTCTGGCTATTGGCAATAATTACAAAATTTACCCAATCGGTCAGTTATTATCGCTTTGTCGGGTTGTGCTTGTTTTTGCTGCACTAGTTTTCGCGAGGAGTATGAATACATTTTGAATGTGCTTTATTTTTCCACTTTTACCCGGTGCTGCGTTCATGGAAATTCAAATAAAAACTCAAAAAACTTTTTTAATAACAACAAACGGTGGGGCGAATCGTGGGGTGGTGGTGTCGGGATGCGGGTTGTGCGTTGTTGCACTGGAATATATTTAATTGAACAACAAAAAGAAAGCCAAACAATCATAGGCAGCTCAGAGAAGTGGATTGTTGTTGCTCTTTTGGCGCTCAAACGATACACAATGGACCAGGAGTACAGCTGCCACCTAGAAACAAGTGGCATAATAAATATTTAAAAAATAAATAATGACAGAAAAATGTAGAACGAAATTAAATATTCAAAAGTCTGCTTGATAAACATGTACTATATACTCTAGCCCAAAGTCAAGCACCAAATTTAAAAATAAATTGTGAAAACCCAGCCAATCTATGATAACCGATATTTAAAACTTAAAAGAATTCATATAAACTTAATTAAAACAAGAAAGGAAAGATAACTTCCAAAATTATTCATGTGATGCATTCTTAATACTCATAAAAAATCCCAACTTCCTAACAACTGAGAGACTAGTTCGCGATCCTGATCAAGAATATATATCCTTTATAGGGTCCGAGGTGTCTCCTTCACTGCATTGCACACTTTTGACCGAAAATTATAATACTCTCTGCAAGGGTATAAAAATAAAGAACTTAACAAAATGTGCAATATAATTGGCAAAAGCCAATAAAGATTATTAATACCTTAGAATGAATTTAGGCTTTCACAAGTTAAAGCCATCACAAGTTAAGCCCATGATTTAAATTACAATTTTATTTGCAAAAAAGTTCAAATCGGAAATAAAATGTCACAATATTTCCTAAGGCTATTAGCTGAATTATGTGTTTATACTGAATTGCAACGTCTTTAAACCATTTGAAAATGAAACTACCAAATTTTATTGGGCAACAAAATTTAATAAAAGGTTTTGCAAAAAAGTAAACACATATTCTCATTTAATACATATGTGTATGCATTAGCCCTGGGCATTTATTAAAAATAAATAAAATCTGGATACAAATTTATAATGAAGCCTAAAGTCGATGAACCCCATTTAAAATATATGTAAAAGGACCTTCTGTTAAAAAAGTACAAAGGCATAAAAGCAAATTTGGAAATGTGCAAACAAACAAATCGCTTTGCCAAACAGATTTGAAAATAGACCAGAACAAACCAAAGGCAATAAAAAAACACGGAAAAGTACGAGGCAAATTGTTGAAAAATGTAACAAGTCAAAGGCATTTTTTCTACGTTAAATTCGGATTCCCCTATTTCCCCAACTCACACTGGGGAAATCCAGTCGAAATTTTTGTGATAATTTAAATAGAAAAGTTAGAGAACGAAAACCAAATTTTGTGCGCTCTCGCTGAAAACGTAAATAAATTGTGAACATTTTGAAAAAGAGAGCTTAGCTGTGATATAGTGGTATACACAGTGAATTTTGCGAATTTAAATTTATTAGAGTTTTTACGAAGGAGGTTAGGTGTTTATTTAAAGAACTTAGAAAATAATTTGCGTTGATCGGAAAAGGAATTTTAAGTAAAAGGAAATACGTCTGTGAAAATCATATATTCCGTTTAAAGAAACCCTACCCCAAAGCCACTTTCTTCTTGAAGTTCAAAAAGTCGAAAAGATTAAAACAAGTGCCAAAGAACTTTCTGGCTTTTTGATTTGGCTGATTTTCAACTTTTATTTTAATGCCCTCCGACCCAGCCACTTCACTTAGTCAAATATGCAAATGGAATGCGTTCAAGTATTTGTTGAAAATTAAACGAAAATAATTGAATTATGCTTAAATCAAATGAAAGCCATTCGGTTCAATTCAAACGAAAGGCAACAATCGCATTGAATAAATAAATATCTGAGCGCAGAAAAAGTAACCTATGGCGAGGAAAATAATGTAAATATTTGCGTAATCCAACATCATTTACATAAAGCATCAAGGAAAAACTGTCGGAACGAAAAACTCAACTCTCTCTTAGAAGTTTTTTAGTTGGACTTTGGTTTTATCTGCAAGGATGTTTGACAGGCTGCCGGAAGTCTGCCAATTAGAGCAGGATTTCCAGGCCAGGACTTAGTCACAAGCTCAGAAAAATGAAAATCTTTTAAATAAATTAAAAACTATACTTCGTACGACAAGGCCAGAGCAAATAAAGCATTTTAAAAGTTTTAGAAAAACAAAATCCATAATTAATGGTCCACATAAAACAACTAAATCGCTAGAAGAGTTGCCGAAATGTGTGAAATTTTAAATTAAAGGATAAACTCTCTTGAATGTGTTAGTGAGTTTGTACTCGCCTAATTCCCTAAGGATCTGTTTCCACCCTAAGAATCAGAATGAATATGAATGTGCATCGTATGTTTTCGGTAGCTTGAGTCGCCTGCATTGGGGATTTACAAAAAATGAAACAAAATTGTCCAACCAAAATTTATTCTGTTGTCGCTTTAGAATGGAGCAGCCACCAAGGACCAACTAAAAATAAAAACGGAGGCTAAAACACATAAAAGTACAGATACAATTTGCCAGAAAAAAATGTTAGTTGAAAACTGCAGTCACTATGGGCAATGTTCTGGAATTGGATTTAAAAATGGTCGTCAACGAAAATATTTGGTATTGATACTCTTTAAATTTGGATGGGCAACTATATAGAGTTTTATTGCCTTTTTACTAAAATTGGGCAGAAAAAAAATTATATCAAAATGAGTACTGCTCTTATTTAGATGTATAATATTAAGCATACATTTCATTTCAAACATAATGCAAAATAAGGAAGATATTCCCACAATTTACCTAGATCGAGCAGCTCAATTAAAAATGGACTTCGCCCTTTTAAAAGGGCACTAAATGAGGCATGGAAGACCTTCCTTTTGACAGTTTCCAGCTCATTGTGTGCCCATTGTATGGGCGGATGGAGACGAGCGTCGAGTGACTGAGCCAAAGTCACATGAGTGCAATTTTAAAACAGTGAAAGATATATAAAGCGAAAGCAAACAACTGATCAAATCTCGGCGCTATTGCAATGGGCGTCGTTTTCCGAAATGACGGCTTAGATGTACGCCCATAAAAAAATATAGACGAGAACCTGGAAGTTGAGAAAGAGCTGGGGCAAGCACGAAGATGGCAAACAACTGAGGTTGCAATAAATCCCCGGCAAGACAAGCAAAAGGAGCTGCAATTGAACCGCCTGCTCCTTGGTCCTTCGTCCTCCGTCCGTCGTCCTGGGTTCGAATAGCGCAACAGAATGTCAATTACTTGAATGTGAGGTTGGGTCAAAGCCATATAGCCGAGCTTGATTTTCATTCGAAAATTCCCTGGCCTGGCAAAAGGGAAAGAACTACTGGGACCTTTGATTGCCTCTCGGTTACTTTGACTAATTTCGGCAAATCGCCTTGCGAGAGCAATAAATTTTTGTTCAGATTCAGGAAATTTAATGGATTAAGGGATGTGAGAAATTTTTCTTGATTTGAGGTTTGATTTTTCATATTCTAGTTGCATTTATTACCTTACCGCATTGCTTTTGGATTTTACACTTCACAAAAAAATTGGGGTTTCGCAGAGATAGTTTTATGAATTTATTCCTTTTAAATAATTCTTCAACCTCATTAACTTTTAAAAATTGTCATAACCAGGATATCCCTGCCAATCCTAAGCATGCTATGTTATGTTCATTTTATGAATTTATTTTCACTTACAAGCTGCAATATTGAAGGCTACAATTAAGGCACAAGATAAATTCTTTATATTTCTTTGAACATTTTGTAGCTTAATATTTGTAATATATAGAAAAACTTAATTTTCCTTCTATTTATTCACAGCACAGCAGACTCTGATAGAAAACGTAGTTGTAGATACTTAAAAATTGAAATTGCACAATTCATTAGAAATTTTTTGTAAGTGTGCCATCGAAAAGTGAAGAGAAGTTGAGCCAGAGTCTTGGGCCAAGTCCAATCGTTTTTTTGTGGATTTTCATTTATCGATGGTCGCTTGCATGTTTGTCTGTCAATTGGATTTCGTCCAGGAAGAGCTTTGAGTTTTGGTTTTTCTTTTGCGATCCACAGCCGAAGTCAGGCACTTGGCCGCCTTTGAGCTTTGAACAGGGCCTGGCCAAATTCAAATGCCAGGCTCATTTGCAGCCATTTCCTTTGTGGCTCAGGGCATGGAATTCCTGGTTGGAGTTGAAGTTCGAGAATTGTTCGCATGCCTTCAATCGTTTTACTCCGTTGAATATCGGAAATATAATCATTGGAAAACCCCTTTAACAATAGTCGCCATTGTATTTATTTACTAGTTAGTAAGATCGGCAAAAAAAAGTACTTTATCTATAAATTTAATCAGCAAAGGGCCTCTATTATAAAAATAGCAATGCGAATGTGATGGCCTCGCTAATTGGTGTTAATAGCTCGTTTTCTCCCTTAATAAATATTATCTCATTAAGTTGGGATTTCCCCAAATTGGTTTGGTAAATATTTATTGCTGATTTGTAATTACGGCTTGGAGCTACTTAAAAATTACAAAATAAATAATATACCAGGAAAAGTTGAAATAAATTCTCATAATGTAAGCCACATTAACTTGCTTTGTAATTTACTCTAGACAACAGTTAAAAAAGTTTCTACTTTCGTAAATCTGTGCGCAAGTTGATAAACAACATCAAAGAGACATAAAGACAAAAAGAGCAAGGCGGAGTCTCAGACTATGACTGTAACTGGATTTAATTCGCGAAATTGTTCTATAGTTACACTTAAATAAACGGATTTTAAATTCAAACATTTATTTATTCAACACTTAGTCGAAATAAGTATAAACACCTTATTTTGATATTCTTATTAGAGAAGGACACACATTTGTGCCAATATTCTATTTTACCGAAACAAAGACCATATGTGACGAAAATTTATTTTCTCAAGAGTTTTACTGTCCCTTTAAATTAATATGATTTCAAAATTGTTTTTTAAACCAAATTAAATTTTTTTGAGTGCCTTGTGAACGCGAGATAAAGCGAGTGACGAATGCTGGCTGTGATGGAAGTAGTCGTAGAAGCAGTCGCGTCAAAATGAATGGATATAGTTTAAGTGTATGAAAAACATGGCCGAAACGGAAGAACTAATGGATGGATGTGTGGCTGGCTGGTTGGCTAAAAGATGTGCTGTGACAGGGGGCCGAGATGTAGCCAGACCTGTCAGATCTGATGCCGTTGTTGCTGTTTTATTCTATGAACTCAGAACGCGTCGCGTCATTCGCAATTTTTCTATTGTTTGCCCAGTTTTTTTCCCCCATTTTTTCTCCTATGTTTTGTTCCTTTTTGCACGTTACGTCTGTTTGTCTGACAGCTGAGCACTGTTTATATGCCAGACATATAGCTATCCCCGTACACATATCCGGATATATATATATCTGTGTGTGCCCAGACGACTGCCTGTCGACGGAATTCGCTCGTATTACCCTGTCAATCTTTACTTTCATGTGCTCGTTTGTAACGATTTCACGCAGCAAGTGCGAGGGAAATTGCGGAGGTGTTTTCGGCCATTCCGATATGGAGTGGTATAAGGCGTGTGGGGGACTGGCAATGATTTGCTCCCAAACCAGGAAATACGCATTGATCTTTATTTGCTGTATTCGAGGATGAAATTTTCTTTTGACGTATCTGTTACCGTTCCATTTCTTAAAATTCTTTCTTTGTATACTTTTTATATTCTTGTACACTTTTTAACACATCATTCTTATGTAAGATTTTAATAAAGCTTATAAATTGCTTTTACTAAAAGAGGTTACAAAAAATGTTTTTTGGTTACTTGAAAAATAATTTCTATATATGTTTATAAAATGTACAAAAAAGAGATGATAAAATATTTTTCCATTAGATTTACAAAACAAAATCGGGGCCTTTTTTTTGGAGAAATACTGCGCCTAAAGACTTTTACTCATTTCAGTCAAAAACATGACTAAATTTGAATTTCTTTCCAAAAATAAAATTACATGAAATGAACGATGTTCAATGACTACTCAATAACTACATATAATATTTTTCATAATGTGGAAAATAAAATGAATAATTATTTTAAATTCAATAAATTCTCTTGTTGGTTCTATGAGGCCCTTTTCGGATTGTAAGTATGGTGAACTTTCAAAGGAAGTCTGCGAGATCTGCAACACAGTAATGCAGTGAAAAATGGAATGTAACCCCTTAATAGTTTTCATCCATATGGACGTATTAAAATCTTAAAAAAAGGCAGCTCACCAAAAAAGAGCAAATGGCGGTGGTAGGGGAGAAAATGCGATGAAGGCTTTGTCCGTGTTCGCTGCTGGAGAAATGAGCAAAAATTCCACCAAAATGGCAAAAGCAGTGGGAAAGGGAGGGGTAGGAAGGGAAGGGGAAGGGGAAGGGGAGTGGAGTGGAGTGACTGCCTTGTGTGACACAAGTGACACTATTTTCTGGCGCTGCCAGTGCCACAAGTAGAAATTCGCTAATGCCCGCTGTTGCAGGCGGCAACTACAACAACAGGCACACTGGGGATGCAGCGCCATGTTGCAATTATTATTTCCGGCTGGAAGCGAAAAATAAAGTTGGATATGCAATGAGCAGGAAGCAGCACACGCCAAAAGCACAGGCGTGGCGTGCAAAAAAAAAATGCCTCCCTCCTGCAGAATAACACTCAGCCGCAGTGTGGCTCAACCTCAGATCCTGTTTGAGATGAGAGCGTGATGAGGGGATTGAAAATTGGGTACTCTTTTATTGAAATTATCAGATTGAGGCCTATTATATTAACTTTATTAAGCCAAAAGGCAAACTATATTACATCAGCTTAAGTGCAATAGAAAGTATAATTTTATTTGCTTAAATGTATTATTCTTTAACTGGTACTTTGAGCATAGAAATATGTTCTTTAAAGTACAACATATTAAAGAATTATTAAAAAAAAATCAAATAAGTATTTAAAAGTAAAATTTGCGGTTTTTATAGTTGTTTTTGATAGTATTAATATTGAACTATAATTTTTTAAACTAACACAAATTCTAATTATTAGTTTTATTTTCTAGATGATTATTCTTATATCTTATTTTTATTATATATATATATAGCAGTCACAGCTTATTTCAGTAAATGATGAGCCCACTTAAGGAATAGGCTATTTTTTTATTTTCTGGCTGTAAAGTGCGGGTTTTCCGTTGGGTGCCCCGGTCTACTGATCACGGAGATACCTCTTTTTTCCGAGCCGGCACTGTCTTTATTCTCAGCCCGCTAAATTCCAGCCCATCATCAGCGGCAGTGAAAAAAAATAACCGTGGATAGCAGAGCCTGCGCCGCCGACGTTTCCTCTTTTGTTTGTGTGCAGCGCATAATTTGCGAGACAAATATGCAAAAATGGCCCAGAAGTGAAAAAAATATTCCAACCTACATCCAGATCCATGCATATACATATACACACACATATATGCAACCGTACATACGGAGCCGAAAAGGGAGAACAATTCCCCAGCAAGTTGAAGTGCAAAATGGCGGGAGCAAAGGACCCCAAAGGGGATGTAAAAGGGGCTCTATAGGGGGGATCCAAAGGGGGGATCTGCGGTTGCGGGTTGAAGATTTTGAAGTTTTTGCGGTGGCCAAGGGAGTCTAAGCCGCTGTTCGTTTCGTTTCGCTTCAAGACGCAAAGTTTATCTTGCGCTTAGGCGCAACGGCCGCGAGTTGCAACCAATGGCTTCATCTCAAAGGCTCTCTACTTCTTTATATTTGTGAGTGTAACACACTCGGAAAAAATCGCGTTGCATAACTTTGTATTATTCTTCATATTTTTCAGAATCAATTTCCTTGCCCTTCGTTGTTTTATATATTTAATGGCACCTTGTCTGAGACAGCTGATTTGACAACAAAACATGACATGACAATTTTATTACTGAGTCTAACTAAATAACTTTTTAAAATTAATGTATCTATAAATATTTCATTGAGTTAAATAAGTTTTATTTTTGAATTAGTAAAATTTTTTTTAAAATTAGAAAATGGTAATAAATTAATCTTAGCTATAGACTTATTGATTTTGTTTGTACTTGATCACTTTTTCCTGAGTGTGTTTTGGTGTGGCAGCTTTTGTGGGCTTTTTGACTTGTTTATGGCCATAAGTTGATTTCCGAAATGGAATTCTGAAAAAGGGATTTAGCTGCCGGGTCGGCCCGAAACCTCATTATTGGACTTCAAAGCGAATGGTAAATCCCGCGGCCAAAACCCGGTCAAAAATGGCCTCCGCTTATTTAAAGGAAATGTACCGCCAGCAGCCCCACTAGCCACCCACCGAACCACCCACCATTATCTGCACACACCAACACAACAACAAAAAAATGAATCAATTTTTTTATGTGCGCCCCACTTCATTGTCTCGGATCCAAAATGGAGGAAGGATATTATTGACTAATGGCTGCAGTCGAGGGAAATTTATGGTCTTCAGAAGGATGTGTATGCGTGTGTGTACATGAGTTAATGAACATTTTTGATGGTAATTGAATGAGACGCCTGGGTTTGCCGCTGTAGTTATGTCTGATGTACGGCCCGCCTCCGGGGTAAAATATATAATTTATACACACGATTGATAAGCGAAATGAATTTGTCATGTCTCAGACTTTAATTCTCAGATGCTGATTGCCGGTTAAACAAAAAAACGAGTAGGCAAATAAATAATTATGGTTTTCGTGGGGGAGCGTTTCGTGCCTGTCACCGGAAAAATTGTAAAACTTTCAATTTGACTGGCCTGCACTGTGTTTGTACAAAAAACAAACGAATTGGAATCGTAAAAATGGAAACAAGTTGCAAATAAACAAAAAGCCAAATCCCTTGTAACCACAAAAAAAAGGAAAACGGGTAAAAGCAGCAACTGAAGGAAAACAAAAGAAAAACATTTGTTTAGCACTTGAAAAATGTGCTCGACTGCACAGGGGCAATGGCGAAAATTCTGCGGCCCCTGATCATGTGGCTCCCCGCTTTTCCCGCTTTTCCAAAACCCCTTTCCTCTTTATACTTGTCAACCTTTATATGAAAATGTTTGAGCTTTTTTATCCTAGTTAGACTTTGTGAACCCAAAAGGCTTGCGTGTGCCTGCGTTTGTCGCTTTTCTATATGGGTTGAACAGTGGTCTGGGATAGGAAAGTGAAATTAAGAAAATGTCTTAATTATAACTTAATACAAATTTAAAAAAAAATGTAAATATTAACAATATTGTATAACGCCAAGGAAAAGGGGTTTCATGTTTGTTTGTTTTATAAAATGGTGGCACAGAAATAACTTACTTTTTCTTAAATCAATCAAAAAAGGAAGCTAAAATCAAGAAAGAAATAAATATAGGTAAGTGAAAATAATTTAAAATTTCTTTAATTTTGCTCTATTAAGATTAAGGAGCCACTGTGACGGTATTTTTCGTTTTTTTTTGTTTTTGTCACTGTGGTCACGCCGCTGTCATCAAGCCAGATGCTCCCCCGTCTCAAAATTCCCCCGCGCTCCTTTCATCGGGCAAACACTGAGGCAAAAAGGGGGAGGCAAAGTGGGAAACTGGGAAAAACTTTGGGGAAAACCGAGGAATACAACATAATTGCAATTTGCGTAATTGTGCCCCTAAAGCTGAATGAGAAATGAGCGGCAACGAGTCGTGCTCTGAGTTACTGAGAAGAGAGTTGGGCCTTTGCTTAGCGGGCGCGGATGACAATACGGACGGACACTACGGACATCAGACTGCGGACGGACTGGGCCACGGCTAAAATATGAATATCCGAATGTACTTAATAAACAACAACACAAAAGAAAAGCAGCCAGAGTAAACAGCATGTAGTATGCATGGAAAGAGAGCACAATGGCACAGCCCTTCCCCCCGGAAAATTTCCACACCCACCATTTGTGGGAGTTCACTTCGAATTTCGCCAAGGGGTTTTCCGGGAGTTTGGGCAAGTTTGGTGGCTTCCGTGTGACACCCATGGAAAACTGCACTAAAGTTTGTTTTGTTTTTTGGGGTTTTGTCGGTGGGGAATATTTTTAATTTTAATATGCATGCTGGACGCTGCCGGAGGGCGGTTTCTGGGGCAGGGGGCGTGGCTTTGGCTTGGGGTACATCAGTTGGAATTTTCATGGCTCTTGTACTGCTGATAGTATGCGTTTATTTTCAGTTTTCCTGTTGTTGTACATAAAAATACAAACTTTTCTAGAGGATTTGTATTTGGATTGAACTTCTAATTGAAAAATATTCCATCAGGTTGCAATAGGTGAAAGTAAATTAAAGAATCATGAGCAATTAAATTGTTGAATTCGTTTTTGATGCCACGCTGTCGAGATAAAAAATGTATTTTTTGGAGTGGTTGCCATGATGATTTAAGCTGTTGGATTTTAGTCGGATTTTAAATGTAAACGTTTTATTCAGCTAGACAGGCATGTAGTTAAATTGTATTAATCTTCCATGTGGTTATTGGGTATCAAATTCAGTATTAGTTCATTGTTTAAGTCAAAATATTCAATATTAGTCTATTGTTTTAACACAATATGTTAGATTATTTTTGTACTAATGAATTCTCATTTTTTAAAACTAATTAATTTGCTTGACACATTTTTCAACTGTGTAATTATTGGGTAGGACAGCCAGAAACTCTGCGCAAGGTAAACAAAAACATAACTCACTTCTTAATAATTGAAAATAAGTTTTCCCACATTTTTCACATTTAATGTGGCAGTTCATAACTTGTCCGCAAACAATGTTTGGACCCATTACACCTGCCGCCTGAACCAGCCTTGATTTGGGGCCCTCTTAGCCGTCAATTTGCCGCTCCGCCAAAGTGGTTGCCTTCCCCTTTTCTGTTGCAGCCATGTGTTTATTTGTCGGCCAGCACTTTGTAAGCCACTTCTCGGCAAAAGCCAACTCGAGACTAGCTGGAAAGTGAGCAAAAAAAGTGGGGGAAAAATAAAATTACTCAACGCCCCCGCAGCAGCTGGCCAAAAACTCGTTGGCAAGCTTATTGTCAACTATTTAAATGCTGCAATTTCGGTCTTTTGTGCAGCCGGAATGTGTGAGGCCCGAGCAGCCATTACACTTGTGGCCATTGTTTGCCTTTATAGCCTTTTGTTGCATAAATCGTTTACTACAATAAAAAAGTTACTGCCGCTATCGCTGCCCGTACTTCTTGTTCTTGTTCTGCTGGTTGCCGTGTGTAATTTGTCATTCACACCACGTGCTCGGCTGAGAATTCAGCGGCGGCAGGAAGAGCCACTGCAGTCTGCAGTTCTTCACCCGCCTTCGCCCAACATTTCCCCCGCCCCTCCAGGCCCCTTTTTCCAACCCACTTTTCCGCAATCCAACCCCACCATCCAGCATTTTTAATGGCAGCGAATACACGCGTAAGACGCGACCATTTCCATAATGCAGCACAAGAGCCACCAGCATCTTCAGCTCGGATTGGTTGCACGTTGCGACGCACAGTGGTTGAACCTTGCTCATAATTCCCAAATTCATAAGTCCTCAAAAATGTAAATATTTGTTATCCAAAAACAAACATCTGCCTAAATGGTAAATTAAATCAATAGAAGCTAACATAAATATATTTCGAAAAGAGAATTTTAAAAATAAACGATTCAAAATTACATAAACATAAAAATATGTATTAAAAGTTAAATAAAATACATTTTATTTAAACATTTTCTCTTCATAACAAGCATACAAGTTTTTATATTCAATGAGGCTTTAGTTATACGATTTAATTAAATCATATATATTGGCTGGTTTTGTCATAGACAATTTTTGTTCAAATATATTTGTACTCTTTTTCTATGCTTTTTGCAAGCAGATTTGCTTTTGACCCTCTGTGCGCTGTGCAAAAAGCGCAAAACTGTATGCACTTCAGTTGTATTTAAATGGTGTGTGAGCATTCGGAACCCTTCTCCTCTTGTCGCAGCATCTTAGTGCTCTTTTTTCTTGTGCTTGGCGCACTTTTGTTCTTAAAATTCTGCGTACGTGATCGAAATGTTTGGCAATGTAATACATTCAGTACTTTCAGTGCTTAGATCCCCCTGCATTGCTTGAATATAAATTTAGCTTAATTTTTTGTTTTATTTCTTTGGTTTGAACATGTTTGAAAATTTATGTGAACTTTTGTAAATTATTCAGGGCATTTGGTAAATTTGATGGTGTGGAAATGGTAGCACCGGGATACTTTTCGAATATGGAATTCATTTTTAGAATAATTAATGCACGTTAATCCATTTGATTTTTTATTGCCAACTACTTGTTTTGGTAATGTGAAATAAAAAATATAAATATCTTATTATTTTTGCCAAACCAATAACTTAACATTAAAGTTTCTGCTAAATAAAAAGTAATTATGTTTTTAATTGATTATAAAAGCTTAGCATAAACTTAAAAGTAATCAAAAGCTCGTACTTGACATCACGTATACGACTTTCCTTATTTGACTTACTTAAATGTTTATGTTTGGCCGTGTTAAGGATGATTAATATGCCTAATGGGTAGTGCTTGAGCATAGGCCTCTGAATGGGCACCAGGTGTAAGGCCCCCGAACCCCGTCAGAAAACGTTGGGCTCTCGGTGACCTTTTGTCTTAATTACAAACACATAGACCCGAAGCCCAGACGACCCATTTCAAGGCAAAACGCTACCGAAAGCGTCTCCCATGCAAAGAAATATTAATGAGCTGCTGCCGACTTTGAGTGTTGTCTAAACAAAACAACAACGGCAACGGCAAACAACATTTTGTCTGCTCATAGATTTTTGATTCAAATTTAATTACTTAAAGGAAATTATACTTAAATTGGCTTTCAGCTTTGGCGCACGCAACTGGAAAATATTTTCATCTTCATCAAGATATTTTTGTGTGTGCTTGAGTGGGGATAAAGTGAAGTGGAGTCGCTTTTTGGGTGGGGAAACGATTGTTTGGGGTGCCCTTTTTGTGTGTTTAATGCTATTAAAAAGGCTTTCAACAGAATATTTTTGGGTTGTTTTAGAATCAATTAATCTATTAAATTGTATATATTTAATAGCACAAAATGTTTGTGGCTCCCTCGCTGGCCGTTTTGGGTTTCTTTTCAGCAGTTTCGGGTTATCAGGGGCAAATTGAAATGGTTTCTTTTCGAAGGTTATAATTTTGGGAAACTTTGATGTCATTTCATATATTCTTAAATGAAAACGATGAACGAAATTGTTATAAAAGTTAATTTTGTTTCGGAAAATATTCTTTAAGATGCAATTTGGCATTCTAAATACGTTTTTTCTTAAAATAAGATAGGTTCCCCAAAATTAATTGGCCCATTTATAACTCATAAAGATAAGAACAATTAAATTTAATAATTTACCCAACATTTATTTGTGTGTATCGGAGAATTTAATTATTCCTTTAATTTTTTTGTAAATAAAGCGTTATAGATATAACATGTTTGATTAAGCACAAAATATCACTGATGGTATCAAAATAATTTATTGGAATATTGACAGGATTATTGTAGCAGACTGAGGCAATCGAAAAGCCAATTTAGCCAACCGAAATCAAATAAAAGATTTCAATCAGAAGAAAAGTGTCAACCGAACAGAAAATTTGCCAAATTATAATAGTGCCAAGAAATAGCAAACAAAAAGAAGCCATATACGATATATTTTCCATATGTTTGTGTGTAGAGTAAACCATAGTTCAAGGCTGGATTTAATGCATTTGCAGCCTGAAATGGCTTAGCGCAAGGGTGAAAACCACTTGCGCCTGCCAGAACTGGAATAAAAATGCAATGTTTTATATAAATGTATGTATATAAGTGCATCCACCAACAAACTTATATAAAATGCGCATATATAACACATAGAGGACCGCAGCTAGCATTTAATACAAATATAAATAAAACGGATCTGGGTTGCCATCAGCTGAGTGAGAAAAGGCGGGGAGGGGTGGTGCAAAGTGTTACATCAGTAAAAAAGTGCTTTGCCTGACCTTGACTTATAAACACTTTTATAACAATTATTTTTTTTGCATTTTTCTCGCCGCTGCTTGTTATTCCAACTCGCAGCCACAGAACAGAAATCATTAAAAATAAGAAAAAACTTAATAATAAAGAAGCAAAACCCACTCGACTTGATGCAAATAAGCAAAACAGCAGCAGCTGAAGCGTTTTGAGTGATGCTTATGAAGTCAAGCCAGCTGAGTGGGTCAGTTGAGCTAGGCACATGCAATCACAGTGATCACTGCCAGAATGTATTTATTGCGAAAATGTGGTGTGGAAATCAGCAGAAAAGTTAAACGAACATGAAACAATATTTGCTGATATATTTTTTTTGATTGTACATTTTTAATGAAAATAATTTCTAAGTACTTATGTTTGTTACATTTTAAATTTTTTTTCATTGATTTTTTTCATTCTTTATTTTTTTTTTGTTTTATATTGTATTGCACAATTATAACTGGTTTTAAAATGTGTTATTTCCAAAATTTTAAAGTTTATTGTCAACAGATTTTATCGCTCAGAATGGTTTGCCTTCTGAAAGTGATCATATCTAGAATTGTTTTATCTCAACTTATTTAGTCAATAACAAATATTTTTTTGAAGCCTACAATTTTACACATTTTAAATAAACAAAAAAACGTTTCCTAAAGTCTATGAATAAGATGCATTACAAACGCTGTAATACTTACAAAGAAATTTACAACTTTTATATTGTTAGGAAGCACATTTTTCGATGACATTGAGTACCCTCTGTACTAAGCCCCTTATAATTAGACACAATCAGGTGACTCTCAGCTAGTTAAAGATTTGATGTGGGTAGGGCCCCCATCTTCCATCCCCTCCCCTCTGACCCACAGCACCACCAACAAGTTGATATCCACAATAACAATAACTATGCATGAGCTGTACGAAAGTCAAATAATAATGATTGGAGCGAACCACAAAAACCGACTGCGCCACAAAATCAATAATTAAAATCGCTGCAAGGTGCTTCTCTTGATTACACGAAAAGATACAAAAATCATTTTTAACTTGAATCGAGAAAAGGTAAATGTTAAACTCAAAAGGCAGCAACAATAATCAGAAATTCAAGACAAAAAAATCCAAACCGAAAACAGAAGGCAAAAGCGATGAATAGTAAGCGATAGAAAAAAATAAGAGAATAAATAGCACCATAGTAAGAACAGCAAAAAAAATAAAGCTTAAACCGCAGAAAAAAATAGCATCGTTAGATGCGCCTCAAGGTCAGGCAAGCATTTTTATCGTATTGAATTCACGGCGTTGAAAATGAGATAAAGAGAAAAATATAAAAACTAATCAAAATAATAACTCAGAGCAATTAAAGACGGTTGGGAACAAATTGGGCAAGACTGCGGACCTCGCGATTCCCTATAAAAGAATTTATGGAAAATGATTCTAGAAACTAAGAAATTGGAAAACTATGAAACCATCTATTACCATTTATAACGCTTTAATTTTAGTAAATAATATATGGATATTAACATAATTTTGAAATATTTTACTCAAACTACTCGAAACGCTTCAGTATCTACAAAAAAAAAAAGAAAAACTTTTGTAACATTTTTTATAGGAATTAATTTGTATAATGCTGCTTAAATACAAAAAAAAAAAATAATAGTAAGGTGACATCTATATTCTTTGTTAAATTTCGATTTTTTAAAGTCTGCTAGAAATAATATGCAATTGCTTTAATTCGAATTAATTGGTTTAATTTAAACTAATATGCAGTTCTCTTCATTGCATGTTGAAATGTCTTAAAGTGACTTTAATATGACCTAGTAATAAAATGAAATGATAAGTGAACTGCTGTCATGTAGCAGAAATATCTCTGGGCAAATGTAATGTTTAAAATATTGTGTAGTGCATTGCTGGTATATAATTCGAACTTGGTACTACGGCTATTAAGAACGAGGTGTTGTTATTCATCTAAGACATACCGAAGTATGCGGCACAAATAGATCTTTTGCCCCTAAAACGGCGAAACAAGAGAGATAATTGCATCGTTTTATGGCTCCGACATGTGTAAGCCAAAGGGCTTACGAACTTGTCGGGTGGTTTCGACTCGGGCTTTATGCTCACACTTCTTGCACTGCAAGTTATAACTCCTTAATCTGTTGTTGTTCTGCTCTCGGTCGGTTTTTGTTTATATGCCAACTTTGACAAACATCAAAAATGGTTGCCAGGCAAAGGGTGGCAAAAAATGTGTGACAGGCATCAGCATCCTCAAAACTATTTGGCTGGGCAAAGCCCCAGAGGCGTTCTCGAATCTGTCAGAGTGCCAAGTGAAGATATTGCAACATTTTTCGCACTTGGAGCGAAAGAAGCACAAACGCTATTGACACAAGCTGGCTAAGCTGACAAAGGTGCTAAGAAATGTGAGAAGATTGAACGCTTCACTGACTCACCTGCTAACTGACTGACTGGATGACTGACAGACAGTTTATCAAATGATGGACGGGTGTGTATCCCTCGGCACTTCTCTCGATTTTCAGTCACTTGTGTAGCTAAGTTGCTAAGTAACTGAAACTGGAATTAACTGAAGCCATATTTAGTGACAATTAGTGAGACAACAGCAGCAGCCGAGTTAAACAATCTTGAATCTGGAATCGTGTAATGCGACACAGTTTGCGAAATGTGAAACTCGGCGAAAAGTTGACAACTTTAGCTAGGGGAATGTGTCATGACACTTGGCACTCAGTAATGCAAATTTTAATGCGAAATCAGAAATTTTGGAATAAAATGTAAAGCTAAACCAAACAGTTTGAGCCATGTAAATATGGTTTCAAAGTCCTCCCCTTAACGAAATTCTGCCGAACATAAAATAACAATTTTTGAAATAATTGAAGGGTAGCTGAAAGCAAGGCTGGCTTATGGAAAAGCTGAAACCATAAAACGAGGCCATAAAATTATGACATAAAATACGCTTTTGATTTAAGCTTTACTCGATTGACTAGAGGAATCAATCTTTGAGTATTTAAAATTGTAACGTAAGAGAGCTATGCATTAATGTTGAAAGCATACATTAGTTTTAAACATTATTAACTTAAGACATGGAAACAATTGTATTTTAGACTCAAGCCCAGCCTCTTAATTAAAATGTAAGCCAAATATAATTGTTAAGTTATAACTATAACTTGCATTGCTTTCAATACTTTATTTTTACAGAATAATGTATTTATATGATATTTGTGTAATCTAATTATAAATATTAATTAATATTAAATTAATTTATTTAATTTAAGTATTAATGAAAATCATATATTTATGAGATATCTACGCACTGGTTGAGTACACGGTTGAGTTTGGAGCCTTACTGACGTATGTGCCAGCTGACCCTTGGGTTGATTTCATATTGCTGGATCTCAGCGTTGGTTTTTTAAGTGTTCTAGGAAAAATTTAAATTATAACAACTTGATGCAAAAAATGAAAATAAAGCCATGTTAACACTCTTATCAACACCATTATAAAAGAACGTATAAATATCGCCGTAATTTAAATTATAAATTTCGCCGTAATTTAAATTTTCAAAAGTGGGCCATTCGAATTCTCGAATGCTGATTTTAAAAAAATTTATTTAATCAAGGCCATTTATTTTGTAATTTATATTTTTTTTAATGCAAGAAGGCCAATATTTTTAAGAAATTGCGAATTTTGGACATAAGATCGCCCACTTGGGAGATTTTGACTTACTGTGATCAGACTTTCAATATAGATTTCTAAAAATTACCTATTATAACAAATTTGGGACCAATTTCGCATTCTTAAGCAAGATCTGTTGCCCTTAATACTTCCCAGGCATTGATAAGATCTGGTTACTCGAGCTTTTTGCAGAGTTACAGAATACTTACTTCTTCATTATAAGTTTCAGCGTTTTGCGCTTTAATATAAAGACAATGAATACAATGGTACCCTGGGACCAATTAAAGTAGTCAGCCACTTTAAAAACCTTGGCCCAACCATCCTTGTCTTGCACCAAGTAGGAGATTATCTCAAAGCTCCACGAGAGGCCCATGATGATAAAGAGCCGCAAAAAGTAGCTGTATCTGTATGAGAATAAGGAGCGAATATATATATACATATATATATACGAGTATATGTAAATTAACTTACGACTCTGTATCCGATTTCAGCTTTTTCGTCCTCTCTTGTTTGTTAGAAAAATTATTAATGG
Source organism: Drosophila fuyamai (assembly GCA_018153365.1). Taxonomy (NCBI): domain Eukaryota; kingdom Metazoa; phylum Arthropoda; class Insecta; order Diptera; family Drosophilidae; genus Drosophila; species Drosophila fuyamai. The sequence continues at coordinate 1,419,382 of JAECXW010000523.1, forward strand.
TCCTTTTCACTATTATTATACTTCTAGCCGTCAGGATAAACATGGTTATGTTGAAGATAATTAGCAATAGTATCGGGCCGAAGAAGTAGATCATGGCAGACCAATCTTTGGCTGTCGGTAGAAAGGCAACATACTATGTAAACAACCATTAATCGAACAAAATTGGAAATCTAAACCCACTATAGATCCAACATTGCTCGAAGGAGCCCATTCGAGGCGTCCAATTTTTGCGATCAGCGACTTTATCAACGAGATAGGTAACTCCGGTCAAGACAATCGACATGCCCCAGGCGAACATGTTGTAGGACGGAAATGGATTGTCTGACAGGAAGTCATACTTCGACCCAAGGCCGTTGAGCGTCATCCAGATCTGCAGGCTGATGACGGAAAGCCACAAGAACGCAGCCATGACGAAAAAGTAACCTATAAAGCCTGATGGAGATACAAAGAAGTCAGAATATCCATTTGGTATCCGTAGGCCAAATAAATGTATACGTAAACTTACCTGCTGTAACGCAGAAATCTTTTGTAAAGCTCCACAAGTTGAGCAGCAGGAAAAGGTAGGCTATGAACAGGCTGACCATGTAGCAAATGAAGCACTTGCCGAGCAAGTTTCTTAGCTCTTCGACGAAAAGGTATACGCCGATCGTAAGAATCATACATATCAGCGATATAACCATTACTTTGATAGGAGATAGTTGGGAAAGTTAGGGACCACCTAAGGTTTTATTGGATTTTATCTTACCGACAGTCTGCCACGTTTTCTGTGTCTGTTTGTCTGCCAGATTCCCTGTCAGGCAGTTGTGTGGTGCGATTCGGATGAATGTTGAATGATAGGTTTTGTCTTCGAAAAGACTATGCTGAAGACAGTATTGCCGCTTGTTCAGGAACACGTTATCAAAGTGCCGTAGAAAGGTTCCATTCTAAGAAGAAAATACCGATTATCCATAGAACCAATGTGTATACAATAAGAAAAAACCTCGAAAAGAGTGTACGCATCGCTTTCATTCCGGATGTCTAGGTAGAACATCTTGTCACACGGCCTGGGGAAATCCCACTGTACGATCATTTGATCTTTAAAGTGCCGGTTGACCACCGAACCGTCATTAAGGGTCATGTTCAGGTACGGATCGAGTTCGTCCAGCTCGTCTTGTGTCGTGTCATTGTAGCACTGATTTCTCTCCATTAAGTCGTAGTGACCGCAGCAAAATCTTACGCACGTCCTCAGTTTACAGACACATCCTCTCAAGTGGCTCGCTACATTCTCCTTAGAGTCATTTGCCAAAAGTTTAAAATTATATACACCCGTCAAATGGGGGGGTATGACAAGGTTTTCAAATAGGATAGAATTATTTGGTAACCTTTGGCCTTTCGAGATATCCACAGTGTCATAGTAATCGCAACCCGGAATCTCTGAATTTGTTTTTTGCACCATCGCCAAAATAACTGTGAAGAAGCATCTCAGTAGTATCCGCATTTTTCCGTAAAGAATCTAAAAATAAAAGATTTTTAATGATTGTCAATACGAATTGCTGAAAGAATCATTAGTGTCCACAGGTAAAAGTAAGTTCTAGCTTTACTAATTCATTTTATGATTTTTTATACCCTTTCAGAGGGTATTATAATTTTGGTCAAAAGTGTGCAACGCAGTAAAGGAGTCTCTTAGTTTTATCGAATCGAAACTTTGCACACAACCTTCGTTTCTTTGCACGCAGTATATAAGTCGGAATGACTATATTCTGTAGCAGCCATATAACTGATTGATCGGAAATGGCATGGGATTTATTTTTGGCACATTAATCCGACCTACTAAATTTCATAAGGATCGGAATAAGAATGCATCATATGAATAATTTTGAAGAATATAATTTACAGAATATTCTGCAAGGGTATATCAACTTTGGCTTGGTATTAATTAAGATGAATAACTCTGGAAGAATATTTTTTGCCAACATTTCTCAGAGAGTATATTGTGTTTATATAAAACCCTATCCTTAATTTAATTTAATAAAATGAGTAGTTTAAGCCTTTAGCACCCTTTTAAAAAGGGATACAAGGATGGCAAAGAATTAAGAACGGAGACCAATTTACTTTAAGTATTCCAGACCAAGGGTTTTTAACGACTGATCCGAGTGAGCTGAGGAACAAATTTTAATCTCCATCCATAACCGCAACTCATTCATTACTCATATAAAAACTGAGCGTTCTATAATAGTATTATACTTTTTATACCCTTGCAGAGAGTATTATAATTTTGGTCAGAAGTTTGTAACGCAGTAGACGTTTCCGACCGATTAAAAATATAAATATAAATATATATAAAAGCTATTGACATGGAACTATGCAAATCTAGTTTATTTATGTATACCTTATTCCTTTCGATACTTTTATAATTTTAGCAATTTCGGCAAAGTCTCTGAGGGTATTAAAATTTCGGCTTGCCGAAGTTAGCTTCCGTCCTCGTTCATTTTTAAAATAGCAAAGCATTTTAAATGTTTCTCAACCAAATTGTTATAGTAAAAGCAGCTTAACAGAAACTTTAAAATAACAAGAACGGAAGCAAACTTCGGCAAGCCGAAGCTTATATACCCTTGCAGATATTACAAATCGACTACATTTCGATTTCTTTGCCTATATTACTAAAAACAATTAAGCTATGTCGATTTTGCGCTGCATTTTGCCATCTGTTTTATGGCAGCTATATTGTTGTTCGATTTGAATTTGATGCTGATTAAGAATATATATAGGCTCGGAAATGTCTCCTTCACTGCGTTGCAAACCTTTGAGTGAAATAATAATACCCTCTGCAAGGGTATAATAATATACATTATATATATAAATGATGATTCATGATTCGCGCTTAACACGATAGAGAACGTTATAAGTTCCCCATTTATGTTGCTCCGTATTCTTCCATCCCTTTAAAAGATAAGAATGTGGTGACGATTGTACCATAAACGGAAATTTCAGATTTAACATTTTTTTAAATTTCACTATTTATGTTTTGCCAGCACTACTCACCAAAAGAGTAAGTTGTGACCCACAACTATCTAATAATATCGTAAAACAACCATAGCTGAATTTTTATAGTAAAACCGCCCAGCCGGCTCCATGATTTATTAGCCAAGTACTTAGCATTCTAGTCTTGGTAGAAAAAATCTGTTCCACGTCCATCTCTAATGACAACTGACAACTCTAAGCGAGTGGCATTGAAACATTTAACGCGTTTATATTTAAAATGTATGACTACGCATATGGTGTCTGGCTAAGTACATAAATGTGTGACTATGGCTAAATGTGTGAGCATATGATGGTCTTGAATCGTGGCTGTGGTTCTGCTTTTGGCCAACAGTACACACACAGTGCATACATAATTAATTTATAAATTGTTAAGACAACGAACGATACAACACTCGGCCGTACATTTCTTTTGATGCTTTATCAACTGACTGGAATTTGGGTGGGGATTGGGGTGGTGGTGTTGGGATGGGTGGAATTTGGGGTGGGGCTGGGTGGCAGGCTGTCAGCCCGCGTAACGCTTCGTTTGGTTTTGCCCTGACAGCTGCCTACTGGTGCGGGATTCTGGGGTAGGGATCCATTGGGCTGGGCTGTACAGTCAGCCTGTCTCAATTAAGCGCAAATTGAATTAAATACTTTCACATGCGAAAACAAAGCTGGCCAAACACGCACTTCAGGGACAGGAGTCTGAAGACGTGTTTTTCCTAGTAAAAAGAAAAATGTGAATGGAGGAGAGGACTGGAAAGGCAGGCTCCAAAGGCATACGGCCATGAATCTGTGCAAGATGAAACAACAGCCTGAAAAAGCCTTTGATACAACGATAACATATGGAGAGTGTGCTGGGAGTATCTACAAGGCTTATAAAATATCACTTTCGACCGATGTCGAAAACGTTTCGCGAATTGACATTCTAATTTCGTTCAAATTTAACATTTTTTTTCAATTATACAATAATTAGATCATTACTACAATATAATTAAAATACAAAGCAACCCAATGCTTTTAGGAAAAAATGTCTATAATTACAGTATATAACAATCCAAGAAGAAGGATAACTAAAATAAAAAGCAACTCAATACGTTTAGGAAAAAATGTCTATAATAACAGTAGCCAACAATCCAGAATTAAAGAGTCCCCAGGTAAAAGCAAGAAAATTGTCAAACTAATTAGTAAACTTTGGGGTCGGCGTATAATTATTTAATTAATGGATTTTATATTTTATGTGAGGAGTTTTTTTGCCAACTTTATTCAAAGAATTTACTTTGAGTCTTTCAGTCAATGCGTTTTAAGGAACTTATCCGAGGGAGCGGATGGCTTTTTTTTGAAATGTGGCGCATGTTTTGATAACCGTCAATTTTTTTTTATTTAAAAAATTCCAATGCTGCTTATCGGAAATTTTGGTTCGTAGTGAATATAAAAAAACTTTAAAGTTTGAATACAATTGCAATTCCTTTAGTCATAAAAATATATATAATTAGCCTCATAATTTTCTTATAAAAATATAAAATAAATTAAAAAAAATTAAATTATTATTAATATTCACACATCTATCTCGATGCTTAAAGCATCTTAAAAATAAACAAGAAAGGAAGCAAACCTCGGCAAGCCGAAGTTTATATACCCTTGCAGTTGTTACAAATATACTACATTTCGATTTATATGCCTATATTACTAAAAACAATGAAGCTACATATATCGATTTTGGGCTGCATTTTTCAATCGTTTCTATTGCAGCTGTATGATATTGTTGTTCGATTTTAATTTAATTAAAACCGTAATTCCATAATGTGTAGATATTACCAAATCTCAAAGAACAAAAACAAATAATTAAAAACAAAAGAGTTATAATTTTTTTGAATTCTTTCTTCCGATTGTTCCTGTGGGAGCTATATGATGTAGTCGCTCGATCCGGCTCGTTCCGACTTATGTATATACTTGCAATAGAAAGAAAACTTTTGGGAAAGTTTTAAGCAGATAGCTTTAAAACTAAGGACTAGTTTGGGTAGAAACGGACGAACGGACACGGATCGGATGGCTAGATCGACTCTCCTGGTGATGCTGATCAAGAATGTATATACTTTATAGGGTCGAAAATGTCTCCTTCACTGCGTTGCAAAACTTTTGACTGAAATTATAATACCGTCTGCAAATTTGATTACGTTATATTAGATTTATTAAAAACATGACAGACGTACAACCATTTTAAAATACATGTTTTATTTTACCAAAATAAATATTGATGTCTATTTTGCAGGTTTAGAACTGACCAACCTATTATAATTTCTCTTATTGTCATTAAAGCTACTATTTAATTGAGGCTTAAAAATTGTAATTCTATATTTAAGTAGGAATACACAAAAATTTATATTTCCCATTTTCGAATAGTGGTGAGCTGAATTAAATTAAATTATGTAATTAATCTAATAATGCAAATAAAAAGTTATTAAAATAAATATAGAGTTTACAATTAAACAAAATTCGGAATACATTCAAGCTATGGACATGATTATAAGAGAGTTAACAACTAAAGTATTAAACTCTCGTTTAGGTTTAAAATACAATCATTATCCACTCCAACCCTTCTTGCTTTGTTTATACCTCATTGATATATCCAAGAACAATCTTTAAAATTATGAATTCTAAATACCCCCAGGGCATTTATGTTAGAAGCTGGTCTTAAGATGCTTATAAACTCAACTGAGACTCGTTAGGAGCCTGGACATACCTTTATTCCCCACTCAAACTCAAATTGGTTTAATTATATGGATCCGTAAGACCCTTGGGTTCGCCCGGAGCCCACTGTGCTAAGCCCTCTGACTGCTGCCGTAAATCCGCAGAGCCGCCGAGACTATTACGTGGTTAAACGCACCATGTCCACATAGGTCTCAGATGGCAGATCTGCTCGGCCAGTTGTTCGCTCAGGCACACACAATCAGTCGAGGATGGGGATGGGAACTGGAGGAGCATGGGCAATGGCTGGTGGCCAGATACATGGACATAGATACAAATTCAATCTTTTACTGCCTGTGTTTTTTTTTCAATGGCATCGTTCACTTTTGTTCCTACAATTTTGCACTTGCTTTTCCAGCACCATGATGTCCTTTTCCTGACTTTGTTTCTCTTGTTTTGCTTTCCGTGGCTTTGCTTTGCTTTGGGTTTGTGTTTTTGGTGTGACACACGTTTTGCTACAATCTTCTAACTCTCAGTTCCCACATAGAAAAATATGCTTTGCAAAAAATTTTAAAAGTCGCCAACGTTTGATTTAGGTTGAGGAAATTTAAAAACTAAAAATCATTCAGGACTTAAAAACGTAATAAGTTAAAATAATAACAATTTGTTTTTTATTAAATAACAGAATGATCTCCCGAATTATAAAGTTAGCCAGTGAAAGTGAAAAGTTTACTATTTTACCTAGCTCTTTTGAATTTTAAAATTACTGAAAGGGGCTAAACTGTATTTTTATTTCTTGGGTACATAAACGTTTTATTCGCAGTGTAAACTCCGTTACCACAGCAGATTTTTCTGCGTTGATTTGTCTTGGATTTCTCCGTTCGTGTGTGTTGGTTCAGCCTTTAATTCATTAGACCACAATCGTATTAAGGCTGTAGTTGGGGCTCTGGGCCTGCAATTTCATTTCATTTCGGTTAGGGGCTCAGTCCAGTTCAGGTTTTTTCTCTCCTTTCGTTCGTGACACTTTTTTCCCTGGGCATCGCTTTCAATATCCCCATGCACACTCTTTCACACACTCACATACACACTCACACTCACACGGATCGCTGTGGGACATGACAGCTTTTGGCTGTCATGTTTAGTCCGCGCGTTGTGTTGTGATTTCCGTTTCCGCTGGCAATCCGGCAAATGCATGCGGTTGTCTCTTTCACGCTTTTTACGCACCGCACGCTACGTGTCGCCGCCAATAAAAAGTACAAACAAAAAACAGACAGCCGGAAAAAAAATAAACGGAATTACAAGTTATCCCCCACTCACAACACACGTCCTACCCGCACGCACCGAAGCCAAAGCCAAGCTATAAAAGTCAATAATGTCGTTAGCAAAAAATAAAAAAATCAAATTGAAAATATAGTAAGACAGCTGAAAAGAATGCGAAAATAAAGTAAAAACTTCAGGCATCGCATCGCTAATAAATTCGTCAGCGGTATAATTTGGGAGGAAAACAAAAAAGAAGATTTAGGGATGCTGAACAGACTTTCGAATTTGTGATACTTGGCAGGAGTTTTTAATGTCATTTGATATTATTGTACAAAATTGCAATTGTAGATATTGTTGGATATTTATTTAATTTTAGGGCAAATGTATATATGTTTGGTGAATTTTGAAAATAAAAAAATGTCGTAACATCTATTAAAGGTAGAACACAACATATTTTTTTTGTACTTGGCTTAACATTTTTTTAAGGAATCAATATACATATGTCTTCTTGACTACTTTACAAAAAATTGTTGAGTACCCATCATACATCTTATTTAACAAAGTCGTTCCTTACCTCATACTCGTAATATACTTTTAATTAATTACTTACGGGGGAATAGGGGCATGATACTACTATGTCCATACGAATATTCAATTACCTAAATTTTCTTTAAAAAGTGTAATTAATTATTTTATTTGAATGCCAAAAAATAGGAGTCATAATTTAATTATTATTATTTAAAGTCACTTATTAATATTGTTTGTTTTAGTTTTTATTAAAAAAAAAAATATTAATCTTCAGTCTTAGTGCTACAGCAAGCACAAAAGTTTTTCACTTTATTTCACCTTTTGTTTAGTTAAAGTATTGACGTTTAAGAAATAATACAACATTGTTTGTTTCGTATAGCTCCATTAATTGTTTTCCGAGTGCTTAGCGATTTGTTTACAAGGTCTGAAAGTGGTCCCTGGAGTATAATCGCAAGCTATCAAAAATAACGGTTTGCCCTGTTACAATACCCGCCCAAAAGCTGTGCATACCCCTTCGGATAACCTCTTGAATATTGGGTATTAAAAATGTAGAGTCTCTAAGCGGATTTCAACATGCTTCATCCGCCCACGCTCATTGCGATTGGTATTGGTACTGGTATTGCTATCGGGTCTTGCATGTGACCCACAGTTTGTGTGTGCCAGCGTGTGTATCTGTATCTGTGAGTCAATTGCTGTCTGTGTGTCTGTGTGAGTGCGTATCTGTGTGGAGAGAGGCGACGACTTTGTCGACGCCATTGCTGCCTGTTACAGGAAATCAAAGCTTATCAGCGACTACAAGGACGACTGTCGTTGCGCTGATTTCGTTTGCGCCGAGTCCTCAGCCAACCAAGCCCCCGATCCCCCCGATTGCCACCACCCCTCTTTAGGCCTTGTAGAGCTATTTCAATGCTACTCGAACTGCCACCCAGAATCGGTGGATTCCCTCCCATTAAATTACATGACGATGGCATTTCGAGCATTTGCTTTTTTTGGTTTTTTTTTTTTTGGAGGAGATGCACACACACTCAGTTGTGTGGTAATCGCAATGTGTGTGGAAATTGATGTCAACAGGTTAATAAGATCTATATTTATGGCGCATTTATATATGTGTTTGCCAAGTGTCTTTCCGTCCCTTTCCGACCGCCTGTCGCCGTCTCTTTCGCTGCGTGTGTGCCGTGCAGATAAAAGATTATAGAGCTCCGCTCGAAGGAGCTTGAATGTATAATATGATGCCGCACATGAGGTAAGTGGGCGGTTAATTAAGGAATGTTTTTAAATACGTGAGCTGGAATTCTTTTGAAATATATATTTGGGTATATTTCGGTTCGGATGATGATCTGTTGAGGGGGTCGCTTTTCCTTTTTCCTAAAGCGGTGGGTGGGACATATTTTGTGGCTTATGGCGTGTGTTAAATGGCTTAAAGAGAATTACACAAATTATTTCCAAAATGCAGATGGTATCCCATTACGATGTTTTGTTTCACCCATATCTCGTTCTTTTATTAAATTCTTAAAATAATTACACATTGTATTCAAATTATACAAGAGGAAACAACGTTTTGTTATTCCCATTTTTGTCTTGAACTGCTGATTGTAATTCGTTTAATAAATTTATATTCTTGCGTCTTTTCATTGCTTGCCTTAATCTGAAATGATTTAATTTAGTTCATTCAATAACTGCAACACCTTACATGATTTATTTTGTTCAAATAAATATTTGATTGCAGCGTCCTTAACGAGATGTTCAATTAAATATAATTTGATTTCCTGTACATAGCGTATCGGTTATTAATTATTTTGTATTTTGTCAGAATATAATTTAAAACACCATTCATGGCAACTCTTACAATAATCCTCTCTAGTATACGCACTCAAAAAAAGCATGATTAAATCATGTTTATGACATTCTACAAAAGTAATATCAACCATTTAAGGTCGTTCAATGGATTACAGTGTTTTACATGGTAATCCTTAAAGAGGATTTTGATACGCATTACAGCAAGCCACATCATAAAAAACATTTTTAATTACATCCACCGATCGACTTTTTCCGCTTTCTTTGGCTGCCTTTTATTACTAGTGCTCATCGGCAAACTTTAATATTAATACTTTGTTGAAAAGAAGCTGGCAGAAAATAAGGGAGAGAGCGGATAATATTGAGCAAGAATTTTTCACAGTCCATTTAATTTAATTAATTTTCATTCGTAATAAATTTTGGTTTTTCTGCTGTGGCGGGCATTCTTTCAGAAAACCAGTGCCGAAGACGTCGACAAAGAAGACTCTTAAATTTAAATATATATATAGAGCTACGAGTACTTCGATATGACTGCATACACACGCTGCTATGATTGACTTTTCCACTTAGTGGGAGGTGGTGGGGAAATCTGGTAGCCGGGCATAGAAACCGGGCTATCTATAATCAATTTACACAATTTCCTCGTCATTTCCGCGATGCCGGCTCTGAGCCTGGGCAAAGCGGGCTTTTAGAGAAGTAACTTGAATTAGTCTCTCTACTGATTGCTTTCAGCTTTTAGTCCCTCTCGTTTCCCCGATCTATCTCTGTCATTTGGTGCCTTTGAGCCAGCTAAACAATGTTCCCTGTCAGCAGAACTTGTAGTAGTGGTGCTACTTCCATATAGCAGTTCCAACGACAGGCAGAAGTTTTTGTTAGCCGCCGCTCAAAATAGATTAACATCTTCACGCAGCAGCAATTAAACATGTAGCAGACACATAGATTTTCCTTCGCACAAATGCTTAGCTCCACTCAACTAAAAAATTTCTTGAAAGCGGGGCAAAGCCGAACAAAGGATCCGCTTGTATTGGGAAATGAAGGAAAATAATAATTAATTGGTTTTTTAAATAGTTTCAAAAGCATGAACTCGCCATTCAAAAAAGAACTAAAGCCGGAATGCATTAAAAAATTCTATTATACTGCTGTCAGTTTTTAAAGAAAGTTTAAAATTTGACTTTATGTAAATGAAATAAATAAACAATGTTACATTCTGAAGATTTAAGTGTTGCTGAAATAAAGAAGTAATGTAATTTATTTCTCTCATTAAATATATTATACTTATATTTAAAATTTGTTTTTTGAAAAAAGAAAGCCTCAGGTACATTTTTTGTAATTGCCCTTAGGCTTATGGTTTGTTGTTTTTAAGATTTAAATAATCATTTGTATGAATTTATAATTTCGAATTAAAAAATGTAGCATTTTTTGACTTTGTTTTTAAACATTTTATTTTCCTTGAGCTCTCATTTTAGTGGAGGGTTGATAGTTTTAGTTCCTAAAGAGACCCTGACTCAATTTTCAAGGAAAAGGAGTTCGTCATCTACAGTACTTCCTTCGAAGAGACCATTTCCGGTACTGGAGCTACCCCAAGTGAGGGTATTTAAATACTGACCCCGCATATTGATACACAGACGACGACGACGTAAAGTCGACTTAAAGGACAAGAACTCCGCCCGTCCGGAAGTGGCAGGAAGCGGAGGAAAAAAAGGCATAAGAAGGCAACTTTTTCCCAGTTCTTGTAGTGGTTGGCCTTCTTTTATTTCCGTTTTCCCTGATGTACGGTATGGTACGGTCGGTTTAGTTGTGTTTTGTGGGCGGCGCACATGACTGGAAATTATTTAAGCAGCTGTCAGCTTTGCACCGTCGCGCTTTGGCAGGACCGAAATGAGGAATCGGAGGATATATGCTGCGATTGCGATGGGTAAGGGTGCCGAGGGTTAGCGAAAGACAGTCACAAATTGGCAGGCTGCCTTGGTAGTTTGCTCCGTTGACTTTTTAAGCGCCAAGTGCGCACCCTGAACGCATGAAGATAAAAAGCACGGAAATAATCTTACCCCTCCAGTGACTGCCAGTATCTGTGGGCGACTCGACTTAACTACCCGTATGTCTGCATAAAAGTGAAGTTTAAGGATACGAAATGGGAGGCCAAGACGACTTTCTGCCAAGTTCAAGTTGCACAACTAACCCGAAAGCCAAAAAAGTATGGCTTGGAATTCAATCAGCCAAGAGTTCGAAGGGTTAATTGAAACTTGATTGCCTTGCCAGTGCTTACATACTTTAATTGAAATTCTGAGTACTTAAGAAACTCAGGAAAGTTTGGTTCTATCGGCTTTAGCAAAATCTTCGGATTTTCAGAAGCCCTAGCATCTCTTGAAGAATGTTTTACTCTTTCGATTTGACTAAGATGTGGAGAAGCTATGTTAATTTGTTTCCCATTGTAAACTTTTTCTCAAGTAATAATATATGAACAGTCGAGTATGGGTATGTTAAAATAAAATATCATAAAACATCAAAAGTTCTATTTTGGTACAAGTTACACTCCGTTGCAGTAATAAAGATCGAGAGCTTATTGATATTGCTTCATAGCCTGTTCAATTCCATTACCGTACCCTCGTAATTGAAACCTTGTTGCTCGCCAAGATAAACGCCGAAAAACTATTTGGCCCTCTTTTAAGGTAAAGAACATTTAATCAAATAAAAGCGTCCCCCACCATCATCCCCAAAAACTTCGTCTTAGGGACTTACCATATGCATATTGCTAACACGCCACATCGTGGATGGCGAAAAGGGCGAAAAAATGTCAACCCAAAGGAGCCAGAAAAAATAGATGGGATAACTTGGTGCAGTGTGGTTAAAGTCAAAGTTGGCATCCAGTTTCCAGTTTCCAGTTTCCACTGTTGCTGCTGCGTTGCCTCTGTTTGTTTTGGGGTGCCTGCGAATTTATTTATTGGCGCAGACTGGCGTCGTTTTTGCCCTGCTGGCAGCTTCGGGTGGCTTTGGCGGCAACCGTTGGGCAACATTTTAGTGCCGGCTTTATTTACCTGCAGCCAGAGTAATGGGTTAAATAAAAAGCTAACTGCTACCTGCTAACTGCACGGAACTGTGCAGGTGGCACGCGGCACGAGGCACTCGCCGAGACAATGTTTTAGCCCTGGCCTTAAATGCTTAATTGTAAAATAGTTTGGCCGCTAAGCGAGTCTGTGCTTCACTAGCCCTCGGTTGTTTATTCCTGTTCCGGGGTCGCTTTTCTATAGTCGGACTAATAGTGTTTTAATGTAATTTGTGGACTTTGCAGGACGAACGCTGAGTCGGGAGGTGTTGCTTTTTATCGATCCACCCTTCGATTTCATTGGTGATTTCTTTGTTCGCATAAATTAACTTTTAAGTACGGAGTCTTATGGTTTCTGTTCACAGAGAAAACTGATCTCTAGAAACTCATTTGTATTTTTATACTTTTAAATTGTTCTCTTTTTTATGAAACATAAATATTTTACAAAATACATTTTAGTTTTAAATAATAAAAAAATAGTACAATTTTAAACATTTAGTTATCTAATTTGTGGACTTGTAATTTTCTACTTATTAGAGTAAAAAATTTAATTGTAAATAATACATTTAAAATATTTTTTGCTTAGGGCAACCACAGTACCTTTATAATTATAATTATAATATACCGTTATATTATTGAAGTTATAAAGACTATGCGTGATTCGGGAAATTCGGGGACCACAACGGTAGCAAAATCTGCCTATTTTCCCGCCACCCTATTTTGTGGGGATTTTTTTCGCTCGCACCAGCAACAAACTGAGAGCTTGGTAATTAAAGCGAAATAAAGTGTGGATGGGGATGCGGCATCCTCCTGGAAATCCTTTAAATGTTTGTCTAGCTGTTTGGAAGTCATCCTTATCCTTGGTATACCGCTCTGCCCACTCCGCAGAAAATACCGCCCTCCTCAGCTGAGGCCCATTCCCATGTAGATGTTGGAGTTATGGGCGTGCCCTGCATAGTTCTTGTTGTTGTTTGCTATTCATCGTCCTCGCTGGAAGGTTCAGTGATGCACTGAAAAAGTAAACTTTTTTAATACATTTTTAATTAACCATTTAAACAGAAACAGCTAGTTAAACATATTTAATAAAATATTTACATTTAAAAAAATTAATTTTCTGAGAACTCACAGTTCATAGTTGAATTTTAAAATTTGTTAGGTATTTAAATTATTTAAATTTAAAAAAAATAAAATAAATTGGCTTTATTAAAATTACCAATTAAGTTTTCCGTCTTATATATATTTAAAATCAAAATCTAATTGAAATATTTGAATGTTTTTTAAGTGTTTCGTTAGTATAAGCGCACTCGTTTACACTCATAACATTTTTTTGTTTTATTGTTTATGGATTTCGCTGAAAGTTTTCCCTTCAGTGTTGTCACAAACGCAGTTACTTTTGTTGTTCCTGTTACTGTTGCCATAGTTGTTGTTGTTCGTACAACGTAAAATTAATTTGCACAGCCGTTTTTCATTTCGTTTGTCGCTTCAATGTTTAATGTCTGAGTGTGTGTGTGTGTGTGTAAGTGGGTGTGTCTGTGTGTGAGCGTTCCTTGCATATTTTAGCAAGATTGCATTCATTCCAAATTCATCGCTCTTATACCCATCCATCCACCGTGCCGCCCCTTTTTTCCTCCCAGCCGACACACCTTTCGCTTCACCACCTCCATTTCGCTCGGAAAGGAGCTACAATCACTTACTACCTTACCTGGCCCGAAGGAACAGGACGAGTTGGTCCCGTTTCGATAGGGTCTAAGGGTAGATTTATATGTGCTTAGTTGCCTTTGGAACGTTTACCAGCGAATTTATAACATTTTTAATGCAAATTGGGACATGAAAAGAGTTAATTTCCTTTATGAACAAAGGCAGTCAACATTTCGAGCACAAGGAGTCTTCTGCATTTCAGCCATGTTGGACAAGTAGATCCTTGGCTTTCTGTAGTGGGATTTAATAGCAGCCAGTGATGGGAAGTGGCCTATTAAAGAAATGGGTTGGCATTTTTAGTTTAGAGTGAAAGAGTTGTTTTACTTATTTAAACATAATACAATATTATAATGATTCTAATTAACGCAGCAATATAATTATAAGTTATTGAGATTTACCAATTACGAATTTTGTCAATATTTTATTTTGTGCACATTTGAAAACGTGATTTAGTACTTTCCTATACCTTTTATACCTTTAAAATATAATTAAAATTTAATTGTTATTGTTAGAACGAATGTAACCTTCTCCTGTTTCAATTAAAAGCTAATAATCATTTTAAATCCATTCTATTTTGCAGATTCTCCACGATTGTAACGAATGATTTGTATGAATTTGAAGGCAACCTTGGAGCTGAAAGGATTAAGCAGTCGCATACTTTACGAGCCCAGTAAGTGCGGCAAACTCATTAACATCGAATCCCCATCGAGATATAGAACAGTCGATATATCATTTTACGGGGCTGCCATCAAAATAAACAACTTGACCGAAATTATACCCTTAAGCGGGCTGCAATAGCTGGCAATTTACCTCCTTTTTTTCGGGGCGGGGACCGTAAATTCCGGCCAGACTGGGAGGAAGCGCAAAAAATTTATAGACAAACTTGTGCTATTGCAATGGGTCGGGTTTTTTGGATGGCAGAACTTTTGCTTGAATATAATATTCATAAATTTAATCCGAGCAAACACTTTTCGCGTATTTCGTGCGCTTTATTTTTGGTTTTTCTCTTTGGGCCCGTTTTTGTTTTTATTTGGCCGCCCACGTTTATCACTGAGACGACGTCAAGTATTCCACTTTTGCAACATTTTCCGGGTTCGGTTTGCCCCTCTCGGCCCCTCTCGTCCTCTCTCTGCCGAACTCTCTGTATTTGTGTTTTCGTGGCAAAGAAGAAATAAACAAAATAAATAATTCATAATGCAAATAGGCCAAAACACACAGAGACAAGCCGAATGCCAAGGCAACGGGGAAATAAAAGCCCGAGGCACGATTGCAACCCGGCTAGGAATCAGATCCTGATTCGGACTCGGACTTGTACTCCTCCACTTTGCTCCTCTCCACTCTGATCCTTGGACGACTCCCAGGCAATCTGGCCTGTGTACATAAGCACTTTTCAGGCGAAAGGATTATCAAACGAATCAGGTATTCCGTCCATTGTTGGCATTGCCCAAATGAGGGATCTGCCGGGGACATAACAGGGAAATGCAAAAAAAATACTAGTCCGTTTTCGTTCAAGCTTTCTTAAAACTCTGCAGTATTTTATTATGACTTGCTGGATTAAGAATCTATTATTTAGATAAATATAGTCATCCACTGCTCTCTCGTTGTGTTGAAATATAAACAACACCTGACTAAGAGTTTGCCAGCAAAAAAATATATTAATCAATATTTTAAGGGTCAATTTTAAAGACTTATTAATTTATTCCCTAACAAAGCTTAGGGAACATGTATATCAGTGCTTTACTCTTTCCAAAAACCTAATTTAAATTTAAAGAGGAAAGTTTATAAATTTACCATGTACATGTGTTTCAAATCAAAATCACGAATCCTTTAAGAATTGCAACGAAAACCATATATGTCAAGCTAACTAATTGGTAGTGAGGATTAGAGAAGTTAGTTTGCCTCAAAGAATTTCTCTCTGGGCTAACTAACACCGCTTGTTATCCGAAGCTGTTAGTTCTCCTCCCCTATTTACCAATTCACCCCAACCGAAAACAATGTCAAGTTCGATGAACCGTTTCTCACTGTGCACTCTCATTCCGGGTGAACTTATGGCCCGTGTAGCTAAGCCACGGTTAAGGGTTTTACGGCTTTAAATAGTCAACCAAGGCTAAGCAGGGGCCGCAACATCAGCACCGGAGAGGTGAGAGCGGAGGGAAAAGGGCAACACCGCATATATTAAATAAAAAATGCAAAATCGTTAGGGCCGTCTAAGGGTGATGAGGGTGACTTTCGGCCAGGGCGTGTGCAACTAAAATAATCAAAAAATAAACAAAAAAGGGGAAAAGTAGGTGGAAAAGCCAAAAGAAGAAGAGGCAGCACCAGTAGCACAGAATAAGAAGAAGCGGCAAGCGTAATCGCCAGCCACACACACACTCAGCATGGTAAAAATGCAACAAAATCGGATTAAAAAGTGCTCACGGGTTGAGCAACCGAGCAAAAGACCAAAGCTAAAGCCAAAGGCAAAAGCGGCTGCTAGAACCCCAGAAACACAAGTAAAAACAAAAAAAAAACAAAAAAAAAGTACAAGAAAGGGCACTGAAGTCAAGTGTTCCAACTAGAACATACCTGGTACGTTATGTAATGTTGTGCAACATAAACAAAATGTAACTTCTTTGTCCGCTTTGGACCGGAAACTATTAAAATGTATATCTGAGCTTGCAAAATGTTCTTGTTTTTGTTGTTTTATAAAACAACATTTATTATTAAACTGATCTACTTCTGCATTCCAAATTATATAACATCACTTTCTAGACGTCCAGAGATCCTAACAATCGACATAAATGTTATTGCTAAAGTAAAATAGGGAGCAGCCAACATTTCAAACTTACCAGATTTGTGGTGGCATCCAAAATTTGGACTTAAGCTTCTTATGTCCTATATAAATAAATTTGCAAGTCGCAATATGCTCGTGTAATCTAGCAGTACCGGGTATTATAAACCCGCACCAAAACCTTTTGCCAGCCACCAAGCAAAAGAGATACAAATTGCAGTAAGACGGTTTTTTATAGTTCAACGATGGATTTACGATGTTGCACGACTTTGAACTACATTTGTGGGGGTTGGGGCATGGGGCATGGGGTTTGGGGTTTGGGGTTTGGGCTGCAATGCCACCAAGTCCCCGCGGACTGCTTAAGTTTGTTGGGGGTTCATCTGCTACGGGTGCTGAATAAAACTATCTTTCCATCTATCCAGCTAGTTTGTTAACAGCTAACCAGTCGGGTGTGTTGTTCCACCGGGTGTAACTGTACTTGCCAGCCCGTTCGACCGTTACGGCTCGTAAAAGTTGCAACTTTTTCTCCAGCGCCCCCTTTTTTCACCCCGCCCACTTTTCGAACACTCGATGAACTACAAGTAGATGCAAAAAGGCTGAGGCCAGGCAGTAAGGAGCACATAATACGGCCGTAAACTGGATTGCTACGTCCGCTGCAAGTTGCAACAAAATTGCAGCCATGTTCTAAGCCGGTTTACGGTCGCACCCACTGGGTAAATATTGTGAGAAGTGGGTGGATGATTCAGGGTTTGGGGTCCGGGGTCCGGGGTTCGGGGTTCAGGGGGCGTGGTGCACGCCTCCGAAGGAAATTACGGATTCAAATTAGCGGCACTCAATCTCAATCTGGGGAGAGTTCGGGCCGCCCACTCAACCACCGGCTAATGCGTTTTATGATCCCCACTTTATAGAGCCAACTCACCCGATGCCTGCACTTAAGAAAATCGTTTTACATAAAATCACATCTTCCGAATAGTTTATAGCATGCTCGGAATAATTTATCATTTATATTTTCCTATTTCTGGAAATGATGTCATATAAATGTTTTTTAGTTTAGAACTTTCAAATTATAATAGCGTTATTTTTATTTTTATCCAAAAGGACATTTTAAGTAAATTAAAATTTTAAATTTTAAGTAAATATAAAAGTGTTTGTTATGATATTAGTATCCGCTAATTTTGAACCACTCACTTTTTCCCACAGTGTAGCCCCCTTGCATACCACACACACTTCGATCCGTTCGGCCCACTTTTATGCAATTTAATCAACTTATCGCGTAAAATGCACAAAACGTTTTTCTTTTAGTTCGTCAAGTGCAGCGCCCAACTACCCGCCAAATAACCCCACCAAAGTAATCAATGATTTTTCAGTTTGTGCATTAAAATGTGAAACCCTGAGACCCCATGGCCACCCAGCGAAACCCAAACCATTTCAGCCACATTTTGCTCATTGGCTCTGTTGCTTATTTAGGGCTAATTAAGTTTCATTTAATGGCTGCCATTGGGAGTCGCCAGATGGGGGTTCAGAGGTCAGGGGGTGGCTGGTGGTACTCTGCAGTTTAGCAGTTAGTTGTTGTTGATAGCTCGCTGTATAAAAAATAAGACAAAAGGAAAATAGAAAATTTCCGCGTGCCGCTTTTTAACTTTTTCCAGAGTTGGCAATTGAAAGTTTCTTGCGGCTGTGGAAAGGGGATTTTGGATTGTGGATGGAGTGAGGAGCCGGGTGGGATTGGTATTTATCCCCCTTATGCAATTTAGAGATTTTAGCCGAACTATGGCCAACTTTTGTTTGAATGATCCGACTCTTATTTAGACAAAGTTTTGTTTTTCATCTCTGGCTGACTTTTTTATCGCTTAAGCTGGGTATCGCTTTGAGTTTTCAATTGGTGATTAAAGGTATTTTTTAGTTGAACGGAATGTATATTTATTGGGACTTTGCACAGGTGAATTTTTGTTTTTAAACTTTGTTGTTTTAAAACTTTGTAAGAAATCTGATGATATTAGAAAGAAAAATTCTAAACTAATTCAAATATTCGTTGTATATAAATAATGGGCAACCTAATTAAGCTTAACAAATAGGTTTTATTAACATATTTTTTAACGTAATCCACATAACTAATTTGTTTTTTAATTCATTAATTAATTTATTAATTAATTTATTAATTATTTGCAGTTTGTAAAACGAATGGTATATTTTTTAGCATTATAGTTACTAGTGCCTTGCTTTTTTTATTTCTCTGATATTTCCATACCTCTATGTAAATTTAACAAATCCATTGTGAATACAAATCGAACCAAACAGAAGAACAAAGTAAAGCATTTGCTAATTAAATGAATTAGCTAACCACAAGCCGACCTTAATGTTTCCTCTTTGGATGTCATTAGTTTGCTGCTGTGATTGCATAGAACGAGATTAACAGAAATAGCTGGTAATTTTCGATGGGCATTTAATGTCTGCCTTCAGTATAAGAGACTAATGACGACCTTCTAGGGTCAGATCGTACCTGTCAGTTTCAGCAATTATGGACCTCTAATGATGGATATCAGCCAGAGTGAAGTGAAAACTGCTACAGAGATGATTCTTGGGCCCAGGTCTCGAGCATTTTCCCTTCGTGATTTGAATCATTCATGGCTGCATGCAATCAGCGATGATCTGCCGTATAACTGGGCGAGTTTAATGATTTATAATTGACAGAAAACGCTTTGTTCTGTTCGTCACTGATTGAAATTGAACTGAGATCGAATCGAGCCACTTGTAACGCCAACAAGCTGCCTCCATCCAGCCAGCCAGTCGGCTGGTCATTATTCATAGCCAGTCGGCTAATATATAGATTTGTGTATGAGTCTGCTAAACCGGTTCGTTCGTGTAAGGCATTTCTTTCAAGTGCACATACTGTAGGTTCTCACTCACCCTTTACTGCGCGAAACCAAATCAAATCCACACTTGTACGAAACAAGTTTTCAAACAAACTGGCTCGGCCGGCCATTTGAATATTTATGAATTCTAGTGTAAAAGTTATTCAAAAAAACCTGAAATAAGCGAAACGAAGATTTATATACCCTTTGTGTTTTAATATTTCTCAAACGAATAATTATACATTTTGAAGGATTATACAATTTTTGTTTTTCTGATACCAGTCAAGTTAATTAAACTGCAAAAATGGAAGGACTTTATACAAAATTATCATAAAATATAAAATTGCAATTCCTTAAATAGAAATAAGGGTCACAGAAATTCAGGCATTCCAGTCTGTAATCTGATAGTTCAGTTTTGTAATCAAAAGTACGTTTCTATGTGGGCTTTAACGATGAGCTGATCAATAAATATACAGTGTTTATAGGTACTGAGCATAATTATAATACCTACTGCCAGTGCAATAGAAACACATATTTGAGGCTAACCCAAACAAAATCAACAATTGTAAGTCGTGTTCATCTTTATTGGTTTTAAGTGGTTTGTTTGACTTCTTCATTCACACCTCCGATGGAGAACGAAACCATAAGTAATGGAGGTACTTAAAAATGCTCAAAATAAATGCCTGGTAAATAACGCGAAACAATTAACCGAGACAAAGTACTTTAAAAACAGTTACAAGGTCAAGGCGACCGCAAAGCCAGTCACCCACCGAACCACTTGGCGAATTCAACAACAATTCAAATACAACAATTCAAAACCAACAATTCAAATACTAAAAGCTGAAACAGCTGTTCCATCCATTTGACGCGGTACGCCTGCGTACAAAATATGCAAATTTGTGAATAAAAACTGTGCGAAATTAAAGAAACTTGAACAAAAGACAAACTGCAACAGCTGACTAACGAAGAATTTATGTTTGAGGCAAACTTCTATAATTTTAATGCAAATTTCTGTGATTATGACGGAATTAATTTGAGTACTTTTACAGGGAGGCAGATAAAGTTTTAAGTTTTCACAGAATGAAATGTCTCAGAATTAATACATAAAATGCATTTGTTTTAAGATTTGATAATTATTAAAATGTCAGAAGCGCTTTGCAAGCAAACTGGCAAATTCAGAAATTTTCCATGACATTCTTGTTCCAAACTAATTATAAAATCCCAAAACAAAATGATTGAGTTTCTCGATAAATATAATTCAATTAGCAAATGCCTACAATCTGTGCTAAATCAAACACTGACTGACATATCAAAATGTATCCGATGACAAACTAATTGAATCTTTGTGTCCCAGACAAAGTAAAACATTTTGGCAACATTGTGGGCAAGGTGAAAACGTTGTTATTTTACACTTGAATTACACATTCTTGCAGATACATGTGTATCTGTCCAAGTGCAGGCAAGGACAAGAGTGCGTATTAGTAATTTATATGCTTTACTTCACCCAAAGTTTGTGCTTGTTCTCCTATATGTAGATATGTGTATATGCGGTGCGGAATTATCTGGCACAGAGTGAACATCTGGTTTGTAAGAGGCTCGTCTATGGGCTCTGGTGAAATATTTGAACTCATGCGGGAATTATTTAAATTGTTCATCTTTAATGCTGTTAATTGTCTGCAATCAAGCGGTTATTTGTTGTTCTTCTTGCTGATGTCCTGGCATGAGTTGCCTTCTTCTCACCGCCCTTGCATATTAATGAAATTTATGAGGACGAACTGGCAAAGCGTTGCTTCATTTCCCTAAGCTGAGGATTCCTTGGACACCGACGTCTTTGTTGTCCTGGGAACTGATGTTCTCTGGTCGTGTCCTCGGTGTACCAAGATAATTCTGCATTTATAATGCTGTCAAATGCATTCAGTGTTGTTTTTGGCTTTCACAAAATTTAGTTAACAGACGTGAAAGCGCTCAGGTGAACGTCCGATAAGTGACAAGATTTGTGAGTCAAAGACAGCTGTGAGAATTGGTTTTCTACCTTGGCTGTATATTGAAAAGCGGTTGATGTGATAGACATTTAAATTTATTTAGGCTACACTAAGGTTTTTGTAGGAAAAATGCCTTGAAAAGTGGCTATTTTTTGTTGAAACATTTTACACTAGTGGGGTAGTATTTGACCTTAAAAAGTGGTAAGAAACTGGAGAACTTGTTCTTACAATACATTTTAGTTAAATAATTATCTTTTCTATCGCCCATTCAAAATGGATTATCCCTTACTACGTTGTAAATTGTCTCCCACAAATTACTGCACGAATTATTGAGCAATTTGCTATTATACTATCGAACTTCTAAACAGATATTTAGGCTGTAATTTTGTGCAGAATCATTTGACACTTGTGCAAATTTAATTGCATTATCGTTACTTGAGATCTGAAAATTTCCTCTATTGTTTTCAGGCGTATGTTGTCGGCTATTGGACAGAATAAATAAGATAAAGAAAACCGGTTTTAAATACGTATCCGAACAAGAGAATATACACATATCAAACTGTCTATCTGGATAGACGTACACAAATAGACATTATTTAATTTGTACTTATTTATTTGACCGCTAATTAGGAAAAAAATTAGTGCCGCAGTTGCTATCGCATTATTGATGTGCCACATCTTAAAGCTTATTTTTATTACTCATCAATTATGGTGGCTATGGGCAATTTTATTTGATTTGATGTTATTGAATCTAACGTCTTATTCCGAACCCTTTTGGCAGCATCATAAATTGCGGAAGATATCTGCAGTAACCATGTCTCTTGCTCAAAAGGGGTTAACAAAATGTCTGTGAGTAATAAACATTTATGGTTGCTAATATTGAGTACATTGAACCGGCGGAGTGAGATAGTGGCTCCTAAAGGGGCAAGTTCAAGACACATAAATTACATTTGATTATCAAAAACAGTTACCAAAACTACTTACAGCCATTCTCATACTGACTGGCATAACTTTGAGACCAGCCCACAACACAGGGCAAAAAAGTTGAATAGATGAGAATACAAAAGACGCCCACAAAACTATGTCAGTCAGTATCTTGGCTTTATCCCCCTCATTTTTCACTCCCCGCCGGTTCGATGTCAAGTTGCCTTGTCAACGGCAAAGTTTTCCCCACATATCGGGGGTGGCTGGCGATTTTCTTGGGGTTTTCAGTCGGGTTAGTGAAGTGTGGCGTCTGCATAATACGCATTTAGGTTTCGGGCGGACGGGTATAAATTTCACTTTGTATTTCGCTGGGCCCATATTTATTTCGTCCCCTGCCTTTGCGGATTTGTGTGCGAGTATTTTCAATTATATGTACATATACACACATTGGTACACACATCCACGCATGCATAAACAAAGTAACAACAAAGTCGACAGGTTGAAACAGAGCGCAAAAAGCCAAATCGGAAGGAGAATGAGAAAGGCTGGCAGACAAAAGTTAACAAAACACAAAACCAATTTAACTTCTTGATTTTTGGTTCATTTTCATAAATAAGTGAAAAAGCGGCAACAGCAGCAGACGGAGCACAAGTCCCCGGCATACGGATATATCCCTCGAACAGGACCCATTCCAGCTAACCTTAATGCTTTTGCACGCTCTTACGCCTTGACACAGGAAAATCCCCGATACCTCCCACCCAAATCCCTACCCGAAATCCCCCACCCATTCGTCCTTGGTGTGCACAGAAAAAAAATGAATAAAGTCGTTCATGGAACATATTTGGTAGTCGTATTATTAACAATTAATAATTAATAAAGTATCATTTTAAGTTGTTCAAATTATTTGTTCTAATTATTATTTCTAAATTATTTGAATAATAATAATAATTTGAATACTTAAAAAAAAGGGAATTAAAAAAATATAGTTAAGAAAATATTTTGTTTCACATTTCTAATAATCATTTAGATTATTTTTTTAAACAACATTTTTTTATTCAAAATTGTAAGCTATTAAAGATAGTGGTTATATATTTTTGGATTTCGATTGTTGGACTTTTCTGAAAAAGTAAATTAGTTTTTTATTCGAATGATTTGAAATCAACTTACTTTAAATAGTGATAAATTTTATATAAAAGTTGGACAAATCAGATAAAACTTTTTGCTTAGTGTAGCTTTTCCAAGCATCATCAGCTGCTTTTTGTGTGCTCATTACGGCAACTTGACATTAATAGGCAGCAAACAGCAACACAAACACCCAACCATACAGATAGGAATATATATATTACATGTGTGTTTTTGCACACACCCACAAATACAGTGAATAAATAAGCCCTGCTGGGCTTTCCTTTCCATTGAAAATAATTAAATTTTCAATTATAATCAGGAGTAAATGCGGGAATTTCTTTATTTTGTGTGTCCTTTTTCTGGCTTTGACTCTGTTTTGGTTTGTGCTGGGATTGGACAGCGTGGTGTTACATCTATATACGTGCATATGGTATATTAACGATGTCGATATGTTGGAACACCATTAAGTTTAATTATCCTTTTAACATGAATTACCATTCATTTTTAGTGGACAGCAGTTTTAATGGTATACAAAATTATTTTTTTTTTTATTCTATTAATAATACTTAAATGCTTACCACACAAAAACCTTTTTATTTTATTCTTATTAAAACCAATATTATTATATTTTGTTTTAACATTATATCAATAAAAAGTAAAATTGAAATACCATAAATGGGAAATTAAAATATTACAAAATTTTTCAAGTTTTATATATATTTTGTATTACCTATAAAGTATATTAAATCATTGGCTACTTTCTCCTTTAAAACATGACCATATTGCCAAATCTAAATATATTTTTTTTAAACATTGTTATAAATGTAAAGTTGATATTGAAACTAAGTTCACTGAACAGTTTAGCTAAAAAAAAACATATTTTCGTTGCATATTTGCTCTGCATATTTGAACTATCATTTCAATTCGGTAATTTTTTGTGTCCACATGTGTGGTAGACAAATGGGCAAGAAAAAAATGTAATTTCCATTTGTGTTCCGTTTGGGCTGGCATAATGTTGAAACTTTTTGCTAAACCGATTTCCATTTGTAAACAAAAACCTTGGGTTCCGTCTATGCTCTGAAATAGTATTTGCATTTTGTGCGTTTCAGTGCGGGCGAAAGTTTATGCCGATTCAGCATATTTCCTACATAGAGTGGAAAATCTAATTTTGTATTAATTATTATTCGCACTTTTATGTGTGTGTGGGCAGACTGGTTTGTGTCCTTTGCTCCCGTCTGCTGAAGTGGTCAAAGTTTTATTGGCTTCTCTTCGGTTTTTGTTTAATTGCTAAATACCAGCATGCTGTGGACCAACTTTAACTGCAGACCAGTGACCAACGTCATCTGCTTGGTTTGGCCTGGCTGCTAGTTCAAGACAAGAAAAGTTGTTTATGGCGCAGGTTGAGTGAGGAAAAAGTTTTCTTATTTACCTGTTGGACCAGACAATACTTTATGGCCTGATGATGATTATAAAGCTGCTCCCCGACCTCGGATTTATGAGTTCTCTTTGAGAGTTGGTGAGTCGGAGTTGATCCAGATTGGTCCAGCTGGTCCTTGCTAAATATCCTTTTTTATGGGGATGCAGGAAATTGGCTAAGTTCTCTGATAGTTTGGTTCGGTCTCAATAATGTGGTTTTGGTGTGTGCGGGTGGGTAGACAGTAGGGGAAGTCAAAGAAATTGAACCATACTTAATTTTTAGAAAGTATTTATAGACGTTTCTAAGATGTTGGTAAATTTTTATAATTAAATATCATTTTATAGTTAGTCAAATAACTAATTAAAATGAATTAAATTTTCTTTAAATGTATATTTAATTTGACAAAAAGATCTTATGAAAATATTCCAGAATTCTAAGCTCTAATTTGAATTACGTAAGTTGTTATTTAATTTTTATACGGCCAAGGATTTTCTCATAACAATCACAATAAAAATGTGTTGCTTAGACGGAATTGTTAAGTATTATTCCGCTCATAAACCGTCTCTGATTGGACTCTGTAAATTATTGTTTTCACTCTCCGAGCCATTAATCGTTGTACATAATGCTTAGTACGCCCAAAGTAAATACTGTCTGTCTGCACAAGAATGATTTCCCATCGATTATGTCTAAGCCCCAAGAAGTCCGAATGGCTTATCAGTAAATATTCCGCACAAACAACGGAATGAAAAGATGAACAAGGACACAAAACAATCGAGAACCATTTCGTCAACGTTCATTTGCGATAAGTACTTGTTGTACGGATAAGTTTTGGGCTATGCCCGAAACTATCAATATCGCAATATCATTTAGCGCTAATCCCCGATACAATTTGGCCATGTTAATGCCCCGACAGCTGACCCGAAAGACTATTTCAACACTTTCAATCAAGCAGGGCCAAAAAGGTTTCCCATTCATTTTCATTTTAAGACGCCAGACATCAGCTGCTCCCTTCGGAACTTTTCTCCCGGCTTCATCTCTCGCCAAATTGTTCGTTGTTCGTTGGTTTTGTTGGCTTAAAGCTGCTTTTCAAGTGGCTTTCGGCTTTCACCCCTCTGCTTCTGGCCTTCGGTTTTGCTGGCCGTTTTGAAGATATTCGCTTATAAGTTGGAAAATAACAAACATTTTTGCGTATTTGCCTCGGTTGTTGCTGTTGGTTGCTGGCCGCTTTGACTCGGTGTCTGTGGTACACTTGTCTCTGGAGCTGTGTTGGTGCAACAAAAGCCAGCGGGAAAATCAAATAAGCAACAGCCAAAACATCTTTTCAGCAGACTCCGAAAGAATAAAACTTGGAGCAGAGGAAGGCTAAAGAAGCATGCAGCGCAGCCATCAAAAGCCGGAAACTAAAATTTTGTGGCTGAAGTTAAGGCAACGCGCACAACTTGTCGATTGTGCGTTGCTTGCCGCTTTTTTGCACAGGGAATAAATATTTGGAAAGCGGATTATAAATTTGGAATTTCTTTTAAAAATGGCATTCTAATTTTCGTTCAATGGGCACCCTAACATTTACAAATTTGTCGGCAAGGAAAACAAAAATTACCAATTTCCTAAGGATTCGCATAGCAACAGACTTCGAAATGATTTGTTACTTAAACAATTTGTATTATCTTTAATAAGCTTATTTCTCCTTCCGAACAATTTGACTAAATGTTACTTTTTATTGTCAGATTACAAGATAGAACCTTAACACAATTTAAAGAAGGATAAAGGCTTTAGGGACCTTGAAACCAGATTATTAATTAAAAACTCTTAGTACAAATAAACTATAGCTTTACAAATATATTTCGATATATGTTTCAGTAGTTTTCTCCGAGTGATTTTCATTTTTCTTTTTTCGTGGCGGCGGCATCAAAACTTTGTTGTTGCTTTTTTATAGAGTTTTTCTTTTTGGTTTTTTCGATTTATTTTTGCTAGCAAAAATCGTGCCAACAACTGATTTGACTGAGGACTTCCACCGCACTCACTGAGGCGGTGAGTGGAAATTCGGGATCGTAGAGTAGTGGGTGGCTGTCTGTTCTGATTTGGTGGGTGTTATGGGCGGCGCTGTGGAAATGGGAAGTGGGAGGTGTGAGGCGGCAAGGCTGGTTCTTATTTAGTTCTTTGCAGCTACTTTGGCACTGAGCGAAAGAACTGTATCGCATTTTGAGTGAAGGAATTGTGATGGGTCAGTGCCAATTCTGCAGTTTGGTATTCAAAGTTTTGACACATGTTTAGTTTTTCGTGAATGTGTTTAAGAGGTCGTTCGTCAAACAAAGCAACTTTGTTAATATCATATTCAAATGCAATTCAAATATTGGTGACTATAAATCAAGTTGCGTATTATATAACTATTGACTATTTGGAATCCACATAGGCATAAAATCATTATTCGATATAGGAGAAATAAAGATTATTTTTATTTTATATAAAAAATATGTATACAAAACAAATTTTTCATTATACTCATCAAATAAAACTATTACTTATTATATAACATAAACATTTAAACAAATACATTTTAAAATTAATTAAAATTATTACACCATTAAATAAATGAGTTACCACCGATACGTTGATATTTAAAAAGTTGAGATCGCAAGTAAATATATAAAAATCTAATAGAGCTGAACATATTTTCCTCTATTTTCCGTGCATATTGGAGTCATCTATCCAGACACCAACTTCATGACGTTGAAAATGGATGAGGGAAGTGCTTGGCACTCAACCAACTACTTTATTTGTGCTTTTGTATCTGGTCGCGTTATTATTTAACTTGTGAATGCTCTCAATGATGTGTTTTTCTCTGCGTACTTTATGCTGATTTCGCATCAGCTCTTGGGGCCATCTATTGTGTGTTTGGATTTGCACATTTTCAACTGGCGGAAACACACAGGAACACCCCAGTATCGAGGGTAGCACGCGCCACAGACGGCATCTGGTCGAATGGCTTGGCGTACTTTTAACTTTGGCTGGCCATTTGGTGAGCATGTTTTTCTTTTCCATTTGTTGACGGTCCGAAAACAACTTTGGCCGCAAAAGTTTGTTTATAAATCAACTTTTTTGTTGCTCCGCAGTGGCGCGGGGAACTTTTCTTTGACTCTAGCTGCTTGGCTCCCTGCTTCCATCCATCCATCTCCCAGTTGGATAGTTTGCATACAACGCTGCGTATGCGCAACGTCAGCGAGTCCAGCAGAATGCACTCGGCGTTTGGGGAATTTCTGTACGAAATTTACATTCATTTTGGTGCAAATTATTGAGTAAACAGATTGCACCTCAGCACCTAAGTGGGTGAGAGCTCGTTCTGGAAATATTCGCGCATTTGCAAGGACTAAGCAGCAACATCTTTAGTCCTTTTACAAATTTCCGCCTTCCCCTGTAAGCAACAGTGTTCTGTAGTCTGGCGCATTGTTTTCAGTTTTTAGTTTTCAGTCTTCAGTTTTGTGCAAAAGTTCTTCTTCAAGGCGATTATGATCTTTGCTTAATGTAGTGGAGTCCCCAAAGTGGTTTATCCTTTTAAAATGTGCTTGTGCCATGAATGAATGGCCCGACCGCATTCAGCATTGCGCAACATTTTCTTCCGGAATTAAAATCTAATTTAATCCCTCAATCCTGTCTGTATAAATAAACCATTAGTTTGCCACTTTGACTGATGGCCTGTCCCTCCGGTTTCGTGATTAAACCTCACCCAAAAAAAAAAGCTCGAAACGAAATAAAACCCTTTTCTCATTAAAAATCGACGAGCTTCAAAATGTTTTGGCAAACAGAAACAGTAAAACGTGTTAAAACCAAATGCTATTGGCTTTGCCCGTCCAACAAGTCTGACAACGCTGACAACTGACTGAAGATGGCCCGAAGCGGAATGGGTTTTCAGTTCAGTTCAGTTCAGAAACGGAGAGAAATATCTACTTCCTGCATTTCTAACTGGCCAAGTGACGTATCATGATTAATTATTTGCAGGGTTGAAGTGTTTTTGAATCAACAATTTCGATAGGCTGACATTTAAATATTCTTCACGGGGTCCATAAATTGGGAATAAATGTTTTTCGGTACGGTTGTCAATACCACATACATTTATTTGAAGACGGCTTAAAAACATTTGAAGTTACATAAATGTAGAAAATCTTACAAAGCCCAAAAAAGAATTAATCTCTTTATATCTACTAGTTTGTATTGTACGACTTCTTTTGTATTCTTAAGGCTGCATTTGAAAAAAGTATCATTACCGTATTAATTGATAAGAATATTGTGCTTAATTAATTCCTCACAACTCTTCAATTGGGAAAGCAGCGCTTTTAAATTGTCATACTTTAAGTAGTTATGATCTTATTAATTTCAAAAACTTATTTTCGTGGACTTCAAAAAGTCTTTCCACTTTATAACAATTTCTTCATAGCCCAACAGACATCAACTTCTTTCTTTCGTTTTAATTAAAAACATTTTTTATAGCCAAAACAAACTTAATGCTCAACAACTTGTATTTACATTTTTCATTCTGTTTGCTGTTGTTGTTTCGCTCACTCATGTATTTATTTGTTCATTTTCTGAAATGGCTTTTTGCAACTGATTTCAGGCAAGATGCCTCATTTTGTTTTATGTCCATTTTTTGCCATCGCCTGTTATATTGTAGGCACAATTGTTGCTGACAGAAAATTAATTGCATTTAATCAGTACGAGCCAAGTTCAGGGTGAACCAGCGACAGAGTCAGTTACTCGAAAACGTTAATGTGTTTTTGATTAATTGTGCAGACGGTCGGACAATGGACTTTGATTTGCATTTTACATATTTAATTAATAATCCAAGAATAGGCCTAAAGGGTACGGCTAATTGGTACAAATATTTATATGATTTCAGCTGGCAAAAGCTGTACTTGTGTTATTGTAAAAATTAAATAATCAATTGTTGTATAAGAGCATTACACATTCGCCTTTTTATGCAATTTTTAGTTGCTGAATTTTACCAAAAGCTATTAAATGATTTTAATTAATTTGATTAAGGACTGCAATGAGTGAGTTTTTTTTTTATATTATTTTAATTTATCGGCCTTAAAGAAATTTAAATACATTTTTTACCACTCAGTTTGGTATTTGTTTATTAAACAATTGTTTCGTGTCAGCAATGGGGGACAAAGTAAACAGCTGCAGGGATTACATTATTAAAGCGCATCCGTCGAATATTTATAATTATAAAAACAAGAGAGAACGCTATAGTCGGGTGCCCCGACTATCAGATACCCGTTACTCAGGTAAAGGGAGTGCGAGGGAGATGGAGATAGAAACTTTGATCACGCATAACTTTTTAACGAATGGTCCGATTTGAAAAATTAAAATTTTTAAAATCGTATATAAGCGATTGTGGGCGTTAAAGGGGGCGTGGCACCTTTTTGAAACAAACTTGCGCTGCGTAGGAACTCCTAGAATCTGCATGCAAAATGCCAATCTTCTAGCTTTTATAGTTTCCGAGATCTCAGCGTTCATACGGACAGACAGACGGACAGACAGACGGACAGGCGGACAGACGGACATGGCTATATCGACTCGGCTAGTGACCCTGATCAAGAATATATATACTTTATAGGGTCGGAAACGCTTCCTTCTACCTGTTACATACTTTTGCACGAATACAATATACCCTTTTACTCTACGAGTAACGGGTATAATAAAGACCTGAGCAAACAACGACGGACTGCAAAGTGAACAAAGTAATGCCCACCATTGGATTGACAATAAATTAAATGTTTCTTCAGGCCTTTTAATTGCCTGCGCAAATGGAACATATCAAATATGAATAAGGTTTGCTCACACATAAAGAATGCATGAACAACTTTATTGAATAAAAAAGATTACAAGGCATACTCGAATCCAAAGTTATGACAGCATGGATTTTATCCCGTGATTTATAATAGCATTCAAAGTTGGATAAAGGGATAATCCTCACTGTCTGAGACATCGGCAGCGTCAAAGCGCATAAAAGTCGATCATCGAATTTCCCGCTGCTATCGGGAAAATCATCGCCAAAACGTGGAAACTTTTCCATTTTCCGTATTTTAATTGACGCGCATCATGTCAGCGGAACAAAAACCTGAGGACACAACACGGAAACGAGTGGGAGGTGGATATGAAAGTGGGTCTGCCAGTGGAAATCGAGGGTGCTGATCGGTGGGCGGGGAGCCCTGCCATAGTTCCGCAGTTAGCGAAATCATCGATAGATGACGCGTCGGCGGATGCTTGGACTTGATAGATTGGCAACAGGAAAAACTAAAAAAAAAATTCCAACAATATGGGATGCCAAGGGGCAAGTAGATCGAGCGAAGCCCGTTATTTCACAGTTGCCAGCACAAAATGCAGTTGACAGCCACCCGCCGACATGCAAACGATGACGGCACATTGGAAAAAATAATGAAATCTATACAAAAGTTCCGACTATTTCACACCCACTACTATTATTCGTGTTTCGAGACCATCTTCACAAATTAATTGCAACGCGAACGTGGTTACTGCCCACCAACTGATTTTAATTAGAAGTTAGTCCAATTAGAATGATGCAATAGGTGGTTATTAATTTAGTGCTGCAAACGGGAAGTTATAGTTTTCTCTTCCGTGAGAATTTAAAATAAACAAAAGCATCAATATTTATGGGAATTAAAAACAATTAAAATATAATGCATATTCTTTTCATTTATGTTAAAATTACCAGCAATAAGTTATAATTATTTGCTTACATTTGTATCATGTTTCATTTGTATAATTGTTTTAAAATTAATTTAATTAATTGAAAATCATTTACAGGTAAATAAGTTTAGTAAGAATTTTTTTGTGAAAATTGATATTAACAGTTAACAACTCAGAAACAAAGGCTTTGTTATTTCTTGAATAATTCTTATACAGTTTTTGAACGCACTCGTATTTTCATCCTGCCCTCTTTAAATCATAAGTGTGGGGTGCAATAAGAAGAAAAACATTGAGCGGATGCTCGTTGGCTGAGGAAATGAGAAACTCATTCATTTGGCAGCGGCGGCGGTGGCAACCCACCTACGCACACAATCACCTTCGAAAAATCGTTGACATGTGAAATTTTAATTAAAACAAAAATGAAAATAATGCAGGGAAAAGAAACAAAGAGGAGCAGCGCCAACTCTTGTATAAAGTGCAGTTACAATAACGAGAATGCCAAACGAAAATGTCAAAAATATCAACAGCATAAACACACGTCACCAAACAGGAGGCGGGAAATGTGGGAGGTAAAATAGGGTACACTAGAAAAAATAAAAACTTTAAAATGGTATAATGGTATAAGGTATTCCGTTAGAATTAAAAAGTTAGAAACTAATCTAGAAAAGGAAATTCTGACATATTATATTGGAAAAAGTTTTGAAAAGTGTGTTTACGTGCAAAAATATTATTGTAGAATACATTCTAAGAAGGACGACCCTATAAACGTATGCCAAATATTTAGCTATGGTTGATGGATGAATAGACTGAAAGTCCTAAATAAGAACTAACAAATTATATGGAACACCTTACCATTATTATTTATTTGACCGCCAAATAGGTATAATTTTGAAAAACAAGGAGCAGCTCTTTCTGAGTGTATGTGTGTGTGGCACAAAGCTTTTAAGTGCTGTCAGCACGGGAAAGAGCCAAAGTTGGTAACAGCAAAATGGCTGCCTGCTAACATCTTCAGTGACTGCAAACTGCAGCTCATTAGCACCTCGTGGCGCTCACACAGATACACACCAGCACTGAGACACGAACTTGGCACTTTCGGTCGCGGTTGACTTTCCTCGATGACTGCACTGCCGCCAGGCCTCTCTTTCATCCTCATCCCTAGATTGGGTTTCGGATTCACCTCCTCCACTTTGGCATTATTGCCGCAAAACTCTTTGCACATTGGTGCGGAAATTTTGTTGCAATGAAGTTTAGCGCTGAGTGCATGTTGCTCTTGAGCAAAATTAATGTAATTGCTCTTTGAAATCATGTTCGCACTATTTTCTTTCGCTCTTTAGGCACGTGCTAAAATTGCCGAAGTGGCTCATAATTATATTTTCCATCTGCCCCATGCCAGATTATTGCTAATTAATTTATATAATTTTTATAAAGAAATTAGGACAGAAAATATAAGTTTGCTTTTTGTGTTGTTTTATTTTATGATTAACGTTTTGTATTAAGTTGACTTACAAATAAGGGCACTTAAACATTGCTGAAATAAAGCAAATTGATTGTTACTGATTATACTCGAAGTCACACGTTGGTCACAGAATAGAAAAAAATAGATTTTTTAGATATTTCAATAGAATGAAGTTATTAAATCCAAGGCATTTAAAAAAAAAAACACAATAAAAGGAAAACAAATTTGTTATACTTAAATTCAAAACATAACAAAATGCATCAAAACAAAAATACAGACTAATCTCCTTTCACATTTAGGTCCTTCATTTCTCTATTTTTATTTTATTTTATGACAAACTGATGTCTTGCTCATTTTTATAATCCGCATAAACTTTCTTCACATGCTTAAGAAAATAGTTTATCTATTTTGGTGTATACATTCTTAATGTCTCAGTTGATTTTCAATGGCGAAATTAGGCCATAAAAGTTTTGAGAAAACTAACACCGCATTGCGACCGGAGCTGACCAGTCCAATTCCACCACTTAGAAGTTGGTGTTCTGTCACAAATGTCCGTAATAAAAGTTTTCGTTACGTTCAACTTTTATCCTAGACTCCTTCTTTTTCAGCTGATGACCATAACTTGTAACACTTTAGTAAGAGCCACCCATGCAGTCAGCTGGTCTCTGATATTTCCAAGTGATTAAGTCGTTCACAAACAAAGATATGATGGGAAAAAGAGCAATATTTTTTATTGATATCCGCAGTGGCTGTGTGTGTGCAACCAATTTGGTGCGGAGAACAACAAAAGTGTTGAAACTGCCCTGAAAAAGCCAAAAAGTCAACATTCCCATGGGTAAATTTAATAGTACAACGGGGTATACGAGCTCTAAAGTGCCGCAAGCATTTGTTTTACTTCGTATCTTTTTTATGATTTTTTGTTTTTATTTTTTTTGGGCCAAAAGTTGCCTTGGCTTAGATGAAGTTTTTGGTACTTTTCAGACGGGGTGGCAGAGTGCAGGCTTTTGGGGTTTGTCGGGAAACTAGTAAATCTAATTTCTAACCACACACACACAGCCAGGCAGGCAGCCATGTAACTGCAACCGAGGTCCTTCGAGGATGTCTGAGCAAGTTCGTCAGCGTTCGTCAACTGCAGGAGTTCCTCGAAGCACCGCTTGTTGGCATTTTTCGAGCTTACCGACTTAGCCAACTTGTAGCTGTTGGCCTGGTAAGCACTTCAGTTAACCCAAGCACCCGTCGCCCACATATGTTTGTGGCTCGTTTGGTGCGGAGTTATACCATGTTTTATTTGATGCCAACTACTAGAAACAACTGCCAAAGCCAGCGGCAAAGGCAACTGCAACTGCCACTGCAGGTTGCTCTGCCATGCTCTTTACAACTTGTTTCAAGCTGTTTCGGCGCTTTTAGCTCTGCGGCAGCAACATGTTGGAAGTCTGAAGTGGCCACATCTTTGCTATCAGGAATGAACGCAGATACGCATATGGAAATGCATATGTTTTACCTGCTCGCGGTAACAGTTAATGGCTTGAAAATAACTGAAAAAGTGCAATCTCCCTTTGGCATTATTAATAGTGTGATTTTGATCCCCAGTTGAGTAAAAACCTTTTGGCAATCACTTTATTAAATGCTGTTTGGCTGGCAAATATATTGAAGTTAAAGAGTTTGCCCGAGAAAAAAATAAACCAAGCATTTCAATTTGCAATTTCTCGTTTATTAACTTTCATTTTAAGGTCAATTTTTTAAGTCCATTTTCATTATCTCTTAATTCCACGAAGAAATTCATTAATTTTTTTGAAAATATGCCTTTTGGAAATATACAACATTTATTTATTCTTTTATTTGTTTTTTGTAGAAGCCTACTTGAGATTGCATGTTTAAAACTTGTTTTATATTGCAAGCTTTTAGTTTATATATCAGCTTGACATTAGGTCGGTTTTAATTGCACATATGTTCTAAATAAAAAACAAAAATTATTGAATATGGTATAATAAGAATAATATAAGAATAAGTTCTAAAAACGATTATTGGAATGTTAACACTTTTCTCAACTTCTTTGCTTGGATGATTAAAAATTATTCTTAAGGAAAACGCGTTTCGTATGTGACCAGCTTGCATAAATTCGCAGTTTACTTGGCATATGAGGACGTCTTTAGCTGCACATTCCAGGCTGCCATCGGAGTGCATCTGTCGCACATTCGTTCTGCTGTCTGCAATCACAGCTCGAAAACACCCACACCAGGGCAGCTTTGTTGTGCGTCCTTTGCGTTTGTATGGCCATTTGTGAGCGTGTGTGTGGAGGCGAAACAGAAACGCTGTGATGCCAAGCGCAATGTGCTGCAGTGGCAGTGGAAAGGGCGGCGGCGGAAGTTAGCAGGCAAAGCGGCGGAAATGTAAAATCAATGTTGTTGCTGTCGCCGTAGAACTGCAGCTGGCAGTTCTTCGGTTGGATATGGGTGAATATAGTCGGGTTTTGGGGCTCTGTTCTCCGGCATTGTTGAGGCATTGTTGTCACTGCTCAGATCCCCATGCTGCTGTGCATTTCGTTGTGATTGTTATGGCTGTTTGTGCTGTTGTTGTTGCTGTTGCTATTATTATTATTATTGTGCATTTGCTTATGTGTATGAAAAATGCATAAAAAGTTTTTGCTCCTTTGCCCAGCGAAATGTGCAAACAAAATAAACAATCCGAAAAACAAACTCATGCACACACACATGCGCATGCAATTATGTCAGATTTACAAATACTCTCATGCTTGCTTAGACACAACCCCCTTCCCCTGCGCCCGTGTCTTCCCACTTGGCATTTGCATATGTAAATATATTTTAAAGCAAATTTTGCCTCTACGCCTTCCCTTCTGAAAATTATTTTTTATCATCCTTTTCGTTTTTGTTTTACCGCGGAATATTTGTTTAATGTACCGCTTATGCTATTGTTATCCTTGAGCATTTATTTCTACGGCTTTTTTACCAATTTTATCGAGGGGTATTTGGGTCTGCTTAAGGTTCGGTTGCTTGGCATTATTAAAGTACTGAAAAAAAAATTTATAAGTTGCAAAAGTTTATATATTTCTTTTATTAAATCTAAGCCTTATTAAAGGGTAAAGATGAATTTTAGCAGATTACCATTGGAAAAAATCATACATATTGTTAACTTATAATATTCAGATGAGATAAGTCGTTCCAATTTTCTTTTTAATTGATGCATTCCACTTTTACCTCACTAGAAGTTATTCTTTCTTAGTTGATCCAACTTTACGGGGCAATTTGTGTGGGAATGTCACCAGTTATTAACTAAGATTTTGACATAAATGGTTGGTTGGAAACCGAGTGCAAAAATAATTAAACTAAATAATTAAACTAAATAATTAAACTAAATTAAAAAGAATTAAGAACTGGGCATCTCTGTGTCGAGCAGCTAATATAAACCACACTTTGGAATTGTGCGGCTCTCATTGTTATTGTTCATTATGTTTTGGTCCTTTGTTGTAACATGTTTTGCTTATTCGCCGCTCCCAACTGGATTCTTTCAGGCATCTGTGCTTTCAGGGGCTGATGCCCATCTTTTTTATGTCTCATTGGGGAGATTTTTACATTGAGGTGTGTTGATTTTGTTTTAATGCTAAAACAAATTTGATTTTTTTGTGCTAACGCCAACTCGCTTTTTTCTGTTTTTTCCGGCTTAATGCCAAAAGCCGATTTCCGCGGTTTTTTCTGGCATTTGTTGGGGTTTTTTGTTGTTCTGGGTATTAATTTTAATTACAAACTTCGTCTGAGGGTTGCTGAATAATTTAACACTTTCTTTCACATTCTTTAAGCCCTCGAAATCAGGGTATTAACTCTTTAATCAAGGTGTGTTGTTGCTATAAACC
This sequence comes from Drosophila fuyamai, assembly GCA_018153365.1. Classification (NCBI taxonomy): domain Eukaryota; kingdom Metazoa; phylum Arthropoda; class Insecta; order Diptera; family Drosophilidae; genus Drosophila; species Drosophila fuyamai. The sequence continues at coordinate 1,456,492 of JAECXW010000523.1, forward strand.
AACATTTCCATTTCCCCTCTAACTGGACCCTAACAAAAACAAACAAAAGTTTTGTCTTGTTGTTTTTAGTTGGGCTTTTGTCGCCTTATCGCCCAGCCTAAAAGTTTTGCAAAACTTCTGCCCACCTGGCGTATGAGTAATTTTTTTGTTTGATTATCATATTTCTCACTCAAACCGCCCGCCGCAAAGAGAGAAGCAGGAAAAGCCAAACAAAAGGCCTAAACACACTTTTACCTTCCCTTCGCCAGCAAATGAATGGAAAAAGGTTGACAATGTTCATTTTCTGCTTCTTTTTTGCACTCAAGTTCAAGTTTTCTGGGCAAGAGCAAGAACAGAAATATGCACAGCTATGAACATTAGTTTCAATTTGGAAAAAAAGTGTGTGTTTTGTAGGTCTCTCTGGCTTACCTTGCAGCCCAACACCTTGCCCCATGCCCGCCCCGCCCCCTTTTTGTGTGGCCGTGCGTGTGTTTGTAAGAGCTTGTCGCCTCTGGTAAGTATGCAACACTTTTACTTTTTTCCTCGTACTCCGGGGCGTGTGAAAACAAGAAACGAACAAAAGCTGCTTAAAAACACCAAACCATAACAATGTAAAGTGTTGTAGGAGCTGTCGAAAATATTGTATATACCTTTTCCACAGCGGCTCACAATCTATGGGTTGTTTTGAGGGATGCGGACCTTATCTGGGGCTTTCCGAAAAATATACACCAAAGCTGGAGCACAAGCAACAAGGTAAACATTTTGTGGTAATTAAGAAAAATTACCTTGCCCTAGCAGAAAAAAAAATTCAGAAAAAAAAACCAAAAACAAAAAAAGAAAAACAAGAAAAGCACAACAACAAAGCCCATAAAGTAGTCCTGGCCAAAAGCCGAACACACATACACACACACAGAGACAGACAAAGTTGGCCGGAACGAAAAGACAGTTGGAGCGTCAGCTGTGGGAAACCCTCGTTCACCCCACCGCCACCGCATTTTCAACCCTGTTCTTCGGTCTTTCACCATTTTCTAGTGGCTGCGACTTTTTGGTGTTAACTTTAAATTAGCAGCAAAGTGGAAAGTGTTGTCGGTTGGCTTTTAAAATGTTTTGCGGTGTATTTTATTTATCATGAAGTAGATCTGGTGTGGCAATTGCTAGCCCCGCCTCCTTTTCACTGCCCACCTTGTCTCGGCTGTCATTTGTCTGTCTTGGCCATGTTATAAAATAATGTGTAAATGTCCCTTGCCTTTTTTCATTTATTCCACCACTCTTCTTTTTTGTTCCTGTGTTTTTTGTTTAATTTACTTAATGTGCTGCCTGGGTCCTTTTATGACGCCTTCTTGGGGACTATTTTTCCGCGTTTTTGTCTTTTGTTGTTCATCTTATTTTTTTGTTTTTTCGGGGCTCATTTACCTTGAGAGTTGGTCTCAGCTTTATCATTAATGTGTTTGCTCAGTTTCTTAATTAGTGCCAGGGACCATTCAAAAAATATCGAGTAATAAAATACCAAAGTTCTAAGAAAAATAAAAGGTGGAGATATGCTAATTTATACACTTGATAAATATTTTATGGAATTTCAAGAAAAATTGTCTCACGGGGGAAAATCTGTAGAATGCGAAAATAAAATTATAAAGTTTTAATAGCCCATTTAATAGAGTGAAAGTCAATAAATGAATTAAAACAAGAAAGGAAAGCTAACTTCGGGCGGAGCCGAAGTTGAAATACCCTTGCAGAATATTCCGATTTATATTCTCCAAACTTATTCATTTGATGCATTCTTAACACTCATAAAAAATCCCAACTTTCTAACTTTAAAAACACCAAAGTTATGGCATTTCCAATCGTTCAGTTAAGTGGCGGCTATAGGATATAGTCGGCCGATCCTTATGAAATTTGGTAGGTCAGATTGATTGGCCAAATATAAAAGCCATAGAAAATCCCAACTTCCTAACTTTACAAATCCCAAAGTTATGGCATTACCGATCAATCAGTTATATAGAAGCTATAGGATATAGTCGGCCGATCCTTATGAAATTTGGTAGGTCGGATTAACTGGCCAAATAAAATACCCATAGGAAATCCCAACTTCCTAACTTAACAAACACTAAAGTTATGGCATTTCCGATCAATCAGTTATATGGAAGCTATAGGATATAGTTGTCCGATCCTGGCCCTTCCGACTTATATACTGCGTGCAAAGGATCGAAGGCTGTGTGCAAAGTTTCAATTCGATATCTTTAAAACTGAGAGACTAGTTCGGGTAGAAACAGACAGACGGACAGACAGACGGACAGACAGACGGACAGACGGACAGACGGACATGGTTATATCAACTCAGGAGGTGATCCTGATCAAGAATATATATACTTTATAGGGTCGGAGATGTCTCCTTCACTGCGTTGCACACTTTTGACCAAAATTATAATACCCTCTGCAAGGGTATAAAAACCGTTTGCAATAAATATATTTATTTGTTGTGTTTTTTGGTACCTGAAATACTTCTAATTTAAATTAAACCATTTACGACATATTGAGTAATATTTTTTTGTTTGCTTTCTGGAAAGTTACTTTTTACTTTTTTCATTCAGTCATAGTTAAGCGTAATAATTATTATTATTCTGTTTCTTTTACGAGTAGCAATTAAATATCTTATTCTATCCCTTACCACTAAAACGCAATTATTCCAAATTGCTGCAAAATTAAATTAATTAGGAATTTACACATTTCGCTTGAGAGTTACATTTTTAACTTGAATTTAAATCCCGTTTTCGGTTTTGGCACTTTGCCACATTGTCTTTCAAGAAAATTTAATTAGGGAAAGCGCAACTAAGCTTACCATTTTACCGCTCGAGTCAAAAACGTGTACGTAATTTCATTAACAATTATGACCCAAGCGTTAGGGATGCGCATCCTACATCATAACCCTTGGGTGGTGAGGGGGAGAAAGATTGGATTGATGTGTGCCACTTGACATGCCAAGAAGTTGAAGGAGCAACACATATATGCTGGATGGGAGAAGACATCGTAAAAAAAGATTCAAGGCGCTTACCGCTCATTTTTGGGGTGGCACTCAGCTAACTGTCTGTGGCAGCTCCTTCGCTGTTGTGCTAATAAAATCAAAACTGATTACCACATCATCTTCAACGAGCTGAGCGGAACAGAGCATCCCAGCACGGAGCAGAACACAGCGTAACGCTCGGAATCGAAGCATGCATATCATATTACTCATACGCCACGTTATACAATTTACTTATAACGTCAACGAGCAGAACGTTGACAGCGAACCAAGACGAGACGAGATGAGATGGGAGCGAGCAGCTTTGGTAGTTGTGGCCCAGATGAAGACAAATAGATGGCAACATCGTGGAGGACACGCAAACATCGCCTACACTAAAGCAAAATATCACACAAATTGGATTACTATTCAAATACATGTTAATTTAATTGTGAAAAGAAAATCATAAATCATAAAAGTGTTATTTAATGTTTTTATTAATATATAAAAATGAAATCAGAAGTGCTTCAAACTATTAAGCTATGTATTTTTCTTGTTGCTTATGACAATTGCAAAAAAAAATTAATTCGGCAGTATATCTGCAAAACTTAGGCAATTTTAGGTAAATGTCAAAGGTCTTTGTTGAAGGTTGACTGGTAGTTTTGTTTTTTAAGGATTAAAAAAGACTTAATTTTGTTCTCTTTTTATCGATATTCCTCCTAAATAAAATGATCTGAATGAATTGAATTGAATTACTATTTATATATGTCATGAAAATTCCAAAATAGTTGTTTCCGTGTAGATCACATATGCGTACGTGTGAGTGCAGGATGTGCGTGCCTGGATGAGTGCGCAAAAATGGCAGAGGCAAAGAGCAAAAGCCAAGAGGCAAGAGCAAAAACAATTAATTGAGTGGGTGGCAAGCGACACCAGAGTGCAGCGAAAGATAAATCGTTTTGCAATAGCGCTATAATTTAATCAAATTTGTCACTTTTGCAATTGAGCAACTCGCGAGCGTGAAGACTCCAGTTGCCGCTCTGTTGGAATTTATGAATGGCATTTCAGGGGCATCTAGACAAAAGGTGAGCTCTGGCACTTGCTCTTGCAACCGTAACGTCACCTCCACCTCCACCTTCACCTGAGCCTGCAAAGGTAACTCAATCTTCGCTCCATGGGTGGCAAATGCGTGCTCGGGCATCGCGTTCGCACTTTGTAAATTCAATTTGAAATGCGCTTGATGCGCACAAAGGCAGGTACAAGCCCACCTTGTGCACCTTATGCTCACATAGGAACGACCCCCTTCAGACCTCTCCGATACCCTACAAGTGCCGCCCACTGGAAAAAAGGGGGGAGAAGTGGTGAAGGTTGGGGTGCTTTTCCCTGTCGCTGATGGCCAAACAAATGCCAGCTAGCTAAGCGGTTTGTCAGCGCAATGGGGGTCAGAAAATAGGGAGGCGGATGAAAAACGTCATTGATGACGACCCAGGCAGCAGGTGACCCTTTACCCCTTACCACTAACCCATAACCCCCTACCTGCGGCGATTAGGTGAATCGATTAACCGTTCTCGTAATTGAATACAAGCGCACCAGCCGCACGCACTTCTTTCGCTGCAGTGTACGCAATTTGTTGTTGCCATTACCCGTGGAATGGTCGCTAAAACTGCCAACAAATTCTCAGTTACGCGCTCACGTTCGCAGCACTCACACACAGCTACAAATGCAAACACGGGCAGAAGTACACACTTCGCGCACACACACACACACATAGTACAATCAGCTCGAGCACCTTTCACAGAATGCACAAACCAATTTCAACAAATCTAAACCTTCTTTTACACAGAGCAAAATACTTCCTAAACTTAGTAAGTCTGTAAAGAACTTAATACAAATATTTAAAAAAGGTTTTTAGACTTTTTTACCATTAACAATACCTTCTTAATTAAATAAATATAATATTTATACCCTTGCAGAGGGTATTATAATTTTGGTCAAAAGTGTGCAACGCAGTGAAGGAGACATCTCCGACCCTATAAAGTATATATATTCTTGATCAGGATCACCTCCTGAGTTGATATAGCCATGTCCGTCTGTCCGTCTGTCCGTCTGTCCGTCTGTCCGTCTGTCCGTCTGTCTGTCCGTCTGTCTGTCCGTCTGTCTGTTTCTACGCGAACTAGTCTCTCAGTTTTAAAGCTATCGAATTGAAACTTTGCACACACCCTTCTTTCCTTTGCACGCAGTATATAAGTCGGAACGGCCGGGATCGGCCGACTATATCCTATAGCTGCCATATAACTGAACGATAGGAAATGCCATAACTCTGCTGTTTGTAAAGTTAGGAAGTTGGGATTTTCTATGGCTTCTTTATTTGGCCAATCAATTCGACCTACCAAATTTCATAAGGATCGGCCGACTATATCCTATAGCTCCCATATAACGATAGGAAATAGCATAACTTTGGTGTTTTTAGAGTTAGGAAGTTGGGATTTTCTATGGGTTTTATATTTGGCCAATCAATCCGACCTACCAAATTTTATAGGGATCGGCCGACTATATCCTATAGCTGCCATATAACTGAACGATTGAAATTGCCATAACTTTGCTGTTTTTAAAGTTAGGAAGTTGGGATTTTTATTAGTATTAAGAATGCATCATATGAATAATTTTGGAGAATATTATTTACAGAATATTCTGCAAGGGTATATCAACTTCGGCTCCACCCGAAGTTAGCTTTCCTTTCTTGTTTTAATATAACTTTTAAGGAATTGACTTGTAAATGTAAAATAAAATCATATTTGTGAGAACTATTTTAATAATGGTTTGTAAAGCAAGCCCACTTTCAATTGATTAAAATGTTTGTATTATTTTAAGGCAACGCTTAGTTATAATAGATGAATGAAGGATAATTTTCATTAAAAATTGGAAAATGATAAATCTCGTAAATATCTACTGTGTTTTTAAAAACACAACAATTATATATTTGCAAATATGTCGCGAAGTTACTGTTTTAAGTATCTAAGATACCACTTTTGGCCGTGTGTAACCAACCACTGCAATGTTAAACATTTTATCAGAGCAGAAAAAGAAGGAAAGAGCAAAAAACTCGTTCGAATTTTGAAACAAAAATCCAAAAACGTTGGCCATAAACGAACAGGTATAGGTAACCAAACCAGGCATCCAGCCTGCAGGATATCGGGGCGGGGAAAGTGGAGTGGTAGGTGAAAAGTGGGGGCGGGAAAAGTGGTTCGAGGAACTGTGAATGTTATTTTTCAAACATCAAATGTTCTGGCAACGTTGATGTCAACACGGGGTCCAAGGTAAAAGTGACGCTACTTTCAGCTGTTTGCGCTGGCTTCCTTCCTCTCGTCCAACGGTTCCCAATTGGCTGCATTTCCCAGGTCAGCCATCTGCCACGCCCCCTCTTCCCGCCCTCTCTCTTTGCCCGACTCGATAGCTGCCACTGGCGTTTTGCCGGTCCCGGCCATTTATTGCAATATCAAAATGTTTCCTTTCCGCCGTTGAAAATGATTGAAAAATATTCGCTGTCCCGTGGTTCCGCTCTTTAAGTTTCAGTAACACTTTTGTTTGATTTCAGCATTACAGGTGATCTGGTAAATTTTATTAAACTCTTAATTTTTCTGTTTTGCAGGTTATCCTACAAGGAATAATGCTCAGGCTTTTGCTGGTTCATATAATATCGATATGTGTGCTAATAACTAATGTTAAGTCTGGTGTGCCCATTGGTAAGTAGCCCAAAAACTTGTATTTTACTCGAATCTTTAAAAGCAGATAATATTTTTTAAATTAAACATTCGGTCTACTTAGTTTTATCATTGGCATCAATAACATAATTAATACTTTCTTTAAAACTTTAAGGAACCGGCGGACCTTCAATTATATTGGAGAGCAAAGATGCATTATTAACCTGCGTAGTCTCAGATAATTCCTCCAACAACACAGTAATATGGAAGAAGGGTGACGAGATCCTGACCGCCGGCACAGTCCGGGTAACCAAGGATCATCGAGTGCGAATCCTGCACGATGAGAGTGAGTTTTGTACATTATTTAAGGTCTTAACAATTAATAACCAATTTTGTGACTGGTTGTTAGATCCCAAAGGAAAGAACCTGGAGACAGGTGGAGAGGTGTGGGTGCTTTTGATTAAGGGTCTTAAGCCCACCGATTCGGGAGCGTATATATGCGAACTGAACTCCGACCCTGTGCTTCGCAGCATTCATATACTGACGGGTGAGTGGCAAACAAAAGTCATTACACAAGAAAAATTGTTTTTAATTAGCACAAATATTCTGATTTAAACAAATTAAGAATTTCTTTAACTTAAAATTTAATGAGTTATATTATAACAGTAAAATAATTTAATTGAATTAATTTGTTCTTATTAATGAGTTAGTTAGAGAAATACTTCAGCATAGTTAACACATTTTCTGGCTGCTCGACTTAAATAAGATTCAAGAAAGTTGTTATTACAAGTTTATAATTTCGGAAATTTATTTATGTATAAATATTCAGGTTTCAAATGTAAAAAGATAATTTTTCTTTTTAAGCAAACATTTTAATAACTTCCTCTTTTTTCTGTGTCTGCTTAATTAATTTCACGCTTAAACCCCTGACAGTCAAGGAGTTGCATTCGTCGACGGGTGGCCCTGGAAATTCCACGGACACGGCGACCGCGGAGTCGGGTGATGTGTTCCTCCTGCCGCCGCCACTGGACGCGCAGGATAATCGCAGCTTCTGGCGGCCCAGCCAAGTGCCACCGCTGGTGACGCACGACTTCACCGAGTGCTGCGAGCGGGCCAACGTCTCCACCCAGTGCATGGGATTCTGCAATGTGCACAACATCCTGGACGGCACCACGGGCATCGACCCGGAGGCCTGCGAAAGGGACTTCCCCGGCATTGTGCGATGCATGGCCGATGGCCGCAACCATGTGCCCTGCTGCGTGGACAAGCAGATTCCGGACTTGTGCCAGGACATGTGTCGTGGCGAGTACACTCCCTTCACGGACAAGCTGAAGACCCGTGTTTCCTGCGTCCAGCACACTCTGAGTGGGCTGCAGTGCATCCTGAAGGGGGTGCAGCTGATACCGAGTTCGCCCACATTCGTGACGATCGAAAATGTTAGTGAGACGAGTGTGAGCGTGGGATGGACTGCGCCGGATAAGCTGGCGGACCGGGTTTCTGGGTACACCGTCAACCTGACCACCCTGCACAGCTTCGATGAGGACGAGTTGAGCGGCGAAATCGTTCACCGGACGGCCGCCGATTCCCCGGAATCCATAAGCCTTTACACCGTTCCCGCGAACCAGACTCAGATGATTCTGAACCGTCTCAATCCCCTGACCATGTACGCCGTAATGATTACGGCTACCAATGAATTCGGTTCGAGCCTGCCCAGCGAGCGGTTGAGATTCTTCACCCACACCAGCGCCTCGGCGGCGGAATCGAGAGCGGGAACCACGGACAAACAGGCGATGCCCCAACTTCCGGACACAAGGCAGTGCTGCGAGGATAATGGCATGACCCACCGCATGTGTCTGGACAAGATGTGCGACCCGCAGAAGACCGATCAGGCCACCTTGCCCGATTTCATGGTGTGCGCTCCGTGGTCGAATATCACCTTCACCTGTCTGGCCAACAACATCGATCATACGCCCTGTTGTCGGGCTAGGGGAATCCCCGCAGCCTGTTTTCCCCTATGCGCTGGAAAACTGACGTCCCTGGACTTCAGTTTATTCAAGTAAGTTGGGTTTCAAAAAGTGTATGTTTTTAATAAAAAACTTGTACTTTTATTAATGAATGTATATATCATCCATTAAAAGTTACTTTTAGTTCATTTGAAAAATTAGTACTTTAACATTTAGTTAATTTTTCTTATTTACTAGTTAGTGGATATAAAGAGACTTTTAATTCACGGAAAATATGAGAGAAACATTTAATTACAAATAATTTTTTTTAATTTTTGAGTTGTTAAATTTAATAAAATGTGCGTCGCAAATTTTATCCCATAGCTATTTTCATTATTTTTTTGTATAAAAGTTATATATTTAAATGTGTTCACCGACGAATTTTTAAAGTTATTAGTTTGTTGTCACAGTATAACTTAAGATAAACCATGTAATTATGCTTATTATGGAACAATTAACAGTATTAAGATTATTATCATTGGTTTAGCCTCTCGTCCCTTGTAATTCCTTATCCCGATTCGCCTTTGTTTCATATTTTTCCCATTCGCATTCTTCTGCTTCTCATAAAGACGCTCGAGTTTGAATCGATAATCATCAATGAGCTGCTCCTTCCGCTGTTAATGGTTTGCCCAGCCCATCCTCGCCCATCATGTTGTCTGGGAAACCCGTAGGCCGTTAAGCCCTAATATCAATCCCATACCATTCCCATATACACAATACCGCACTCATATCCCGCGCCCAAGCACAATGCTACTTGCTAATGACTCCGCAGGATGAGTTTTTATGCCGAATGCCAATTACGGAGCTCTGCTCCCCTCCGCTCTTTGGTTATTTGCAGATGCCTGCGCTTCATGTCCGAGTACAACAGCTGTCTGTTCCAGGGATACGGCGTACTGGCCGATCCGCCGTCAAAGCTCCGGACGGTGGCCAAGACGGACAGCTTCGTGATTCTGGACTGGAACAAGCCGAAGCGCCTGGCCGACACCGTCAGCACATATCACGTCAAGTTCCGAAGGCTGGGAGTGGGTGATGACTATCTGACCGTGCAGAAGGTATTACACAGTGAAAAGCTATGGACAAACATGTATATCATAGAAACCAAAATTTGTGTTTTGAATAGAGAAATGGAAGAGCAGCGATTTCATAAAGAACAAACAGATATATTTTAGAAAAGAAAAATTAGTTGAGAGCCTTTAAATCTGCAAACTACATTTTTGTTATAATAATGTATATTTTTTAAACAATGTATTATACACCTGAGTAATGTTTTTCATTTATATTTCAAAAAGTTTGGCGTGCAATTGAATTACAAGGTGCATCTCCAAAATGTAGCTGCAGATTTGACTTGGTATTCTGAATATAGGCATTAAACCTATATTAAATCTAATTTGGTTTCTCTGGCTTATCTCGTGTTTGAATATTATAACGATTAAAAGATTTGGAGTTAAATTTTATAGAAGATATATATCTTAAACCAATTCAAACTTCGTTTTCCCATTTTTTTAAAGCAATGAACAGTCATTTTCAATGCTATTTTGAAAAAAATGTTTTGAATTTAAATTTTTTATGTCGATACCTACAATATTGCTGAAGTCTTTGCTTAAGACTATCAATATCTTTTAATGATAAATAGAAATGGTTGTACAAATCTTAATTTCGTTATATTATTTGTATCATTTAGAATATTTATTTGCTTATTAATAAATCGAAAGAATCGAAATCAAAAAAGATAGTTGTCGTAATCCTGAAATGTAGACCTACTTTTTTAATCCTAGTGCAGTAAGCTGCTGTCCCCACAGTTACCCACTTCCCGAAATTGTTTGGCTAATTCATTAAGCTTTGCAGCGCCAGCCGCCGCTGATTCTCGAGGGTCTCGAGTCGGACATCTACTACGAGTTCTACGTGGTCTCGATAAACGCGTACGGCAAAAGCGAGGCCTCCCCGCGCCTGATCACCCGGACCTTGGCGGCGGAGCCCGTCCAGCCGACAGCCACCCGATACAACATGACGACCTGCTGCCAGGCCTCAGGACTATTGCCCCAGTGCGCCCCCCTCTGCTCCTACAACATCCGACTGTCCGACATCGAGCGACTGGGGCCGGCGTGCCGGGCCCAAATGCGTAAGTAACAGCTGGATTTTCGGGGTTTCCCGCCCGGCCATCTCTACTCCCTCCCTTGGAAAACAGTAATTAGCGGCAGGATAGACCAGCCATTGTCCTGTGGACTTTTGTTAATTTAACGAGCTCATTTTGCATTTTTTGCCCCGTCTGCTGCTGCAATTTCGAATATTAAGTGACGCCCTGCCCATTTAAGCATAATGAATTTTCGTACTTATGCAAATCAATTTTTAGTTAATTAGACGGACACAATTCCCGAAAATAGCTAACAGGGATGTTTGATGTTGCTAAATGCATGGCAATTTGGCGAATAGGTTTACCATCAGAGTCTGTTGGTAGGACCATGGCTACTGTTTGACTGGGCTTATGTAGTTTTAGAGGAGTTACTGTGTAAAGTTGTTGGGTATCAGTCAAAGTCAACAAAGCCGTTCATAAGTGATCCAAGAGCTTTGTTTATTTCCCATTACATTTGCTTTATGCTGAAACGTAATTGAGAACGCTCTTGTATACAAATAAATTTGTATGAGTTGATTAAAAAGTTACATGGGCTTGCATATAATATTGTTTTGGTTTAAAATTAGTTACATCTGCATGAAATATACTCTTGAAAGCTTAAATCGGCTTTGCAAAATGCTGTTGCTTAAAGTTTTTACACATATTCAAGATGACAACAAAAGATTTCAACAAATTAAAACAATTTAAAACGTCAATGTGCTATTTTGAAATAATAAATATCTAATCATAATTTTTTTTCGAAGGCTTTAACCATTAAAACTTCTCAAACAATAACTCTTTATTTTAATATAATCAAAGCGTGTCCTAATTTGTGATTCCTTAAATTTCTATGTTTTTGTTATAAAAACACTCAGTGCCAAAAATATCCCAGTCATTCTCAATAATAAAATTGAATCTGCCTCAGTGCCAGCAATGACTGGGCAGAGTTTCGATCCAATTTACCCGTCACCTAGTCAATGATAGGAAATCTTTCGGTTAATTTCCTGTAAATTGCTGCCAAGTTGCCGACTCACGCCAGATCCTTTAAATTATCATCTCAACTGGAGAGGCAAACGGGGCAGAATTGATGAGTTCATGTCACAAATTGTTCCATAACAGAGCACAATGAGCCGTATCTGGCCGGGCAGTTTATGCAAATTTCGCCACAATATTACCGAGTTGCCATCTCATTTGTGCCCATCTGGTCGTTCTAATCCCCAGCACTCCTGGCGCGCTGTGCAGCGGGAGGACGTGATCACAGCCCGTGTTGCAGTCGCCGCGGCGTCATTAACGCCTGCATGCCCCTCTGCCGCGGCGTCATGCCTCTCGCACTGACCACCAAATCGGCGGCTGCAGCGGCAACATCATCGGCAGCAGCAGCAACATCTGCAGCTGCCACCAGCAACAGCAATGCGGCGGCAGCATCATCATCCTCCTCTTCGTCATCGTCAAGCAGTGTGCCCGATTGTTTATCATATGCCGGCAACATTCTGCAGTGCTTCGAGGAAGGTGAGTAGTTACCATAGCAATGGCCCCTGCCTTGCGTCCACATCCTGGTCTTTGTCGCGCCGAGTGCCCGGTGTTGAGATTGGATACCGAGTTGTGACTGCCAGTGAATAAAACCAGCTCATTTCAATAAATTCCCTGCAATCCGAACTTATCTAGGAAAATCGCATTCAATTAATGTAGACATCTATGTCGTATATTTAAACTAACTGAAAAGTATGAGAATTCAAAAGAATTAAATATGAATTCCAAGTGTTAAAAATCTCTGATAAAATAATTGAACTAATAAATCTTTGAAAATAGGTTATTATTAAATCTAAAGAACAAGTTTTAAAATATTATTATCTCAGTTTTTTTTATGATTTGATATAAATTTAAATTATCAAATTTATATAAGGGTTTTTCCTAGTTGCTTATTAAATTTTACGAAAAGTTTTGCTGTTATCCAATAAATTACGAAATATATTTAATATGATTGCTTCGAATAATGGATGAAAAGTAAGATTTAAAATTAAATTCACTATTATCAAAAGGATTTTTTAACATAAGAATTTTTTAAAAATTCACTTAAAAATCATAATTTTAATTACTGAGTTTTCTTCTTACGCGTAAGAGTAATTCAATTGATTGATTTTTTTATATACGAAACTGGAAATATATTATATTTCCCCGAATTAAATGAGTTCCCTCAGTCACTGGAAGTCACAGATATCTACACCACTGGTCGCACCCTGTGGTGGATCCTTCTGCGTGTCCTTGTCGATGGGTTGCCGTTGGGCTTGTGTTTGCAGCTAATTCTGTTTGTTTAATGGCGTGTCTGTGCACGTCGAGTATACGCACTGATGCACGGCATTGTGCGCTAAATTATTTGGTCAATGCTTTGGGGCAAAGGCAACCAACCACAGCCCGGCAGACAAAACCAATATTGGCCAATTAAAGTTGCATTATAAAACAAAACAATGCCGCTCGCTCACTCTGCTTTCGCATATCCCTCTATCAAACAGGCACACAGAACATCCCAGGACCGCCGGAAGATGTGCATGCGACATTTGTGAACCAGAGCAGCGTTAGTTTGGCCTGGGCCCAACCTGATGTGGATAATGCGAACAACAGGAGCACCGGCAACGCAGACGCATCGCCAGGTGACATGATAACCGGCGATGAACTGGCAGCTGGTGCCGTGGGTTCTGCCAATGGGAGTCCGGCTGCAGCTGGAAAGGATGTGCTGTCTGCCGGCGATGCCACAAGTGGGACAACTGGAACGGAGGATATTGAATTCATCGTGCAATATGGCAAAGTCAATAACATGACCATGTACGAGACAGTTGCCAAATTGGAAAATGTGAGTATATACGGGGTTGGACAATAGAGCGTCTCTATCTGCACAAACTTTTCCAGCGCAGAACTACTCCCCACTTCCCCCCTTCTTTCCGCACCTGTAAGTTGGCTCGGAAAAGTTTTTTTCTTTTTTTTTTTGGCTGGGCAGGCTCAGACTCAGAGTCAGATTCACACACACAATGGGGCACTTCATTTGCATTGGGGCCTGCGGGCGGTCGCCTTATTACGATTTGCCTTTTGGGCCAAAATGCTGACATTATATATATTCGAGTGCCAATGGAATTGAAAAGAGCTTACAAATTGCCTTGTCTGAGCGCCGGAGGCCGGGGAGCCAGGACAATAACCGTTTCAACAACTTTCCGACGAGGGAGAACTTAAATTGGTTGCAGAGTTAATGAAGAAGTTCGGGGACAGGAAATTGCTTCCATAACAAGCTAACATATTAGCAGATATTGTGGTCGTTTCCCCATACATGCCGTATAAGCAACGTGAGAGGTTATACTAATTGTTCAATTAAGACATAAAGTGACGGTTCTCTATCCATTTCTCTAATCATTGGGTGCATTAAAATGTGGGGAGCTTGAGTTGAATTTAAAGATAATTCAATTATAGGATAAATAGCTAATAAAAATTAATTGAAAAAATTTGTATTATAATTTATATTAATTGATTGATTAATTAATTCAACTAATTTTTCATGAGTAACTTATAAAAAACGAGTATAGGAGCTAATATATACCATTGTACCTATTACAAAACTGTTTTTTTTTTTTAAAATGCCTATATCTTGGCTAGACCTGAGATTTTATGTGATTACATCTTTGTGACGGATGTATATATAATATATATAATTAAGTCGGTTTTAATTTCTTTTCAATTAATTATCTGGGTGTCCATTTATGATTTTGGAAGATAAAGTCGACCGATTCACTAAGTATCTTTATAAATAAATCACATAAGAGGAAATGATGTTATTAGGCCTCTGAAATGTTTTCATGTTGAATTATTTACCTATATGTTATTTTAAACTGCAAATTTTTACTAACTTTAATTTCTGCCACTAGTTCAGACAGCTATGTTAAAAATTTTTAAGCACACGGCGAATGAGTAATGTTTGCAGTTAAGCCAATTATTCAATTATTTATTTAATTCCCAGGCCATCGGCTAAATCTCCCTAAACGTATATATCGATGGCCATTGTTTATCCAGCGAATAAAATCAATTGGATTTCGCCAAACTCCAAATGAATTTCAAGTGCAATCCTCTCAAACCAGAATATTCAGCTTAAATATATTTTAAAATAAATATATAAACTCTGCCAGATAGTTTTGGTTGGCCAACGCTAATCCAATTCACTGTAATAATCTTTGAACTCTGTCCAAAACATCAATTGAAGGGGGTTTGCCAGGTTTGGATGAGTGTAGAGCTATGGGTAAAGTTTTTGACGCCTTTTCAACTGGAGGGAGGGGTTGGGGGACTTATGGCAGCCATATGTATTGGCAACGTGCAAAACGTGACTATAAACTGGCAAAAATTGTAGCCGATCCACAAAAAAAAAATGATGAAGAAAAAACGAAAAAGAGTAACCAAAACCAAACAACGGGCCAAAGTTGGCTCTGCCATTGGCATTGTTGTAATTGTTGGTGCTGCAATTTTGTTGCAGTTGTTGCTATTTCGCTGTTGCATTTGTTGTTGTAGTTATTGGCCGTTGTTGTCACACATCAACGCGCTTTGCCAGCAGCTGGGCCTGGTTGATGTTGCTGTTGCCGCTGTTGTTGCTGTTGCTGCTGCAGCATCAGCCATGGCCATCAACAGAGTTATTGGCCTCGAAAAACTTGCAAATGCTAAAAAATACAGCAATACTGCAACAACAAAAGCCTGGCAAGAGTTTGTCGCGTGTTGATGCGCACAGAAATGTATTTAAAGTGGGGTCGGTGTTGCCGATGTTGCTGTAGGCATTGCTGTTGCTGTTGCTGCTGGGGCCACTGCAACCTGTCGTCGACGACCTGCCAATGATGCTCCAGCACCAGCGAATCGATGGGAGGTGGTCCCGTGAGATTTGCTAACGTATCTAAATTAATACTAAAATTTTTGAATTTTAAATATCAAGCCTAATATTTAGACTTTCAAACTTTTATAAAACCAAAATTAGCTCTGCTGTTAATAGTAAAATTAATCGGATTCATGGAAAACCAATCGTTGAACATTTTATTTTGGAGTTTTTGCAAACTTCTGAATTCCTATAAAAATTCTTATCCAACAATCATTCAAATTTTTTTTTAAACATTTCATATTTCAAGTTGTAGGTAAACAATTAAAGAATTGGCTTTAATTTTATGGGTTTCTTAAAACGTAACAGTGAAATCTAGTAATGTTCTAAAAAGTTGTTCTTAGGCCAAGTTATTCTTCATATGATTAAGTCTACTATTTTTTATTTTAGTACTTTCTTTTTGTCTATTGTGGTTGCCTTCAACATTGCTTGCTTTTATTTCTCTTCAAGATCCATTGACATTCGTTCGATTAAATATAAATGATTGATCATGAGGTGGGAATCACAGTTTCTATTGACAGCTCAAAAAACCCCCTGAACAATCGTGACGGAATCTTTCATCACGTGAGCAACTCTACACCCGAAAACCAATCGATATGGAAGATACTGTGCGGTGTCAGCTTTAGTTCGATTTTTTCTTATATTCTGAGCTGTTTTTTGTTGATTGTGTTGTGGAAAATTCATTCGCCCTGTTGGTTGCTTATTTTTGTTTTTTGTTTTCTGCTTTTGCTTTTGCTTACTTTGGTCAGCAGTGCACGCAGCTGTTGCGGTCCATGTTGTTGCTGTTGGCTTAACTTGGGGCTGGCTTGGGCTTGGCTTAAATGCTTTTCAGTTTGCCGTTTTTGCGGTGCCACCGCCAGCGCTCGTTGGTGTCAAATGGTTTAAACGCGCCTCGCGACCCCTACTGAATGGGTTATTGTATCGCATATATCTATAAGTTCGTGGCTATCGGCACAGTTCCCCAGCAGCCTGCAATGCGTTGACTCAGTGTGACACTTTTATGGACAAACTTAATTGCTTTTGGACGTGTCAGAAATGTATAGGATGGGACAACGAACCGCTGGGCCAAGACTAATGGCTGGCGAAAAGTTGTGCTTAAACTACCAATCCCAGCCAATATTAAAGGTAATTTCGCCGGCAGCCCGCTGTGTTTTTGCAACCCTTCCTGATTGAATCAGTGCCAATAATTTGGCAATTTCTATTCGTCGCCAATGCACGGCCGGCATTGTGTCACCAGCAGCATCAGCAACAAACAGCCCCACAAAAACATTATTCGAATCTACAGGATATTACATACCATCAGGGGGAGGACCGGGGTGAGTTGGGAAAACGGAAATAAAAGGTTTTCCTCCACAGTCGCTGCTTTCAAATGATTCTCTGTTGACTCTGGCCGAAAACGAACGTAACTTTTGTGATGATTTTTAGTGCCGCCGCTCTGCGTTAGTTGGAGTTGGACTTTTATTCCTATTTGTGTTTGTGTTTGCCAAACACACGGCCATAAAAAACTTTTTAATATAGCCGGCAACTCTGAAAAGTGGAAAAAAAAAACAGGGATCGAGCTGACCACAATGCCAGAAATTAGACACATTAAATATTCTGATACAGCTGTAAAGGATCCAAAGGGGTTTGGGCCACGGCGATTATGTGCTTTGTCACTGCAGTCGACTTCGGCCAAGACAACTGGTAAATGAGCGACCAGGGACCTAGTTTTATGGCCGGAGTGTGACTCCCTTTAGGGGGAAGGACTTCAGATGTAGCAGATACACACTCAAAACAAAAATCGTTTTTCTTAATTTAAAAAACATATTGGAAATTTGTTAATTTTAAATTAAAACGTTTTTTTTTAAGGTGAGATAAATATAGATGTGTTTTTCATGTACTCTGCAAATCATATGCAAATTTGTATATACTAAAAGGTAGCACAACGTTTAAAACTAAGAGCTTTAAGAATTTTACTTAGTTTTAAATTTATATGTACTAATGCTTTCTTTTCGGTGAATGTTACAAAATTGTTTCAAGTTCAAGCTTTAATTTTTTCAAGTGCAGGAGCTAAGTAGCGAAGGACATCACGCTATGCATTTTGAGCAGCTATTCGCTCAAGTAGTTGCTGGGGACTCACCTCGATTTTTAGGAGGTAACCCCATTAATTATTCAGTTAGGACCAGCTCGTCATGCCAATTGTGGCACATTTAAGTTGCGGTTAATGTAATTACGGAAGGGGACTGAAAAAGCAAAGCAAAAGCGACTAACAGGACGAGCAACTAAAAGTCCTCTGGCTGCTATTAGTGTTGCCCTTTTTTTCTGTAGGGGCTGTCGAGAGCATAATAAATCGTTTTTCCCTTTTTGCCCTGACAATCTTTTTCGGCTTTGAATTTAATGCGTTTTAGATAAGTTTCTAATGGAAGGAAATTAGTATTGAGCCGGGCAATTCATTCTCTAGGGCGGTGGCCACTAAATTCTAGTTAGTTTATCGGAGAGTACCTGTGTCAAATGGAAGTCTCTATCTCTGCCTTTAACCCCTGCTCACCGTCTCAGTTTCGGACGGATTCTGGGGTTAAAATGGGTCCACTGCTCGGCATCATATTTGACACAAGTTGTCACAAGCAGGGCAGAGCGACCCCCCCGCAAATTGAGATTTACGACCTGACCCGGGCATGTCCAAAAAAAACAAACAAAAATAAACATCTAACCATAAGCGAGATGAACCTCATACATATTTAGAGATGCTGGCCAAACTGGCAAAATGGCAAACTGGCTCCACGAACAGATGTCCAACATCGCTCTGACATTGACTTACATACTCAAAATGACTCGTTACGCCGGATAAGCTCGTCGAGTGTCGCCGGGGAGGACGGCGTTCGGGGGGCGTGGCACTCAAATCAAATAATTTTAGCGCATTGCCAGCACTAAGTAGCTGAAATAACAAATGCCGGTCCCCGCTGATGATGCTGCTGCGGCTGCTGCTGCTGCTGCTGCCGTACGGCTGATAAAAACAAGTTAATGTTGGCTGCCCCCCAGAACTGACTTTGCTTTAAAAAACAAACAACGCTTGGCCATAAAACGAAATAAATTACTTAACGCGCCGCATTTTTTCGCACTGGCCACGCAGCCAAAAATGCAATTAAAGGCCAAAAACCGCACCGCGACTGCGACATCTGCAAGAGATTAAAAAACGAAAGAGAGCGAAACAACACAGCAGCAACATCATCACAGCAGCAACATTGGCACAGCAGCAACATCGGCACCGCAGCAACATCAGGCAGCCCAGCAATTCAATGTGTAAATGATTGAGATGGGTTTTGAGATTGTAGGGTTTACGAGGTTCAGCCTTTAAAGAACTCGCTAATATTTCCTAAAAACTTGGATTACAAAAAAGAACTTAATTGTTTGTCTTCAAAATAATGTAAGCCAGTTATGTTTACAAGACGTTGTTTGTTTTTTCGATGTGGAGATGTTAAGCCTTAAATCCTAACTCATATGCCGCACAATTCCCACAGGGCAGCGGATCTATCTGCCCCGAAGCTGTAACACCAACAGATTACGCAAACGAATTTTAATGTGGATTTGCACCAAGTGGGTCGTGGAGTGTGATCACATGGGGTGCTGCCCGCTGTCCGTGTAAACTCCATGCATAGACCAGCGTCCGAGATATAGCTGTCAATTTCGAGGATGGCTTTTGAAACAAAATAACGCCACTGGGGACATGGAACTGGACCTAAAGCAGAGATAGCGAAAGGGACCAGCATAAAACCCCGATGAGTTGAATGACTGCGACAATGGCACACTGCGAATGACTCTGATGATGATGCAGCTGGTTGGATGATGTGGAAGACAGGGTGCGGTGTCATTTGGTGGGCTAAATACCACAAATTGCGCTGCGTGGCAGCAATTACAAAAAGTACTAATCATGGCGACATGTCTTTCAGCGAAATCAAGCCAAACCACAGCAACGAGCAGACTACAGCAGAACAGAATGGACCCGGGAATGTTGACCATTTTTTATTCGTTTTAAAGAAACTCGACCGCACTCAATAGAGGGTGTAACAATTTGGGATTAATTGGGAAATTAGAGGGTATATTCAGGGAATTCTGTGGCTATCATACACACTCTTGCAAAATATTCAAAAATAATTATACGAGTTTTTAAGCTCGAGTGATTGAATGATTTTCATAAAAATATGATTTATAATAGGTAACAAAATTAGTATTAGAAGATATCAATTTTATCTGATTTAAAAATAATAAATTCATAAATAAAATTTGTCCAATTTCATTTTTTTTTTAAATTTATTTTTAATTGTGTTGGTAGAAGTTTTTTCATTAATAGCCTACGATTAAAATAATACGTTTCCATCCAATTGGGTATCTCTAATGTCGACCCTTTCACGGTAAATGTGTTTTGATTTCCCTTTATTCATTGCCATTTTCCCACATTTTTTCTCGTTCTCGTTAACGTATCGGCTGGCATTCGCATGCAATTATACACTTAGGAATTGACCACCAATGAGACGAGTATCGATTTGACGAATTTGGATGCGAATGCCTTGTACCGCATTACGGTTGTGACGCGCGGCAAATTTGGCACATCGCTGCCGGCATCGATGTTGCTGCTAAATACGACGGACCAACAACGGGTCAGCGAAGGTGAGTTGGTCAGCTCCACTCCAAAATTATTTGATTTAATCGTTGGTCTTTCTGTTTGTGTGTGTGATACTGCAGTTCGGGGAGAGGGCGTGGCCTGGGGCGCCCCCTCACCACCTCACTCGCTGACAGTCGTGGCCCACAGTGCCACCTGGATGCAGCTCACATGGCAGCCGCCCGAGTACGCCCATCCGCATGAGAGGATTACTTACAGGTGAGTCAGGGCACAGCGCTTCAGGCAGGCACTTAAAAAAATACATCGATTTAAACAGATATATACACATTTTTTTAAAATAAATAAAAATAATTATATATTTTATATATAGGGTTATTACAATTTTAAATTGGTTAAATAACTTAAATTAAACTATGTGGAATATTTTCATTTCATTTAAATATTTAGTATATATATACTTATTTTTGTTTTTAAAACAAGGTATAAAAAAATATTGGTCATCAGAAAATATTAATTTTTAATATTTTTAAATGGTTAACTATATTTTAAAGAAGAACTTGTACCTAAATTTTCATATATTTACTTTTAACACGAGTTGCCTTCTAGTTTATTTAATTTTTAAGGAAAAATTTAAAAAACATTGTTACATAAGCGTTAATTTTGTTTTTTATCGAAACATGTTTTTGTGCTGCGGTCTGGGTCTAAACCTCATTTCCTATCCTTTCTCCCCTGCAGAGTCTACCACAAGGCCATGAGGGCCGAGCAATTCATAAAGATTGAAACGAAGCTGGCCTGGCTGCGGATGAACAACCTGAAGCCGAGCTCGCAGCATGTGCTCTACGTGGAGGCGGTTGGCGAGCGCGGTGAATCGCTGCCCTCCGAGACGCTGGTGGCCTGGACAGATCCCGCCCTGCCCGCCTTCGTGGATGTGAGTGCTCCCAGAGTCAGCAGAGTGTTTATTTTCGGGGTAACTGAGGTGTACTTTACTTGCAGCCCCCCACTGTGCATCCGGCGGATAACATTCCGGAGGGCGGTTCCATGACCATTCTCTGTCTGGCCTTGGGCAACCCGGCACCCACCATCTCGCTCTACGTGGGCGGACATCTGGTGCGGCAGGACACCTCGCGGCACATGGTCACGGTCATCCACAACGTGTCGGCCGACATGGAGCACGTCTCCTGCTACGCAGACAACGGCTACGGAGTGCCCATGCAGGCCACAAGGAGGGTTAACATATGCTGTAAGTAATGCAATTCAGGTTAATTCGCTTAGCTGCCTTATAGTGTCAAGAGTTCTCCCTCAGTATACGAAAAAAAAAAATTGTAAGTTCTGGAAACTTATCAAATTAAATATTTTACATAAATATATAAAAGCGCTTAGTGAAAGATTTAAGAAATGTATCAATGATTTATTTGATTTCATTTAGAGCGATAGCGGTTTCGTTGATTTAAAAATTGACAAGGTTATTGATGATTGATTCTTTGATTATAGTCCTTTATATTAAATATTCTAAAGTATCATTGGCTAATAAAAGTATTTATTTTAAATTGAATAAAAATATTTTCTGAAGTCACTTTTCTGAATAATACAAGTTTGGGGTAAAGAAAGCCATTTTATCCGCAGCTTAGTGACGGTTTTTTTTGAACAAAATAAATACATTATTAATTAAAAACATTATCCCTACAGATCCGCCTAAGATTCAGGCAGCTGGAATTACCGTGGCCAATATTGGCGATGAGATCGAACTGCGGTGCACCGTGGACTCTAAGCCTGCACCGAAGACAATTTTCTGGAGGGAAAAGGATGGAAGGGTGCCCGTCATAAATGGTGGAAACTACTTTATATCCGTCAAAGCCAATGAATCACGGCCCTCGATTTATACGATGTCGTTAAGGATCAGTAAGCTGCAGGCCAACGATGTGGGCGATTATTTCTGCCATGCGGATAATCCCTTTGGGGCCACCACCACGCCGGTATCGGTGCGTATACGCAATACGCCGGCGCTCAATCACAACGTGTCCCAGTGCTGCGCCGAGCAAAATGTAACGATGGGGTGTCGCAGTGCCTGCAGTTATTATGTCGACTTTGATGCCATTGCGGATCGACCTGAGTGCATTGTGGACTTTGACAAGCTGATGAGATGTGCCGCCGATGGGTCGGATCACCGATCCTGCTGTGCGGACGAGCACGTGCCCCGAAAGTGTCTGAACTGGTGTCGCGGAGAATCTGTCCGATCCAAGGAGATATGCAGTCTGCAGTATGCTCGAACCATTGTGGGTTGCTTCGAGAAGAATCGCGACCGATTGCCAGGACCGCCGGAGAATATTGTGGTCAGCGTGGTGTCTGATAGCGAAGTTAGCATAAGGTAAGTCTATTGTTTTTAAGTCCCTATACTAGAGGGGTAATTTCAATTAGTTTCAAAGAGAGGGACAAATATTTTCCTGGCGAAAAGTAAAATAAAATAATATAGC
The DNA here is from genome assembly GCA_018153365.1 of Drosophila fuyamai. Classification (NCBI taxonomy): domain Eukaryota; kingdom Metazoa; phylum Arthropoda; class Insecta; order Diptera; family Drosophilidae; genus Drosophila; species Drosophila fuyamai. The sequence goes on from JAECXW010000523.1 coordinate 1,479,239, forward strand.
GCAAGTAGCGCCTTCTAAGTAATAAATTCATTTTTAGAGACTCTGATTTAATAAAATCTATTTTTGTCGAGTGTCCTACCTAAACAAAGTTTAACCGAGCAGAAGCCATTTGGCTTTAAGCCCCCAAACTATGTGGGACACGTTCCAACCCCCGACTAAGCTCTTAAACACTTTTGTCCGAAGCGGAAGTAGACTCATCCATTTAGCGCTCCAAACCCAATACATTCATTATCCTTCTCTGCGCCACACACACATATCCTCTCATGTGGGTCATTGTGTGTTTGTGAGTGTGAGGCTGTGCCACTAATAGACCGCAAATCCATTAAAGCTGAGATTTTTTATCTCACTTTAATACACTCGGTCAACGTCAAAGGTTGATGAGGGGACTCCAGACCTCTGAACCTGCTGCCGCATTAGATTTTATTAAAATTCCAGACTGGTTGTGCGCCTGCAACAATATTACCGAGCACTCATAATGCGGCGCCGTCGCTCTATGAAAACTATTTCATTACAGATGGGATGCGCCGACAAAGAATCCAAACGCCGTTGACGGCTACAGAATATTTTACCACGAGGCCGCCGTGCTGCCGCCAACGTCGAGTTCGAGTCCGGGTCCGGGTTCTTCGTCCTCGGATCCCAGTTCCTCGATGGAGAACCCCGCAATGGATACCCTGGCCGCCATGAATAATGCAACAAGTATGGGAGGCAGCAACATCGCGATGGCTGCTCTCGAGATACGACGCATCGACGTAAAGGACACAACAATAAGCATTAATGGCCTCAAGAAGGATGTGCTCTACGAGCTGGTGGTGAAGGCTGGCAATAGCTACGGTGAGTTGGCTTGGGAGGCTGCGTGGTGGTCCTGGTCGGGCTTTAATTTGGGGCTTGTCTTGCAGGTGCCAGCGTGCTCACAGATCCGATTAGGTTCACGCTCGGCGAGCACCATGTGACCTCGGCCACGAGCAGCTACTCCAGTGCCGTGGGCACCATCAGCGGCATTGTGGCCAGTATTTTGGCCATCCTCCTGGCGGCGGCGGCCATTGTGTTCTATCGCCGGCAGCGCTCCAGCTACGGAAAGTCGGCCAACGGCAACGTGGCGTTCGAGAATCCCACCTACACCAGGGGCCTCGAACAGGTGCAGGTGTGTACAACGATCGATTGCCATTTTTTTATATCATCCTGTTTTATTAAAAGGGTATCTAGATGACATTAGGGTATATACCATAATATATGGGCAAAAAGAACTAATTTTTCTTGCTGGGAAGTTCGTTAAACAGAACTTGATCATTTTGTTGTAGTTAGATCACCAAAATATATATTCATATATATATTTTTTTGACTTGTACTTTTGGTAAACAGTCCGCTTTGGAAAGATTACCTAAATAACCTTTTATTTTCTTTCGCAATAACGACAAATGCTAAAATGTTTAAGCATAGCTAAGAAATTTCGCGGTGCATAGTATTATTTTTTAAATTTAAGTATTTGTTAAACATTTTGAAGATTTCTGGATTCCCTTGGCACAGTAAAATACATACACTTTTTGACCAGTTTTTTAAGGCCTATAACCAGAATCCTTCTTTAAATCCTTATATATTTAAATCATTATTTTTTTAAGAATAATCTATTCAATATCTGAAATTTCCACAATGTTTTTCTAAGGAGCTTATTTTTACTTAATCCATTTATCAACTTCTGACTTGAAACGCAATATCCCGAACATTTACTGTAGACTTTATTAGTGGATATCATATTGTCGGCTCCGTCGAATATTGCAACCTCACCTGTTTTTTTCTGTTCCTAACTCCGCGTTGGCCAAAGTTTGTTTAGTGATATGATAGCTGTATGTTTTTGTGTATTTTTCGTAGGCATGTATTTACTTATTTTTTAATGTTATAACTGTCAATGTGTTTTTCTACCCCCCTCTAACCGACACATCAACACCCCCGGACATAAACGTATATGAACGGCCATAGCTACCCACTGTCACTTCGGCCATCACGACGCAAAATGGCAGCCACCATGGGATGAGCAGCAGCAACAACAACGGTGGCAACAGTCACAGTCATGGTCGTAATGGCATTGCCGCCACAATGACGACATCCACAACGACAACGGCCCCGACGACAGCGGCATCGGCCACCTCGGCAGGTGTCACACTCACGGGGAACAGGCAGCACCCCCAGCAGCAGCAACACCAGCAGCAGCAACACCAGCAGCAACAGCAGCAGCAGCAACATCAGCAGCAGCCACATCAGCAACACAAGAGTGCGGCAGATGCGGCGCATCACTTCCACAACCCGCTCAGCAATACGCAGTGCAATGAAGTAAATCCCACAATTTATGAAGAGCTCAAACTTGGCCAAGAAGGTGCTGGATTTAAGAAACTTGTGCCATAAACGTAGCACAATAACAATAACAACCACAGAGACAGACAACACATGACAACAAAACCATGAACGAAAACAAACCAAGTATAGCTAGCGAACTTATATATACTATATATATAGAAATATATACGCTAAATGTAGACATAGGCCGTGTAAACAGCGCGAAGCGCAACCTCAAACAACTACACTTACACACACAAGCGAAAACAAAAGCAAAAACAAAAACACAGACACTGACACTGACAAATACAAGCACACACACTCACGCACACGTAGACAGTGTGTACTGTGACATCTTTACAGAATGCATTGCGAGAAAAAACGTTGGGTAACAGTAAATTTTTGCTTGCAAAAATCTTTTGGGTAGCCTGTAATAAGTAATAAATTTTTAGTATGTAACTGTGATTCAACCAGAAAAAAACAAACATAACAAAACAAAAACAATGTAAAATAATTAAATAATTGGTAATGAAAGTAAGCAAAACTGAAAACTGATTGAGAAAAAAATACCAATGATTAGTAAAAATCTATATATGCTAAATGTGTTTTCATCTTGGCGATAGTTGGGGCTTATATGCTTTGAGTGGTTTAGAAGTTGTGCTAATATTTTTATTTCAGCTTTCATTTGTGGCAATTATTTTTTCTGATTTTTTCTGACTTTTATTTAAAGATGTATAAGTTTTTTGTTAATTGTTATTTAAGCCGACAAGTTTCAAAAAATTAATATAAATAATCATGGCTTGCTATTTTTGCTTCGAAACATTTTGATAAAATTACTTATTTGTTGAATTATTTTTGAACAGATTCATTAATTTCCAAAAGTGAAACTTTGATGAAGAGTTTGACCGTATTTAATTATTTATAATACCAACTGAATTCAAAGACTTTTAACTGTGTAACATTGTAATTTAAATACCAATTATTTTTGATGTTTCTATTTTGTTATTCTGGTTTAAATGCTAAAAATAGATTTTGTTACTTTATATTGCAATTCTTCGTATTCATTTGAGCATTTTCACTTGCTATGTGTGATTGAATTCCCCAAGTGTATGTAAACAACGGTAGAGGACAATATTAAAAGATGCCTGTGTGCACTGCGTCTCTGCCTCCTCCTCCCTGAACCCCAACCTCATGCTTGCGCCTTCCTCAGTGCTTCTCATTTTGATGAGGACGAAGATGGAAGCTCCGTTTGCCTCATGCCGTCAGATGTTTGCTCGTGTAATGTTGCATACGTTATGGCGACTAGTACACACACACACTTGTACCTCTTCAAACACACGCACACACTGGCATTATTAGCAAAAGGACGCACCCGATGGAGGAGAAAACAGCTAGCGATATGCGCACGAAGTTTAACTTTCATATGTAAATTCCTTTTTATTACGAGTACAATATCCAAAAGAGATAGAGAGGCGCCTGATGGAGGAGTTTTGCTGCCGCTCGACATGATACACTCATAATCCGTTATGATCTGATACTGATACGGATGATGCCATCATAGTGACAGCCTGTGCCACCAGAGATTATTATAATTTAGTTACCAGCGCGGTTCTGCGTCGACACTTGTGCGCCATTCTTTATGCAAAATAAGCAAAAGCGGGCGGAAAGTGAAATTTGGCAGATTTTTCGTATGATTGAATCAAGGCTTGTAAACAGCGAAAGAGTAAACTTCATAAATGTCAAACAACGGAAGGCTTAAGAATCTTGAGCATTATGGCATACAAGCGGACTCTCATCCATTTAAATTGCACACAAAGAAAACGTATTTCGACATTGGTGTCAAAGTCTTAACAAATAATATAAGCCGAATCATTTAATCATCATTTAAGTTGTTTAAAAATTATATTGAGCTTTTCATTTAAGCAAACAAAAAGTAATGTTTACAAATTTATAAATGGTACATTGTACTAGGCTATTTAAAATTAAACATTTAAAATTAAACATTTATATAAAGACACATTTTTTTGTTAGGTCAAAACATTTTTTTTTTTGTTTTTTACGAAGCAATTTGAATATGTGTTATTGAAATTCGACAGTAATATTTATTCTCTGTGTAGGCATCATTCGCCTTTCAAATTCCACTTTAATAAGTAAGCAGGAGCCGAGAGTTCAGTCGAGCTCATCAAAATGTTGCTGCAGCTCTTGAGCAACTTCCGTTTTTTGATCTGCTGATGGTTTGCTGAAAACGCTCGTAGAGTGCAATGGCTCTGAATAAACGGCGCCTGAATTATGCAACACGTTTAAGTGCCTGCCTTCTTTGTGCCCGAACACACACGTGCACCGAAACCCCAGAATCTTTTGTGCATTTTTGTTTACTCTACTGCAGCAGGGTCGGATGCCTGGCTGCTGCTGTAGATGCTGATAAAGCTGTTGACAGTCGCCAGATAAAACCGAAAATTTACAAGTAAATGATATTGTCTGGCAACCAGCTGCCCACTTTGTGGCTGATTGCAGTTTACTTCAGTACCCCTGTAATAAGGGAACACCTGCTCTCTTGCGTCCTGTGATGGTTATAATGAGTTTTTCGCTGTTCTGCATCTTTGTTGTTATGCATAAATTATATAAATATATTGATGAATATAGTTGCTGATAAAGTCGTCGACAAGAAAATTCAAACAGTGGTTAGGAAATTATAAAAACAAACCAAACTTTATATACAAAGCAATGAATATTTAATGTTAATAAAATTTAAGGAAATTAAAAGATATCTTTGCAGCTTAACTAGATCGATGAAAAGATTTATTAGGATTTATAATTATTTATTTTTTTTAAATTTTGTTAGGATATGAGTAATGTCATTTTTAATGACCTTTAACATTATGATTCTGGATTAGATAAGATTTGCATTGCATATATATCTTAATCATTTAAGCATGAACAAAAACTTTATCACATTTCATATGGCCAGAATTTTTAGACCTAATGGATTATATTTTATTTTCATATTCGTAAATCGCATCCATTGATTACTGCCAGTTACTTCACTTGCTCTCAATAATATTGGTTGTCAGGCAATAACTTCAAGCAGATATGACATAATAGATTTAGATAGAAAAGCTATTTTAAAATTTAGATCCATTCGAGAATCACAAATGAAATGAAAGCATTGCCAATGGATGGGGACATAAAAGCCAATTTCACAGTATGCCAAGTGATTTATTGAGACAGAGAGCTCACCTCCTCGTTGGTCCTTGGCCCCTCGGAATCCCTCATCTGCCGCTATGCTATGTAGAGCGGCAGCTTTTATTTATCGCTAAACTAATAAATCTTGGCATAAAAATGGAAAATATTGTATACGCCATGTTGTGCCGAGTCCTGAATCGACGGCTAGGAAAAAATAGAGGCCATAGTCAAAGCAAAAACTCATAAGTGGTAGTGGTTTAAGCAGTGACCACAAAAAACTTATACACATATACATTTCATATTAAATAATGGTTTAATGATTTTATTTGTTTATTTGTTTCCGGTTTCCAAACAATTAACTCTAACGAACTGCAAACTACCCTAAATATAAAAAAATCGCAAACGAAAACAAAAATGCTCATAAAAAATTCACAGACACGCTGCGTGTCAAAGTACAATGGGTGAGTGCCGGCGATATTAATTTTTTAATGTCCTTGTCCTACAAAATTTTATTGGGAATGGCTTCCTTTTTCGGCTTTATTCTTCGCTCGTTTTTTTACGATTATTACTTGCTGTTGGGGCGGAATTATATTTTATTAATTTTTACAGCTTCCGAGGCAATCACTAATCAGTTTGCTTACACTTATATTTATACCCGTTACTCGTAGAGTAAAAGGGTATATTGTATTCGTGCAAAAGTATGTAACAGGTAGAAGGAAGCGTTTCCGACCCTATAAAGTATATATATTCTTGTTCAGGATCACTAGACGAGTCGATCTAGCCATGTCCGTCTGTCCGTCTGTCCGTCTGTCCGTCTGTCCGTCTGTCTGTCCGTATGAACGCTGAGATCTCGGAAACTATAAAAGCTAGAAGATTGGCATTTTGCATGCAGATTTTAGGAGTTCCTACGCAGCGCAAGTTTGTTTCAAACAGGTGCCACGCCCCCTTTAACGCCCACAATCGCTTATATACGATTTTATTTAAATATAAATTTAAATATTTCGGAAAAGTAAAAATGCAGTTTTATTGTGTTTATCAATACCTATCGAAATGTAGAAGAAATTTTTCAAATCGGACCATTCGTTTAAAAGTTATGCGTGATCAAAGTTTCTATCTTTATCTCCCTCGCACTCCTTTTACCTGAGTAACGGGTATCTGATAGTCGGGGCACCCGACTATAGCGTTCTCTCTTGTTTTGCATGTTTTGCTGCCTACTTATCGGGGTCGTGCGTTTTGAAGGCCTTCGAGTTTTAATTGCCACAGCGTGGACAGGAAGGTTGTGGCCTTCGTCCTGTCACAGGAGCTGTGTGAAAATCAGCCACAGGAGGAGCAGCACAAAATTTGGGTTTAACGGCATTGCGTGAGTTAAACGTATTAGGGAAGAAATGCAGAACAAAAAAGAGCAGATCGCACACGTAAGTAATGCTCTAAAATAATACTTATATTTATGTCCGCCTGTTTGTTCGACATTTTTTTACACAACACAAACACTATTGTACTTGTAATAACAATTAACAATTAACTTTTTATGGGTCATGCATGTTGTTGGACATATAATAAATGTTTGTTAATGCCACCTATCGATTCTGTTATTTTTTATCCCACTCCCTGCGTGCTAATTATATAATTTACAGACGCATATGGCTCCCGTTAATATTGTTGTAAATATGAGGCATTAATGTAAATAAATGTGGCTGCCAGTGGGTGGCCACTGACTTAAACAGCTCGTAAGGCATAATCGCAGAGCCGTATTAATGTATGAATCGGTGGGCCTGTGAGTGCGGTAAGTATGCTTCAACATACAATACATTCTTGTTGATTTTATTGCCGGGCTTCAGTAATCCCCGCTCATGTGTGAGAGTGAGTAAGCTCAAGAGATGCTTCACTTGGCATGCGTTATGTTAATTGATCATGATTGACCCGTGCGAGCATCTGATGGAATCGTTAATCCGAAATGTTCTTTGATGAAAGCGGAATCTTGCAGAGAATTCCCAAATGCATTTTTTTATTACAATCACAAAGATTGCGTTCGGAATTTATTCTGCCCTTTAAAAGAGATTTAACGATGAATTGTAAAAGTATAATCTTTTTCGTAAATATGATTTTAATATTATATTAATATATTAACATTATATTAATATTAATATATTATATATATTATATTAAACAACACCAGTAAACCAATTACTAGCTACCGTCACAACTCAATTAGTGTCATATTTTTCAATATCCTAAATTTTTAAATTTAAAGGTTCCAAAGCGTTCTTCAAATTTTTTATGACGATTGTCTAGTTACCTAAATCATTTGTTTTTACCAATTGATTCGTAAAGTAAAATAACACTTCGCTACAATTTTCCTTTATCTAAAACGGCAATTTATACTTTCAGAATTATAATAGGGTTAAATATAAAATAGTGCTCATAGTTAATTGAAGAAATTACAATTGTTGGAAAATATTTTTCAGGTTTAGTTTTTTCTTAACCTATAAAATTTTTGAAGATATGAACGTAAAGTTTGAATTCGCTAAAGTGATACAGCTGCTATAAAGCAAAACTCTCAATTTTTTTGTTGATTTTATATTTCAATGCAAGCTAAGCCAAATACGCTTTAGTTTCTTTAAAAAGTTTTGAATAGTTTCATAGATGCAAAGTCAAAACTGCAGCTACACTTTCCGTGTTGCACTGTGTTATTTTATAAATTTAAAATTTCCTATGATAATATGCCGCATTAATTCAGCACAATGTTCTTGTTATTTTCTTAAGCATTTCATAATTAAAACAAACAACCAAGAATTTCCACAAAATTCAGTTAGCAATTAAGAGCTGCCAAAGAAATTCCTTAATTTAATGAAGACGTTTTGGCACACCATCAGAACAAAAACAGATGGCCAGACCAAGGGCATTTAAGCTTAACCACCTAATGAAAGACATCTGGGTGGTGACCACAAATGGCCAGGCCCCAAGATGCATTAACCAAGGATGTGCCGAGGCATTTCCAAATGAACGCCACGCGGCATATGCGTAATGTTACACTCAACAGTCGGCAGAGAACATCTGCCTTTTACCCTTTTGGCAGTGCGATGTGTCAAAAGACAGAACAAGAACCGCAGGTGCGGTATATTCCCTGCTCTCTGGCTTTTGTGTTCATGTTTTTTGGTAGGTGTAAGGGGCGACTCAAGCGCTTTTGCATACTGTAACTGTACGAGTAACACAACATGCACACGGGGGCAAACATTTTTGTAAACACTGTTTACAGTGCGGTTAACAAATATTCATGGCGCACATGGCGTATGAGTGTTGCCCTCGTGGCACTTGATAAAACGCGAACACTTTGGTCCACGGGGAGGCGGTTCGTGGTGGAAAACAGCAAAAAGCCAACAGGAAGCTGCGGGCAAGGGTCGGGGGAGGTGACTGGGTGATGAGACAAACAAAATATAAAGGAAAGCCTGAAACACTTCATTATACTTTCTAATTTCCCTTTCGCAGTTGCTGGCTTGCATCTTTCGGTCACATTGTTGCAAATAGAGGTACAAATCTCGTACCTGTATCTGTCGTTTTTAAGAGCAGAATAATGGGTTTTCTTTGAATCACAAAACCACGAGTCTTAAAAACTGAAAAAAGCCTTAGCGTGCGATTTAATTAATTAATAATTAAACTTTATTAAAATATATATACATTGAAGAACAACTTAAATTTTTAACTCTAAGAAACTTTTAATTTAAGAAAAATTCTGCACTCTTGGAACATTAAATATTATATATTGAAAAGCTAACTTTATACTTATTTTTTTTTCGCTTAAAAAAATTTTAAAGTAAGCGGTATTGCTTCATGCAACATAACAAATTAAGTTTACTTTAATTCTATAAAAATAGTTTATTACGATCAATATTAATTTTAAATTAGAAAAAGTACCTGCAAATAATTTAAAAGTTACCATAGTAACCAGTTTGAATCTACATACGTTGACCAAAAGTCCCCCCGTTATCCCTAAAGCCAGGTCCACACAGTGCCAGCCAAAATTAATTGCACAAGTGTGAATGTTGTGAAATTACGGAGAAATGTTAAACTTGCTTAAGCCGGGTAATGAGATATCATTTCGATGTCATGAGCAGGACTCTTTCTGGCCGGATATAAGCCGCCATACAAAAAGCACAGGGTTGAAATGCTTAAGCAGGAGTGGAGCTTAACGCATTTTTACAACACACACACATACACACATGTACCAAACAGTCGCAGTTATACACACAACGAAGGCCAGGACATTCAAGCAGACAGTGAAAAATATGACACCCTATTTCCGTTTCCCGTACGCTGACAATAATGGCAGACAATATGGCGCAGCTTACGCTCAAAAGTGATTGCCACACCAGCCGACAGCTAACCAAAGTTTCGTTGAATGCAAAAACAAAAAAGCCCCTCTCGCACACACACACACTCATACAGCGGCAGAAAAGCTGGCAAAAGATTATATGTCTGGGATTTTTGGGGTAATTTAAGCGGCTTTTTGCCAGGAACCAAAAAGAAAATCCCGAAAAAATTATGTATGTATATGTAAAGGCGCAGGCTAACCCTGTGCAAGTTTTAAATTAATTTTCATTAAATGTGGCGCACACGAAATTGTTTTAAAGTGATTATGGCCGTGGAAAATTATGCTCCTAATAGAGGAGCAAAGGGGATGAAAATGGGGACTTTGAAGAGGATGGGGGCCCTAAAAGCGGGCCACGGCTGTTGACAATGATGGCGCATTTAACGGTATTAGACAGGATGTCGCTGTGTGCTTGTGTGTGTGCAGAAAACTGGAAAAACGGGGAGGGAGCCGGAGAGATAGGGAGAGAAAATAGACTGCGTCTGGTTTCCCCAATCAATATGCATTGCATTATTGTCATCCCTTTTTTAATAAATATCTTTTTAATTATGCATAAATTATAATTAACTACTCGGGGCTGCTGCTAGCGGCCACAAGTGCCAGATCGGCAGCATTCGAATCGCAGTCGCTGCATAATAAATGCCTGGCGCACATAATTAGTGTTAATTATTGAATTAATGCACTCGCCATTGTAATTTCATATCCATGAGATGCACTTGGCCATCCCTTTATCTCTGTTTTGTCGGCATATTTCAGTTTACTTTTTAAATTGCGCGTTATTAAATATAACGTGTTTTACATGTGAATATGTTTTAATTATGCCTTTAAGTGATTTACATTGATATTTTCCGATAAAAAAGGCTTTCGCGAGTGTAAAAAATTTCAAAGACTAATGAGCTTCACTTCAGGCTGATTGGATTCTGCTAAATGAATTGATTATTCGCGTAAGTACTTCACTTGCGTTAATTATTGGGGAGCATATGTAGACTAATGAATATGAAATTGTATCGTTCATTTTAACAAGGAGTGAAATTTGTGGGTTTCTATTTATTTTTGTTCAAGCTATGCATTTATATTATAATCTGATGAAATTATGTTTGCTCTATGTGGTTTATGTAGGCATTAAACTGTCAAACATTTGATATTCGCAGTGTCTCAAAAACCAAAATAATTTTATTGAAAAATAAACTTAAGTTTATCTCCTCTCCCAATTTTGAGTTTTACGGCAAATGATTATAATTTGAATTATGTTTTCATTATTTGACTCACGCTTATGACTTCTGTTCAAATATCTTAAGACAATCATGCCTGATGAAATGTTAACAGATGCTACATTTGTAGTATTATTTATTTAGCCTAAGCGTTTATAATTAAAGTTCTCTTATATCAAAATCAAATATTTAAAGATAACTCAATTTATTTATTCTGAGATTAGTAAAAAAGTGTAAAACATTTATGTTGCACTCTTATTTTTGCAAAATGGTTTACTTAATGTAAATTCTTTATAATTGGATTTGGATAAACAATTATGTAACATAAATAATTAAGCAGAATGAAATGATTTCTAGCTCAAATTACTTAATCTGTTGATGATGGTATAAAAATGAAGATGCTTTACACGTATATACGTCCAATCAATCTGACGGAATATTGATCTAAAATGGAAGAATGCCCTTGTTGAGCTTTACAATTTACCCCATTATCCAGCCAGAATGTCAATTCCAATTTTATTTCTTTCGAAATTACCTGCAGGAGGAATATAATAACCCCAACCATTAGAAGACAAACAAGTTCCCGAGCACCGCAATTGCCGGCAAATATCTGTCTCTGTCTGGGCGTGTTTGTGTTGGCTGCTGTCGCCCTCACACACCCAAGCAACCTTTCAACTTTATTTATTAAAAGTGCTTATTACTTTAACACTTGAGCGCGATTTAACACGATTTGCTCAAGTATTTTCGTACGACAACGAGGACACATTCCGGCGTTCTCGTTCGCCAAAGAGCAAGCGAGTGTCAAGGTATGTCTCTGTCTGGGCCAACTGTCTGTCTGTCTGTCTGTCTCTGCTCGAGTGTCCTGTGCCGGGTCCTCATCCGCCCCCCAGGATCCTTGAGTATTTAGCTTACCTACCGAACACCGAAAGCAGTTTCATCTTTTTCATGTGCAGCGAGCAGCTCTGCGAAGGAAGAAGCTTCATCATTTTTACTCTTTTTCCACTCGCACACTGTAAAAAAAATCAAGTTCCTATAAATAGATGAAGCCATTAGTAATAATGGGACTTATAAATGCGGTGATACATTACTAAAAGTAAAAATTGGCGGGTTCGATGATGTTTCTAAAAATAATAAATAATATTTAATATTGCGCTAATCGATTTTATATTTGAAATAATTTTAATAATAATAGTTTTTAATCTTTGGCACTAAAAGCGATAAAAAAAACTGCAGGTCATTTTGAACACTAAGGGAACTTGTAGTGAAGTTCATCAAAATTTTATTTGAAAATACGATGAAAATAATTATTCAAAGCCTCTATATATAATATATATTTGGTAGATACAAAATGAATAGGGTTGATACAAAAACCAATATATTGAGTACAACGACTGATAAATAGGTATGTAAAATCGTAAGAAACTTTGAGCAGCCTAATAAATATTTATTATAAGGTGAAATTATTTAAAATAATGATTTGATTTTTGTAAGAGGTAAAAACGCAAAACTGACCCCCGATTTTAATGTCGTTTTTCTCTGTGCACCGACAGTTGTCCTTGGTTGCCGGCTCTTGGTGTGTGAGGCTTGGTCCTTGCTTGCTCTTCAACGCCTGACTGTTGGCTGTAGATCGACTTGACTGCCTTTAGCTTCAGCTCCAGCCCCTTGCCGCTGCCACGCCCCGTCCCTGGCCTGCTATCATTGCCAGCACTTTGCTGGGGTTTGCCAGGGGTTTTTCTGGGGTTCTGGGGCCTGCCCCTAATATTGCCCTTGACTGTTGTCAACATGTTCAGCGTATTTGTTGTTCGAGTTGTTCCTGCCGCTCCGTTGTTGCTGTTGCTGTTGACTTTAAGTGTGTTGATTTCATACAATTAACTTTTTGTCTGTTTGTTTTGTGCGACTTCTGCTGGCGTTCGCTCTAATTTCCTGCTCAGTTTTCTGGGGGAAAGTCGAGAAAGTCACTGACATCGTTTGACAGCCACGTGAGCTTTAACAAGCTGTGGCAAAAACGGCAGAGTTGAATCCGACCGCAACGTGGCGGATACGCAACGTGGATTGTTTTTTTTTTTTGCCGCGATTCAGTCAAAGCAAGCTGGAAAATTTAATATTTATTTTTATGTTTTTGATTTAATTTTTCTCTTTTTCAACTTTACGGGAATGTGTGAGCGTGTGCGGTATCCGCGGTCATGAGGTTTTGCGTTGTTGCTGCTTTGGGGATTTATGAAATATTTAGTTTTCCTTGTTATTTTTACTGCTCTGAGGTGATTTTTATTTTTATTCTCATCGCGGGTCGCGCGTTAAGTTCCCTTTTTATATTTTTATTATTTCTCTTTCACTTTTTACGATTCTGTGTGCAAGTGACTGTGTGGAATGTCATTTGTTTTAATTTGCCAGACGTACGTGAAGCGGATTATTTTAATTTATTTTGCACCTATATACGTACTCACCTTTCATCCATTCTTCGAGAGCATTTAAGTTCTGACGTTTTCCATAAATGTTCAAAACTCTCCGCTCCAAGGTTATATTAAAATTAGCATTTTGACCAGGCCCACAAATCTCTGCGAATTTATAGCATTTCCTTTATATATTTTGGGCCATAAAAAGCAGATATATAAACTGGCTCCTCGGTGATTAATGCGTCATAATTAGAATTGCGGGCTGGGAACATGCATAATTCCACGTGGCAACCCTATAAATCATGCCCCGGTGAATGTGTGCCGTAATCTAGCCACCAAATTCGGGGCTGTCTGTCAGAGACACTTAACTTTCGTGTTGGCAGGTTCATCGCCAAAGTGTCAGCACACAGATAACCACCCACAACGGACCCGCCCAACCAACATGCACCCTCTCAGCCAAAATAAATGCGTTATGCGTGCGCTTAAGTGCTCATTAATTTGGAATGTCAAACTATGTTGACTAACGCAAACGTTCCACGTTTAATCGCTTTGAAGGGGACCTCGTTGCGGTCTTGATGAGTTCCTGGCCTGCTCTATGCCGCATCGCATCCCTGTCAAATTGATTTAGAAGAGCCTCATAAAAGCAGCCCGGTCAACATTTAGTCCCATAGACATACACTCACTCCCAAAAATAGAGGCCAACATCAGGTAGAGGACTTCACGTAGCCAGGCCTCTTCAATTGAGATATTTGCAAAGGTGGCTGCTGCTATGCCCAGAGAAAAAAATATTTTTTTCCGATTAATTAAATTGGTTTTTTATTCCAGCCGAACGCGATGAGCTTAAACTTATATTTTAAGCGCCGGTCGCGTGACTTTATATTTTAAAATATCAAACTAAAAATATAAGCGTGAAATAATTGTTTATAAACTAGTAAAAATAAGATGTCTTAAATGTACAAATTTGTACGTACTATTTTCGCTTAGTACTAATAATTGTTAGATCAGGACGTTATCGGCTATACTAATTTTTATTAAACACATATTTTTGAAACATTAATTTATTGGCTAAACTACTTAAGTCAACGGATTCCTTAGAATTAAATTAAATGCATTTCATAAAAATAGATTTTTTCTCACCTTTAATTCACATTATTCAGTTAAAAAGTAAATAACTGATACATTAGATCTTAGACCTTAAGAATCTGCCTCGGGGATAAAAGTAAGACAGTTTCTAAATTTTTTTTCAAGTGTTCTGGTTCCAGCCTTTGTTGCCTAGTGATCTACTGACTAAAGTTGAAAAAATCCGGGTGGCCTAAAAGCGATGCAGGCTGACTGGGCAACATGCAACTGGAGGCTGCCGACGTGCCATCCTTGCGGTCAGTTGTTGCACGTTGGAGGGTCAGAAGTCAGTCAGCCTCTATTAGGCTGCTAATTGAAATACCAGTTCGAGGATTGGAGCATACAGGCCAAGGGTCAACTGTTGGCAAAGATCTCGATTTGCTATGGCAAAGCAGAGTAAAAGATACGGAAAGTATAAACTAATTAAGAGTTGCAAACGCTGCAAAGGTAATTGAAAGATAATTAATTAAGCAGAGTACAGATTTGGGATGTCATTGATTTACTTTTCTGATTTATTTTCAAAGAAATACTTGCGGAGACTATTGAAGTCTTTAATTAAGCTGATTTTAACCTTTAATAAGTATAGTATATACAAAATAGTATATACAAAATTATCTTTATAGTTTTGCAAATAGTTGCAACGTCAATATTCGCTGAGCGTAATGACAAACATACCTTTTTATCAGTAATTTGCTTTCGATTTGTTTATTTCAAATAAAAAAGTATATCTGAGTTTATAGAGTTTTATTTTTCATATTTTACACTTCAATGCGGCGTGCTTAAATGAAGATATACTGTTATCAGTAATATTGGTTTTGCAGTCAAACAAATTTTTTTCTAGGCAATTTTAATAAAAAATGTTAATACAAATTTAATACAAAGCTAAGGAAGTCGACTTGGCATGGTTAACTAAAAAATTCAAAAAGGGTAAAGCCTTTTCTCATACCCAATTTGGATCACAACGTGCCATCAGCATAATTATCTCACGTTTATGACGCAAACCTTTGGCTTCGCTGTTTTATTTTTTCGCTTCTGTTTACGTGCTATGCAGTTGGGATTCCATCATTAGGAATTAAGCAAAAGTCAGTGGCGGAAGCTAAGTACTTGTCAAGTGATGACGATGCCGGAGTTCTTTGCAAGGCCAAAAGTTTCTAGAGTATGCGGGTTATTTCGCAACTTCCCGACCCCGTCGACTCCATTCAAGTTTGGTTCGTTTCGCTCTTTTTTATTCATTCTTCCTGCCGGTGCTGTGCTACTGCTGCTGCATCCTTAAATATTTTCCCTTTAATTAAAATTTCAACAAGCCAGACTCCCGGCGAAAGAGACAGAGACAGGGATTGTGTGGCAGAGAATGAGCGAGAGGGGTAGTGCAGACATGCCCGCATAAATTAACTTTTGCGTAGGTGACTGTGCGCACGGCTTGTATGGAGAATGGAGTTACCCGGGTCTTTGGAATACGGAATACGGAATACGGAGCGTGGTAAGCTGGGCGTAAGTGCCTTATCTTAATGCCCCGCCGTATCTGGGGCCTAATGCATATAATAGGCCAGGCCTGCTATTTAAAGTCTAACAACCCTTTTTATATGCAAATTGTTGCGCCACACGTACACGCCCCAACGCCTACCAACCTCGCCCCCCTTTTTTTTATCCTCCCGGTTGACTTTCCCATCCATCCCCGGCAACTTGACATTTTTTTAGATACTCCACTGTGAGCCCTCTACCCCTTTTTAATTTCCCTCATTTAAACATTTTGTGAAAAGTCATATATACACTCGTACGGGTGAGCGTGAGTTTTCCTTTTGGTGGGCGGTATGCGTGAATTACGTTTCAACTTTTTACAGGGTTTCACCTCTCCCGGTGTGTGAGTGTGTGAAAAACGTTAAAATAATTTGCAATTTAAATAGTTTTAATTAACTTTCACTAATTTGCTGTCGCTCAACTCGCACAAGTTGGCAAACTAATTTTAAAGTGATTTATTATTTAAACAGCTTGATGATTGGCAGTGCCCCTTGGAAAAAGAGCCAAACTGCCAACGGCCTAATTAGCTAAAGGTGTAGTATTTCCCCTTTTTTGACTATGTGGTCGGCTCTTTGACAATATAAAATTGGCGCAAATACGCTTTTGGTGGTTCGCCGAAAATGGAGATGAATTTGGGGGCACTTTATTCGCCACAATCAATTAAAAAGTGATAGAGGGCATATAAAAACAAAATGGTTTAGCCTTAGGTCATTATAACACATTCTTCGTATGTCCAAAAAACCGTCGACAGGCACCCGCCTGATCCGTAAGCAAAGGTGTGATTGTACCTTCTGACTAGGTGAAGTCCTAAAAGAATTAAAAGCAGGATCATCAGCAAAAGAACACCTGTTGCCACATCTTCGCAGCCAATGCTACTGCAGAATCTAAAAAACATTGATCAGTTTTACATTTATTGCAAAGATAATAAAAACAAAAAAGATCTTTTTACGTACTAACCGGTATCTTTCGATCGTGGATTGCGAGCATTGTAGCGTGATTCGGTTATCGCGGTGTCGATTTCTGGCCCGCTCTACCGCCTGACGAGCCCCCTTGCCCACTTTCCGGCACTTAGTTAAGATCTCAGTCACACTATCCCGAGTCCGTTCCACAAGCACCCGAACAGGTGCAGGTTTCTCGGAGCAACAGCAGTTACTCGTTAAAACACCCATATTACCATCAATTCATTCAATTTAATACAACTTATAATTCTAATTTATATGAAAACAATGACAGAAAACTCTTGGAAATTGTAGCTTAGTTTTAAGTAATTATCGTTACTAAAACATAAATAGAAAACTTTTAAAAAATGTTGGCTAATATGTCGTTGCAAAGTATGTGTGCATTTTTTTCTTCATTTGTCTTTAGTATATTTTTGATAATTAAAACTGTAATTTTACATGTATTTACATAAGCTAGCAATAATATAATAGGTTCTTATTTCATCTTTTAAAAAGTGCAGCTCTCAGCCCGTTAAATAAATTATGATTATGGTTCAGATCGCAGCCTAGACATCTTAAGCCACTTAAAGGCTGAGCTAAATTAATAACAATATGCAAATTTAAAAGCGAACCCATAAATCAACGTATTGAATGGCCATGGAATAAATGCGCGCCCAAAAAGCAAATAATGGCAGAGTCATTAGATAAATTTGTTTCGAATCCCACACAAACAGCGGCAAATTGAAAAAAGACAACGGAAAATGGCAACAACATCGGCAAATAAAAGATAAGGGGGAAATCGATAACAACGGGCAAATTGAAACCGAAAATTTACAGTAATCAGCATAATATAGAAAACCGCCATTAAAATCATTATGTACCAAGTTTAATGCCTATTTATGGCTGATTTCAATTTAAGTAGCAACTCCTCGCCCCGCTTAACCAAATAGGAATATACACCGAGAAATACCGAAAACCTGCTGGCGTTAATTTCCAATAAAAGCCGCTCTGCAAAAAGTAATTAACAACAAATTACGAAACCGTAGCAAACAACAACGGGCTGAACAACCGCCGCAACCAACACACTTAAAGCTAATTAAATTTTATGCTGATTCCCCCCGCAAAACTACCCCTCCTCCCACGTTCCATAACTGATTGTTGGCAATAATGACAACCACAAAGAACCGAGGACCGCAACATCTGGCATGAGAAGAGCCAAAATAATGTGTATAAAATAAAAATGATCCAAACTTTTGGCATTCATTTAAAAGAAAACTCGACGGTCGCCAATGAAATCAAATAAATTAAGCGCTGACCAGCAGCCAAACACAATTTGAAGCCACCTAATTGATTTGCCAATAAAATTCACAGCGCTCCAGCGGCCACCGCAAAAAGGACTCTCCGCATGAAAGGCCAGGCCCCATAGCCTGTAATTTGTAACCGGCCAAGTGCAGGAGCCAAAGTAATTGACGCCCCGCTCGTGCACACACGCTCAGGCGAACCCATACATATGTACATTAATTACCAGAAAGTAAAGGAAACCGAAAGGTGGAAGGACTCTGGTCCAATGCCAGCCGGGCTATGACGACACTGACGGCTGGCCAAAAACCATTTGGACCCAGCCAGGCGAAACTAATGTGCAGGGGCCAGTTGAAATGTCATTCCCGTGCAATTGTTGCTGCCGCAGTAATTTCCTTTTGCAATTCTTCTCGATTAAAGACACCGCATCTGCGCCAAATGAAAGCTATCTTGTAACTTAAATACAAAGAAAAAATATTGGTTTTTACGATTACTTTGAGGAAATTGTAAGAAGAAACGGAGGTAGGTCCAGAAACAAAATACAAAATGAAAAAATTCCCATAAAATTAATTCATTTAAAATTTTCTTTAAGATGTAATAAGTTTGTTCATTTATCAGTGGTGCCAGCAGGCAACTTAAAAAGAAAACAGAACAGCCAAAAAGGGAAGAGAAACTGACTAATTACTGATCTCACTTTTGAGAGCTCCACTTGATAAGACATTGGAATGGCGGAATAGAACTACCGCCATGTGTGCATTGCCGCAATGACGGCAAAAGTTGACCATCAAGCCTTTTGAATGCGAGTGCCTCGTTGGCGCCCCGCAGCGCGAATTGCAATCATATTAAAAGCGGAGCCGCAGTGCAAAACATTTGATGCCAAAACAGCGCCAACATGTGGCCTGTAGAATGCGGCATGTGGCCCGAACGGGCGGAATGGCTGCGATCCTCCGAGCTAAACTAATCATGGCTGCCATCAACTGCGCGGTGGCCAAAGCAAGAACAAAAAAACCCAGAAACCGTAACACTTTGCCTGGCATTTGCATTTCCCCAGGAAAATGAGGGAGCATTGTGGCCAGAAAGAAGGCAGTCTGACCGAAGCGAATGCTGCCAAATGCTAATTTCCTGGCTGAAAACTTTTTGGTCATTTGCTTTATTAACGACACAAGAAGGAGAAGGAGGTAAGCCAAGCCTTAACCCATTTAAAGAAAAGTGGCTCCATTTAACTAAAAAAATTTGTTAAACCCTAAATCATTTCACTAAGACACATAGCTTTTAAACTAAACGTTGGCTGTTACACATTATTGGCTTAAGATTGATCATTTTATTTTAATAAAAGCCTAAAAATATCACAAAAATTCAAGAATTTAAAATTTATTTAATGTAGCTTTTCCGGACCTATGAAAATATATATTCTTGATCAGCACCATCAAGAGCAAAAAAGTCTCTCAGTTTTACAGCTATCTAAATAAAACTTTTCCAAAAGCCTTTTTGCTATTGTATGTAGTAAATAAGTTAAGACCGACCGTATTAGACGTCTATATCCCATAGAAATAATAGAAAAAACTTAAAAAAACTTTTTATAGTGAAAGAACAATTAAAAAATGTATTGAAAAATCGACAAAGATTTTAAACAAGCATGCACAAAAATTTAAATAAAGTCGTTTTTTATAGTTTTTTTTAATAACTTAAGTTTCCTTAAGATAAGAAATATTAAATTTATGAGAGCTTATTTAGTTTATATGAATAGTTTCAAATAAAATTCTTTAATTTAAAGAGAAAATAAATGGGCAAGATTTATTTTAGTAATATATTGTTTGAGAGGGTTAATCAAAATACCCAGACTTGAATTAAATTTCTAAGATGCAGGATGCGGCGCTAAGTGCACACCCGCTTCCATTCGGGCCTTGCATAACTCATTAATGGCGAAAGTTTCTGGTGCTGACACTATCTGAGATAGAGATAAGCCCCCCAATGGCCACAAAGGACGGGCCGAAATCCAAATCCGAACGCATAGAGAAACGAGTTTGAATCGTCTCGACTAACGCAAGGGTCAAGTGGGGCATTTTTCAGGCCAGGGATTGCACAATATGGCTGCATAAGGCATGACCATCACCATCAGCATCTGCATCAGCATTATACTTACGATCATGTGCTGCATGTACGCAACAAAAATTAATTGTGCCCACATGCAACAGGAAACGAGACCGAAACGGATCCAAGCCCTTGCCGCAAATGAGAAACTTGGACAATCGCATTCACACATTCTCGGCCAAAGACAATTGAAACTTTTTGTTTGAGGACGAGTACGAGAACGAGAATGAGAACGGCAACAGCAACTGCAACGACTACAATTCTGGTCGCATTCACATTTGAGCACACGAGCTTTTCTTCTTGGCCGACCAGCCTGACATGCGTTGGCCGGACCCCACATCTTCACTTTTCCACTTCTCCGTTCTTATGTGCCAAGGCATGTGTTTAAGCACTGAAAAATGTGAATTATTTTGGCATTTCAATTGGTTTTCTGGGAAAAAAATATTGCTTTGTGAAGGAACTTTTACCCCGAAACTAAGAAGGGGATATATTTAAATAGAATTATTAAAAACAATGTCTGCTTATCAAAAATTCCTCGAAAAGGCTTCGTATAATATGTATTTCAAAACAAATATTTACACACATTTTTAACTGAAAAATTTGTATATATATATATAAATTGTTGCTAAGAAGTCGTATTTATTTAATAGGTCTTAATTATTTATTTAGGTATGTAAATTAATTACTCAAAGGCTAATAACATTTTTAAATTATTGAACTGCTTTTAAGGAGTCCTCTTATTATACGTTTTGGCATATACTCAAATTTTCTAAAAAAAATCCTGTTTATTTAATTAATTAGTTATATATATAAGTAGGTATTTTAAATGCTAATAACATCTTAAACAGAAATAATCGTTTTTTCCAAGTGCCTGTGCGTACATATAAGTTGGCCAAGCTGTTGGCCTGCTTGTGGTTGGTTTGCCTTCCAGCCATATATCCATCCATTCATTCAGTTTGACATGGCAGCTGCCTAGTCAGCCCCCGCCCTCCCCTTGGATTGCACCTCTCCCTCAACTCGGTTCCTTTCCATTCACAGAACTCTTGTTATGCTCGCCCTGCTTGCGGTTTTGTCCAGGGCCAAATGCAACAGCGCCTCTGGGTGGTTGTGGGTGGTGGTTGCTAGTGCAGCTGAGTGGCAAGACAATGCGCGAGCTGCAGTCGTAGACTTACACTGTAAAAAATATCAACTCATTATGTAGTAAATTAGTTTCTTTCTCTTATTAGGAGCAGAAACATTAGCAGCAAACATCCTTCTTCAAAAGAAAATTGATATTTCATCTTTTGGTATTATACATTTCAAATAGAAAGTGGTTAGAGCAGAATATTTGGCATACACTTAAAAAAACTATGCTCATCTTAAATGAAATGCATCTTTTATCAATTAAAATAAAATCAATGGGTTGAGAAAAAAATTTGTTTAATGAATTAAAAAGCGTACTCGTACAAGCCAAATCGTTTAAGTTTGGACAAATTGGTATTAATAATTAAAGTTATGTTTTTTTACCTGCATAGTCATTGAACGAGTTTCGCAGCCGTAGTAGTTGCCGGAATCACAATCGGAGTCAGTTGAGTGCCTTTGTTGCGGTTCATTCAGTTGTATATATGGCTGGGCCAAATGTCCTTACCGTGGCTCGCTGGCCGGCTTATAGCTCTTCGCCTAGTCCTGGCCCTCTGCTCCTCTGTTCTGTCGCCTCATCGGGACTGTCGCATTCTTCAATGTCTCCTTTTAGTAGCGTCATGGGCGTCATACTTTGTATTGAAAAGTTTTCGCGCGCGACTGACAGCAGCTGAATGCGAAGACTGCCTTTTCTTTCCGCACATATACATATATTTATCGTCTTGGGAAACTTCGGCTGGTTTCGAATATCCCAATGAGCCAGTTTGGTGAACTTCTGGAATCGTAGGTTGTCAATTAAGGCCGTATTTGGCAATGCAAGGATTTAAAACTATTCAGACAAAGGACGGTTTTTTTATTTTATTTACTAAACTTGATGGTTAAAAGCGGTATCTAAGCTTTATTTGATCAAAATTCATTTGAGTAATTTATAGATATATATTGAAATGTATTAATAAAATAAAATATATTTTTCTGGCCACCCCCTAATGTTTTGTCAAAAGAATATATTGGAATAATTAGAATTTTATTATTTTGTATTTTTGCTGTTTTTAGTTACTTTTTAGAATTTTGCTTGTTGGGTAAACTTTTTGCTGCCGCCGTCCACTGCAGTCAATGTGTTTCTTTACCTCTCCTTGGCTTGAATGTGTGTGTGCATTGTCCTCGTTGCCATTGTTTAATGGTCACATTAAAAATGCCTCATTGTTGGCTCTGTTGTCGTTGTCAACTTCTGACCGCGCCCTTTGCACAATATTTTCCACTGCATTTTCCCCATCCCACCCACTCCTCCCTCTTCCCCTTTACCATTTCCCTGCCATTTTCTTTTTCTTTCGGCCACGGCGCAGAAAAGTATGCAATACAAAATGCATGCCGGCGGCATTGGACTTTTTAGTGGCTTGCATTGCACTTTCTGTTTGCTCGTACCCTGCATCGGTATTGGGGTGTGTGTATGTGTGGGTGTTTGCACGTGAGTACATTAGCTGGAAATTTAAGGTGAGCACGTGTGTGCATGCTGCACAGTAGGCATTTACAGCAAACAAAACATCCTTTGTGGCCATCGACTTTTCGTGGATTCTGGCGCAGCTGCCGCAGCAGCAGAGTCCTTCATGTGGGCACAATGCCGAGTGGCAATAAGGTGCTGTAGCCTGCACTTTGCACCACCACCCTCTTTTCGACCAGCTCCCTGGAGCATTGAAAGAGCTTATTATGGCATATGCCTTTTTACCCAGTGATGCTACGAAACTAATCCAAAAGAAGGACAAGACGTCTGCAAAAAAATGAACAAAAGAAGTAGTTATTAAAAATAAACAGCAAACCATTTTATGATAAAAGAAAGAAAAATGAATAATGAAGAAGAAACTTCAAATTATAATTTTACTGTTCTGTTAATAACTGTCAAATTGGAAGGAAAGTTTTTATAAAAACTTTACATTTTAATAAGTTTAAGTGAAAATCAAATTTGTATAAAGCTCAAGATCCCGTAAACTTGGAACACTTCTTGCCCCTAAGCCCAGCTACTTCACAGCAAAAGGAACAAATTATTTAAAATTTAAAAGCCACCGACTCCCTTACATTTTAATCATAATTACATTCGTTAAAGAATTAAATATAACAACCTAATCTACAACCCAAAAAATCATATATATGTTACAATAAGTAATCTTAAGGGTAACTGTAACTCTTTATCCAACAGCATTCAAAGGTCTCGCAGCTTGTTCTATGCCTTTCTAAGTTAGTTTTAGTAATAGTTTAAAATATCATTACTACTATCATTTGTAATAAATAAATAATAAGGATCGATAAAAGCTTGGTCACACCAACATTGTTTAAGTGCTGTTTAATTTACTAGTTTAGATGTGACTAACAATATTAATATAAGCCAAGTCAGTAATATCCCGAATATTTTTGAAACTTGGCGTTATATGTTAATAATTAAAAGCTACAATTTAATGCTTCGGAGCAGGAATATTAAAAACTATACATGACACTTATTATATATATTTTATTAGTCTATCTTTTAGTTCGCCTTAAAACTTTTGGTTGGAAGTAGTCACAGTGTCAATATTTTCTATAGTTAATTTCAGGAAAGAGTAAGGTTTTTCGAAAATGTCGGAGCTGCCATCACAGTTTCTTAATACACCCATGTTGGCATGTGCTTTGATTGGTGGCTAAAAAGGGGAGGTAAAAAGGAGTCGTATTGGCAACAGAAAGGAAGCTTATTTGAGTTGTTAACTGATGTGGGTGTGGCTTTGTTGGCTCCACTAATAGTTTGTTGTTTGCCATCTTCAGTGTGTGTGGGCTTCAAGCTGCTGGAAAAAATTAGATAATTGAAAATGAAACTGAAATTAATGAAGCCGCTGATCGAAGCTAAATAAGCTTAAAATCTTACCCCTGCAGGTTAATAGAAAATTACTACGAAATTGCCAATCAGAAAAATTCCGATTTTTCGAAGCAGAGATAATCCGCGGCGACTTTGCACTGATGATTACATTGTGAGGGTATTTCGAAAAGTTGCTGAAATAATTAAACAGAAATATGAATGAAAATCCACAAATCACGCAGTCGGCCGGAAACGGCATTAAAATAATACATTAACTTCACCAAACGTTGCGTCGCCCACACAAAAATGTGATTAATTTAAAGGAAGGCATTTCGGGGTGTGGTGTACGAAACTCACAAAGTTATTAACGGAGAGTCGCCGCCTAATACAATTCACGAGTAATAGCATTGTAATAAAAACAAATTTCCACAAACGTTTGGCCTAATTGTGCGATGGAAAAAAATGAAAAAAATGACCACCGAAAGTCCCCGGCACCCGCCGAAAGAATTTTCCTGCTATTTGCTGGGGGCCGACTATTTGCGGGGACTGTTGCTCGTGCGACCAGCGTGACACAGAAAATTTCACAGCACTGCCAAAAGCAGCGAAAATCCCCCACAAATTGTTTCGGCCAAGTAGTTGCATGTGAGTGGCGCATAACCAGCCCCCTTGACTCCCTTCTCACCACTTCGATGGCACCGTCTCTATAAGGTGCTGCTGGATCGTGAGGTTGACGTTGACGTTGCTGACTAAGGCGACGACAAAACACACGAACATACGCCCCAGGCACACACAACTACGACAATATAAACACGATAAGCAAAAAACTGCGATTTCCCCTCAGGGGAACGGGCCCCGTTTTCAGTTTTCGAAGCGGTGTGAAGGGGCTAATGGCGGTAGCAGTTCGGGGAAGTCGGGTACTGTGGTGCAGGGCTTGGAAATTTAGAAAATATAACTATGAAGTTTAAATTACATACAATAAATCCAGCTGCCACATGCAGTCACACGATTCTAAAAGTGGTTTGTATAAAAGAGTTGCAGCAAGCTTAAGGAAAAACAATAAACCACAAATTTGTATTGAAAGGTTAACATCATTTTCATAACAAGAAGGCTTTAAGCTTAAACATTTTAAAAATCATTAATATACAGATATTTAAGATTTTAAATTACCGATTAGAAAGTAACAATAATAGTCACAGAATAATAATTAGTTAGACAAATATTTTGTAAATAACAATAGAGTTAAGTGGTAAGAGTTAGTTTTTTTGAACAATTAAAAACAGTTAAAATTTTGTTGGTTATTACAGAAATCCATAGCCGGATAAGTGGATAATTCTTATTCTTACGACATTTAAATAATACTACCATACGTATTACGGACATCTGAAAATTGAGCTTAAAGTGAAAAAACAGTGTCAAAACAATTTAAACCGTGAAAGAAATCTTTAAACTGCTTGGAACTTTTTTGTGTACCTGAAATTATAGTTTTATTTTAATAATGCTAAATTTAACTGCATTTAAAAAATTTAATTTAAATTTAGTATTACAGTTTTCTTTTCCCTTAACCAAACTTTAGAAAAAATGTTCTTAGGGTACCAAAACCACTAAAGCAAAGCAACTCCACAGTCTTTTTAAAGGCAGGAATGTCTGACCACAGTACCTTGAAGCCACTTAGAAGCACTCCTCGGGTTGTATATTAATTTAATTATTTAAAGTAACTGAAAATAAATTATGTTAAGAAAAAACTATTCAAAAAGAACCATGTTTTATAACAAATATTTGTACGATTTTTAAAAGGTACCCAAAACTATTTAAGCAAAGCTTCTTCTGTGGCTTATTAAAGCCAGGAATGCCCCACTACAGTGCCATGAAGCCACTCAGCAGCAGAGGCGAAAGGACTTCCTGAACCTCAGGCTGCGATGTCGATGTAAGCATTTCACCGACCTGCAGCTCTCACTTGAAAATCAGTTTAAAGGCTGAAGCTCCACCGCCGGCCAAGACAAAATCCCACAATCAATCGGTCAAAGCCTGGAATCTCCTGGATCCTGGATCCCGTATCCCTTGTGAACATAATAATTAGAGAGGATAAGGAATCCCCTGGCTACGCCACTGGACGACAGGTAATAGTGCAATGAGAAAGGTGAAAAAGCCGAACGGTTAAGAGAACCCAGCAAGCGGCCCCCGGATTTTCCTTTGCTCTGGTGTGTGTGAGTGTATGTGTGAGGTTGCGGTTTTCCTAAGCAGGGCACAATTAGTGGTGGAGCAGGGGGCTGGGAGGTGGGCAGTTAGCCCCATAAGTCAGTCACTCACACAGGCGAACGTGTAATTCGATTCGCGGCGAGTGCGGGAGAAAGAGAAAGGTCCTCTCTAAGAAAATTGGCTGCGTCGCCGAGGAAATTTAGAGTGGACAAAAGGCAGTAGGGGCAGCAGAAGCAGCAGAAGGAAAAGCAGCGGGAAAGCCAGCTGAATAGGTAGCAGGCAGCGCAGCTCGAAACACAATTCAAAAACACTTTGACCGGCAAAGTTGCCACACGGAATTTCTTCTTGTGCATCGGTAAACGCCAGAAAGTAAGCAAAAGTTTCGTACTTTTGTTTGGGCCAACTTTCTTGCCAGCGAGATGTTTTAATAAACTCGCCATCGAGTTCATTAAATTTGATTCAAGTAAATGTGTTTGTGCCGCCCGTTAAATGAGTGTTTTCCTCCGTTTTCCCGGAACTCAAGTGGAGACAATTGCGGCTGATTGATAGGCAATTAGCGGAAGTGGATGCTGCTGATGTTGCAAGCGGAGGGCAACAACTGTTTGTGCATAAATAACCCAAAGCAACAACCGCCGGCCCAAGTGTCATTAACCTAATTGCCGCAAAAGAAGCCACCTCACCACTTTGGCCCAACCGAAAAAAACCCACGGCCATAAATACGAGGAGCAAAGGAAGCAACGTGCAACGTGTTGCAATAAAAACAAATTTGCATAACACAGGTAAAACCCAAACCCGCCACCCCAAAAAGGTGAAAAACCCATTAAAAAAATCAAGAAAAAGGGCCCACGGGTAAAAATTCTCCCCTGGCCAACAAATATTTATTTTTTGTTGCAATTGTAAAATACACGAAATTCCAATGCAGTGGAAAGGACTTGGATCCCGGATTGTGTGTGTGAATGGTTGTAACTGAGCTGTGTGAGTGCGGAGTGGTCAAAGACACAGGAGACCGATGCCACTTAAGCCAGGAGTCGTCGGCTTGTTTCCTGCCGTCTGCAATTTTTCGGTGCTTACCACTCGTTGCACTGGCGAAAAAGCCGGAAAAATGAAATGAATAGTTAATCAGTAAGGGCTCTATTTAAAACATAAAAGATAAAGTTCGATTTTTTTTTAATTTGGCGCTTGCTTCAATTCTCTAATCTTAGTCGAATAAACCTAAACATAATTTTATAGGTCCCAACATCACACTCTGTGAATATTTATAATTTAAAGGAATACAGAAGTAATAAATTAAAGTTATGCACCTTTATCCCAAGTGTTTATAAAATACAAAAAAAAGAGGTAGCAATATATTAAATACGGAAAGCCTTTTTAAAGTAATAAGTTTTAAAAAATATAATAAAATATTCTAAGACTTAAAACCACATTTCTCTGAGATACTAGAGATAGGTGATCTAAGATTATTATATGTTGAAAAATTCAAGACCGCCTACTTCCAAGTGTATTTTTGCGATGTGTGAGGTAGCCAAATGCAAGGCAAGGCAGGGCAAATAATACGCGATATTTTGGGCCTCTCCAGAGGGCGAGGAGCAGCCCGAACTGCGAACTCTGAACCCGGGACCCCCTCCCTGTCCCTCGACCCGGGGAAGTGTGAATGTTTGTAGTGCCCACGCCGAATGGTTGAGTGGGGCTCTTTGGCCTGTTTACTGGGACAAAGGCAGTGGCAAGTGCTCGCCGGACAGCCCATTGAATCGTTCTGTGGAGTGCTGGAGTTGATAGGGAAGAGGTAAAGGGTGAGGGGAACGGAGAGCGAAGAGGAGTGGGAGTGGGACTCTGAAGAGCCCTGGGCAATGGGAGCATTGGACACATTGCATCGAGAGCTCGTTTCATATCGATTGCACTGGGGTGAGGACATGGCTAACAGTTGATATTTCTAAGTGCAGTGCTTGAGAGAAACAAGGAGCAGGACATATGTATGCTATGCTCTATGATTATGAGTAAAAATATTAAATAGAGAATATGCACTCAAGACGATATCTACAAATTGACTTGTTGTGAACACATTTTTATTTCAATTCGATGTGTTTGATATTTTTATTTCAATATCATAAGAAATCATTATAAAAGCTTAACCTTTTTATTTTATATATGTTTCTCTTACTCTTTTTATAAAACCAGAGTAGGTTAACAATAAAAAATTTAACATTGCGAGACACTTAATTTTTAAGAATGTGGTCATTAAATTGAATTCATAAAGTTAAATAAATATTTAGTGTTTATTTTTGTATTAATCCTATCCTTTATTATCTAAATTATTGATATTACTAAAAGAAGGAAAAATTTCTGATCAAATATACCCCCTTTCAGGCCCAGCAACTTAGCACTTCGCTGGACAACCAGCGACTGCGGGCTCTAGCAAAACTCGAAGAAATTGCTCCCCTCCTGGAGCTCCAAGATTTGCATTGCGTCGACGCGACGCTGCCCTTAGCGATTCCTTTGACCACAACAAACCGAGCACGCAAGGTGGGCCACCAAGTCAACCGGGTGAGCCAGTGAAAGCGCCTTAAGAGAACGCTGACGTGACTGCCTCCGCAGCAGGACACTCACCAACACCAGGGCAATGTCCCACGAAGAGAACGACGACTACATGGCCAGCTTGGGCCAGGCCCAGACCGCCGAGGATGAGGTCGATGGAGCAGAAGGAGAAGTGGCGGCTGGCAGTAACGAGTCCGTTCTGGGCGGCCAAACAATGCCACAAATTAGTCCGAACGCACCGCTCGAGGGAAACGTTTCGCCGCCACCGACGCAGCCCCATTTGGCCGATAATCTGCACAACGGCAACACCAACGCCAGCGGCAACATCAACAAGCACGCTAGCAACAGCAACATCAACAGCAACATCAACGGCAACGGCAACGGCAACGACAGCAACCGCAGCAGTCCTGCCAAGAGTCCCAAGCGCCCTGTCTCGTCCAGCTTCCGGATTCAGAACGCCCAGTACGATGACGAGGCGGAGGACTTAGCGGCCGGCGAGCAGGTGGCAGGTGGAGATCGCCAGGTGCCGGATTACTGGCAGCAGCGGAACGGGAGCACAGGTGCAACCAGTGGGCGGCAGAGCCGCGCCATCAGTCCCGGCTATCTGGACAACATGAGCGAGAACTCGGAGCAGCCGCCGGTGGTGCCGCTGGTGCGGTCCAAGTCCCGTCCGGAAATATCCAGTGCGGCGGCCGCGCGATACAACAACCTTTCGTATTGGAAGGCCCGCCGGGTGGTGTTCTACCGCAACGGAGATCCCTTCTTTCCCGGTGTGGAGCTGCGCTATCGGCCGGGCCGGGATGTCACCTCGCTGGACAACCTCCTCGACAAGATCTCCCCCAAGATGGACTTGCCTCGCGGTGCCCGGTACGTCTTCTCCATGGACGGGGACCGAAAGTACCACCTGGACGAGCTGGAGGACGGAGCCTTCTATGTCGTATCCTCGTTCAAGGCCTTCAAGGTGAGTCCACAGATTGGCATGCATTTCTGCATTCAGCGCTTTCCATAATTTTGAAGTTTAAGTGAGCGTTTTCACGTCAGGCGCAAAATCAATATAAATTTGAATATTTTGGTATAATTTTAGTGAGTGTGGTGTGTGTGTGTGTGTATAACATACATAAAACTATATACGAGGTTTTGGCGTTTTTTTGCGGTCAGCGTCCCACTCCAAAACGGGTGAGAAAACTTGGTCACTTGGCCTAAAAATCAAAGGCGGCTCTCGCCTTTTGGCTTCTTTGTTTTGCTCCCTCTTCCTTGGCAGCGGGCGTCCTTGGGGGCGCAGTGGGTGGTGGGCTGGTTGGGCGGTGGTGCCGCATTTTTGCATGCAAGCACTTTCGTTTTCTCTCGCTCTTATTTACCCTCCATTCTCGGAGTTGTGGGAGTCTAGCCCTGCAAAACAATACCAACAATTAGCACGCCTTTTTCGTTTGGGACGAGGGCAAGTCGGGAATTAGGTCTTAGCTTTTATGGTCGACTGAGAGTGGGCTTGGGCTTACTTGAAAGTCGAGAGGGCTAAGAGAACAGTTTGTCTTAAGAGCAACTTGCCTAAAGCGAAGAAACCCAGCTCTTTGTGGCAAAAGGGTCAGCTGGCAGTCTATCGATATGTGGCATGAGCTATCGAAAACTGTCGACGAGATCAAAGTTTTTCCGCTGGCAAATTTATGTTTAATATTTTATATATAATATTCAATATGTTTAAAAAATGATTGAATTTGTCATCTTTTAAGTTATGAATGCATCCTTGCTTACGTTTACGAAATTACATTTAGTTCGTTGGAATTTATGAGAATATCATATGTTTTGCATTTCTGAAAAGCATTTCTTTTAACATTTTTAACAAAGCTTTTATGGCAAATAGAGCTGACTGTGACTTACAAACATAGACTATAATACTATATTTTAAAAATAAGATTTGAAAAACAGTGTAACTACTATTGACAGATCCGATTTCATTAGTTCATTAACTATCTATAGTTCCACTTAACAAATTATTTTTGAAATATTTACTTTCGGAATAAAGACTTTGGTTTATACCATTCTTATTTATTAACTGAAAACGTTGTTGATTTCTCATGTTTTTTATTTAAATAAATTTGGAGTAAAATCCTGTTCTTTTATGACGGGACCATAAAATGTATACTAAGTAAATAACTGACCCAATCATTTGTTTATTGAAGCTCTTCTTTCTTTCCGAAAAGTCCGTTTGTGTGTTGACTTTGCATAAATTTCAATCAAATGCTATTCAAATAGTTAACTGTAAAGGCCATTTTTTACATCTGGCCAAGACATTTGGCCAAAAAAAGTCCTCACAAATCATCATCATGCGGGCACAGCAATCAAGGGTCCGCACATCCTACATGTCCCGGAACCACTATCGAAAAAGTTTCCACCTTCCGTTTGACAAACGTTGTAAACGGGTGACGGTGCCACGGAGTGGGAGGGGAAGTGGCAGAAGATGCTGCAGCTAACCCTAATCGATAACGAGCAAGTCAAAAGCCAACGCCAGCTATGCGTTTATTGCAGTCGAAGCGCGAGCCAAAGACGTTGTGTGCCAGTGCTCGAGACAAAGAGTGGTGGCATCTAAAAAAGCCACCATTTCATCCAGCAATGCCCCGAGCACGCTTCTTCCCCCAAGTTGCAGGCTCCACTACGGACTCCACTACGGGACGCCTAGCTCCGACTCCTACTTCGACTCCGGCCTCGACTTTAACTGCAACTCGCTACGGCAAAGGCAATTGCGCGCCTGGCCCGGGGCTAGCAAACAAAAGCACAGCATGGAGCATGCAGAGTGCACTTGGGAAAATACTGCTCTAAACATAAGATATTTCCCTCAAGAGAGTATCTGGATCTGTTGTTTTGTTTGCTTTAGAGGTACTTTTTTAATTAACATATGAAATGGAAGTGAAAGGAAGTTTCATTTTTAAAGTTTATCTTTCAAAATCGATAGTTTTTTAAGCACAAGCACTTAAAGCATCTCAAGAAATAGGATAGCAATGCGAAGCGTTAGTGGGCGTTAAAAAAAACATGGCTGGTATAAAAAAAACCACCGAATCACCATATAATTTTGGCCGGTAAAGTTAAACTTTAATTTCAAGTGGGAAAATATAGAGTATCTCGACTTGTAGTGGGAAGATCCCGAATCGGTGCCTTAACCTGCTTCTTTGAATTAAAAGGAATAGTTAGGCTTCTATTGTTTAAGCGAACGGTGGTAAATAAAATTAAAAACAGACTTTACAAACCAAATAAAAACCGACGGAAATACAGCGAGTTTAAATGGGATAAATATTTAATTAATGATATTTTAATTGCCAGGCAGATGTGATTGGAGAATGTACTAATTGCGTTTAAAGCCAAGCTTTATTGGATTATCTGAAAGAATATTACTTCCCCCTGTGGCATCCACATAATCACTGGCATTTTTTCCGAGTGTGATGCCCCGCTCGATTCGCTGCCCCGCCTGAAATCAAAACTTACTATGAGCCAGTGGCGCTCTCTTTGGCAACCAAAGGGGATCCGCCGGGTGAGTTCGTGGGCCCCACGCCGTGGTACAAAAGGCTACAAAGAACAATGGAGCAGCGGGCACATATATACTCATCAAATGGGAAAATGCATAGAAAATCAGCCGGCACTTCGGGCGCTCTCACGCGAAAAAGGCCAACTTGAAAACTTGTGGCGTTTCACTTAGGGAAATTAAAAATGTATGCAAAGTACGCTGAACAGGAGGGCCAAGGAATCGGGGCAGACCAGGCGCAAAGTGCAGTCGGGCTGGCTAATAATATAAATTCATTTTGCGGCCGAGCAGAGCAGGCAAAAACTGTTTACAAAATCATTTATGATAATTTATTCAACCAGGCATGCGTGACGAGACTCACGCCAAACGGCAAAATTTGAATGATTTTGGGTGCAGCAAATTGCATTAACCTTGTCAAGCTAGCCAAATAATTGCTCCGTTGGGCGCCCAAAACGCGGTGTGGGTGGCGCGCGCTCACAGCTTGTAATCAAAATTTAAATTTCTAACCATGCTGCGAAGGTCGAGAAAACCGTGGGATGAGACAGAAGAATTTTCAGACAATAGAGCGGACGTCTTCTGTTGTTCCAAGGAGCCCAGGGAAAATAATGGGGATGGGATTAACGAGCATTAATGGAATTTGTTAGCTTGCTCTGAAAGGAATCCAAGTTTGCTGCCGCCTTAACAATTTTTCATTTTCATATTCTTATAATTTGTTTATGGTTTACATCTTCTCAGAAGAACTGAATAATAATAATCTCTTAATAAATTTAATAAGAACCATAAGAATGCGGGCTTGTATAAAAATTCAATTTTCAAGAACCCTTTTTTTATTATCTTATTTCTGAGATAATTTCAGTTTAGCCGAGGGCTATACAAATATTATTAATTTAAGACTGAAAAGAAGTCCATCGTTTATAACAAAGCTACAGATATGTATAAGTAGAAAATGTTACTTGTGTTATCCTTCACCGCATCCATAAAATGGGAATCCATGCAATTAAGAAGTTTCCGTCTTGACCCCAATAATAAATTTCATTTAAATCCGAGAACTGACCAATTTTGTGGGAAAGTAAAAATGTATCGTGCCATTAAATTATTAAAAAAGGAAAAGGCAATGTTCAAAAACGAAAAACAAAATAGTTGGCTTTGTAGACAATGAACAAGGACTTTAATAAACTCTCTACTTTGTATTTTTGCTTAATTTGTTTCGCTCATCTGAAACCACACCCTCGAAAATAGTTGCAGTGCCATTTATAAATTTCTTTCTTGACCCCAATATGAAATTCCATTTAAATTCCCCTTGCTGACCAATTTCGGTGTGAAATTAGATATATATCGTGCAATTTAGCAGCAAGCCCCAGAATTCTGCTGACCGATAATGCCACTGTGCCATAAATACGCCTTAAAGGTGCAGCACGCCAATTATGAATGATGGCCAGGACTTTTGCTTTGTTTTCCGCTGCACCCCGAAAAACTGTTGGCCAAGAAAATGGACACGCAGAGCCGCAAAGAAATTAAGATTTTTGGCACAAACGTGAGCGGCATGGCAAGAGAACAAAAGCCAAATGCGGGGCATGCAGCACGCAAGGTCAGCGACGTTGTAATTAACTGCATATAAAGTGGGCAGAGGGTGGTAATCGGCGGAGAAAGTGGCAAAAGCGGGTGAAAGGCGAGCGACCAGATTTCACGTCAATTATTTTTTCCTGCTGCGTGGGCAAGAGGCGGCCAACTTATGACCAAACAAGCTGCAGTGACATGTGAACAAGATTAAGCCCAACAGACCCGAATACCGCACCTCTGTCTCCGCTATTTCCCAGCTTTTCCGCCCTCACCTCCATCATTTTCCCCACCGCAGCAAGCCAAAAACTTCGGAGCTTGCCTTTGGGCTATAAAGCGTTTGATAAATTTCGCTGCCATTTACGTGTTGCACGCGCCAGGGATGTGAAATGTGGATGAACCAGCTGGGGGAGCAATGGTGTGGGTTCAGATAGTTGACTATGGCTAACAGGGGGGTGGCAAAGAGGCGTCGAAAGGGGGTTAAATGGCGAAGGGGGACCAGGGACAGCTGTGTCCGTTGACTGCACCTGACGACATAAATTGCGCATTTGCGTGGTCGTGATCCTTTTCACTTACAATGCCACGACAAAATCTCAGTTGCCTCCAAGGCTGCCTTTTTCCCGCCCAAACCCTTTCCGCCACCTTGATTCCCCCTCACCTCCCCACCACTCGACAGTTTTAACAAAAGGTGCAGACCACCAGGGCGTATGAGTAATGCGCGTCTGTGTGCTTCACAATTACAAGAGCATTTCATACTCAATACCCATTGATTGAGTAAAGTGTGAGGGAATATATATTTGGAAGCTAATTTATTTACCATTTAGGCTCATGCATCACAAACGAGCAAAAAATAACTGATTTATTTAGCTTTAAATTAAAGTGAGAAGCAAATTCTCTTTGAATAGTACTAGCTTTTGGCTAACTTCAATGCGGAATAAAATTTATAACTAATTATAATAATAATATATTTGTTCTCTATGAACTATAATTTATACTAGAAGCCAGAAAGCTTGACATTTATTGGGGAGAGCCATTTAATGACGAAATATATTTCGAATTCAACTTTAGAGATTTATAGAATGGTATTTAAATTCCTCAGATAAACAGTATTTTATAGTCTCCATTTAAGCTCCTCTTAAGCATCACTCCGTAGTTCATAACATCCCGTACCCCTTAACTTATACCGCTTGTTTGCTGCTGCTGCAATGATTTTTTAATTGCTCGACACAAATATAAACACAGACTGGCCTTTTTTTGTTTCCTGCTGTCCTGCGTTGTTGACCGCTGCTGACTCTTCTCGGGCGGATCTACTGGTGCCATTGTGGGCTCATTTTAATGATTTTCTGACTACGTCATCAGAGCCATGCTTGATTTACATTTTTGAGTTGTCCGCTCGGTGCAGCATTACGGCTACTGATTGCATTGACAGTTGGCACACGTAACTGCTGCAGCATCAGGATATTCAGGGGATTCTGGAGAGGCAGGTCAGCGGGGGAGAGGGCGGGGAAATCGCATCCCGGCAACTGGATTTTTACCGTTTAATTGCCGCCTTTCATCGCATTCTTAATTTGTTGTTGGGTGCCATTTTTTTCGCTGTGCGTTTCTGCTGCACTTTTTCATTTAAAATTGTTTGCCAATCAGGTCGACTGAAAAGGCCCCGAAATAATTGCTTCGGTCTGTGGATAGATTCGATTATTAAAAAATTACATTACTATAATTAAATGGCTTTCAGGCCAGGAACAATAACAAACAATTTGTGTCACGCCTTCGAAATTAATTGGAGTCAAGTTCAAATTGAGTCGCCAAATTGGTGAACAATATGCATATATGTATGGGAAAACATAATATATATATGTGTTTATCTTGCTGCGCACATAATGAAGGTGCAAGAGGCGGAAATGTTGCCCTAAGAAAGAGAGGGAAGTTATTCGAGTTATTTGGAAATATACAAATATTTTCGTCTTAAAATCTTCAATATTCATTCTAAAGAGTTTTCAATCTATTTTCAAAAAACTGGCAAAGCATTAATTACCCCTAGAATATATATAATTTTTTTCTTTAATTCTTTTATTTTTTAAACTAGTAGAAATTATTAATCGTTTCACATTAAGCTAAATTCCATTAGAATTAGTTATTAAACAAGAAAGGAAAGCTAACTTCGGGCGGAGCCGAAGTTGATATACCCTTGCAGAATATTCTGTAAATAATATTCTCCAAAATTATTCATATGATGCATTCTTAATACAAATAAAAATCCCAACTTCCTAACTTTAAAAACACCAAAGTTATGGCAATTTCAATCGTTCAGTTATATGGCAGCTATAGGATATAGTCGGCCGATCCCTATAAAATTTGGTAGGTCGGATGGATTGGCCAAATATAAAACCCATAGAAAATCCCAACTTCCTAACTCTAAAAACACCAAAGTTATGCTATTTCCTATCGTTATATGGGAGCTATAGGATATAGTCGGCCGATCCTTATGAAATTTGGTAGGTCGAATTGATTGGCCAAATAAAGAAGCCATAGAAAATCCCAACTTCCTAACTTTACAAACACCAGAGTTATGGCATTTCCTATCGTTCAGTTATATGGCAGCTATAGGATATAGTCGGCCGATCCCGGCCGTTCCGACTTATATACTGCGTGCAAAGGAAAGAAGGGTGTGTGCAAAGTTTCAATTCGATAGCTTTAAAACTGAGAGACTAGTTCGCGTAGAAACAGACAGACGGACAGACGGACAGACGGACAGACGGACAGACGGACATGGCTATATCAACTCAGGAGGTGATCCTGATCAAGAATATATATACTTTATAGGGTCGGAGATGTCTCCTTCACTGCGTTGCACACTTTTGACCAAAATTATAATACCCTCTGCAAGGGTATAATAAGTTTATGGAATCGTTTTATTTCTATTGCAATTCGAACACCTAACAAAAGTGGTTTTTAAAAATGTACCTTTATGTTAAGGTTATTGATCAGACTATAATGAAATAATCCCTTTAATAAAGGATCCGTTTGTCCGAAAGAGTGCTCAATCAACCCTCTGAAGTCATAATTATGTGTTTACATATGTGTAGACATATGTACTGGTTTGAACGCGTCTATAGCCTTAAGGCGTTTTGCAATTATGGCAAAAGCTACAGCAACACCAGCGGCAACAACAACCATGGAAACGAGGAACGGGAGCCATGAGATTTTGCTTACGTAGACGCCTATTAATATTACGCATTCGCCGTGTTGCAGCCGCATTGGCTTGGAAAATGTGACCCAGACCGCCATTGTTGTTGGCCTGCTGTTGTTTTCCTTCGGGCAGGACTCACAATTAGGAACATCCAGATGCCTCGACGCAATTGGGCCTGGGATTTCGTAAGGGCATTAATAAAGCACTTTAATAAATTAGTCCAGGCAAAGCACTTAAGCGTCTTATCAAATCAGAACAGTTGCATGCCATGGCTTAACGCACACATATGCACAGATGTGGTGCATAATAATATGTGAATATTCATATATATTCACTCGATCCTCATTGCGGTTGACATTTAAATGGCTAGTTGTTGTAGTTTGTGGCCATTGGAATTGCATTAGCGATTCGGGTAGCGGGTGGCCACGACCGCATGTGCGAATTCCAATGAAAATATGTAGGTGTTAAAATCGAAAAACAGCCCCGGACAATAATAACAATTATTAAAAACAATGAAACACAAATGAAAAACAATATTAACAGCCAGCCATTCCTGGCCCATAAACATCCTCCTGCGAGTAAACGGCCTACAATGGGCTAATTTGAATTTTGGGCTATTAAATGTGGCTGCAAATGGGCTATGGGGTGAAAATGGAAAAAAAAACATCTTTGTAAGAGATTTGCAAATGGCTAAATAAGACGTTCATCAAATTTATTATTATATTTTTTTTTAAATAATTGGATTATTAAAGCAATTAATAATATAAAGACATACTGAATTTCCATTAGTAAAAAAACTCGGAAAAACTGGTTTTGTCAATATTTGCAAAAACATAGAAAACATTTCTTTGATATTATAATAAGCTCATTCCACAAAAGTTTCCACATTGCCGCTCTGCTATTGTTCCACAACCAGGCATTGAGCCACCCACATACTGGCAATAAAAGGACACACCGTGAGCTCTCGTCCTTTCACTCGCCCACAAACAGAAAGGACATACTGGACCAATACAGAAAGCCTCGCAGCATTTTTCTGTATAAACATGACAATTTAAAACGCATTACAGTGCGGCAATTAATTAAACTGTCATTGGTTTGCAAGATTCTGAATCGTTTCGCCGCGCCACAGAGTCAAAATAAATTGTGTACAAAAAGCGCGCACAGGCGAACACAAATATTGCATTAAAAGCCAGGAGAAGGTTCGCCGGGTTGACTGGCATCGTAAAGCATTGCGTAAATTTATTGAATTGTAAAAAGAACATATATCAGCGTTTTTAATTGCAACGGCAGCAACAACAAGGAGCTGGGTTGAATAAATAGCCGAGGACAGTTTAAACTGTGGAAGGCTTCAGAGTGCCATCGGCGGCAGAAACAGAAACTATAAAAGTTTATCGAGTGAGCTACATAAAAAGGGTTGAACTTATTTGCCTACCCCTCCCGTGAAAGGGGAATTAGAATTGGCAATTTAAATCATCGGAGATACACTCTCATTTTGCCATTTTCCCTCATTGAAATGTCCGCTAACGTGCTTGACTTTGACTGGTCCATAAATGCTAAACGACTTTTGTTTTTGTTCGAGATGAGCTGCAATAATTCCACTCGTTTTTACTACTTCCCGTTGCCATAAAACAAAATTAAAATATATTAACTTAATCAAAAAATGAGAAAAAGAGCGAATAAGTTTTTGGCTGCTTGGAAGCCAATTTATGCTGGGCCAGAGCACAAATTGCCAAGACCCAAGCCGCAGACTCTGTGAAAAACTTAGACCAGAGCCAAATGACAGTAATTAGAATTTGTTGGGATTTTTTTTGGGTTATTTGGTTATTTGTTTATTCCTTCTACGTTTGGCAACACAGACTTGGGTGTTGCCAAAAAAGCAAGTGGCCAACTGGCAGCAACTGTAATAAATGACAACAAATTCCCCGCAGCCAGGGAAGTCATCTAAACGGTTTTGGCCGAGAGGCGGCAGAATAAATAAATTATTTACAGAAGCACACCCCCGATTTAGGCAATTTTCCTGGGGTTGGAGGTGCAGCCCACTTGCTCCCTATAATATTTTCATAATTCTGCCACTGACGTCACTCACTTTAAACTATGCAAAACAACTCAATCCACCGGACCGTGGTGCTGTAAAGCACTCGGCAAACATTCTTGTCGTTTTCAAAGCGCACAGAGCAATAAAACACAGGCCTCGAGAAAGGGGGTGGATTTTCGGGGGGGGACTGGAAAGGCTGGAAAAGCGGCTGGGGAATGTCTTCAACTCGAATTGATGGCGCTGACTACAAATTCGACTTGTGTGTGCCATATTGTGAGTGAGTGTGCTGGTGTTTGTCCGTTGTTCCGCTAATGGTGAAAGTTGTCAAGCGGCTCAAGTGGTAAAGTGGAAGTACCCGGATAGTGGAGGGGTTACGGGTTGCGGGTCGAGGAGCAAACTTCCGTTGTTTTTCCCTTAGACAACAACTTTCACTCGAGAGAGCTGGCCCGCTGCACAAGGGAACTAAATTGTAGTTAGTCTGATAAAAACACAGCGTCTACATTACTCTGAAACTTTTTATAGCATACTTTCTGGGGTACTAAAACATTGGCTTAAAAATATCGCTGCTTTAAATGTGGGTATCTTATGTTAAAAGATACGATTTTATAATTCCCATAGTAGGACATTGGTAAATTTATTATTTAAAAAAATGTGTATTACAACTGACATTAAACAAGAAATTACTATTTGTTTTCTGGATTATTTACGAGTTAAATAAATAATTTTTGTTGTGTTTTTTTTATTTTGTAAAATGATAATGTCATTTTCATAATCGGATTTTATTGCAACTCTTAATTCCTTTTTAACATAATAATAACTGGTAAATTAAATAACTTTTAAGTGCACAGACGTTTTAGTTCGTCATCAATGAAATTGTAAAGAAAAGTGCACTTATGTATTACTAAAAAGCGTCCTTGTTCATACAAATTCAATTTTCTAAAGAATTTTACATAACTTTCTTTAGTCAAACGTTTTTCTTTAAGAAAATGTACTTCTTTATCTCAAGGAGACAGTGAGATAGAACTAAAGTTTCTAAAAGTACTTAAAATTTTATTGTAGAATACTGCTTAAATTATTATACTTTCTCATAAATATAAGCATATTGCGTGTTTTTGCATAATCGTTGCCTTATCCATCCATTATTTCCGTATGAAAACTTTCTCGTTCACCTGCAAATAATCCTGCACCATTTTCCACCTTCGCTTAAATAAGCAAAAAGTGTTTCCCACCCATTGTGTGTGGAACACGTCGTCAAACATATTGAAAAGTTTTTAGAATTTGCAAACATTTGTCCCGCGCTGCCAACCGCAGCGTGTTCCCTTCGATACACTGTAAACAAATATGATAGGTTGAATTCGGACACTTTTAATGGGATTAAATATTTGATAGCCAATGAAAATGTATTATTTTTGAAGAATTTACAATGCACTAATATAAAATTAAATTAGAAACTATTAATTTGCTTTGATATATAACATTAAGGGCTGGGGCTCAAAAACGAAAACCAGTCAGTTATATTAAAACTATACATTTTGTTGTGTTTATTTATATTTAATTTTTGCCTGTGCAAGAAGAAGAAGTGCTGGCTCAAAGAAGAAGAGCCCGCTGGTCACGTCGTCGTCGTTGATGTCGTCTGAAACTTATGAGTTTTGAAATGAAAACTGGTACAAACGGAAATGCAATTGAAACGTCGCCATTGTTGTTGGCCTTGTTGTTGTAACTGTTATAGTTGTTGTTGTCGTTGTTGATGGCCTGACAAGTTGAGAGAGTGTTAGTGAGTCTTTGAGAGTGTGCCTGTGTGAGTGCCTGTCGTATGAAGTTTTTCGCTAAGCTATTTGGAAATGCCATTAGACCATGTCACACATACAGGCCGAATGTGACAAGACGCTCCTTCTTCGTCGTCAGCCGTCTCCTTGCCATTTTCCCACCATTTTCCCCCCGCTTTCCACCCCGATTTCCCCCCTCGGCTTATGTTTATGTATGCGGTGCAATATTTTGCGTCATATTGTGTGCTGGCCTGCGGTTTGGAAAACGCGCCTGACCAAACTTTTCAGCACGATTGTAGGCACAGTTTGGTGTCTAGCAGCGGCTAATGCGGTTACATGGAAAACTCTCCGGCCAAAGGACATTCGAAAAGACTCTTCTCACGCATCAGAAATCGGCGAGGCAGCAATTTAATTTCCGAAAATATTTCCTTGACTCTGCTGACGCAGCCGTACAAATTCATATTAGGCATTTGTTGTGCAAGTGACATTAATTATATCAACTGTGATAAATGCTTTTTTATACGGACGTATTATTCAAATTACGGCCGAAAATAAACATAGCATAAATAAGCGACGAGAAAACCTTGGCGCATAAATCAAGGCACAAATTGTCACGTGCTCTAAATTCATTTATTTCCAAATCCGAGTCAAGGCGTATGGTGGCAGGAAAACCCCCGAAACACAGTCCGAAACTAGGCTAAGTAGTCAGTGGAAAAGTGTGGGTGAGCGTGTGCGTGTGCGCGTGTCGGTGTAATTGGCATTATAATAACAATCGACATCGATGTACGCCGAATCGACCACAACGGAGATGACCGCTTATCCGCACAGAGAGCCGCCGGAGAAGGCGACTCTGCGGGATTTTTGGGCCAAGGAGTCGGCTGTGAATGCATTTCTGCAGACCTCACATGTAAATATACATTTCGAATCAATTTCCTCGCAAATCGATTGTTGATCGAGGGGAAAAATGCGTGTGTGGGGTTACGGGTGGAGAAACTATTATACTGCGTAATCAAAAGTGTCAACATTTTCTCTCGGCTCCCCAAAAGCAATCTAAAATCAAATGGCGTACACTCAATCCAAGAATTACACTGGCCAGCAAAATAAAGAGAGCAAGTCCATTTAAGACAATGGAAATTTACTTTATTCACAAATTGTGGAACTTAAATAGGTCTTTTAAAATAAATTGATTTTAAATATACGTATAGCCTTTTTTCGCATAAAAAATAAAATTAGTTAAAAAAAAAGCTGAAATATTTTATTTAGTTTACTTTTGAATTGCTTAACTTGCGACATATTGAAAATATAAAATTAGTTTTAGCTTGAGTATACAAATATTAAAATGAATAATTGTAAATATTTTTTAAAGTTTGTTCGAGATGAATTCCCAGCACTCTTAACCCCTACCCTCATTATAATTATAAAGAAAATAATATAAATATTTCCTGGCAATATTCAAAACCACTCTTATAAACAAGTTATACATAAC
Source organism: Drosophila fuyamai (assembly GCA_018153365.1). Lineage (NCBI taxonomy): Eukaryota > Metazoa > Arthropoda > Insecta > Diptera > Drosophilidae > Drosophila > Drosophila fuyamai. The sequence continues at coordinate 1,521,892 of JAECXW010000523.1, forward strand.
TTTTTGATTCAATTCGATAACTGCCAAGAAATGCTTACAAAAATATTTAATTGTCTAGTTTGTGTAAATTCCTTTAACAATGTGGCCGTTTAAATTCCAGGACAGTCACCAACTTGATGTTAACAAGTGCCTGCGAAATGATTGCGAATTTCTTGCCATAGCTTCTGTCAGAGTGTCTCTGCAGTGGCACATCTCTTGCATTTTAAGTGCACTGATTAAGTGCATAAGTGATTTAAATGCTGGGGGAATTTTCATCTAAAGTCATAAATTGAATATGTTTCAACTTTTGGCTTTGGCTGGGATTCAGTTACATTTTCAGTAGGAACGGGGACGATTGCCTTTGTTGCCCAGCTGGGCGTGGCTGAAATTGCTTAAAATTTTGCTGGCGCACTCAAAAAACTTTTGAGTTATAATTTATCAGATTTTCGAGCTCAGGCATTTTACAACAATTATGCATAGTTATGCGCATTGCTACAGATAGTTTCCTTTTCCCATTCCGGTTGTGTGAGTGTGTGTGCGTATACGTAATATTTGAAGTGAAGGCCATCGCAGTTCACAGTTTCACAGATTCATGTGTGCATTTTCCATCGACTGACAACGTTTTAGTTTTTAGATTGCGCAAATTATTCTTTGGCATAAATGAATTCAAGAAATCCCAATTTTTCTGCTCTGTGAATTGACTGGTTCCGCTTACATCGGGCCAGGTGATCCAGGTGAATCCTGTGAGCAACAGGAGTCCTCTGTACGGTTCGGTTAACAAATTTGCATTTACAACTTTTGCCAGCTAATAAAAATTTCATATTCATCTTATGCCCAAGCTGAAACTGAAGCCGAAAAGAGGCAAAATGGAAAACGAAAAACGGAAGTCAAATAATTCCGACACGTATGTCCACGCCACTTTGAAAGAGTGGAGCGCATACAAAGCGAAAGAAAGAAATATGACTCCGTACGGAATATTTATGCGAGAACTCCTCCACACACACGTATACACCTACACTCACTCGGAGCACTCACAGATACACACTCACACGGCGACACATTCACAAGGCAAAATATTCGAAACTTTGCATATGCATGAGGGCGGAAAGGGGGGCGGTGGTGCGGTGCCATAGTGTGGCGCATTACATTTGTAAAATCTGGCACACGAATGCAATAAATCACAACACAGCACAAAATACCCCACCAATACCACCACAGCACACACACGCTCACACAGATACGCATGCATACAATGGCATTATTATTAGTAATGCAGGCTGCTCTCGGAACCTAAGAACTCGGGAAATTATTAGGGTCACATGTGTAAAAGGATATTTCCTTATTAACTCACACTCACACTGGCAATAAATGAAATATGCTGGCATTCTGCCCGGCACAGAATTATTATTATGGCGTCAAATAATGAGGCAAAAAGTGTCAAATTTGCATGCAAAATATGTCTAGATGGCATTTACAATATCACATCTCTGTATATTATTTTTGATGGCATGCAAATGCTACAAATTAATTGCATGGAAAGTGGTGGAGAAAAAATGCCACGCCAAACCAAACGAAGCTTTCAAAATGCACAAGGACAAATGGTCCTCGGACAGTGAAAATTGCCAAAAGGTAACGAGGTAAACAACAATATTTTATACAAAAATTAAATCTATACAAGTGAATCATTGTTAAGCTGTTTTTATATACTTACTTAGGGAAGTTAAAAAATCAGACTAAATAATTAAATAATGTTTCTTCTTATTTAACTTAAATCAAGCTATAATTATGTAATGCTTCATTGAGCTCAGGTCAGAAGGTCAAATTTGAACAAAATAATCTCGAATGGCCTTCAAAATAGATGGACAATAAATCAATTCGATTTTCATGTTATTTATTTGCATAGCCACCAAATAATTCTGTTCAAATAAATTTGACCGTCTAAGCTCTTAATAATTGTGTAAACTATAATAATATAATGCTGCATTATATGCGATTATAATATAATATATTTATTTCTGTTTGGAGACTTAAAACTATTTGTGGTACTTGTAGTGTACTGTCTGCCCTCTACTCTCAGCCCAATTCTCCATTCCAAAATCGGAGTGTCAGGGCAAACTTCATGGGCACACACATAAAACTCAGCGTAAGTAGGGTATAAATATTTGCAATGCAAAATGCTGACTCGACCTAAGCGAATGAGATGGGCTGCATGCGTAAGAAGGAGTCGAGAGGACGAAGGGCTTCCGAGCATTCTGAAGTCTGGTGGGTGAATGGATAAGGGGTGCGCATAGGTAGTAGTAAGGGTATCTGGCACTGCACACACATGCAAAGCACATGCAACAGGGAACTGCCACTCGCACACACACACACACCACAGACAGACACCCGCGCACGCACACCATGACAATGGCATAATATATTGGTGTCTAAAGCAGACACGACGAAATGGCCGACTTGAGCAGGCGAAGAAAGGGTGTGGGAAGACAACTTGGCAGCACTTTGCAGATGCAGTGCACTCGAAAAAGTATGGGAACTATTTGGCATTTAAAAGAGTCGCTTTCAATTGGATTTAAGCCTATTCAACAAGCCATACAATTTCCACTTCAATATTAGAATAGAAGCCATCCCCTTTAACAAAATCTGTAAACTTTTTCTTCTAGTTTTTTGATTGCGAAAATGCAATTTTTTTGCTTATAAAAACAAATTAAATTACAATTTTAAACATGGGTAATATGTTTTATTTTTAGCATTTTTATTAATTTTTCAACCTTGTTTGAATTAAATATTTCTATTCTAAGTATTCTAGAAAAGTTTTTCTAAGAAGTGTTCAACTATTTATAGCATGTTATAAAAACATTTAATTTGCACAATAGTCTCGTTGGTAAGACTTTTGATAATAAAAGAAGCTAGAGAAAAGGAAGCATCTTAAATCGCTCAGATGGAGTGTATGTGATTAATTGTAACAAACTTGACATTTTTCTGCGAGTGGAGTTCGCTGCTCGAGTTACACTTGCCATACGTGTTACTGTGGGTTTAGGCTTGGGGCAAATGGGAAATGCGAGATGGAAAGGCGGCAGTGTTAGCTGCCCCGTTAGTTGCTAGTTGCATGTTGAAATGTCGTCTGTCAGACATGATGAAAATAATGGAGCAGAAAATGTCACTGGCTATGCTAAGGACACATGCGATATGCATGTGAGCGTGAGGACCACGACCTGCCCCACCCACCCGCACAGCCTCGCCATATCTGCGACCGTGTCCGATCCGCCCACCAGCTCCCAGCCACCACCGACCACCCCCCAACCGCCAACCATCACCTTCCTCAGCAAAACGTCAAGGCTGGCCGTTGCTTTTGGCATGATGATTTAGTAAGGCTGACATTCCAGCGCGTTTCGGTAGCGCTCATTAACGTCTCCCGCTCCCCGGCACGCAAATGCAATTACGGATACCACACACCTCCCACACCGCCCATACCGCCTACACCCCGCACGCTGCCCACAGCGCCACTTGGCACCACAAGAAAAGAAAATATATATTCAACGTTCATCAACAATTTGTCAGCGAGTGGCAACTGAAAAGAAACATTTCTTGTATTGTAAGTCGAAGCAATTTGCATAACGTTTAACGGTCTACGAAAAAATAACAAAATATGCCAGGCAAGTAATTAAATTCAAATCAGTTTTGTGCTCCTGTAACGGTATTTCCACCGGGATCCACCCCCCCCATTAGGGGGGCGTGGCTCGGGTGGAAAAACTGCTACGTTGTCGAAATGATTGAAAAATTTGTGGGATGCAGTCTGGCAAGTGACATTTATATTAATTTATTGACACTGCGTGACTTCGTTGGCCAAGGACACACATGTCTCAGGATATTGAATATTAAGCTGATAAAATGGGGCAAGCCTCCCCCACTCACTTTAAAACACTGAAAAAATGTGTGTACAATGGGTAATCATTTCTGCTTAATTCGGATTTCCTTGTTAATAATATATTTAAAATGGGCCAATCTTAGAATGTATTGAACTACTTTATCAGAAATCATTTCTGTTGCTTCACTTCTCACTCTTAAATTTTACAAAATCTTAAATACAAAATCTTGATTTCAAGCTTAAACTTATTATTTAAATAATTGTTTGAGAACCTTACAAAAATATGTTTACATGGTTTTGGCCTTTCGACGATCTAATCACAACACTAAAACAACTCTTAACCGCAAAAAAAAATGTATACAATTCAAACTAAATTGTTACTATTTTATTTCGGTGTAAGCACACAAACTAGATCCTTGAAAGGTTATTGCCTGCCTACAAGGGGATAGTAAATTTAAGTAGCAAAAGGGGTCGCCAAACCTTGGCAAAAACTGCGACCATAGCACGTGCCATAATCATTAACAAAAACTTGTCAAATGCAATAAATCTTTATGCAATTTTTTCGTCCAACTAATGTTGACCTCCATTAAAAAGCGAGAGGAAAGGGGAAAGGCAAGCCAGAAAAGCGTAAGCCGAGCTGAGCCGACGTGGCCATTAATAAACCGCGCACATGTAGGAAATAATTAAAATTATACCCTACCCGCTTCCCGGCAGGCGCACAAACAAACATTTTATAAATCATAAAAAATTATGTATTATATGCGTGTGCCGGGGAGAAATAAAAAGACCCATGACCGTACAAAAGGGGTTACAGAACAATGCCTGGAAGACGGAAAATAAGAAGGAAGCGGAGTCAAAGAAGGCTCGTTTCATGCATGGGAATAATTAAGCTGTAAACCTCGACCTCTTTTCTTCAGGCCGCTTCACTTGTGAGCTTGAAATATTTACACCTAAAACAATAATAAATGCCCAACAAATTATTTATGCACGAAGACTCGTCGCTGAAAATGGCGACGATAAGGCAGCCCCGGCCGCCCAACTTCCGCCGGAGGAGGGGAAAGGGGGAAAACCCATATACATCATGACCTAACCTTGTCCATAATGTTTACTAATAATAATCCGCCCATGGCAGCCAAGGAATTCAAACGGGAAAACACAATAAAAATAATAAGGACTTGTAGGAGTCGATGGCAGCTAAAAAATGCCAGCCAAGCAGTAAAATGCCAGGCCAAACTATTTAAATCAAAAACTTCTCAACGTCCAGCATCGGGAAAAGAGCTGTGGAATTTCCATACAGCAACGGAAAAGCCGTGCCAGTGAAAGAATATATATATAAAAAAATTATGCAAAAGGCAAAGGAAACAAAGGCAAAGGAAAATGCGCGATGGCAGGGCGGCGCTAAAAGGAAATTGCGAGTATTATTACGACTTTTATTAATTTTACCGCGGACCACCCCGCCATAACCGTCGTGGCACACTTTGTACCATTTTGCGTTTTGGCCAAGTTCAGTTTCGGCCGTGTCCAGTTGAAGTTTCTCACTAAACAACTTTGCACGCATCGGGTAACTTTCGCGGACAATATTTTTTGTCGTGCGGTTTTTCGGAGTTCTCAAGGAGGATTTTCCTTTCGCTGATTTATGTATGAGCGGCGAAAACTTTAAATTGTGTGCAGTGTGCCAGTAATCATTCTTGCGACGTCCAAAAATCGGTAAACTTTTATTAACAAGTTGAGCTTCGAAAAGGAGGTGGAGCACAGTGCAGTGCAGACAGACAGCAACAATAGGAATTGAAAATATGGCCCCCAGTCGTGGGTTCCAACCGACAATTCCCAATAACTAGGCAACAAGCATAGAAATACACACTTATGGAAAATGTGGGCTTGGAAAAGTGCAAGCAATGTCATCGCATGGCAAAATGTGAATTATTCTGGCCGATTTCGTGGCCTTTATGAAAATATTTCGAATTCCCAAACACTCAGTGGGAATGAAAAAGGCAGCGCCGCAAGTGCTTAGTATTTCCACCTCTTTATGGGGTACAGTGAAGCAAACACAGCTAGGTGGAAGACAATAATTAATTGATTTTATTTATTTAGAGGTGGTGAAATAAAAATCTTAAAATATCACAATAATAAATAACTACCTATTTTTTGAAGTTTTTGGAAACAAAAATGTAACATTTTGTTTGTATAAATCATTTAAATATTTTGTCTGTTAAAGTCTCCAATAAAAATAACTAAAATATGCAGTTATAGAAAAGATTTTCCTGATTTGATAATTTTATTAATAGAAAATTGTAAGTTGAAGCAGTAGGTATCTTAAGCAGTATTCTTAAGCTTTCAATACTCATAAAGTTTTTCTACTTTTTCCAATCGTGTACCACTGTACTGTGATCACACCGAGCACTGTCCGCAAATCGTTGAACTCGAACAAACTTTTCCCACCGTGGCCACAAGTCAAATAGAGTGAGCAATCGAGTTTCCACTTAAAAGTTGTGTGCGCAGTCAATCACATTTGTGCCACTGTTCAAACAATCACTGACCGACCGTCGCACAATGGCTGTAAATTGCAGTTTCATATGCTATGGATCCCACTATCCGACCATCCGAACTTGTATCTATGTATCTATCAATTTCGGCGAGTTTTCATTTTCATTTTCGGTTCATTGTCCACGTTGAACACGCTTTTGTTATTGTTTTATGCCAGAGAATGGCCATCAAATGTATCTGTATCTGAGCTTTTGTGTGCGTGTGCGAGTGTTTATCCGTTCGAGCACAACAGTAACAGAATGTCCTGGGCGTGAGTGGGTGTGAGGATGTGTGTGTGGGGGTGTATTTATTTTCATAGCCATGTTTGTGACACAATTGATTGGAAAAACATAAACATTGGGCTCCAGTGCGGGTGTGTGCGTCTAATACGTGTCCAAGTTGAGTTGATTGTCATGTCAAATTTGCGGTGCGAGGGGCTCAGATTAGAAAATTCTATTTATAAACATCAAGTGCGACGGCAACAGGAGCAGCTCATTCTCACCTGGCGTCGCAATTGATGACTGCCTGCTGGCAAGTGGAGCAAAATCAATTTAATTCAATTAAAGTCAAAGCAAGCCAACAGAACTAAGACGATTTATTTCGACACGCTCCGAGAAACGAGAGGCAACAAGCACAAATGGCCAAAAAGGTCGAGCTAACAAAATTAATCTTGACTCCAACCTTCAAGATAAATGTGAGGTAAACTGGGCTGGCATAAAGTCCTGAGTTTATGCTATGAACATTTTTGAAATCTTTAATTTGCAAGTTAAAGATAGTACTATACTTACAAAATATAGTTTTGGAGAACTGAGAATGTTAACTTAGATATGATCTAAGCTAATAAGTTTAATGTGCCAATTTTACAAAAAACAAACAGCAACAATAAATTTGCTTAAGTACTGTGCCCTTAAAATGTATTAATTATTATTTTTCATGAATTATTATTTTTTCATGCAAAACTGGAGCATTATACTGCTTTTGTAAACACTTTTAAATGTAAATTACATCAATTTTATTCGCTTTAAAAAAATGGTTGATTTTTTTCTGCAACTTATTTAAATTCTTAAAACAGAGAACTTAAAAACTATGAGCTATTTCTTATGATCGATTGTGGATACATAAAATTCACGTAAAGATATAAACACGGTTTCGACAAAATTCCCTTAATTGTTTTCACAAAAACTGCTCGCATAAACACAGTATGGGAAGCAACAGCCTGACACTCATACGCCCTGTGGGCCATCCGCATAAGTAGGCAGCACATAATTGCGGTGTGGCATATTCAGCATTTTCCGAGCCGACTTTTCCGCCCAAACTTGTTTGAACAACCGCATTAAATGCCGGACCAAGTGACAATGCCAGACAAACACCCACAAAGCAAACAAAAGAGATAAAATATTTAATAAGCAGCCCCAAATCAGCATCACCAGACCCGTTTTTGGACGATTCATTTGTGCAGCTGTCGTGGCCACAAGCAAATATGGCAACGAGAATGACCGCAGGCAGCAATCGGAATATGCAAGCTAATAACAAGGACATTTTTCTTCCGGTGCATGCTAATTATTGCCATAATTTCCCAACTGAAAACGGAACAAGTGGGCCTAACAATGGGCAATAACTGACCTGAAAGAAAGCCACGTATTTCATGCATTTTCATTCACAAACCAAACAGTGAACAGAAAGCTAAGCGAAATTGAAAAAGGCAGAGCAGACGTTGAAGTACAACCCGTAGGCCACCATATCAAAGGCAAATACTATTGCAAAAAGGCACCATAAGAAAAAGGCAGCAAAGTGTGAGAGTCGAGAACTGGCTGGTGCTTCGTGCAAATACAACCGGCATGGTAATAAATATCCATATAAGCCACTTCAAAGTGAAAAGCAATAAGCTAAACTACCACATCAACTTGCCCAAGAACGGACCTGAGTCCCTCCACCCTCAGCCGCACCTGCCGCAAAACTATACATCAACACAAAGCCGAAAGCGGGCCAACTCCAATACCAACACCGATACCAATGCAAACACAAAACACCAATGTCCTGGCGAATTGAAGTGGTGAGTGTAGAAGCCGAAGGCGGCGAGCGAAAGTGGCCGTCTCAGAGGGCAAAGGCAGGCCAAAACAAAGCAACTACAAAAGCAATGCGAGGAAAAGCGGGGAAAACCCAAGAGCGCTCCACTTCCTCCTATTCCAGCGCTTTCCGCTGAGACTCTTTTGCAAGTGAAAGTTATACGGCTCTTTTGGCACGCACACAAACACCCCGCTAGGAATATATACATGTAGGCATGCATACTTCATTTTGTGATTTACCCATCAGAGTTGACCGGGTTGTTGAGCTACAGATCAGATTGGATTGGATTTGTCTGATTTTCGTTTCTCTGACTTAGCAGCTTTTCATTATTTGGTAATCAATTTTGTAGATATACGCTTCCAAAAAAAATTATATTAGTTATAATCGGAAGACTATTCATATCCAAATTAAATATCGGAAGTCGGCAATTTCAAAGTGCCTCCTGTTAATTTACAAAAACCCTAGAAATATGTATTTATTCAGAAAATTTTAGAGCAACCTGAGACATACAAACTTTAATGCCACAACATGTCTTTGAAATAATCCAAATGATTTTAAAATCAAATTAAATCAATATTTAACCGTATGTTAAATAGAGACTTTTAAGAGAATATGATAGGCAAGTTTATAATAATTGTGATATAACAATTATATATGTTGTCGAATTTAACATGGATATAAGAAGTACTACTTTCCCGAGCAGTTTATTTAACGTTGGTATACCTGAACTAGTTTCCGAGAACGATAATCCGCCATATCTTTGCTCAAGGTGTGAATGCCTTTGACTATGCATAACCAATATGGGCTCGGCTATAACTCGTGTATTGGCCCACATCCTAAGCGCTGGCCAATAGCTCATGCAGCAAATGTTTCTCTTAAGGCAAACAAATCAGCAGTACACAGGAACAGGACTTGCGAGCAAACACAAACACTCGGGCAGATGCATATGTGTGCGTTCGAGGGGATTTTTGGCGCGCAATTTCAGCGGCGCCTTGTTGATTCACAGCAGCAGCGCCCCAAGCGGCGAGTGGCGGAAGCAGCGGCACACATACACTGGGAAAACGAGGGGGGCGGAACGGGCTGGGTGGTGGCAGCTAATGGCCGCGAAGTTTTCGAGATTGACGGCCCTGATTTGGCCAAACAATAAATAAATACAAGTATACGAGAAATATGAGCACAGGTGGGCATGTCAGTGTGTGCGTGTGACGAGTACATGGAGTACACTTCATGCCTGACTGAATGCGCCAAAAGAGGAAGCTCAGGTGCTGAGTTGCCAATTTGAATATTCTTTATGTACACGCTATATAGGGTCTTATGGCTGTGTGCGTGGTCACTTCGCAGACTGAGGACAGCGTAACGTAACGTATACGTAGCGTTGCCGCCGCCTTTTTTCATTCCTCCATTCAGTTGCTCAGCGAACGCCAACGAAACCAAAACGAAATGTGAACCCGTGCCGCCAATAATTATAGCCGTAGAACTTCCAGGACGCCCCCCGCATAAATCAACCTTAGCGAATTAACTAATTTAAAGTGCAATTAAATGTAAATGATTTCAATTAACTCATTTGCGCGCAGAAAATTACATTTATTTTGCACTCTTCGCGCGGCGCTTTTTCTACGTTTACACGGACTTAATGCTGTGCGGCGGATAAACTGCAACTGAATTAAAAGTGCCTCGAACACTCTACACACGCACACACAGGAAACGGGAAAGAAACTTTCGCTTAAATGTACATCGACGAGGATAGCGAGGAAAGTTCGCCCTTTGTGATGCTCACATCGCCCACGAAGTCTTGGGTCAGTCCGCACAATGTAAACAATGAGTCAGGAGACCGGACTCCGTGGTCCGGAGTCCAGAGTCCGTCCGGCACATCACATCACACATCTCCCGGTCTCAGTCCCCTGGTCTTTGATCCCCCTTCCCTTTGCACACATCTCTTAATTTCACATTTCATTTTTTGCCTCCGAGTGAAATTGAGGAGCCGCAGTGTGCGGGCGGAAAAAAAGTTGGCAAAAAGTTTAAATGACTTTTGTTGTTTTTCTAAGTGTTTTTTAATGGTCTACGTGCTGGCCGCTGAATCCTGTCCTGCTGCCCTTCGTTGATGTATGCTCAATTTTAAATATTTCTCTTCGCCTTCGACATGCTGATGGTCTGCAGACACTGAGATTCAGGTTCAGGAATGTTTAGCTCCTGAAAGTTACTTCGCAAAATATATTTAAATTAACTGAAATTTAACATTCCATCGAAAATAAACTTTATATTTAAACTAAAAGTTAATTCAACCAATTTGGTTCCGTTTATTTACTTTTTGAAATCCAGTAATCCTATCAGTAAAATAGTAAAGAGGTGAATTTTTAAGAATTTTGAAGATTTTTCAGTTCTATTTTTAAAAACTTCTGAAGTAAATTAATTAATTTAGACAAATTGATATAACTAAATAAATATTGTATTAAGGAACTTCATTTATTTCATCATCATTTTGAAAGGCGTATATGCTATGTTAATAACTTAAAACTTGTTTTCAGACTCCCTATCTTGATTGATGATTAGAACAGCTGCTAAATTTAATGCTATCGTTTTTTTTTCTGTGTACGTATATGTGTACGACATGTTCCATGTGCCATGTCAGCGTAAATTTATGCTATGCCCAAAAAGTTAACACAACGTTGAGTAGATGATATTTACATTAGCCACTAACTTGCTCTAAACTGCTGATTAAGTGAAATGCGTGTGTGCGAGAGTGTGCAGTATAAAGTTGGCAAACGAAACCAAAATAAATGGAAATCAAAACAAATTAGAGGAGGGCAGGGTGAATATTGAAAGGGGACTTTGTTGTTTGATAGGAAACATAAAACTTTTGAATTCACAAATTTTATTAAGTTTCATAATATTAATGGCATGCATACATATTATTTTATTTCCATCTCATAAATTCAAAAAGTATCCCTTTAAAGCCACATTTATCATTTTCACTGGCATTTTCCAAATAACTTTTCATTATTGCCAAATCCCCATCTAATCCAAACAAAACCACCAAAGGTGTGAAACAGTAAATATTACGTGTACGCCTGGCATAACACATAAAATTGACCGTAAATTTTAAACCCCATTTAACATTAGCCGAATTCAAGAATCTCTGGGGTTCCAGACCAGGCATAAATGTCAATATGTATTTATATGTTTACCAGTTTATTGAGCAAACTATTTTATTTGTTTACGCCAAAACAAAAACCAATCTTACCCCACTTTCCCCCGCCGACAGCCGATAATAATCATAAAGATTTCCAGGGGGGTATGGGGGACTGCGGATTAAATATGCGTAAAATGCGGCAGCTTAGGCTGCCACTTAGGAGCTGCCACGCCCCCCGAAGTGGGCTTCGTCCTTCGCCCCTTTGGGTCCTGGCCTCGGCTTCACTGAATTTTCTGCGAGGCTGCACGTCAAACGTAGAAAGGGCTTTGAAGTTGCGCTTAGATTTTGCTGGTCCCTTTGTATCGAATTGGTGGCCTCCTCCAACTTGCTTAAAGTTTAATTGAGCGCGTAATTTAAGCTTTCGCCGAGCAGCCCGGCTCAGCATTTTGGTGCTTATATTAGTTGCTAAGTGGCAGGACCAACCCCGTAGTATCCGCTCCTCAAGTCCAAAGGGAGTTTCCTTTTGCCACTGCCGCAATTTTAAAGGCCAACAATCGAAAACGGAAAATTTAGCTCTTATGCTGAAATAAATAAAACATTATTTGGTCAATCTGGGTTTTCATTTTAATGAATTTTTTGATGTGTGCCAAGGCTAACGAATTGCTGAACGCACAAATCTATGCCGTAGAAAAAAACAGTTTTTAATTAAAAGCAAGAGCAATTATTTAACTTTCATTTGTCGAATCTGTACATACTCTAACATATTCTTTAATAATTTTCACATACAAAAATTAATGGAATAAAAGGCCAGACAAATTTTTTTACCTTTGTTTCATTTATCTATCTTCAGAAACAACAATAAAGCGTTCAATGCAATGCAGTTATATTTCAACTAATATTTAATTCAATAAATTTAGATATTTAATTTTTAAAATTCAGTGATACTTTAACTTAAAGAGCAAAAAGATAAACGATTGAACAATCGTGCTGTAGATATAAGTTTTTTACATGCTTTTCTTAATACCGCCAATTAAAAACAAAATTCTCCTATTTGTTGAATTAATTTTCAACTAAAATTGAACGATATATAAAATGTTCTTTTAAAAGTTTCGAACGAAAACTTATTCAATTGGAAAGCTTTAAATAATTAAAAGTTAGCGGCCATATATTGGGAGCGATAATCGGATTACCATGCATAATTATAAAATTTGATTAAATAAATAGTATTAGGAAAGAAGCCATTGCCGAGTGCTGTCGATAAATGTGTGGATAGGCTATAGTTGTTAGTTATCCACTCTTATTTTACTTAAATCACCACAGGAGACTTTTTGCACGCAATAAAAACGTATTCATTCGCGATTTTAATGGGCGGCAAAAACGGTTTATATTTATTATTATGTTTTGGCGGAATTTTAATTGATTTTGGCCAAGGGAGGAAGTGTCTGCCCGCCAGCAACAACAATCATTGACACGTGCAGTGAGTTTTCCGGCTTTCCATTTGCACGAGAGCCAAATCTCGACAAACACACAGATACGCACCAACACATGTCGAGTGGGCATATTTGAATTTCTGCATTTTTGTTGAATTTCAATTAAAAGCCTTGATTTTGATGGTAACCTTGTGCACACGCTGGGCCCGGGCCCAGAGTTCTACATGTTCCAAGTGTGTAGGCCCCGAAAACATTATTGGGGTCAGTCGGGGGGTCGACTCTGGTACTCCCACAAAGCAAATGTGAAATCGCTAGCTGAGGAATTGTGTTAAAAACGAATTTACATTAATTTCATTCTCCACTTTTTGTTTCGTCCTTTGGCCCTGTTTTCGGTCCACAATAATTGTATATCCCATCCACCTTTGCGCAGCAAAGGAAAGGAACCAATCGAACCGGGGCCAAAAGGAAGAAGAGCAGTGCGGAGAAAAGGAAAATTAAATTGAAAATCCATCGAAGCCGAATGTGGAATTAAAATTGAATTTTCACCTACGGATCAAACGAAACGAACCGAGACGCTGCAGGAAGACGAAAAACAATTAAAATTAAACAATTTATTTATTTTGAATTATGGCCCCGGCTTCTGTTTGTGGCAGGAAGCTGAAATATACGGCAGACCGAAAATAGGAAAAATGCATTTGTCAAATTGAATGTGAGTGAAACAACTCAATTTAAAGGCTCCACTCAGCCAAGTGCAAAAATTCCACAAATATTTGTCAAAGCACTGCAAGCCTTGAATGAGATGGGTATTTCTCCCCGGGGCGACTGTGATGATTAGGCAAATGGAGAGCTTAGGGAAACTATAAATACCGAACTCCTCCTCGAGCATTAACCTCGTTGAAGTTCGAAAGACAGGAGTCTGTCCCAGAGATTAGGCTGATAATTTATTCAGGCTGTGGGCCAACTAATCTCGCACTGTCAGTGACTCTAATCATTCAATGAGATAAAAGCAAATGCCAATACACACGCAGTCTGCGGCGGACTTCTTTCCAATTTGCGGCTTGGCTCAAAGAGCCATTGAAATAGAGATGAGATCGTGAATATGTATTGAACCGACAAACATATGTAAGATATAATATTCGGAAAAAACTTATCTAAACTTGGAGATAGCTTACCGAAACATGAAACAAATTTCTTAAGTGTATGCAATTAGTAGACGGTTTGATATACGTATGGTTTCATTCAAATATAATAAATATATTATTATATTACGATGTCCAATAAATGTGATTTTGCTTCCTTAATCGTTGTGAACTTGTTAGAATTTGTTTATAACACCCAAGCTTAAATAAATCCCTGAGCATGTCGTCAGCTTTTTTATACGTCTTATCCCAGCTCATCCCATCCATCATCCGCTCTAATATCTTCTTCAAAATTCCTCACGCTGCCATCCAAAAGTCAAGCGTTTTTGATGGCTCTAAGCGATGGAAGGATGGGGTCTTAGTTCACAAACAGAGAGAGAAAACCAAATTCCCACCACACAGACAAGTTTCGGGTGGGTGACTTCGGCAGTGCGTGAGTGCCAGTGGGTGGGTTGAGATTTGCTTGATTTGGGCACTCGGCTGTGACGTGTGTGGATGCGTGTCCATGTCCATGTCCATGTCCACAGCCACGTCCACATCCACTTCCACATCCATTTCCATGGTCAAGCCAGGTCGGTGCGTGCTGCAAAACAATTTAATTAATTCCAGATTTGCGCGGAATTTTTCACGAAAGCCGCGATGCCAGCAATCTGTAAATGGCATATACATTCGCACAATATATTGAGGGGGAATGGGATGTGCTGGGCAGTGATGAAAAGTATCTGATAGTTTCACGTTTGAACTTCACTGGGTACCTAATTCCTCTTCAGAAGATACCCAAAAAAATCTATCTTACTAAATAACATTAGGAATGGTACTCTCAGTTTAGGGTAAACCTAAAAACCTGAGTATTTTACTCATATTAAAAAGATTTTTCTTCGAAATTAACAATTTAAGCACTATTATTATACTTTATAATTTATTGGGATACATGTATACCATTTTGTACCTATTTCGTTGAAGAGTTACCGACCCATCTCTGGTGATGGAAAACTAGTCAATGCCGAAAATTCAGCTATTCGCACGTACTTTTACTATTTATATGTTTCTCACTTCCCCTTTCCCACTCTCCATATATTTTCCGGACAGCCTGCCAGCTACGGCAAGAAGAACGGGATGTGGTATGCATCGCCTGGAAACCAGGGATGGGGCTCCAAGCCCGCCAGTCGGAAGCCCTCAATAATGGAAGCGGATTTGGGCACATTATCGACCACATCAGGCTCGATAAAGCGCAGCGCCGGCCGTGTGATACGCATCATCAATAATTTGGATCATTCGGTGCAGGTGAGTCCCGAACTGGGGGGCATTTTCCGCCGACTCCATGCCGTATTTATTGTTTCGCCCAGCCCGCGTCATCAACAATGCACAAAAATATTTTTGGTCGAGGTGGTGCACGGGGTTGCGGGAAAATCGCACCTCGTGCCTTGCATTTTCCCAGCAATTGCGGGCATTTTCGCTATTTTCGCAATTTCGTTTGTATTTGTGCCTGGGCAGCGATGCGTTGTGCAAATGTTTTAATTGCCGCGATTAAAGCGCGCATCGGCCTGCAATATTTATGTAAATTTATGTTTGACTATTGCATTAGAGCCCCAGCCAAGCGCCTATAAAGTATATTGAAATTTATGCAAAGTGCTCGACGAAATACGCCAAAGCCGGGTAAATATTTTGAGAAGGTAAATATAAAAAGGGGCTTTAATATTTAAGGCAGAAATGCGAAGTAAATAAACGTGTCTATGTGGATGCAGCACCTGTCCTCTCGAATTGCGAAACGCATTTTGTGGAACGTTTACTTTTCCGCTCCTCTTGTGGGTGCAAAAAATGCAGGCCAACTCGGAGTTCAGTTCGCTTTTATTTGTATAAATATTTGCCATCAATATTTTATGGTCAGCGGAGTGTATTTATTTTTTCATCAACCCATGACCCGTCTGACTTAACTGTCATTAAAGGATTCTGCACATAAATAATTTGGCATTTTATTTTACCCAATCCACATCGGAGAAAACCACTTTGATGTGTTTTTCAGCGCTCGAATTCTTCGATTGCCCCTCGGGGGCCGTCATTAGTTGCGGTTGCCATTTTTCAAATGCGATTCCTCATTTTTTTTTATCGGCTTTTGACTGCGCTATTATAATTTACATTTTATTTATGCATTTCCTATTAAAATCTCCCGAGTGCAATGATTAAATTTTAATGGCTGCTCTAAAAAAGGCGCCCTCTTTGACATTCAGAATTTTTGGCTGTGGGTTCTGTCCGCCAGAAGTCTGTAATTAACCTTTGCCTACTTTCGGGAGCTCCACTCCGCGGCAATCATATGGAAAATCAATTGTCTGTAATTTGTATTTTATTGTATGCAGCCAGAGAGTCGGGCGAACAGCCAACAGCAACAAAATTGAAGCCACGGTCAATTTGGTAATTTCCGCTGACATACAAAAACAAGAAGCGGCAAAAATTCGCGAAAGGAAAAGCTCGAAGGAAATTAAAGATTCGAAAACGGAGTCTTAATACTCTTGCCAGCTCACCAAAATGTACTGATTTAAAGTAAATTTTTAGCTAGCACTTTGAACAGATGTTTAACCAGTTTATATATTTAAGAATGTGTAACTTTTTTACATTTCATAAAAATAAATAGTTGTAAGATTGCAAAACTTAAAAATGGAATTTAAAACATTCTCCTTGCAATGTTGAGATGAACCCTTTTCATAAGTTAACTCTTTAAAAATTCAATTACCATATAAAGACTACTACTACACAGTTCTTTGGACACAAATTAAAACTACAACGAACAAATAAAAAACTGTAAGATTTTTGTGGTAAAAAAATTAAGATAATAGATCAACTTCCGCTCAAGCCTATAGTACCCATTCAGAGAGAATAACGACAGAAAGCCTGGCAAAAACTTTGCAGTCAGGTGTTCGGCCCCATAACTCTTTCACTCTCGCTTCGCCACACCCGTACTCGTAATTTATGTTATTATTACGAAAATGCCTTTAAAATATGAATTGGCTTCGGCAGTATAACCACCTCTCCTGACCGTTGTCGTAGTAACGTTTTATGGTAATTTTCCTAAGTGCAAGTAACAATTCTGTAGCGCCTTGTTTTTCTGCCGGTCGAGGTGCGGCATTCGTGCAGTTTTATGAATCGAAGTACATTTTACGCCGTGGGCGTTTTGGCACCTTTCAGCACGTGGGCTGCAGCCTTGGCGAAGGCCGCACCTGATCGGGCCAATTAGAGGGGAAGGTCCGTGACAGGTACTTTGGGGATTTGCCCGTCTGCCGGAGATGTTGGCCAGACCCAAATCGAATCTCATTAATGGCCGAGACAATGGGAAAGGGCAAGGGGAATTGCCGCAAAACAAAAGCAGTCGCTTTTTTCCTGCGAGACACCCCTAATGGAGTTTGCAATGCAAATTTGACCAAAGTACAACCGACCACAAAGCGAAAGAGGAAATTGTAGTAGTCATAGTGGTTGTTGCTGCTGTTGAACCCAGCTCTGCACGCGCCCATTGACCAAGGCCAAGGACATGTCGCTCGTCGGTTGCCACGACCGAGTCAACGAAGTCCTGGCGAAAATATATACAAATATATGCTAGGGCATTGTGTACTCCACGGCAAAACACCAAAAGCACGAAGTGCTGACGCCAATTGCATTACACGTACATTACCAGCAGCTCCCGTTCCAAGTTCCCAAGCACAAAGAACCGTAGAGTGAGATACATTGATAATTTGAACATCTCATCACGTTTTTATCAACCAAGCTTTCATTTCCACATACATCGATTTTCTTTATATTTCGCTATAGCCATTATCTTTATTTTTAATTTCCGTAATACAAAAATAAAAATTCAATAAAACCAAAAAGAATAGATTAAGTAAAACTGAAAACATAACATGTAAACACTATTGATTAAAGTATCAATAGAATTAATAGGCTGTGCCTAGCAATTTGTTATTTAACTTGATATTTGTATGAACAGCACTCTAACTGGTGCTCCAAATGCCGTTCTCAAAGTTTCCTTATCATTTTCCCCCAATCTTTTGCCACTGTTCCCTGATTCCACAGCCCACTTATTGTCTGAGACAGTGTCTGTGTTTTGTGTCCCCGTCTGCGAGGACTCCCATGTTTGTGTTTATTTGTTTTGTTTGTGTCTGGGCTACACATCTACATCAGCATCGACATCTATATCTGTAGCTACATCAAGTGTTTGTCGGGGTAATGCAATTGAAAGCCGCAATAAATGGCTATGCATAATGGCAGGCTACTCAATATTGGCGGTCCCTCCGCTGCTCAATATATATATCACCCGATGGTATGCTATAGTGCCCGGGTATTTGGCAAGCTAAAGTGCAACGTGTCGCATTGCACTTTGTTGTTTGACTTTTTAAACTCGCAGCTTACGTGTTTAAACGAGTAGGGAAAACTTCGGAAATTTGGGTATTATGTGTTTATGAAGTCATACGAATACGCAGAGAAAAAGGGGCCAAGTTTATTAATTTTCAAACGGAAGGGAGAATAAATTGTCTCCAAATAAGTGAAACAATGCTGAGATAATAAAGTTCAATGCATTCATTTCATATATATATATTAAAATGAACCTCAAAGTTCAATGCATTCATTTCATATATATATATTAAAATGAACCTCAATCGACCATATTTTAAGGATTGATTTCAAGAGCTTAGAGTTCCGAATCAAAAAGTTTTTTTCTCCGTGTACGAATATTGGACATGCATAGGCGTTCAATTTTTTCATATATATGCCACGGGGCATTGAACAGCGAAGAGGAGAACAAAGACAACAGCCTCACCTGACGTTCTCCCTTTCATGTGTGCCTTTGTCGAAGGCAAACAGAAAAAGGCAGGGAATATGTAAGTAAGCTCGAAGCGCAAAAACAACTCACAGAATGATTTCAGTTTCCACATCCCAGAAATACACTCTACGAACCAAATTCTTGGATTCGAATTGCCAGCCCTGCTATGGAATTTTCAATAAAAAGCTATGACAATAGCACATGTCAATATTTTTAGTTTGATTGAGAAGCCAGAAGATGGTTTATTCCTGATTTTAATAACAGAAGAGGAGTTTAAGCTTAGCATTACAGCTATAGTAAATATATCTTAAAATGCTGTAAGATATAATAATTAAAAATAAGTCATTTTATTAATGTGGCTGTTGATGAAGATTTCTTCTTTGTTCTTATGCAATGTCCGAGCTCACTTTTTGAGTACCGCCCTTCAATCGCTTGCGGTTCTTAACTCGTCGGTCCTGTGTTTTTCACTTAAATTACTTGTGTTCCCTTTATGCAACTCAACGAGCGTTGACAACAATAAGGACGACGGCAGCGCTGCAGTTTAACGTCTTTTGTTTTATGCATGTTTGTATTTTATTGGAATTCCTTTGTGTATATGGGGTGGAAAAAAGGGAAGGAGAAGTTGCCGCAAACGAAAATATTTGGAAAATTTGCATGGTTTTGACGTCACCAAGATTAAATCAACCGTACAACGGCCGAGCGATTGAATGCCTGAAAAGCCAGCACAATTTTCCAGACGAGAAGAAATGCTGACAATTTAAATCACACACACTCGGGCACACACACAGGAAGAAGGGAAAATGGAGGTCCTGGCCATTTCCTTCCGGCAGCTGTTTGCCAGTCTCTCCTCGCCCCGTTCCCCGTACCAGGACCTGCCAGGACCCACCAGTTCCCACCAGTTCCCACCAGTTCCCACCAGTTCCCACCTGCTCCCGCATACGAAAAGTGCACGTAATTGGCTTAACAAACGCCATTTGTTTGGGGTCACGTGATTGCAGCTGGCAACGTAGCCGATAATGTAATTATTTGCTCACATAATTATATTTGTTTATAGTCCATGTCGGAGCCCATATGCCTCATCAAGGCGTCTTCAGGATGGCTCCCCAGTGCACATGTGTGGGCGTGGGCAAAAAGGGAGCTCGGAGACACATTCATGCATAATTTATGGCAAATATCGACAGTTTGCTGCCGTTCGGGCCCGAAATGCATAGCACTAAATTATTAAAAGCATCTTTTCAGCTTCTGTCCTGTCAATTAATTTTCCAGTAAATTAAGTGACAGTCGATTGTGCTGCCGAAAAGAAAAGTTTAGCAAAACTTTGCCCATATGCAAGAGCAATTTAAGGGCAAATGCGGTAATAATTTGCTAATGGACTTTGGTATTGTCGCCTTGAAAATTGAGCAAATTCATTGAAAATTTAAGTTATAATTTATATATTGGTTACTTATCGAAAATCTTAATTAGCATTTTAGCAGTCTTCAATAAATATGATCAAAAATATCTCATAGTTTTTAAACTTATTTATGTCCAAAAATAACAGATAAGGACCAAAAGTACACTTTAAGGCTTTAGCCTCCACAGTCTTGAATGTCCTCCATTTATTTGACGAAAGGCGTAGCTCTTCCATCACCATTTGAATTTGAAAACATTTTTGCCGGACAATTGTGTCGCAGGTGCTACGCTTTGATAAACCATAAATAAATTGTGATAAATAGAGGCACAATCCATGGGGTCCGGTGCGGTCCGTCTCGAATTGGCCGGCACCTGATCCAGTCCACCTAACGACCCATAAAGGACATGCGTTTCGGTAGTCGGAATGGTCGTCACTGTAAATCAAATGGCTAACCATAAAAAGGGCTAGGCGCTGAAAAATAAAAAACATTTTCGATTAAGTTGAAAGCATAAAGGTCGAGAAATGTTTGTTTGCATCATGACGAAATAGATAAGACCTTCAATGTTCTCATAATTTAAAAATAAATGAAAACATTGAAGGAAATAATCGAGCGGTTTCCAGGAAAATAAATATAATAAAAATAAAACAAACAAAGTAATGCTGTAAAAATGACGCCAACCCGAAATCAGAAGCTGTCCTCAAAACTTTTTCTGTAACTGATAGTTCTCGGCCTACTTCGATGATAATTATAATTGATTCACAAATTCACCGAAAAAGTTGTAATATTCGGTCAAGCCGAGCAAAAAGTCAAATTTCCAACTTTTTGCCCAAAACTTTAAAATGAGCTGGATAAATGCGTGATATTCGGTGGGGAGGAAAAAGTTAGAAGCTTGGTTTTATATTTTTACTGTTTGTAGGCAATCAGTGCGACCTGGGTTGGAAATTAAGTGGCAGCGATGTGCGGGGAAAACCACTCAACACGGACATAAAACCATTAAACGGACGCCTTTTTCGAAGCCAAACTAAATACATAAATTAAACCAAGTTCGGCCAGACAACGGAGAAAGTTTATCGTTGTGTCTGGACAAGGTCTTCCTTCTTTTTTCCCGAATAAAACTTCCCTGGCAGCTGCTTTAATTCTACGCGAGTCCATATAATAGGGAAATGATGATGGAGATGCTGGCAGAAGTGGAGAGACAAATTCTTCTTTAACACGCGTGAATAACTGCTATCAAGGCCCTGAAGGTCATTAAAACTCAAGTATTCCACTTGAAAAATAAGCAGCGAAAGCAGAAAAGCCAAAGTCAAGCGCCAGCCAACAAATGCAACACAGCGTGGCCTTCATGGTGGGGTTCTGGGTGGTTTTTGCGGGTGCTTCGGTGGGGTGAGGGGAGGGGCGTGCGTGGGGTGCACCCAATTATGAGCGCTAAAGCTCAAGTGCAACAACAATAACAAAATCCACAATGGGGCAAAGTCAAACAATGCTGCTGCACAGAGGAAAATCTGTAAAGTAAATCTGTACTTGTCTGTCTGTACTCGACTGTTTCATGAAAGAATACCTTTTGTCTGATTATTTTTGTCACACATAAATTCGTTAGGACTAGTGATTGCCAAAACTCTTCGTACAAAAAATATTTGCGAAATTTAAAGGTAATTTTAATTAGACTGTAAAAAGACAAGGACATATAAATGAAAGTGCAAATTTTGTTGACTTCAGACTTTACCTAGATTTTTATAACGAGACCAACCGCATATATTTCTGTAAGTGCATATGCTGGTCGCAACAAATAATAAGCATTAAAAGAAAACGCAAATTGGGTCACAGACTCGATTTGTGGGACGCGAGTCAAAGAATTGTGGATGTGAATGCGTCGAGGACGCCAGTCGACGACATCATATAATTATAAGCATTACTAAAACCGAGAGGGCATTGGGGAAGTCGGGGCTATGAGCCCGCAAACGGAAGTTGCGTGCCATGACTAAATTTTTGACCGCAGGTCAAGCAAAATGTGTTGAAAGGCCCGTGGTACATATGTAGCTACTAGCCAGACTAATTACCCGTCCAGATTTAACACGTGATTTTACACATATACAAATGTATATACTCATGCCATATCCCCGCTCTTTTCCCTTCCAGTGTCGCGTTTTGTTGAACCTACGCACCTCGCAGCCGTTCGAGGAAGTGCTCGAGGATTTGGGTCAAGTGCTGAAAATTAACGGAGCTAAGAAAATGTACACAGGCACTGGCCAGGAGGTATGTGAACTTCCGGGGGTGGGCTAACCGGGCTAACCGCACGACCTTGACACGGCCTAATAACTTAATGAAGACCCGAACCTAGCCGACTTGCAAAATGATTTGACAAATTACTCTCCCCCTTTAAGCATATCAAAAAAAACCCAAATTTTCGCCCCAAAATATGACGTGCGGCAAATCAAGACACCATTTTTAAAGCGATATACTTAAACATATAAATTTTAGATATAATAAATATTTGTCTTTTGGCCCACTTAAATATGTATATTTAATTAAAATGATCTTTTTTAAATTTTAATAAAACATTTACTTGGTTTCGTGTTAGTCAAAGATCAACCAATTTTTTTTTAACCAATATAAGATTAGAAGTAAAATTAAATGTTACAAACAAAACTTTATGTATAAATAGATAGAACTTGATAAAGTATTTTATTGGAAGCATCGGTTAATAGTGTCTAAAATGTTCGGTAACTATATTTCAGGGTATATATTTTATATAATTATTTTGTGGTGTATTAATTTATTCATTTTTCCCTGTAGGTTCGCAGTTTCTCCCAACTGCGGAACGAGTTCGCAGACGTGGACACCTTCTATCTTGCCACGGGCACGGCCTTGATTGCCGGCTCCCCCATCAGGCGCTCCCGATCCCGCCCCTCGGTGGTGGCCGCCGCACCCATTCTGCCCACGGAGGAGCTACCCAAGGTGCCGCTGCGGGGAGCCCGTCCGAGGAGCAAGAGCCGGCCGCGGATCCTTTACGCTCCGGAGAGCGAGATCCTGCGGCCGAACGGCGAGTACACAATGCTGGACATTATGAAGGAGGAGCCCACCAAGGTCACGATCCGAGGACTGCGGCGCACCTTCTATCCGCCCGTCCACCACGCGCCGGCAGACAACTCCCCGCCGGACAAGAAACTTCAGCTCCAATGGGTGTAAGTACTCAGAATCAAACTTAAAATCCGATATACCTATACCAAGATGAAACTCATTCTAGCCATGGCTACCGCGGCATTGATGCGCGCCGTAATCTCTGGGTCCTGCCCTCCGGAGAACTTCTCTACTACGTAGCTGCCGTGGCCGTGCTCTTCGATCGGGACGAGGATGCCCAGAGACACTACACGGGGCACACCGAGGATATCATGTGGTAATTATTAGGCTCATGCGTTTTCAGTGAAATTGAGAGGGGGAAAATTACTTAAGTTGAGCAGTCAAAAGCATTTTTAAATTAAAAGAAAATGTCCATTTCTGATTTGGAAAAGTTAATTAACTTAGAAAATAAAATAAAATAAAATAAGCTATACTTTTTGCGGTTATAGCAACATTATGAAGATAAAGAAGCAATAACTAATCCCGAAAAATTGCCATTCTTAACAAATGCAAACTCCTACTTCCAGCATGGATGTCCATCCCTCCAGAGAGCTGGTGGCCTCCGGCCAGAAGGCTGGACGAGATCGCAAGTCGCAGGCGCACGTTCGCATCTGGAGCACCGAGTCCTTGCAGACGCTCTACGTCTTCGGGATGGGAGAACTTGACAGCGGGGTAACCGCCGTGGCCTTCTCGCAGCTGGTAAGTCCCCCCACTAGAAACAAACCCAATTACCGGCTAACTCGTGAGAATCCTTTGCAGAATGGAGGAAGCTACATACTGGCCGTCGACAGCGGACGCGAGAGCATCCTGTCCGTGTGGCAGTGGCAGTGGGGTCACCTGCTGGGCAAAGTGGCCGTAAGTCCGCCTAAGCCTGCCCACTTAAGACGCCCCCTAATCGAGATTCCCGACTCAATTACAGACCCTGCAGGAGGGATTGTCGGGGGCGGCCTTCCACCCGCTGGACGATAATCTCATCATCACCCACGGACGGGGTCACCTGGCCTTCTGGCACCGACGCAAGGATGGCTTTTTCGAGCGCACGGACATCGTGAAGCAGCCGTCGCGGTCCCATGTCACCAGTGTGCAATTCGAACCGGATGGGGACGTGATCACGGCGGACTCGGATGGCTTCATCACCATCTACTCGGTGGACTCCGATGGCGCCTACTTCGTCCGCACGGAGTTCGAGGCCCACAACAAGGGCATCGGCTGCCTGATCATGTTGGGCGAGGGCACTCTTCTCTCCGGAGGCGAGAAGGATCGCAAGATCGCCGCCTGGGACTCCCTGCAGAACTACAAGAAGATCGCCGACACCAAGGTGAGATACGCCATTTTTCTCCACTAGCAGCTTAATTCCGGCCTTAAAATATATAAGACTTAATAAACCCTCTATTATGTTATAAACATATATAAATCACAAGCCCTCTTAATTTGGCATTGGTCTTTTTTAAGAAAGGACTTATCGTAATAAAAATGAAATTAAGTTTTAAAAAGGAATTTATTTCTAGCTCGGATGATTTTATACTTTAATTAACCTGCTGTGTATATAAGAGGCACTTTGAACCATAAAGAGCTAATGTAATTAAAAAGAGTCGAGCCATAACTCATGAAAGATTAAAATATTATGTGCTTGCTAAGACTTTCCTGCGTAGTTCTTCCACTTTACCCCAGCCTTTAAACTTTTTTCTTTGTATACAAATAATTATTCCAGAGAAAACAGTTTTTTAACACAATGCTTTCCCGAAATGAACCTTTATTTAATTGACCTTTTTGGACGCGCAGCTCCCCGAGGCCGCCGGCGGCGTGCGAACCATCTATCCGCAGCGCCCCGGGCGGAACGACGGCAACATCTACGTGGGCACCACCCGGAACAACATCCTGGAGGGCTCGCTGCAGCGCCGCTTCACCCAGGTGGTGTTCGGCCACGGGCGGCAGCTGTGGGGCCTGGCCGCCCACCCGGACGACGAGCTGTACGCCACCGCCGGGCACGACAAGCACGTGGCCCTCTGGCGCAAGAACAAGCTCATCTGGACCATCCAGACTGGCTACGAGTGCGTGGCGCTGGCCTTCCACCCCTTCGGCACCCTGGCCGCGGGCAGCACCGAAGGTCACCTGCTGGTCATCAACTGCGAGAACGGAGCGGTCATGCTGACGCTCAGGGTTTGCGGGTCGCCCCTCAACTGCGTGGCCTACAACCAGGGTAAGATATGGGCAACATGTAATGGAATTACAAATTGGTGTTATAGCATAAGCCACCGATATTAAAAACCAATTTTAACAATCTATTATCTGAATAATATTGACAAGAAATTTTAGTAATAAAACTATATATAACAGATATTTTATATTATTTAAAAATTAAATCAGAATTCAAAGAAGCTCATTCTGTTTTAATACGACAAAAATAGTCTATATTTTGACCACTCCTTTCTCATCTTTGATCTTTTTATTGTTTTGAAAAACCCTAGTTATACTTTCACACAAAAAAGGATTATTTATGACTGTTATGGTCTTTTAGTCTTAGACATTTTCAAAAACGAGATTCATGTTCAGATTTACCAACTTACAAATTTATATCTGATTCGTTTAATATTCATTTTATTAACTTTAACTTCTTCCTTTATTAGTTGGCGACATGATAGCCATGGGCTCCCAGAACGGCAGCATTTACCTCTTCCGTGTGTCGCGCGACGGCTTCTCCTACAAGAAGGTGAACAAGATCCGGGGATCGCAGCCGCTGACCCACCTGGACTGGAGCATGGACGGCAACTTCGTGCAGACGGTGACCATCGACTTCGACCTGCTCTTCTGGGACGCCAAGTCGCTGTCCCCGGAGCGCAGTCCCATCGCCATGAAGGACGTCAAGTGGCTGACCAACAACTGCACCGTGGGCTTCCTGGTGGCGGGCCAGTGGAGCAACCGCTACTACAGCACCACCAACACCATCGTCGCCACCTGCAGTCGCTCCGCCGCCCACGACATGCTCGCCTCCGGCGACGCCGAGGGTTATCTGCGGCTGTTCAGGTGAGATGGGGGCCTAATGGCCTCTAATTAATATTCAGTATTTATTATTTAGCTCTATTTTATGGGAAATATTTAAATTTTGAGAATTATTTATTTGATATCTTGAAAACAAATATTTGGAATACCTTAACCAAATAGGAGAACCCTATTTTGGCCAAAAAGGGGGTTATGGCTATTTAGGTACATATCGTTATAGAATTTATCTTAATAGAAATAAATAGTGATCATTTTCAAAACAAAATCACTAAAAGCAATTCAATTTTTTTATAAAACTAAATATTAAAAAATCACATTTTCTATTCATTTAAATTTCTACTTTGATATTTCAATATTTCATTTCGAAGAAGTAGGGTTCATCCCTTTCAACTTAAGTGTTTCACAATTTACACAACATGTTTTCATGTCAGAAACCAATTCGTAAACGGTGAAACATAACCAATTCCTTAGTGCCATTTACCTATCTACTACCACTTTTCTATAGGTACCCCTGCATAACGCCGCGCGCCGAGTTCCACGAGTCGAAGGTGTACTCCGGCATGCTGGCCTGCGTCCGCTTCCTGTGCGGCGACCACACGCTCATCACCGTGGGAGGCACAGATGCGTCGCTGATGGTGTGGGACATCGTCGAGGAATAGCTGAAATGGCCACCGTGGCACCGCACCGCCGCCCAGTACGAGGCCAGTTACTCGGACTACTGGCACCGCCGCGCCTCGAGGGTCTCCTCCACGGTCCTCGACAGCGACTCGGTGGACTACCCGTAGTCCGGCTGCAGTCCGAGGGAACTCGGGGATGGGCGGCGAACTGCTTGCTAGACTCAGACGAGCTACAATTGGCCAGCGTTCCGTTTTTGGTTTTAGACGAAGAAATATTGACATTAGATAAATGCACGTAATACGAGAGAAATTCGACATTTTCGAGACGTTTTTGAAAAGTGAAAACCGCACCAGCAACGAGCACCAGCAGTCCAGCAATCCAAAAGTCGGCTTCCACTCAGAAATTGAATCTTCCGTTCCGGTCTTGCCATCTGCATTTGTCCCCTGCGCTCCACTTTTGTTTGAGCCCCTCGAACTACTCTCCATGCCACTGGTGGATCTAAAACTATAACCCTAAACGACGAAACCGCATATAAATACTTCATCTTCCAGAAAGTTGTCAGAACTCTTCCGAACAAATGCAGCAAACCAGACAGCAAGTGACAAACAGACATACATCTCACCCGAATCACCTACACGGATAACGAAACCCAAGTGCACTTCCAACATATATACTTATATATACATATATCGAATGTGTATTGTTATAGCAACTTTTATTATAAGCGTTGAAATAAATAAAGAGTTTGAAACGGATCCAAAAGTGCGGGCAGCTGTCCGTTTATCGATTAATTCTCCAAGGCCCTCAGGTCGGAGGTCATAGTTCTGGCAACAACCACGATAAATTATAAATACTGGCGCCACTAAGCGGAGGGAAAACAACCACTTTTTAAAAATAGGGGGATGTAAACTGTGTACTTGCATTGAAGGGTTCATTTGCGTTCAGTTTTTAGGGTCTCATATTTTACAAACAATACGTTACCTTAATTGAACAACGAATATTATAATTAAATAAGCATCCCTTAGTAGTATTCTTCTTTGGAAGCATAAGCTTAATTTGGGGTTTAATGTTTCTAAGGTAGTTTATAATGTATAAGATTCTCGTTTCTACTCACTCATATCTTTAGCACCCCCTCCCGGCCAAAAATGTTTGGAAGCTGTAAGAAATGCACAACTTTAATCATACGAAACAGAAAGTGTCTCAAAGCACTTGCTATTATAATTATAGGACATAAACATCCAGAAATTTTGTTGCTATTAATTATACCCTTGCAGAGGGTAAATAGCTCCCATAGGAACAATCGGAAAATAATAAAATATAAAAGTATAACTTTGTGGTTCTTTGGGGTTTGGGGTTTAATATTTAAATAATGTGGAATTACGGTTTTAATTTAATTAAAATCGAAACTCTATATCATAAACATAGCTCCTATCGAAAAAAAATTGTATTTTGGTGTTTTTCTATTTATCAATTTATTCCTTAGAAATTTAGAAATTATTTACTACATAGGAATTACGCTGTTAGTTTTATCAAAATCAGACAACAATATCATATACATAGCTGCAATAGAAACGTTCGGATTGATTGGTCAAAAATAAAACCCATAGAAAATCTAAACTTCCTAACTTTACAAACACCAACACTAGGGTCGGAGATGTCTCCTTCACTGCGTTGCATACTTTTGACAAAAATTAGAATACCTTCTGCAAGGGTATAAAAAGGTAAAAATGACACAGTAAAATTTTGTTTCTTTTTCCTCGAGGGATTTTTATTCTTATACTAATTTTGACCCTAAACAAACAAACATGGAAGACAATGATTCGCTTAACACTAATGGAAGACAATGATTACAGCTAAATTAAAGCATTATTGACGTTTTAGCAGCTAGTTTATATGTACAGTTGGCGGAAGCGACGAAGTTTGGCGCTTCCGAGGCACACAAGTCAGTCAGTCTCGTGTTCTCATCATCACAGTTGGAAATTAAAGCCGAAGTGCCGATTTATAGACCTTTAAGTTGAGTCACATCACAGATACTCGATGGAGGAGGTTGCTGCAGAATAACTCAGTGTAGGAGGTTGATTGCCTTGGCCTCCAGTTGTTCGTTGAGCCAGTTTTGGTGCTCCTCCTCGGTGTGGCAGGAGTAAAGGATGTTGGAGATCGGGAACTCCTTGGCAGGCTTGGATTTCTTGAAGATCTTCTTGACGGTCTTCAGCAGCTTCTTCATGTTGGTGGAGGCGCCGGTGAGAGATTGCTTCTCTGGCACTCCGTTGAAGTCGGAAAGAAGAGCGGTTTGGGGGCACATTTTGCTGGATAGTTTTTGATGATCTACTCAGATGAAAAACTGTAGTTCGAATGATGCTGTTGGTCTAGCTGCTCGGTCTTTTATACCCGTAGATTTTGCAAACACTGAGAGGGTTTCTCTTTACCTGCTCTGTAAAATTCCAGAGGGCGAGGGGATGAAATTCAGTCTGCAGGTAGGTTTTGCAACCCTTACATGATGTACAAGTATGAGATGGCTAAAACAATCAGAATTAAACAAGAAAGAGAGTTATTGCATAGATCCTCGATTGCTCATTTTTATATTTGTATTTATATATTTCCTAGTGCTACAAGTACGGAGAATTATTAATTAATAAATTTGTCATGATGGGAAACAATTTTTTATTTTACACGAAATATATTATTTTTAAGTATTAGATTAAAAATATACAAATGCAACTACATGGGAATCACAAATGTCTATTTCAAGTTCTATTAGTTAAAGTATCTTAATACTAAACTAATGGTAGGAAAATATATCTTCTATAGTTCGACCATAACGGCTTAATAAAATCCAATTTTTACTTTTTAAGTAAAGGGCCTACGGATTCGAATGCAACTTTGAAGGCGTACTCCGAAGACATGGTCAATGGTTCAAGGCGGGGGCTTTTTATTTAATACGGTGGAATATTAACAGTGTGTTCTACTTTAATCTACCTAATTTAATATGTCGCCATTTAATATGTGTAGACCAAAGACCATTTTTGTTGTATTCTGTTCTGTCATTTTTACATCAGTGGGTGAGATACAAATCATTACAATAACTCTTATTTAATATAATATAAACGAGGTTTTTTTGCTGGTTAATTTCCAAGGGCCATTACTCCCAATAAATCATAATCAAGGAATGGCATTAATTGGTACTATATTAATGAAATAGTAGGACATTTACTCTGCAGTATTCTTGAAAAAATAAGTTGAAAATAGTTCGGTTCTGATTGCACAACAAAAAGTGAAAGATAAATTATGTTCGGTTATGGGTATACCGATCTATATGTTTAAATTTAAATCGCGACTGTGCTGATTTTTTATGAGAGGCACGTTACAAGTAAACTAAACGAGCGATTTTTATTTTAGAAGTCGTGTTCACACATAAAATACATAATACATTAAAATAAATGGCATGTCTGTTTCCCTTTTATTTTATACCAATTACCATTGTTTGTGCCACTTGGTAACTTATGTTGTAAGCTAGGCACAAATCTATCGCGAACTGTTATAATTATACAAAATTTGAATACAAATAAATATACCACAAACCGTCTACTTGTAACCGTGCTACATCTTTAACAAAATAGCATTTTAAACATTTAAAAAAATATATGCTGATTGGTATATTTAACAATGAAAAACTCCTTCATGCATGCAAACTATGTCAACGTACATTTCTTTCATTTTTAAAAGAATGTTCATTGCATTATATGCCTTTGGACTTAAAACATATAAGTGTCTCAAAAAAAGTAGTAACCACTTTCGAAAATATTATTCAAAATCAAACGAAATTTTTGTGATATTTTTTAAAGCTAGCTAAAGCAAATACCACAAGTTATAAAAGGAAAACTAAATGTGCAACAGCATTTGGTTAGTCAAGTTATATTAACATATTCAGACGCCAATCCTCAACTGGTACCCAAAAAGTAGTATTTGTTTTTTTTTTCTCAAGGGATTTTTATTCTTATACTGATGTTAGCCTTAAGCAAACAAACATGGAAGACAATGATTAGCTTAACACTAATGGAAGACAATGATTACAGCTAAATTAAAGCATTATTGAAGACGTTTTAGCAGCTAGTTGATATGTACAGTTGGCGGAAGCGACGAAGTTTGGTGCTTCCGAGGCACACAAGTCAGTCAGTCTCGTGTTCTCATCATCACAGTTGGAAATTAAAGCCGAAGTGCCGATTTATAGACCTTTAAGTTGGGTCACATCACAGATACTCGATGGAGGAGGTTGCTGCAGAATAACTCAGTGTAGGAGGTTGATTGCCTTGGCCTCCAGTTGTTCGTTGAGCCAGTTCTGGTGCTCCTCCTCGGTGTGGCAGGAGTAAAGGATGTTGGAGATCGGGAACTCCTTGTCAGATTTGGACTTCTTGAAGATCTTCTTGACGGTCTTCAGCAGCTTCTTCATGTTGATGGATGCGCCGGTGAGAGATTGCTTCTCTGGCACTCCGTTGAAGTCGGAAAGAAGAGCGGTTTCGGCGCACATTTTGCTGGATAGTTATTGATGATCTACTCAGATGAAGAACTGTAGTTCGAATGATGCTGTTGCTGTGCATGTTCGGTCTTTTATACCGCAAATTTTGCAACCACCGAGTGGGTTTCTCCCTACCTGCTCCGTAAAATTCCAATCAACAAGGGGATGAAATGCATTCTGCAGGTAGGCTTATCCTACTATCATTGCTAAAACGATCAGAATTCAACAAGATATATCGAGCGTCAACTTATTCGCAACACAAAATGTTGAACGTTTTCAATTTCTAGTTAGAATTTAAAAATAAACTTATTTGGCTGACATTAAATACGTAAAAAAGAGTGGTGTGCTTAAACTCAAAATTTACTTTTTATACCCTTGCAGAGGGTATTATAATTTTGGTCAAAAGTGTGCAAGGCAGTGAAGGCAGTGACAGACGGACAGACGGACATGCTTATATCAACTCAGGAGGTGATCCTGATCAATAATATATATACTTTATAGGGTCGGAGATGTCTCCTTCACTGCCTTGCACACTTTTGACCAAAATTATAATACCCTCTGCAAGGGTACAAAAAGCAATCTAACCAAAGAAATTCGGGATATATTTTCTTCAATGTAAATGTATCGCAAATACTTCAGATTATAATAGTATCTTATTTATTCGATTGGTTATAACCGTTAGTTCTTCAGCTGAAGGAGTTCACATTTAAATACACTTAAATACTGGTTAATTATTTTATGAATATATTGGAGTCTTAGGAATTGGCGCGTATACTAAAAAATATGTTGTAATGTGTAGTATTACTTAAATAAGCTAATGAAATCAAAAGAGAATTTGCTTAAAATGCTTGCCTGATGAAAAATAAATGTCGTGGGTTTCGTCTTAAGCTTTCTGTGATCAGGTAATATAAATTTGACTGCATTGTTGTTTTTTTGTAAGTTCTCGAGATGAGCTGCTTCCCACAAGTAAATGGAAGGAATTTTTCTCGATGATTCTATGACTCCAAGTTCTAGAAAAACAGATCAAACTATTAATCGGAACTGATTCTAAGCTCAACTCATGCAGGGCTCAGGTTTTTATCTTAAGCGGTAGAAAGCATTTAAACGCGGTCGATCAGAATTTGAAAAAAGGTAAGCCGACACATAAAACAGGCAATATAAAGTTAACGCATTAAATCGAAGCATTCTAATGTTATTCGCTCCCCAAGGATCCTTAAAATGACAAATAATCCATTGCAATTTACCAAAATCGCCAGAACGCTTGTGATGTGTTTATATTTTCTTAGCATGTTTTTAGACAAACGGTCGCCGAAGTCTTTAGTCGACATCAAACATATGCGCGATATTGCATTTTAAGAAAAGGTAAGAAATGACACAGAAGTATTTTGTTTTCTTTTCCTCGAGGGATTTTTATTCTTATACTAATTTTGACCCTAAACAAACAAACATGGAAGACAATGATTCGCTTAACACTAATGGAAGACAATGATTAGAGCTAAATTAAAGCATTATTGAAGACGTTTTAGCAGCTAGTTGATACATATGTACAGTTGGCGGAAGCGACGAAGTTTGGTGCTTCCGAGGCACACAAGTCAGTCAGTCTCGTGTTCTCATCATCACAGTTGGAAATTAAAGCCGAAGTGCCGATTTATAGACCTTTAAGTTGGGTCACATCACAGATACTCGATGGAGGAGGTTGCTGCAGAATAACTCAGTGGAGGAGGTTGATTGCCTTGGCCTCCAGTTGTTCGTTGAGCCAGTTCTGGTGCTCCTCTTCGGTGTGGCAGGAATAAAGGATGTTGGAGATCGGGAACTCCTTGGCAGGCTTGGACTTCTTGAAGATCTTCTTGACGGTCTTCAGCAGCTTCTTCATGTTGATGGAGGCGCCGGTGAGAGATTGCTTCTCTGGCACTCCGTTGAAGTCGGAAAGAAGAGCGGTTTCGGCGCACATTTTGCTGGATAGTTATTGGTGATCTACTCAGATGAAGAACTGTAGTTCGAATGATGCTGTTGGTCTAGCTGCTCGGTCTTTTATACCCGTTGGTGGTGCAACCACTTGGAGGGTCCTTTCCTACCTGCTCTCTAAAATAACAAGGGATGAGGGGATGAAATGCGTCATCGATATTTTCGGCAGGTAGGGACATTTTACCTGCTTGGTTGGATCGCAACGGTTTTTCTCACATGAACTGCTTTTTGATTGTAGCAATTTATCTAGGACCACTCTAAATTAATTGCAATTACTGTGTGTACTTCTTCGGTTGGTTGAAACTGATTATTTTGAAACCAAACAAGATATGTAATGAAAATAACGAGTAACGGCTTGAGGCGGTCCAGATCAATAAAGGATTAGTATCCCCTTTCACAAATTAAGATTACGTATGCCTGGATTCAATAGTTATTTAAAGGTGTGGCGTGTTTATGTCATTGTTGGGCTTGGGCATATATTTACTCACAAGATAATCTTAAAAAATTTGTTTTCAATAAATCAGTATTTATCACATTTTTAATTAAAGAAACAAAAATGATGTCATTGCAAATTCAAATATTATTATTCTTATATCTGTTTATCTGCGGTGTTAAATGTACAGTTGCAAAAACTTGCTATGGCTACAAAGCCTTAAGTTAAATCTGGATAAAAATTTGATAACTAATGCATTATAATAACAATGAGTTCTTCAAAATGTGTAAATCAACCTTT
Organism: Drosophila fuyamai; assembly: GCA_018153365.1. NCBI lineage: Eukaryota > Metazoa > Arthropoda > Insecta > Diptera > Drosophilidae > Drosophila > Drosophila fuyamai. The sequence continues at coordinate 1,556,172 of JAECXW010000523.1, forward strand.
AAAAAAAGTTGTTGATTAAAATTTTGTTTTGACATTAAAATCGTTAGTTTAAAAAATTAAAATAATTGTTAGTTAATCTACTAATTAATTAATTGAACTTCGAAAAAATTATATCCATTTCCATCGAACATTTTTAGTAACTATTTGACTTACAGAGTCCACCAGACTTAAAAAGTAGTTTCTAGATAAAAGCTATTAAAGCTTGTATGTCCGAAAAATTGATAAAACTTATTTGAAGTTTTATCTATTTTAAACAGATAAATGGCAAAGAACATACAAAAAACTTCAAATAAATCTGAATACATATATAATTCAATACTTCATCTCATTATTGTTTGAACCTTACAAACAAGGTTTTTTTTTTAAATTATGAAAATTAAATTAAATTAATTAAATACACATTAATATTTTAATCAAAATAAAGGATGCAAAAATCATCCAAATAATTTTAAAGCCATGTAAAATTTTTAAAAGCATAAACATATGCATTATAAAACAAGAATGGAAGCAAACTTAGGCAAGCCGAATTTTATATACCCTTGAAGTTATCAAAAATCGACTAAATTTCGATTTCTGTGCCCATATTACCAAAAACAATGGAGATATGTCGATGCAGCCGTGAGATATTATAGTCAGATTTCCACAAAACTAAAAGCGTTATTCTAATATAGTAAACATTACTATATATATCTTATATTACTTTAACAAACTTTTTTTTTTGATTATTTTTTTTTTTGATTTTTTGAGTTTCCTATGAAAGCGAGATGATATAAATGTCAGATTTTAATTTAATTAAAACCGTAATTTTATTGTATTGATATATTTCCAAATCCCAAAGAACAACAAAAATCATAAACAACAAAGTTATACTTTTAAAGATTTTTTCCAATTATGCTTATGGGAGCTATATGATATAGTCGCCCGATCGGGCTCCGTCGTATATAATATTTACTATACTGCAATAAAAAAACAACTTTTGGAAAAGTTTCAAGCAGATAGCTTCTAAACTGAGGGAGTAGATTACTTAGAAACGGACGGACTGACAAACGAACAGACCGACAGACGGACGGACCGACAGATAGACGGACATGGCTAGATCGACTCACCTAGTGATGATGATCAAGAATATATATACCTTATAGGTGCGGAAATGTCTCCTTCATAGGGTTGCAAACTTTTGACTGAAATTATAATACCCTCGCCAAGGATATAAAGATATTACAATACTGTTGCAACATTTTTTTTTACTATGAACACAAATTGACACCATATTATTGCATTAAGCCTCTTTTTACATTGAGCCTAACGCTGATAAATCCTTTCTTATGTCAATTCCTCGACTCTAATTAATTTAAAATGCCTAAGATGTTACCATAGACACGAACGAGACCCCTCCACAGCTTATCGTTCTCCTATCAAGCTCATTAAGCAGTCGAACCTTAAGAGAAGAATGAAATACAAATGCCGGTCATAAATGTAACCCATCACATATCTAATCCTGTTTTCATTAAGAAGAACCGATATCGAAATTAAATTCGTTCAGGCAATCCATAATATACACCTTCAGTTCTGCCTTTGGGACACACCACACTCGAATAGTCTTCTAATTAAGCAATTAAGTTCAAAGAATAATTAGGATTAACGTGAAAATTGCGATTTCCACCGTATCATTTTGTAGGAGTATTTCGATTTACTCCGATTTACGCATAACCAAAACTCTCCACATTCCGAGGTTTAAACTCAGTTCAGGACGAAATGAGCGTAAAACACCAAATAGATCGTGTCGAACAGCTGAAACGAAATGGTAACAGGATGCCAAAAAGCCAAAAGGCAACTCGCAATTGAATTGCAACGATTTGGAACCAATCGATTCGGAGCGATACGGCCGACTTTTATTTCTAAGAAATAAAACGAAAAATGAATAATTGTCAAATGTCAAATGGGTTCCGACGGTAAAAACCGTGACGTGACCCGAACAACAAGTACGGATCGCTGCAGAACAGAAGAAGTGTGCAGGATCTTTTTGTGCCTGGAAAAGGGCTCAGCATGGGTTTTGTCTATAAGGAGTTTTGAGCGATGTAGAGACGCACTAAACGTTGCATGTCCACAAATACACCCCCGATCCTCTTGCATCCTATAGAACACATCCCAATTTGCAACGCCTGAACATTCCTGTGCACAATTACTTCACTGCCAAATGTTCTTTATTTTTCTTTCTCTATTATTTTTGGGTGAAAAGTCAGTTACGTGCCCGATGAATAATTGTATTTTGGCGACAATGTCGCCAACTTCTAAGGCGAATCAATTCGTTCCAAACGTTTGCCTAAATTTAACCGAAGCAAAAGTTCTATTCAAAGTAAGACAAAATAACAGTTCTTAGAACCAAGCACGTTCTCTGTAAAATTGAAATTATTACGCCAATCTAAAATTTGTCCACAAGTACTTCGGAATTACTTAACGAATTAATAATAAGGTTTCGAGATGTTCCTAAGAAATCGAATTAATGGCATGTTTTTAATACTAACAAGAGAGAACGCTATAGTCGAGTGCCTTGATACCCGTTACTCAGCTAAACAACTTAATATAAATATTAAATATTCGCCGCTCGAATTAGCTCCCGATTTTTATGCTAAAATCGGTACCCAGGGAACACCTCCGATTTGGCTAACTTGATTTAATTTGCATAGTTCTTGGGATATAGTTCGGTATTGACAAATGAAAGCCATCGCAATTTCCTTTAATATAAATCCTTATCGAGAATTAACGTTGACTCTGTTGAGCGCCTTAGCCAGCTGTTCCAAAGTCATCCGTTAGATGGCGCTATTGTATACGCCATGAAAGGCGGAAATGTAGGCGCTAGCCAGGCTTAATCGTTTAATGGGTTTTTGGGCGTTAGAGTGGGCGTGGCAAACTTTTATTTGGCCAATCGATAGGTATTGACGAAACAAATACATATCAAAATACATATAAAAAATACATATCTACCTGTTACATACTTTTGCACGAATATAATATACCCTTTTACTCTACGAGTAACGGGTATAAAAAGTTAATCTACATGAAAAATAAGAACAGCGATTTCTTTTACAATTTTTGAAAACATCAAATTGATTTTATTTGCTTTCCATTTTATTTTATACTAATATTTTTAACTTTTGTAACAAAATAGTAAAAAAATAAATAACTAAATTAATTAGAAGTACGAGTACGTGTAAAGAACATCAAAATATGAGATGTTTGAAGAGTTACAACATTAAAAAAAATGCAATAATTTAAAAAAATAACAATTAGAGTTTGTTAATCACAGCCAATTGATTGGACAAAAACAAGGAATACTAGGCATAAAAAACAAGTAATTTAGGTCAAACATACAAGCTACAAAAAATTAATTTTCTAAGGACATTAGAATGAATTTTACATTTTGTCATTTATGGATTTTTCATTTTAATTATTTTTGGTGGCTTTGTACCTTAAGCGGTACAATGAACAGTCCCGTGAAAAGGTGCCCTCTGTGCCTAAGTAGGTAACAATACTTTAGTAATTATTCCAAATATGCATACGGTAGGGATTATGCTCTTTTCAGTGTAGGCACCCAAGTCAACTTCGGGTTTTTGGTAAAAGGGACATTATTGTTAATAATATTGTTATAATGAAAGATCATAAATATCAAGTCAAATTGTAAAGCGATTTACATATGTACATATGAACATACATACGAGAAAACCTTTCATTTTGGTATTTCAGACCTCCGATTTAGGTAAATATCTTTCAGGATTATATTTTAAATTTGTATTCATATAATCATAATAAATGTCTTTGGCTTGAAATAATCGAAAATAAAGAAATATTTAAAATCTTGCTGAGTTTGTTTAACAAACCAACAAACAATTAAGTTTTAATTTCAAACGTATAGTTTAAAATATGTCTAAAATACTATATGTCTGAATTGAATATCAATACGAGGTATTATTTTAAGACCATTTGGAACCATGACACACTTTTGATACCATTTTGTTCTTATTTAAACTATTTTAAAGAATGCTTTTAATATTTACTAACGTAATCCCTTTTGAAGTCTGAGTAATGTTTAAAATTGTTTCTTTTTAAGATTTTGAAATTTAAAAATTTTAAGTGTAAGCACACATTTTTACTTACACAAACCAAGTGACTTTTAAAATTATAAAAAATACTCATTCTTCAAACTAATCAAACAACTCTTTAAAATTATTGTTTCTCTTCTATAATATGATTTTAGCTTATTACCTCCGCACTCTTTCCAAATGTTTGCTTTACTTTGGTTAAAAAATTCCAGCTTAGTCCGAAAATTACGATGATGAAGAAGCCCAATTACCAATTAGTGTCCTAAATAAACATGGAAGCGAATAAAATGCTAGCGAAGAAATTGAAATTTCCTGGCTGGATTACCTGGAACATTGGCAAACGAAAACAAACGTTTTGGATCGAACATATGAGCACATTATTGAATCGCAGCCGAGTGCAACGAATCAATTCGAAACGAGAAGTGTGCAGGCAGGACATAAATCCTATTAGAAACCCAATCAACCGTTTCAAATGGGATACACGTTCCTGGATGATCCTGTCCTCGTTTTAGATCCTTTCCATTTTGGGTCAAAGAATGTGAGAAGCGTTACAAATTGGCTTCGGTACCAATATGTTCAGGGGATTGGTGTGCGGTGGATAGTTTTACTTACTAAAACTAGACTGAGCTCTAGTTGGACTTTCTAAACAGTTAAAAATCACGACCAGAAATCTATGTTGGTGGCCCCCGGTAAGCCCAATTTGTCGGCAATTTAAAAGCAAATTGAAAGAGTCTATGTAGCAATTTTCGTAGCCCATCGAGAGAAAGGACGCCGGGAAACACGTAGGACTACCCACATAGATCACAAAAGGCGGTCCAAAGCGAGAAGCGGAGGAGAGGAAACTGCTACTTTTCGCACAATGCTCGGGCGCATGAAAAGAGACACCTCCGAACTATTCCCTTGTCACTACTATATAGCCCCGATCCTGGGTCCCCGACAAGCCGACGCATCCGTCACCTGGTGCGATTAGCAGCTACAATGGCGAGCGGCCACGGCAGGATCAAAGCGGAAAATTCATTTGGCTTGGTGGTCTTCGTCTCGGTTTCGCTTTTGATCTCCGCACAAACGATCTTTTATATCGCTCAACACGAATTTACTAAAACACCCTCAATCGCCCAGTTCATTAGACACATAATTGTATCGAATGACTGTGCGAAGGTTGGCCAGGGCTCTTCAACAGATCCTTTAATTGGGTTAACAAGAGCTTGTTTGAGCGAGTAGTGTCGTCATTTCCAATTCCAATAAGCTTTAAATAGAAAAAGACCACTAAGCCTTTTAATTCGTTACAGATTGTAGGGTAAAGAAACTTTAGCTTGACGAAGTTGATTTCTTTATTTTTATACCTTTACAGAAGGTATTAGTGATTCAAAAATTTGCAACGCAGTGAAGGAGACATCTCCGACCCAATAAAGTATATATGTATATTCTTGAACATATATTCTTAAACAGCCCATTTGGTTGGCTAAAAAATAACATTTTTGAAATGGATAGTTCAGGTCTTAGCTGAAGTCAGTTTTTAGGCTTTGCGTCGTATTTTTTCAAAAAAAAAAAATAAAACTCTTAAAAAATAATTTTTTTTTACCGTTTCCATTTTTTCAGCCATTTTTATATATTATGTATTATTTTATTTCTGACCTATCGAATATTACTTGAAGAAATTTTAAATAAAACAAGAAAGGAAAGCGAACTACCCTTGCAGAATATTCTATAAATTATATTTCCCAAAATTATTCATATGATGCATTTTTAAAGAAGGAAAGCAAAGAAGGGTGTGTGCTAAGTTTCAAGTCGATTTCTTTAAAACTGAGAGACTAGTTCGATGCGATATCAAATATATGTATATAACGTATATATTCTTCATCAGCAACATCAGGCGATTCTAATAGCCAATTCCGTCCGTTAGTAACTATAACTTTGTTGTTTCCTAATATATTTCCATATACTCCAAGATATAGTAAATTTTAGCAATCTCAGAATACCAGTTTTAGTTTTATAAAAATTTTAAGACTATATCATATAGTCATATAGTCCTATACCGTAGGAAAGATCATAAAATAACAGGCAAATCAATACAACGTTTTGAAACATTTACAGACATTTTTGGAAAAATCATTTGTTTTATGATTGTATACAAATCATATAGATCTCGTAGATAAGATTAGCATACATTGACATAATCGTTTCTTTTCAACAGATTCGCAGATTGCAGATTCAGTTATTTTTTTTAATGTACAAAATATCTGTCATCTATTTTACAAATGGGTTTTTATACCCTTGCAAAGGTTATTACATTTTTTGTGAAAAGTTTGCAACGCAGTGAAGGGGACAATTCCGACCCTATAAAGTATACATAATCTTCATCAACATCACCAGGAGAGTCGATCTAGCCATGACCGTCTGTCCGTCGTCCGTCCGCACATCCGTCTCTACGCAAGTTCCTCAGTTTTAGAGCTATCTGCTTTAAACTTTCCCAAAAGTTGTCTTTCTATTGCAGGTAGTATATAAGTCGGAGCGAGCCGGATCGGGCGTCTATATCATATAGCTCCTATAGGAACAATAAAAAAAACCAAAAAATTAGAACTTTGTTGTTTTAAATTTTTTTTGTTCTTTGGGATTTGGTAATATTTAAATATTATGGAATTACGGTTTTAATTAAATTAAAATCGGAAAACAATATCATATAGCTGTCATAGAAACGATGGCAAAATGCACAGCTTCATTGTTTTTAGTAATATTGTCATAGAAATCGAAATGTACTCGATTTGTAATAACTGCAAGGGTATATAAACTTCGGCTTGCCGAAGTTGGCTTCCTTTCTTCCTTTCTTCCTTTCTCCTAACTGGCGGAAGGAAACCAGACAAAATTTATTTGATTTGTGATTAAATTCTCTTCTAGTTGACCCTGAAAACGTTATGATTATGATTTTCAAACAATCTGAAGTGAATTTAAAAAATATATATTTTAGTTGTTTTGCCAAAATATTAATCATTTTTTGTTCACTACTATTGAATATATAACATTTTTTGGATTTTTTTTCTGATGAAAATTGCGACCTGCCGCTTTCCCGCCGCACGACACATATTTAAATGAAACGATTTGAGAATACTATTGAAATACATTAAAATAAAACCTGAAAGTCCTCGGAAAAATCAATTTTTTTAAGCGTATAAATCAGGCACACCCATTGAGCAACAATTAAGAAAAAGAAAATTTGGTTAGGAGCGAACAATGAATAATGGCATCCGCAACATAGAATCTTGATAAAATTCAACAAGAGGTCGTTAATTTCCGCCCTTTATAAGACTATCCTAAGACTTTAGATATAAGCTGATCAAATTCTTTACATGTACTTACAGTATATACTTTCTATCATTATAGAGGTATTATGATATACATACATGAGTCAGAAAAGTTTGACCTTAAAATATTTGCAAAATATACGTAAGATCGCCTCAATGATGCAAAATCCTACGACTATATCCTATAGCTTACATATATCTGTCTTACTGGCTGTATGGTTATATGTAGTTTATTGCACAGCGTATATTTAATGTTAACACTGATGGTGCTAAATATATTTACAATAGGACGACTGTATATAGCTTTGCGACTAACTCCCAAATCGGATACCTTTTTTTATTTATACCCTGAGTATATTCGCACAGAACTTGCTGTAATATATACTCGTTTTTTTAATAAAATATTTTATGTTGTAATTTGTGGAATTTTTTTTTTTTAATTAATTGGCTTGACCTAAAATTTGATTTTAGTAGTCTGCCCATTTTTATTTCTGTCCTACGTTAAACTATTTATTGACGGTAAGGCGTATAATTTTGGAATCATCTTAATAAAACCTTGATTCCAAAATATTTAAATATTGCCAAATCCCAATGAACAAAAAAAAAACAACAAAGTTATAATTTTTTTGAATTGTTTTTTCCGATTGTTCCTATGGGAGCTATATGATATATATTGCTTAGAAACGGACGGACGGACGGACATGGCTAGATCGACCCTCCTGGTGATGCTGATCAAGAATATATATACTTATAGGGTCGGAAATGTCTCCTTCACTACGTTGCAAACTTTCAACTTAAAATATAATACCCTCTGCAGGGTATAAAAACCTGAAAAACCTTAATAAAACCATTAACAATGCGACAGCATTACTTTCCCATTTTGTTGTTATTAGATTCTTTTCTAGGTATTCTTGAAAAACAAAGCCCCTCAATTGCCACCAAATTTCCATGGACTTTATTTTCAAAAACGCGGAGTACCTCTGGATTGATCCATTGCTTAAAGGTACAGTTGATGTCACAATGGAAGATTTTTGGGTGGATATGGATATATACAAAGTCCTTTTGAAATTGACTCGAAATTTATGGCTGTCTATTATACGATTATTAACAATAATTTGCCTTTTACCAGGAATCCGCAGCTGACTGACTGCCTTAAAAGAGCAGCTCTTGAAAAAGAGTGTGTTATACGTTTTGATAATTGCCAAACTATTGTTTGCTACTTAGCGACCGAAATTGCTTTCAAAGGACTGCTCTTTGTCCCCATTAATGGCAGCACCACCTATGAGTAATTGAAGGTGGGAAGCAGAGAAGTGAACAACAAAAAGCAAACTATACAATTAATTGCCTGGAAAATGCCGTGGATATAGCAGCAAAATGGTGGACACTCTTTTAGGAGGCAATGACGAAGGCGAAACTTCGGAAAGCCTGCTGAGCTATTGTCGATCTACATAAAAAAAAATGTTTTCAAATCGGGAAAGAAACGTTTAAGCATTAGAAGAGAATAGTTTATCTTAAATGGATGCCTACACAGAGAAAAACTAAAGAGTTTCACATTGAATTACAATTGATACAAGCAAAAATGTAGATGTGTTATCTTAAGTGATATTTGGTATAATATTACTGATATATTAATATATTTGTAATTGATTATATTCTGCAGTTACTTAACATAAGTCTTGAGGATTTAGATAAAATTAATGCATATGTACATATTTGCCCCCTGGTTAAACATTGTCTAAAAAAATCATGTGTCTGACAAGTTTGAACTTTAAACATTTTATTCCCATTCAAGTTTTTTATTAATATGAATATTCATACATTTAAGTACTTTTTGTTAATGAATGAAAATGCATTTTCGTTTTCTTTAAGTGTACATGCGTGAATACTGAGATCTGGGTGACGGATCGACAGGACTTTTGGCCAACAGCAAGCAGGGACATGTTCGAGGCATGTTAGCCAGATCCAGAGACCCCTAGAAAAGACAATATAAGTAGACAATAAATGTATGTATAATTGGGAATGGATTTCGTTCAATGGACCAGCGGAGCATTCGTTGCGCATGTGCAGATAAATGTTGCATTGTCTGCGGGAAAACGAGTGCTGAATGAGTGCTGGCCTCTCAAAGGACAATGCTTTTTCACTCGACCGTCGAGTGTGAATGCCGGCGAGAGGTCCTGCCGGCGGAGAATGTCCGCATTGTCCTCTCCATTGAGAGGCACTCGTGCGTAGCTCCGCAGGACATCTCCGGCCCATTCAGACCATTAGAATTTGGAACCACACTACAAAATCGTCGCACTAAAATTGGTCACAATTGCACGCAAACACGGCGAGTGCATTTTACATGCCAATTCAATTCAGAAGAATGCAATTCAATGAATCCTCTCAAAGAACAGCCAGGATGTTCCTGCATGGCCTTGAGCAATTTCTGAGTCCTTTATAGCCTTTTAGCATTGAAATTGCCGGGCAAGGCTAATAAAAAAAGGTTGCGTTGCTAATACAATTTACATGCAATTGTTAAGAATCGGGGCTACCGGAAGCCGATATTTAGTCACAACTTGCGATTGAAAACAAAAACACCATTTCTCAAGGGAGTGCTAATGGCACATAAAAGAAGCGAGGCGAAACTAGCTTCGATATGCTCAAGTTGCTAAATCATGGTGGTCCTTTTTCCATTTTTTCTTTTGAAATGACTGTACGTTTCCCATTGCCATTACTTAAACTTTTCCCTTCCTAAGGTTCAATTTTTAACACGCACCAAAATTGAATATTTATTAAAAACTTATTTTATTGAATCTATATTAATCCCAGCTATCTTACACAAAGGTCTTGTAGTATAAGTATTATTTTAATAATAAATTACAAAGTCTTAAATTAATTATACATTTAAACATTTCCCGAAATCTAACGAGCTTAAAAATGCATAGTGCATTACAATTTAATAAAAATGTATTCTACATATTTAAAAATATACCTACACACACACTTTGGAAACACACTTTGTCAACTTGTTTTGTTTTACCAAATCACCATGCATTTCTAAAAGCCGCAAAAGCATTTAAATTATATCATAAAATTAAACAACGCCTTGTAGCAAATAAATGTAAACAAATAAAACAAGAAAGGAAAGCTAACTTCGGGCGGAGCTGAAGTGGATATACCTTTGCAGAATATTCTGTAAATAATATTCTCCAAAATTATTTATATGATGCATTCTTAATACTCATAAAAATCCCAACTTCCTAACTTTAAAAACACCAAAGTTATGGCATTTTCAATCGTTCAGTTATATGGCAGCTATAGGATATAGTCGGCCGATCCCTATAAAATTTGGTAGGTCGGATTGATTGGCCAAATATAAAACCCATAGAAAATCCCGACTTCCTAACTTTAAAAACACCAAAGCTATGGTATTTCCTATCGTTATATGGGAGCTATAGGATATAGAGCATTTCCTATGGTTCAGTTATATGGCATCTATAGGATATAGTCGGCCGATCCCGGCCGTTTCGACTTATATACTGCGTGCAAAGGAAAAAAGGGTGTGTGCAAAGTTTCAATTCGATATCTTTAAAACTGAGAGACTAGTTCGCGTAGAAACATACAGACGGACATGCTTATATCAACTCAGGAGGTGATCCTGATCAAGAATATATATACTTTATAGGGTCGGAGATGTCTCCTTCACTGCGTTGCACACTTTTGACCAAAAATATAATACCCTCTGCAAGGGTATAAAAACATCTGTTAATTTAAAAAGACATTTCAAAAAAAATTTGACTTCAGCTTAAAAACGGTCAACTTTGGGTTTTCGTCCCTTGCAGGAGGCTCTAAGAGTTCATCTTTAGAATTAGCCACAGCTTTTATTAAAACGGTATTTGATTCAAACAGCAAGTATAACTCTTCCTAGTTTTTATTTGTATTTTATATGGAATGTAATTTCGTTTAATTCAAGGGGATATAATAATTTCAGTCAAAAGATAGAAACACAGTGAGACCAATTAATTATATATAGGCTTGGATTAGTCATGTCCTTCAAACCGAACGTTTCAACGTACACCAGTCTTCTCAGATTTAAAGCTATTCGGATGAAACTTTCCCAGAGGTCTTCTTTCTTTTGATACTTCCTGCAAAGGAACGGAACGACTATACAAAAGTATAAAACAAACAATAGCTGCATTCGGACTTAAAGAGATGCTTTTATACCCTTGCAGAGGGTATTACATTTTTAAGTCAAAAGTTTGCAACGCAGTAAAGGAGACATTTCCGACCCTATAAAGCATATATATTCTTGATCAGCATCACCAGGAGAGTCGATCTAGCCTTGTCCGTCTGTCCGTCCGTCCGTTTCTACGCAAACTAGTCCCTCAGTTTTAAAGCTATCTGCTTGAAGGTAGTATATAGCTCATATAACTTAACGATCGGAAATGCCATAACTTTGGTGTTTTTATACCCGTTACTCGTAGAGTATAAGGGTATAATGTATTCGTGCAAAAGTATGTAACAGGTAGAAGGAAACGTTTTCGACCCTATAAAGTATATTCTTGTTCAGGATCACTAGCCGAGTCGATCTAGCCATGTCCGTCTGTCCGTCTGTCTGTCCGTATGAACGCTGAGATCTCGGAAACTATAAAAGCTAGAAGATTGACATTTTGCATGTAGATTTTAGGAGTTCCTACGCAGCGCAAGTTTGTTTCAAAATGGTGCCACGCCCCCTCTGACGCCCACAAGCCACAAGCTGTGGCCACAGTTTTTTATGAAAATTTTTATTGATATGTATTTGTATCGTCAATACCTATCGATTGGCCTAATAAAAGTTTGCCACGCCCACTCTAACGCCCAAAAACCTATTAAACGCTTAAACCTGGCTAGCGCCTACATTTCCGCGCAATACAATAGCGCCATCTAACGGATGACTTTATAACAGCTGGCGGCGAAAAACATACAAGAAGACATATTTATATTAAGTTGTTTAGTTGAATAACTAATAGTCGAGGCACTCGACTATAGCGTTCTCTCTTGTTAAAGTTAGGAAGTTGGGATTTCTATGGGTTTTATCTTTGACAATTAATCCGACCTACCAAATCTCATAAGGATCGGCTGACTATGTCCTATAGCTGTCATATAACTAAACGATTGGAAATACCATAATTATAATAATATCGCATAAATAATTTTCTGTCTGATCGTTATTTTTATTTACTATTTCTCAGAAAAAATTAATATAACTGAGAAATTATTATTTTCTTTTTTAAAGCCCGAATATTATTTACTGTTTCATGTTGTTCCTTTTAAATTCCCTAGGTTTTCAACTTAGTTTATACAAGGATATAAACTATCAAAGTAAGCTTGGAAAAAATAATGAGCAGACTGATAGGCCTAACTATCGCTTTTCCCGTTGGTTCTAAGATCAAAACTAAAAACACTGAATGGCGGTAAATTGTACTCCCCCTCCATTACACACATCGTGACTTTGAAAAATACCCTCAGACCCAGGGTCATCAAGTGTTCAAGAAGGTATCTAATGAGCTCTCTGTCAATATAGCTGCCATCGTCGATTAACACAAGAGTTTCTCGCTGGGCAAATAGACGTTTTCTTTGCACTTGTACGGCAAATATTGACAAAGGACTAAGCAAACTCACTTGGTCATAGAAGAAGACAAACAGAAAGCATTATTTTCGGGACGATAGCAAGTGTCTGCAGGTCCGCCAAGTCGATTGGAACAATATTTGACGTTCCTACTTAGTTGTATATATATTTTCTTAATTTTTGGCGGCACTGTCCCGAGACATTCTAAATCATTGGCTGCGACGCGTCGGCAGACATGGAAATATTTATTGAAAAAATACCTATGCATGAAATTTGAGGCCTCGACAGGAGGGTTCCATTGTTGATCTTATCGCTGGCAATGGATCTTGAAGTGCAGTGAAAACAGAAGAAAATATTTTGTAAACCAAGTACCCAAACAAAATAAAACCCGGCTAGTTTGGTGCCTTATCTACATCTCCGCCGGAGTTGGGATCACTGCTCAGCATAATCTCGAATTGGAGTGCGGTACTTCTAGATTGCACATCACAGATAAACATTAATCCCTCGCATGCATGTACTTACAGAACAATGCATAGAGCATAACGAATGTGAATGATTGAGATACTTTTGGGTGCTCTCACACTTCAATTTCGAACATCTCGGCTAGAGATAGCCACTCTGATTAGTATCTTCTGTCAAGTAGAAGTGGCTATCTCTGCCAGATCCCAGCCAGTCTGCTAATTGAACCTCTAAGGCAGAAATTGTAACCAGGAATTGGTTAACCAGATTCCACTATCCAGGATCATGTGTGAACTTGGTCATAGAAGATGCCAACGAAGATTGGCGTAATCAGTTGGAAGCGATTGGTTTCTTGAGGAATAATAATATCTTGAGCTATCCCATTTCCACATGTGATAAATGATCTCAGTTTAACACAACGATCCTTTCGGAGTAGTAATTGAAACTTTAAGATAAGTATTCATTTTGGGCATGAGCTGGTCGTGTGCAGTGCAAATCTATTAATATGATCATCCTATATTTCATGAAGGGATGATACTAGAATTAATAATTAATTGTGATTAATCTGTAAATATAATCAAAAACTAACTCCATTTATTCCTTGTTTTTAAAAAAGTTTTTTTAAGGCGGTGCATGAACTAGAAACCATTGTTTCGATTTACTTGGGGGAGAGTGAGGCATAGATAATATGAAAAGTTAGGATAAGATATATCATTTATATCATATCGAAATGGTGTCGGAAAAGGTTGTGCCATTAAAAAGCCTGTATATTTGGCAATAACTTTTAGAAATTGGAAAAAAATTACTGGGAGGAACAAATTTAATAATACACCATTTTGATTTATTGGCGGTTTTCAATTTGTTTCAGTTTCTTAAAAATCTATTTTTAGATCTAAAGAATTAAAATGTTATTTGGTTTTTAACTGCTTTTGTTCTTTTTAAGTAAATGAAAACGTACTTAACATTTTAATTCTGATATTTTTTATTTGTTCTTTTCTTATGTAAAAATATCTATTGCACTAACAGAATCCGTCTTATAAAATATAACTAAATATAATAACAACAACTATTCTAACAAAAAAATAAAAGGAAACTTAAAAAATTAATTAGACATTCGCAGTGAACGAAAAGATAAGCTTCAGAAAATACTAACATTCCAAATTTTAAATTTCCAGAAATTAATTGGTATTTTTCTTAAGAAACTGTGCATTAAACCCTCTTGTTTTATGGAGAGTAAAATAACTTTTTAAAAGAGCCGAGTAAAAGTAGTAGAATATCACTCTTACCCATAACTATTCTATCAAAAATCTACCCTATTATAGCTATTGTTTCCTTAAAATTCTCGTACTCGTAGTTAAAATGTAAGATTTACCAAAGTTATTTATTTTGTTGTCTTTAGAATCAGCTAACTAAGATCTGTAATTTGATCTCCAATTTATATTATTTTTAACAAATTATTTATTTGATGTATTTTCATAAAGTATATATATTCTTGATCAGCATCATCTGGATAGTTGCTCTAGCCATGTCCGTCCATCCGTTTCTACGCAAAGTAGTCCCTCAGTTTTAAAGCTATCTGCTTGAAACTTTCCCAAAAGTTGTCTTTCTATTGCAGGTAGTATATATCGAGCCGGATATATAGCTGCTATATAACTGAACGATTGGAAATGCCATAACTTTGGTTATTTTTAAGTTAGGAAGTTGGGATTTTTAATTGATTTTATTTTTGGCCAACCATTATTATTTACAGAATATTCTGCAAGGGTATATCAACTTCGGCCCCGCCTGAAGTTAGCTTTCCTTTCTTGTTTTTTGTCTTTATACCCGTTACTCGTAGAGTAAAAGGGTATATTGTATTCGTGCAAAAGTATGTAACAGGTAGAAGGAAGCGTTTCCGACCCTATAAAGTATATATATTCTTGTTCAGGATCACTAGTCGAGTCGATCTAGCCATGTCCGTCTGTCCGTCTGTCCTGTCTGTCCGTCTGTCCGTCTGTCTGTCCGTCTGTCTGTCTGTCTGTCCGTATGAACGCTGAGATCTCGGAAACTATAAATGCTAGAAGATTGGCATTTTGCATGTAGATTTTAGGAGTTCCTACGCAGCGCAAGTTTGTTTCAAAATGGTGCCACGCCCCCTCTGACGCCCACAAGCCACAAGCTGTGACCACAGTTTTGATGCTATTATGAAATTTTTTTTTGATATGTATTTGTTTCGTCAATACCTTTCGATTGGCCAAAAAAAAATTTTGCCACGCCCACTCTAACGCCCAAAAACCCATTAAACGCTTAAGCCTGGCTAGCCCCTACATTTCCGCCTTTCATGGCCCGTGGTACCAATAGCGCCATCTAACGGATGTCTTTGGAACAGATGGCCAAGGCGCTCAACATAGTCAACGTTAATTCTCGATAAGGATTTCTATTAAAGGAAATTGCGATGGCTTTCATTTGTCAATACCGAACTATATCCCAAGAATTTATATTAAGTTGTTTAGCTAAGTAACGGGTATCTAATAGTCGAGGCACTCGACTATAGCGTTCTCTCTTGTTTTAATTAAAGTATTTGAACATTGCTTGCATTCAATTAGTTTTATATTACTATAGTCTATAATTATAATAGTTGATACAGATTGCACAAAATGGTAAGCCTCTGACGTATAGATTTGATACAATTATGTAAACATAATCTACATAAAAAGAAAATAATATATAACATAAACAAATAATAATATAATATAATATTAAAATACACAAACTACTATCTGTAATTTTAGGAAAAAATTGTTTTTATGCAAATATGTATTCTTGTTTTTAATTAGTTATACCTTTAAGAAATGTCTTTGGTTTGTGTTAAAGTAAGAAATAAACTTCCTCTTCACTGCAGTGGCATTCAATGTTTACAATTGCTACAATTTCCGTAGAGGTAGAGCATAGGGGACAATTCAGCAAGAAGATTGAAAGATAACGTTCTTGTCCGAATTCAATTGCTACTAGAGAAGGCAAGTATCTCGTACGGACACTGTGGCCTTTGTACCCCATATAGACATCAACAAAGCGGCGGAGGCAGAAGAGGTAGGATCGAAGGCGAGGAGGAAGACGATCCCAACAAAAGAGCTAATCACCGATGCCAAGAAGCCTTCGAGAAGATATCATCCCTGCACACATATATGTCCTTGTTTACCTACATGTCGCCTACCGAACGCCCAGAGGCCAAAAAGGGAAAAATTAAAGAAAGAAGTCGCTCCCTCGCACACCCACACATAGTATCCGAACCGATCCTTATAGATCCCATACATTTCGATCCGACTACCGTGGCAAGCCAACATAGCGGTTGACCATGGAAACCCAAGACCCACACAATAATTGTGGTCCGATGTATGGCCTCACATGCACTTCCATTTCCATTCCTTTTCCTATTGATCCGTCGCATTGTCATTTATGTGTTTTTGTGTCGAACGATTTTTCAAAGAAACAGGAAACATAATCCTACAATAACATTTTTACGCACTGAGCTCCTTTTAAGTAATCTTTACGTATGAAATTTGTTATCAATGGCACTCCATCTCCATGTGCATGTTTTTTTAGGCAAAATTGAAATAACACATATCGTCTGTGTATTCAACAAATTCCCGATAATATCCTTAGATAAGGTACATTGAAAGAGTAATTTGCCGAGGATGAGATGAAATCTTTTATTCTATGCATATATGGGATATGTCGATACTTATATGCATTTTAAGCTGAATATTATATTTTTCTCCTGAAATAAAGGACAAGGAAATTATGAGAGACCGTGTTTCTAAAGTAAAATGGCGAACAATGTTTTACCTTTTTACCTTTTTTACCTTTGCATGAAAACATCACACTAGAATGCGATTATTTTAATATTTAATTGTTTGTCCAATTTTTTAAAGGAACAATACAAGAAGAAACTTAACATAAATAAAATATTCTTTATTTCGAAACAATTAAGCTAAATAAGTCGATATTTTGATCGTGACTCAGGAAGCTGTATCATATACTCGTTCAATGTTTATAAAAGTAAAACCGTAATTCGTTAAAAACGACTATATCTCGGAGTATTTTTTATTTTCCGATTGTTCTTATAGGAGCTCTTTCATATAGTAAGCTGATCCGGTCCGTTTCGACTTATATAATACCTGCAAGAAAATGTTTTTTTTTTTGGCAAAGTTTCATAGCTTTAAACCTGAATGAATAATTTCCGTGGAAACGGACGAACATGGATCGACTCGCCTGGCGATTTTTAAATACAATATATGTATGTACATATGTGTATACATTATAAACAAGAAAAGAAAACTAACTGCGGGCGGAGTTGGAGTTAATATACCCTTGGAGAATATTCTGTAAATTATATTGGTTGGTCAAAAATAAAATTAATAAAAAAT
Organism: Drosophila fuyamai; assembly: GCA_018153365.1. Classification (NCBI taxonomy): domain Eukaryota; kingdom Metazoa; phylum Arthropoda; class Insecta; order Diptera; family Drosophilidae; genus Drosophila; species Drosophila fuyamai. The sequence goes on from JAECXW010000523.1 coordinate 1,574,023, forward strand.
CCCAACTTAATAACTTAAAAAAAACCAAAGTTATTATTATAACTTTGTTGCAAACTTTTAATTGCATTAAATAAAAGTTATAATTAAAAGTGGTTTAACATTTTACAATTTTCATAGTGAACTTAAAAGGATATTTTACTTGATTCCTTCACATTAAGAAATAAATTCATTAAAAAATCGAATTGTTCGACACTTATAGTGAATTACTATTTCGTTCTATAATCTTTTTATTTCAAGAACAATAATATTTAATTATTATTTAGAATCCTATTTTATTCAAAAGGATACGAACGAATTCTTTAATTCTTAAGCCAACTTTTATTTTTAAACTCAAACTTTACGATCAGTAAAAATAATGGAGTCTTAACAAGCTACTTAATAATAAAGTAAAACATACTTTTTAAAGTTTATTTCAAATTGTGATTTTACGTCTCTTCTCTTCTATTGTTATTTATAACATCCTTAGCGATCAAAATATTTAATTACGAATATTCCTCTTGTGAAATCTCTCCTTTCATGTCGATATATTCGAGATACTTTTGCGAACAATAAACTTTATTCCAAAACAAACAAAAAAACAAATCTGGGTTTATTTACCAACCGACATTTGTTCTGAGCTCCAAGAACCCACATGTGAGACAATCAATAGAGAAATCTATATGAACATACCAATTTATAGATATTGCAACTACTCAATCATGAAGAATAATGAGCGGAAAAAATAGTGGGACGAGAAAACCGAGGCAACAAATAGACGCTTTGATGAGGATATATGGTACAGCAACAGATATCCGAAAAGAAGCAACAATTTAAAAAAGAACAACAGCCAGCGAGGAGGGAATAGATAGATATTCATGGGATGGTTAAAGGAAAAGTCATGCAAAATGCACACAATAGGGCCACAGAGTCCCCCCGAGGCTGTCGCATTGTTTGGGCCGCTTTTGAAAATATTTGTAAACACGTTTTTGGGAAATTTGCCGTGTTTGCCAAGGCTAACCATTGTCCCTGCGGAGGAGGGTTGGAGGTAGGTTGGGCCAACATCACAGTGAGACGTCATGGAGTTTCACGTGTTGTCACCAGCCACCAACCGCCAGGCTTATTAATAGCCCCGACAACGGACCCGGGATGCTCAGCCCCTGCAGTAGAATCTGTTGAAACGTGATCTCTGCCCGACTCGCACTCAGACGGGGGTAATCCCCTGTCTCGACTCCGGGCTTTGAGGCCGTCTCCTCTGATCCCGGGCCATACAAAAGTGTGCCTTTTAACGAGCTCTAATTTGGTGCTGGACCATTTCGAATAGGCGACAGCGGAGATTGGAGGGAACGAGCAGCAAAAAAAGGTTTCCATTCTTTGCAACTTATTTCCAGAGAATAGCAGAAATAATGATCGGTTGTCTACTCGACCGAATCCGAGTCCCAATTCAGATGCGAATTCAGGACTTAACATGTAGCCAATCACACTGAAAACATATGTTTAGTAACTTGTCGATAGAAAATGTTACGAGCATTCATTTAAAGAAATAACGAAAACTGATAAACATTTTGGAAAAATTTTATTGCTAGATAGTAATAACTCAACTTACAAGTCCTCAGTCATTAACGTCCTGCAATTCGTCTTTAGAAAGCATTACTAATATTGTTTCAAATAATAAACAAAATTGATCAAAATTAAAAAACCTAAAAAGTTTTATTTCAGTACACACATAACTTAGATTACAAGTTTTGCTTTATGTTTCTTGCAATAACTCAAATTATGAGTTCTATAAAATGTTCAAAACATTTTTAATAATTATTAAATAAACAAATTTAGGAAATGAATTACTTACTATTAATATTTTACAATTTAACAAATGCATAAAAATTTGTAAACTTAAAAAAATATTCAAAATTTAACTATTTTAGCCTTAAACACCAATATTACTAAATTATACATGATTTAATTTTAAATATCTGTAATAAAAAATTATATATTTTTATAATTTCTTCAAGTTTCTGAAATTTAATATAATAAATTGAAACATTCCAAGTTTTTGGCTTAAATGGTATCATTTGAGGTAAATAAGGGTATACGTATATTTTTTCTCAGTGTATGTTTACAAAATGCCAGTCAAACAAAGTTCTGTTTTTGTTCCATATTCGAGACAGATCCCTAACGTGATAATCTTTTAAATTGCTCAAATTTTACCTATGACTCGACCTATTGCTCTCTCTTCTTGTTGCTCACAGCCCTATTAGTTCGCTTTCCTTTTGGGAAATTGGAAAATGAGATCTTGTCGCTTATGTTATTTGGTATTTTGACAAAACAATGAGCAAATTTGAAGCGTTTTCTGTTTGATGTGTGTTTTGTGTCTTACCTCTAGATGTTGGCCAGAAATGCGCGGCTTGCCAGCCAAAGTCTGCTCCTTTGTCCTCATATGTGTACAGTTTTTTGTTCCAAAAACGATTTTCCTTACTAGCATCTTAAGTGAAAGATGCTGTTCTGCTGTAATCTTGAGCTGATTTGATGTTCATATGATGTTTACAGGGGCTTTTGTCTGGGGCTTTAGGAGTTTAGGTGGGATCTCCACGGGGATTGATTTCCTTGGTGAGATCTTAACGAGATGGATTTTGGAATGAGGACCTAAGTATGTGGATCAATAAATATATTTGTTTAAAATATATATGTAGTTATGTCAATAACCCATCATTAATTCTGTATTGGCTAATAAACTACAAAAATGCACAATACAATTATAATTAATCTTTTATAGAAGTATCCTAACATTTTACTGCATTTTACAGCTAAGCTATTTTTATTAAGCCCAAAAACTCATTTTGGAATGAGGACCTAAGTATGTGGATCAATAAATATATTTGTTTAAAATATATATGTAGTTATGTCAATAACCCATCATTAATTCTGTATTGGCTAATAAACTACAAAAATGCACAATACAATTATAATTAATCTTTTATAGAAGTATCCTAACATTTTACTGCATTTTACAGCTAAGCTATTTTTATTAAGCCCAAAAACTCATAAGCAAATATTATGGTTATGAGGAAATTCCGGTTTCAATAAATTATTAATTTCGATTGCGATTTTCGATGGGTTTTATTTTTGACCAATCATTCCGACCTACCAAATTTCTTAAGGATCGGCCGACTATATCCTATAGCTGCCATATAACTGAACGATTCGAAATGCCATAACTTTGGTGTTTTTAAATTTAAGGAGTTGTGATTTTTTATGAGTGCTAAGAATGCATCACAGGAATAATTTTGGAGAATATAATTTACAGAATATTCTGAAAGGGTATTTCAACTTCGGCTCCGCCCAAAGTTAGCTTTCCTTTCTTGGTTCGTATTGATTTTTAGTACAAGCATTTGGAAAACAATATATTTTTTTTATAGCGTAATGTATAAATGTGTTGGTAAACAATGATATTAAACAATCAATGATAAACCTTTGAACTAGAAAGCGGTTTGCCAAACAAAACAATTATTATTTATTATTTTCAAATATAATTGATAATACGAAATTATTCATGACGTGTTATTAAAAATTAGTTGTTGCAATATTAATAAATCGCCTGGAATCCGTTGAATCCATCAACTACTCAAAAAAAACAATTGAAAACCCGATATCATTTCAGAGTTACTTCAAACCCAAGTTAACCTAATTTATGAAAGGTCTGGAATAGATAGACTCCTTCATCTAATCTAAATAAAAAACAATTAAATATCAACAATTAGATATCATATCTTATGGGTAGGTCCTTTAATCAGCTCCAACTACGGCCACTCCTTTTCATCTCAAAAGTCCCGACTCACTTCCTATCTGCCATCTCCAGGTTCATTAGTAAATTGCGGGGCTAATGAGGCTGCTTAGGTATGATCATCTTAAGTATACATACTCAGGGCATCAAATGATGTTTTAGGACTCACTAGAAAACACTTTTTCAGTGGAACACAGAGAGGGGCGGAAGGGGCGATAACCACGCCCAGACCGCCAAGGGCTGCCATGCAAAGACCTCCAAAGTCAAAGGGAAAACAGTGTTAACAATTTACACCAGAAAGTCTCCCATCAATCTTCTAACAATATCGTTTGTAGCTAGCTGATTGTTGGGCTGCACTCCCAGAACGCCCCCCAAAAAAATGTTAAAAATTTTCTAATCTTCATATATGGACTTCCTATGTACAGCCTCTACATGGACAATGCCCGAAAAACGCCCCTAAAAAGCGAAAGACAAGAGAGGAAGAGATTGGAAACCCAAAATCAATAAAATCCAACGCCGCAGGGGACACAGGCCAGTCATGGCGAGGGGCAGGGGCAGGGCCAAGGGCACTAAAGTAAAAAAGAAAATAAAATTACACAAAGGAGACCCTTGCACACGTGTTCACAAAGGAAAACTGACCGCCACAACGACCGATCGACATTAGCCCGAAAATGTTCCACTAAAATTCGGTTTAAATTTGTATCTTTTTCTATCCCCTTTTTTAACGACGTTAGACCGCTTTTTGGCCCTAGATTGGCTATCCATTTTAACAAATAGGTGTGTAAAATATTTCCAAGCGTAGAAATTCGTTTGCCTCTGGGGATTACACGAAGCCAAGCAAGAACTGTGAAATTGGTAATCGTTGGAGTCCTCTTCGATACAGTCCATAATTTATAAAATGAATACGTTAATACGTTAATTAATTTATAGAAATAAAATCAAAGCGATAAGGCCAGTTTATTAAATTAAAGAACCCAATAAATAAACGAGTAAGGAATAATTTTAAATTAATGGGGTTGTACCATATAGTTTAATCGTTTTCAATGTCCTTCAGAGGGAGTGCTCTTAGATTAGTGTTTAGGGTGGATTTACTTTTATAAGAGCCCTAAGCAGGGCATTATTCACCGAAGAAAAACTTTTTGTATTGCATATAATAACAAAACAAAAACAATAATGTTATGTTGTTGAAGTATTTTCTAATAAAAATGTTGGAGTTGTGCACCTCCAAGAAGTGTGCAGTTTAGTTCTCTATAAATTTGCATGTTTGTATCATATGTTTATTTTTTTCCATTTTTATATATTTTCTATTTTCAATTTTTCCAAAATTTAATTTGCTGAATACCTCTAAAAATATTTGGTGGGGTCAGCATGAACCTGTGGTATTTAATTTCTTAATCAATTTGTTGCCTTTTTATACCCTTGCAAGGCCTTGCAGAGGATATTATAATTTTGGTCAAAAGTGTGCAACGCAGTGAAGGAGACATCTCCGACCCTATAAAGTATTTATATTATTGATCAGGTTCGCATCGTGAGTTGATATAAGCATGTCCGTCTGTCTGTCTGTCCGTCTCAGTTTAAAAGATATCGAATTGAAACCTTGCACACAGCCTTCGATTCTTTTCACGCAGTATCTAAGTCGGAACGGCAGGGATCGGCCGACTATATCCTATAGCTGCCATATAACTGATTGATCGAAAATGCCATAACTTTGGCGTTTGTAAAGTTAGGAAGTTGGGATTTTCTATGGGTGTTATAATTGGCCAATCAACACGACCTACCATATTTCATATGGATCGGCGGACTATATCCTATAGCTGCCATCTAACTGAACGATTGGAAATGCCATAACTTTGGTGTTTTTAAAGTTAGGAAGTTGGGATTTGTAATGAGTGTTAAGAATGCATCATATGAATAATTTTGGAGCATATCATTTACAGAATATTCTCGAAGGGTATTTCAATTCGGTTCTGCCCGAAGTTAGCTTTCCTTTCTTGTTAATTTTAAAGTTACGAATCATTCTGAAAATGTATCAAAATTAATTTTGAGTCCTTTAATTAAAAGACGGTCAGATCTTATTAGGTAAATAATTGATCAGAAAATAGCTTGTAAATTTGTAATCCTTCTTAAAAATAAAAAAAAAAACCGTAAAATAAAATGATTTTAGCATAACTATAAAAAAATCAAGATCCATTATAGGACGCCATGTGGCTTTGGATTGGTTTTCGATTTTAACAAATAGGTGTCTAAAATATTTCACAAATTGTCGGCTGCATATGGAAATCCATTAGTCCCAATGGAGCATGAATCGAAAATAATGGTCCTCATCCCCGAAACACTCGAGACTCCACAGAGCGTCTTTCGGGCGACGAGGGATTGAATTTCAACGAGGGTCCTGGCACCAAATCCCTGTCCTGATCCCTGTTATATTTGACAACACGGATTTCATCTGTTTTTTCTGTGAGTTTAATTGTCAAGTGCAGTTTCTGACACGAACCCAGTCCTGCTCCTGAAATTTAATGCCTCGATGTGCAAGCCGATCTCGTGTTCGAAAATGCATTTCGAGCGTCACCACCACTATCGATATGGAAAACCCGCCCAAATCAGGTCCTTTAAGATTCCCTGAGTCGTTTCAAGTGCCGCTTTCTGGGCGAGGAGGCGCAAGTGTTTACCATGCCACAATAATCTTTACTAATCAGCTATGAAGACTACCCCAATGGAATGTTATCTGCTGTAAAATGATATTTCTGTCTGGCAGTGAATCAAACTCAACCATGACCAAGCCAACCAAACAAATGTGTTCGAGTGCGGATAATTTTAATTTAATTTTTCTTTGGGGTTGGCCCAGAGCCACTTGAGAGGTTCGTCTATAAAAGTAAACGATAACTAACGATGTCTAAACTGCCGATTGAGGCAAGCCGAATTGTCGACAAGATAATGCACTTTCCTTTCTGAATTTGAATATTTTTGGTCCACTAATGACTTTGGCCTTGTCTCTAAAGTAATTGAAGCGGTGACGCCATTTAAAATTATCAAAAAAGTAAATGGTTTTCTTAGCGACAGTTCTGTCGCTAAGGTTTTTAGGGGCACAGGTAACACTTTGGTTCTGGCTAAGGTACAGGTAATAGTCCGCAAGGCGTCTCGAGTCGTTAGGAGGACAATGAACGACAGGACGCCGGCGCCAGGAAAATTATCCACTGTCTGGCATTTTTGTCATTCGACTTGACATTCCTGGAATTGGCAGAACCTTTCCAGAATTTATATGGATTTTTCTTTTGTCCCAGAGAGCGCGATTTTTCACACTTGACAGGACGCAGAACAACTAAGGCAAACAACAGGTTGATGTCAACCATCTTATGGATTGTGAAAGTTGCAACAAACCTGCCACATTGTCAGCATGAATTCGCATTTAGGAATTGAACTACAGTCAGAAAATATTAATACTGAATTTAAAATTTCCCTTCAAAACCCCTGGTAAATTTGGTTAATATTTTTTTCGGCAACACAAAAACATTATATGAACTTTTCAAATCGTAACTATAAAAATTGTAAGGGATTTTCAACTTTATTCTTAATAAATTACTTCACATATCAAGAAAGGAAGCTAACTCCAGTGAAACTAACTAAACGACTAACTATAACTATCTCTTGCACCAACAAGAAAAATATACTAGTTAATACACTTATTACACTATTTAAAAAATTTTATAATTTTGAATATTAAAGTTCAGTGAAATTTTTGAATTAAAACTATTTCAAATTTCAAAATCATTTGAAAACGGACTTTTGCCAATTTTCATACAAATTGATCGACAATTGCTTTATAAAATTCTTGCTATTTTTATACCCGTTACTCGTAGAGTAAAAGGGTATATTGTATTCGTGCAAAAGTATGTAACAGCTAGAAGGAAGCGTTTCCGACCCTATAAAGTATATATATTCTTGTTCAGGATCACTAGCCGAGTCGATCTAGCCATGTCCGTCTGTCCGTCTGTCCGTCTGTCCGTCTGTCTGTCTGTCTGTCTGTCTGTCCGTCTGTCCGTCTGTCCGTCCGTATGAACGCTGAGATCTCGGAAACTATAAAAGCTAGAAGATTGGCATTTTGCATGCAGATTCTAGGAGTTCCTACGCAGCGCAAGTTTGTTTCAAAAAGGTGCCACGCCCCCTTTAACGCCCACAATCGCTTATATACGATTTTAAAAATTTAAATATTTCGGAAAAGTAAAAATGCAGTTTTATTGTGTTTATCAATACCTATCGAAATGTAGAAGAAATTTTTCAAATCGGACCATTCGTTAAAAAGTTATGCGTGATCAAAGTTTCTATCTCCATCTCCCTCGCACTCCTTTTACCTGAGTAACGGGTATCTGATAGTCGGGGCACCCGATTATAGCGTTCTCTCTTGTTATCAAATAAAAACAAGAAAGGAAGCAAACTTGCAGTTATTACAAATCGACTATATTTCGATTTCTTATACATATGTCGATTTTGCGCTGCATTTTGCAATCGTTTCTATGTTAGCTATATGATATTGTTGTCCTATTTTAATTTAATTAAAACCGTAATTTCATAATATTTAAATATTACCAAATCCCAATGATCAACAAAAAAAAATAAAACAACAAAGTAATCATTTTTTTGAATTGTTTTTTTCTATTGTTCCTAACTAGAATTACTGTTTTAATTAAATAAAAATCGGACATCTATATCAAATAACTTCCATAAGAAAACAAAAAAAAATTTATTTATTTTGCTGTTTTTCTATTTGTCAAAATATGCGGATTTTTGGTTTAATTTCCTATTATTCATATATTAGCTATATGACTTATGTCATCTCGGCGGCACTTAAAAAAGATTTGGATAAAGTTTCAAATAGACTTAAAACTTATAGGCTTTCATGTTTCAAGTGACAGGCAAACATCGACTCGCTGATAGTCCGATCAATATATTCAGAAATATCTCCTTCACTGCGATTCAAGCTTTTAAATGAAATTTTAATACAATCTGCAAGGCAAAAAATGTGTTGAAATAGCGAGTTTTAAAACAAAATAAATAAAACCACGACCCACAGGCACATTCAAGGAAACTACTAGAAAACAAAAACCCCACACCACAGAAATAAAACTAACGAAGGAGAAACTCAATTGCGCATCCTCAAAAACAATATTTTAAGGGATCGTCTCATTTGATTTTATAATTCGAACCCAACCCATCAATCAATCAACGGAGTTCACAATAACATCGCCCTCGAATTTGAATTCTATTCAAAAGATTATTTTGGGGAAACTTCTTTTCGCTCCGCAAGATTCTCTTACAATTTTAAAATATTTACATTTTGGGTACATTTTTTGTCGGATCAAAGTGAAACCAAAGAACTCTTTGCATTTGATAGGACCCTTTTATGTGGAAAGAAGCGTTTCTGATTTCAGGCCAAAAAATCGATGTTGGACAATGGCGGCATTTAATCCCTTTTTCCGGAAGGTCACAATTACGCTGGATTGGAGTGGCATTCGACGGTCATATATGGTACCCTTCCACCCCCACCTCTGTGGATTGTATATTGTTGCATTTAGGAAAAGGGTCCATCATTGCACACGTGCAAGGGTCAAAACGCACAGCATCGGCAGGTAAAAACACGAAACACAAAGAGAAACCCCAAACACATCAGAAATGCAAGATAAAAGAGGATTAAACGAGACGAAAACGAAACGAGTCGAACCCTAAAATGACCCAAAACTAATGCACCTCACGGAGTTAGTGTTAATGTTCTACTTGCCGTCCATCAGCAGCCATGAAAAAGCAATCATCGTCGCGAAGATCGCTGAGATCGACTGATGATGTTTGCAGATAAGATTCTAACAAACCTTTACTTTAAAAACCCTAAAACACTGAGCTCTTTGGCAAATAAGAGACCTCATTTTTTTAGTACGGTGGAGAAATTGTACCAATTGATCATGTCTAGACTTGTTTCATATTTTCAGGACGGCAAACTGTTGCACGTGTGTAAACACCGAAACTGAGGGATCGGTAGTCTTTCCTTAGTTCATTGTTTTTCACTTTTTTTCTTTGCTTGTCGAACAATAAAACATTTGTAAATGTTCCTATTTGGGAACGACAAAAAAAGAGTACAGTAAGAATGGAGAGTAACCAAAACAATCGATTCTTTAAAGTTCAACAATAACCTTTGGTTATTTAATTCTGTCAACAAATGCTAAAATGTACACCTTATATAATATTTATTTAAAAGTTACATATTAAAAAAACAATTATCGAGGAATTAATTATACTGAAAAAGTTTACTGTGTTTTTGCTTAAATTATTTTATAAAACTAAAACACTTTATTTATACCCTTGCAGAAGGTATTATAAATTCAGTCAAAAGTTTGCAACACGGCGAAGGAGAAATTTTCTATTACAGGTAGTATATAAGTCGCATAGGAACAATCGGAAATCGAAAATCAAATTTTTTAAATATAACTTTGTTGTTTTCAATTTTGGTAATATTTAAATACTATGGATATTGGATTTTAATTAAATTAAGATCGAACATCTAGTTTTGTCAAAATCGGACAACAATATCATAGAAACGGTGGCAAACTCTATCGCAAAATCGACGTAGCTTAATTGTTTATAGTAATATAGGCCTAGAAATCGAAATGTCGTTTTGTAATAACTGCAAGGGAAGATAAATCTCGGCTTGCCGAAGTTAGTTTTTTGTTCGGAATAGTCTATATGATATGAAGAATTTGTAATTCCCGCCAGTAACTACCCCTAATCAATTTTGAACCAACAATTTTTTAGCTTAAACATTTTTTTCTCCATTTATTTTTTTAAACAATTAAACAAATTATTTGTTTCCTTAAATTAACGCGAATTATTTTTTAAGTCATTTAAAATTAAATAATTAACAACGACATTTTTAATGCATTAATTATTATCAGAATATTATTGTGTAATGCTAAAAATTATGAGACTCCTTCACTGCGTTGTTATCTTCTCACAGAAATTATCATATCATCTGCAAGTACGTAAATGAATTTCAAGTACCTTACCTACGTATGTATCAAACTCTTACACAGTATTTTCACCAATAACAAACTCGATGAAATTACGGCAAATTCCATTGCACACCCAAAAAAAATAAAACTCCCCACCGACATAAATACAAATAAAAACACATAAAGAACCTTTTATGGAATCATCTCATTTGATTTTATTTGAAACCATATTGAATTTAATTATTTTCAACGAAATGTATAATTATTTTCACTAATAATATATTCACAATTACATTTTTTTAATAAATGAAAAATTTGCATTGTTTAGTAAAGAGAAAAGTAGCATTGTTTAGTAAGAAGAAAAGTAAAATCTATAAAGGTATGACTATAAAATGGTTACAGAAAAAACTTAATATAAATAATTAAGTCAAACTTCTAAACATTTTAAAGATTAATATTATATTTAAATTATTTATTATTTAACATTTTTTTAAATTAAATAAATAATGTTCCCGATTTCCATATTTTCCCCATTATTAATTAATGCACCTGGACACTTTTCTGTTGGGGAATACAAACACTTGCATAATATCGACCTGATAAGCCTTTCATAAATAAAGAAAGAAGAAACAAAAGGGTAAAGAATATGTGCAGGGTCGAATCAGGTCACGATTGACAGGTATAAAAGAATCGAGTCCAGATTAACCCTTTGGACTTTGGGTCAATGCGAATGAAATTGATATGCGTATATGTATGTACTCCACCGAATAAACTGGTTTCATCTGAAGAAAGGGGAACCTTAAACCAAAGAAGCTCTGCGTAATCAGGAGCAGAAATACCGGACAGGGGGCCAATTAGGGACCCTCTTAATAGTCTTAAGGATATCCAAGGGACGAAACGACCGTTACAAGAAACTCGAGTCTTCGGAGCCGTTACAAAATTATGAAAGTAACCTTCGGGGCAAGGGAAAAGGGCAAATAACAATTTGGAAGGCGACTCATAAACGAAGTGCCGACGAAATTCCAGTAAAATGCGTAAACCGAGCCAAAAACCAAAACTCTGAAGATTGTATCTGTACGTGCTTCTCCCGCGTCGTAAATTTTTCACGCATCAACAGAGCAGGTCCCTCGGACCGGGAAAGAACAACAATGACAAACAAATGCGATCGGAAGGAGCTGAAAAGGACCTGCCAAGATTTCCCAAAATGCGGCATTAATGCATATTGACTAACCTTGAGAGTCCGATCCCATCCCATTCCATCGCAATGCAAGTACCCGAAAAATACGTTACTTTGCTTAACTACCTACAGGTTGGGAATATGGAAAAAGGACGATCGGACGGAAGGACAGAAAGGCACTTTCTGGGCTGTCTCAATGAAATAACGGACAAGTCCCTTGCTCGCTCGGGTATTTCCAGCGGCGAGATTGTATCTTCCAGATATGCCAATCCATTGTTTGTCCATATCCTCCGTCTTTTTTCGGAATAGTGTGTCGAATTTTAAAATCTCTCTCCCCTCACACTCGGGGTTGGAATTTTTCCAACAAGTTGCGACTTGTCCGCTCGGTTCTCTCCAGGAATTTTAGTCTTGGGATTTAGGGATTTCTGTTTTTTTTTTGCGCCAGAATGAAGCAGGTAGAGAGAGGCTGTGAGAAACAGTCCCAGGGGAAGGAAAGGTCGAGAGCAGATCGAGATCTGTGAGACCAGCCAAAAAGTCCGTTAAAAACCTGCAGGGATTGAGCAGCTCGAGTGGGTAATACCCAGCATTTAAAACATGTGGGATAAATATGATTTTTCTGAAATCTGAATTCCATTTTTTTAATAGTATGAATTTCGACACAAATTTAAATATAATTAATTATAAGTATATCAATAAGAAATAAAAATTTAAAAAATTTATAAATGTTATATAAATACCCTTGCCTAAATAAAATAAAATTTTGGTTGTTGTGGTTTTAACGATGAAATCCTCAATATTTAATTTAATTTTATTTTTGTGTTATTTGTTTTAAGACTTTTTTTATTATAATTAAAATATGAAAATGTGAAATATATAATTCACTGTTTTTCTAAGTTTTAAATAAATGTCTTAGCCATTTAAGGACCCAATTTTCTTGTTAAATTAATAGGGAACCAGGTCTTATATTAATCTATACTACGAATTATTATTATTTTATGTATTACTTTGTTGAATATTTTTTAATTTAGCAATTTACTTATTAAAATCGGTTTTAATTTGATGTTTAGTTTAAAATTTAGAGAAGAAGATTTTTAAAATACCTCTTAATGTAAAATATTTTTTATTTTTACCGCAACTGCAGTGAAAACCATCATACCCAACTTTCACAAGGGTAAGGATATTCTCCAGATCACAATGCGACTTTCTCCTTCCTCTCTTTTGTCTCTCGCTCTCTGGGCTTGTGCAACCACCTGCCTGAAGTCTGCTTTACCATTGGCTGAGCCCACCGTTCGAGAGAAACACCGCTCTTCGGGAGAATTCTCCCCCACCGAGAGAAACCAGAGAGCGGATCGTATAAAAGGAGCCGCTCGGGAGCAGGGAAAACAGAACACTTCCAACTCTCAACCGAGTGCAACCAACTCAAGATCCCAAGTTTTATTTCAATCCCGAAGTCCCAGCACACAATGTCGTTCATCACACGGGAATACAAGTTTGAGTGCAGCAAGGTGATGCAGCAGAAATCAGATCAGCACACGATGGCCATGAGGAGTCTGAGGAAACTGGTCAAACCCCTTCTGCGGCTGGTAAAGAAGAAGCAGCTACTCCGGAAGACTCTGGCCGAGATCCAGAACCAAAATGCAGTCAACGCCTCGCTGGAGGACATGCGCAAAGATCCGGCGGCCAGTTGTGATAACATGGCCAACGAGGAGCTGGAGCAGCGACTGTACAGCGATCTCCGCCAGTGTCCCACCAACGTGGCCATGATCGTGCAGCAGGGTCAGCAGCAGAGCATCGTGCCCGTCCACCCGGAGCAGACCTTCATCCCGGTGCACTTTGCCCGCACCACCAGCGGCACCTTCTTCTGGACCTCGGCCGAGGGAGCTCGCCAGCACCAGGAGCAGCAGTTGCGCCAGAAGTTCGACCGATGGGTCCAGGCCTAGAAATCCCCCCACCAGAAAAATCTCCAATTGGCAGCTTTAAGTGCAAGTGTCTCCGTCCATTGGTCGTCGGATGGATGCGGGTTCAGCTTCGCATGTTCGTAATCTCAGGGTGATATTAGGCATAGATTGGATTCTTTGGGCACTCGACCCAAGGGAAACACAACTCTAATTGATATTCAATTTTCACAATCAAGCGTTACTATCGTAAACTCATTGTGATTCCTCGTGTCTTATTAGCCTTAAGGTAGTCTTAGCCGAATCATTGTCTTCCATGTTTGTTTGTTAGGGTCTTCTAATAAGTACTAGTTTAAGAATCATTGTCTTCCATGTAAAATTTTAGATATAACAACTTAGAATCAAATAAGAAATAAAAAAGAAAAAAAACAAATTCTTATATGGCTTTATTTTTAAAATATTGGTAACTTCTTATTTCAAAAACAGATGTTCAAAATGGATATGGAGGAAACAAAACAACACAATATTTATTACCCATTGGATGTCGAGCTAAGTCTCTGAATAAGTACACTATATAATTCTTGTTTGAAAAATGGATATTAAATTGGACTCGCTATGCTGGTAACCGCATTCCAATCAGCCACTGCATCAATTTTCCTTGCGTACCGATTTATTCCTATCGACGCTGCTGGCGTGCAACTTGAAGTAATTTGGCCACAAAATAAATTACATTTCATTCATTAGAATTTTTAGTTCAATTTATAAGGCCAAGCTAATAATTTTAATACATATATTTGCCCATTGTAAGATTAACAGAAATCCGATAACCTTTTGGTTGCCTATACATAGTTTAAGGGATATATTCTATTTAAAGAGATGAAAAATTGAAATGTTATATAACTATATAATAAACTGCACCTGAAAAATTAAATTTTATTTTGATTTTGAACCCTCAATATTTGTAATATATTATTTAGATAGAAAATTGTCAGCCTCCTGAAAATGTTTGTAAGTTGTTGTTATGTTGGTACTAACATTTTGAGTGAATTATAATTTTAAATGTACTTTTGTTATAAGGCATTTATAATTCATTAATCGAACGACTTTTTAAGTAAATCATGTAAATAAAATATTAATTATTATATTATTATTGTATCCCCAAAAGAAAGGAGTAAAAGATTAAAGAGGAGTAAATATTTAATTTTCCTTTTTATGTGCTGACCAGATATGACCAAATGTTTCAATTTCTTGTGAAATATTAGTTGTGTATGGTAATTGTGACATGTATTTTTCAACGAAATTTTTAGTTTAATCTTCCTTCAGAATACATAATATCTCCATATTAAAAATACACAATAAATCAGTATAATAAAATTCACTCGAAAGTATTTTATTTCACTTTGACCACAAACTAATTATGCAGGCTTCAGGCGCTTGAATTTCAGGAAACCTGACACTGACAACTAAACTTGAAACGCCACGAAAATAAAATGTGTAAGTGTTTATAAGGAATTATGCCTGTGGAATAGTTAAGCGAGCCACAAACATTTGAGTTTATTGTTCACCCCCCAAGTGGATAGGACAGGATCCTATCCCACTCCACCCAATACGATTCGACTCTACCCGACTGGAATAGGAATGAATTCCAAAATTACAAGTGCCAAGTATTTCAATAGGAGACGAAATCTGAATTTCGACACGAAACGAAACCTTAATTTTCATTGTGAAGAACCAGGGAATAGAAGAAGGAACAAGTGTGGGGACAGTGAAGCCTGTCACAGTAAAAGCATATTTCTGAAGTGGTTTCAGCAACCGACCAATCCAAAAAAATCTTTATAGTCTTACTCAGATTTAAGGGTAGGGAATTGTCCCTGCAAGAAACAGTGAAATCTGAATTTCAATAAGACCTGAAAGTTGTAAATCCAAAGGAGCAAGTGTGAAAACAGTGAAGCCTGCCAAAGAAAACCCCTCACATTGATCTTAACCTCTTCGAAGCCATCGAAAAATGAATAAAAATCGTTCGCTCCTTAAACTAATGTTTTACTGTATTGAAAAGGACCTAGTCTACCTGTACCGATCAAAAATGAAATGTTGACGTGTAAATATTTTTCGTTTGCCGACAACATGTGTTTAACGAGGGTCTGTCACTTTTATCCTCCTCTGTCAGCCTATTAACAATTAATAGCCAAAAACTAATCAAGGCATAAATTCGAGCCGAATCCTCCGCAAACAAACCACTCAAATTACTAACCCGAACCCATGAAAAAAGGGATGGTTATTTTTTCGGCATTTTTGTGCATGCTTGCCGCATCGTCCGATAAGTATTCGACTGAAATTATACTCTCCCACGACGAAATCGAGGGAGAGATTTATTTAGGGCCTCCGAAGTTGTGGCCTTACTTTGCACACGTGCAAGGGTCGCTCGAAAAAGGGACCCAATCCGATCCGAAACTACCTGCAGAGAGTGGTGGAATGCGTGACTCTCATATCTGGGGAAACCGAAAAACACCTGCGCCAGGACTCTTCCTGATTGGTCGCCGCTTAGGGGTTGATTGTGCAAGGATCGGGTATAAAAAGGGAGCGACATTCCGAATGGGACATCAAATTCAATCCCAGCGTTGAACAGTCAAGATCAGTCTCCCACAAAGCGAAATACATAGCTTCAAAAATGGCCTACGAAACTCTACTGAACACCACCTACGGGCCAGTCTGCCAGAAGAAGACCTACACCCCCGCCAAGGCCATGAAGAAGATCTTCAAAGTGGCCTGCAAAATCTTCAAGGCTTCGAATCACCAACAACTCAAGAGCCTTCCCAGCCCGAAGGAAATCCCACTGCCAATCTCCGATGAGGAGTTCCAGAACTCCCAGAACGAGAAACTGGAAGCCGAGCTCGTCCAACTGTGATCGGGGAAAATGGGAAATCCCGAAAACCCACTTCCTAAACAGCTTTAAGACTCCAACGGAATCGGTCTCTAAACATCCGCATCAGCTTTAACTCCACACTCAGCAAGTGGACATTTAAAAATGCATAAATATCCAGCTTTAATCATTGTCTTCCATCTATGTTTAAGCGTATGAATAAATACATAATATTAATATTGAAACTTGTTTGCATTTCTGATTTTTTATTCGAACTTTCCCTTTGTCATTGTAATTTCCTTGAAGGTTTTCCAAGAATTTGTAAACCAAAAACCGTTCTTACCCCTTCCCCATTCACGGAACAGCAAGACCCTAAGAACCTTAACTCGAAAAAACCTTTACCTGTTCCCTTTTGATCAAAACCTGTTGTGGATTCGAAAAACTCGAAAAATCAAGCGGTGTGAGCTGAGCTGAAACCTGTTACCTCGGGGCGATTTCTGATTTTCGTTTTCTGCGCTCCTTCTTAGGGTTGGGCCCTGGACAAAATAAATCTCGAATTGCATCGGAACAGGTAGTGAGGGACCCCGTCCAGGTCCCTGAGATGATAAACAAAAACAAGGGCCGTACGAGCAGCAACAAAGACAATCCTATCTCAATAATAAATGCGAAAAGGCCGCACGGATCGGTTCGATCTTTCCAGCATTTCCAAAAGGGGGAATAATCATACATAAGGTTGTGTGGGCCTTATGTAAATAGTTTTTACATATAGTTAATGCAGATTCTTTATTAAAAGCATACATCTAGGTACAGTTTGGCCTACGATATTGTTCATCAGTAGTATTCGAAATTAATGGAACATTTAATTGAGCAAATAATTTCAAGATTATATTAAAATAATAAAATATAAATAATATAAACTTTTATACTTTTTTATCATAATTAAAAATAAAATTTGCAACCGAAATATATTGGAAAAAATTAAAAATAAAATTTGAATTTTTTTTCCAGAAAAACTTAAAAATTAACTTCGAAGGTCGCCAAGAAACAAAAAAACAAAATTAAAAATAAAATAAGTAACTTGTTTGCAAATAAATAATAAATATTACAAAATTAAATATTAAGAAATTAAAACAAAATAAATTATACAATTTCGAAAGTAAATCGATATTTTAATTAATATACATAAACTAATGTAAGAGTTATTAATCAACTTGTATTAATGTAATTAATATACTTATAAGTTCTTATTTATAAAAACAGTAAAAAATTGTTGGATTAAATAAATATACATAAATCTATCTAAACAGCGTATATATTTACGACATTCTTAGAACTTTTAGTTTTAATTAAGATTTATAACACCGTTGAATTTGTAAAATGCAGACGATTACCGTGGCCAATCCAATTATATTGCAATTAATCCAATTAATGGAACAATTTTACCCTTTCAATAAAAAAATAAAGGGGTAATACATTTAATAAAGTCATTCAAAATAATATGATCAAAAGGAGGTAGAGGCAGATGTGGTGAAACATACATTTACAACAATCCCAAGAATATTTCATATTTGATACACATTTATAGATGCACTCCAATATCAAAACAGACCTCGCCTACAGTCGAAAATTTTGCAATGATCGGGTGCCATTAGAACACGAGTTACAGTTTCCCACATGCTGTAAATATAAATGTGAGACGAACAATCATATTGTCCCACAATAAATGAGTTATAATACGATACTTTCTCAAAAAATGCACCCCCATTCAATTAATTGGAGGACTGAACCAAGAAAGAATCAACTAGTGATGTTAAAAAATGGAACCCCCTGTCGTGACACGATGTTGGCCTGGAAACCAATAACTTAAATAACAAAAATAACCAAGAGCTCCCCAACCGAACGTGAGAAATCTCGAGATCGTGCCTCAAAGGACTTTTGGCGATGCCATCACTAGTCGGCCAAACAATAACCATAAGAATGAAAGTGCACGATTTGGATAATTTGGCCCTGATTGTAGCTGGTTTTCGGTTACAGGATCGACATGTTTCTGACGAACTGGCACAACAAACCCATCCGAAATCCAAAACAATAAATGCGTCTCCGAGAGAAGGCCAGAAATGTGCTGTTCCCACGCCAAGGATTCCTCCGGGGGATAATTGTCTTGGAAGGAGAAATGGGCTCGAGATTCCCACGCTTCGCACAAGATCTCGGGTCTCAGGTCCTGCAGGACCTACCTGCAGCCACCGACTTACGTGTGAAAATTCGGATCCTTGCACCTGCCTGCCTTTCGAGCGATGTGATTGGCTGAGATGCTGTAGGATCCGCTCCTGGCTGCGAGAAGGTATAAATAGCGCCTCTGGTCTTAGAGACAGCATCACACAGCATCCGACCGTCGAAGCGAGAACATCTCAGCACGCACACGCATTCTACATTCTACGCACACACAAATTTATCTACGAAAACCATCTCAAATGTCGGCCATCAGCAAGCAGAAGAACTCCACCACCATGTACAAGTCGAAAGTGTCGCCCTCTCGTCGCCTGAAGAACCTGCTCAAGCCCCTTCTCGGCCACATCTTCAACCTGAAGAAGGAGCAGCAGCCCAAGAGGAGCTCCTACATCGCCTCCGAGGAGAAGGAGGCCGAGTTCGAGTGGCTCAACAACGACATGGACAACATGGCCAACGAGCATCTGGAGAAGCGCCTGATCGAGGAAATCCGCCAGTGCGCCAAGGAAGACGCGGTCATCGTTTATAACGAGAACGGTTCCGGCGAGCTGCAAACCATTGACCAGGAGGACTACTACGTCCCGGTGCACTTTGCCCGCACCAATGCCGGCACCTTCTTCTGGACCTCTTTGCAACCCAAAGCCTGCGAACCCTACGCCATCGAGTGGAACTTCCTGGATCGCTGGGGTCAAGCTTGAACCAATCGCTTGGAGCTGAATCTTCAACCTTGATCAACAATGGGGTTTTTCAACTTTCAATTGGGATAACTTCAACTGGACTGGAGCTCGGTTCTCCAGCGGGATGGGTACTCCAGAGTTTGGGCACTTCGACTCTGGGATCATCGGTCTTGGGCAGCGCTTTTGGGATTTTCTGACTAACTGAAAATTCCCACAAGGCGGTTGGGTAACCACATCTATTAGTGGCGGGAGGTATTCCAACAATTATCCTATTTTTTGCTGTGCAAAAATGGGTTTCAATTGCTTGGTTTTTTTAACTACATTTGTAAACAAAAACTAAAATAAACAACGAAAACATATTTGAATTCCTTATTATTTACGGTAGATAAATACGGTTATTTACATGGGATGTACAAAATCTGGTCCTGCCTTGGGTAAACAAGCAAGAAATCCTGTCTGCAGATCCTTTCAAGATGTGGGACATTCCCACGGCACCGAACATGTGTTGGGTTTTTGTTTATTGTTACCCAAAGACCTAGCTGGGATTTCGGAAAATGTGTGGAAAATGTGAGGAAAACTGCCATCAACATATATTTATATATATAGTTTAGATAACAACTTAATGGTTTCGTCTTCGGGTTTAAAACAAACTTCTGATACACGAAATACTTGCATTAGAAGATACAGTTAGCTACAGATAAGATGGGACACCATTAAAGAAACTGTGTTGACCTTTTTATACCCGTTACTCGTAGAGTGAAAGGGTATATTGTATTCGTGCAAAAGTATGTAACAGGTAGGAGGAAGCGTTTCCGACCCTATAAAGTATATATATTCTTCTTCAGGATCACTAGCCGAGTCGATTAACCGCTTAAGCCTGGCTAGCGCCTACATTTCCGCCTTTCATGGCGTATACAATAGCGCCATCTAACGGATGACTTTGGAACAGCTGGCCAAGGCCAAGAACTATGCAAATCAAATCAAGTTAGCCAAATTGGAGGTGTTCCCTGGGTACCGATTTTAACATAAAAATTGGGAGCTAATTCGAGCGGCGAAAAACATACAAGAAGGCATATTTTTATTAAGTTGTTTAGCTGAGTAACGGGTATCTAATAGTCGAGGCACTCGACTATAGCGTTCTCTCTTGTTTTGTTTTACTTTCACCACGGTTCGGGATTCTGAAAGTAATAAAAAATTATCTTTATATTTGAATAAATATCAAGGAAAATTAGAAAACAAAAAAACAATGAGAGAAGGCAAATAAGAAAATCATTTTGAAGATACTGTTAAGTATGGATGTTTATTTTAAATAAAATTTAATTTAGAATACAACACTAATCGCAATGATTGCTTAATGAGAGAAAGGCCTTCAAATTGAGATTTCGACATAAAAATTTTATTTTTAATTTTGTTTAAAAAATGAATTTATTTTTAAATATTCTGAAACAGATTTTTTTAGATTATATTCCGATCGGTATACAAAAATTCAAAACAAAATTATTAATTTTAATAACGAAATTACTGTATTATTATCACTAATAGCGAAAAATTGTCCTAAGTTAATTTTTTTTCAGATCAATAAAAAAGGTGAAAAAATATATATGTTTTTTCCGAAAAAATGTAATTCTTACGGACATTATCAAATAGAAATAGATTTCGATTCATCATTTAAAACCAGTTTCTGGACAAGTACATTTTATAAACATTAAAGATTTAATTAAAGAATTACCATTTGCAGATTTAAAATGTCAGGATTGACAGTCAGCAGGGATCAATGCCTGACGGACTTTTAATTACCTTTCCCAACCAACATTTGATTAACTTTAATTACCGTCTGAAAAAAATAATCTATGGCTGAAAATTTTAAAATGATGAATAAATGATTGAGTAGTTCTTCAGCCTCTGAATATTGTAATACAGATTTTTTGCTGATTCAAAACAAGAATAGGGAAGTAATAATCACAAATAAGTTTTTTGTTAGCTTTCCCATGAAGAGCTGTTTTATTTCATCAAAGGAAAAACTAATTTTCTTACAAGCTAAATTGCACTTAACGGTAATGGAAGACGTGAGCGACGCTGTTGCTTTCTTATACGTAACGCAGTCTAAAGTTTTTACAATAACGTAATAGTGATTTTCAAACATAACAAAGGTATAACAATCAAATCTTAAATGTAGGGTGTTAACAATCACAGCTAACGTTCCAGGAACGTGAAACCAAAAACAAATGAGTTAATAACAAATCAGTTAAAAACAAATCAGTTAATAACAAATCAGCTAATAACAAATCAGTTAATATTGCACATTATATTGTGGGGGTGTTGACCTTGGGGGAAACGTCGTCAAACGGAGTCTTCTGTTCGAGTTTGTGTCCCGCCAAGTCACCATTGCACTTTCCTCCAGCCCGGTCCTGTTTGGTCCTCCGCCTCCGCGATCACCAGTCCTGTTCCATTTTGCTTTTTCCGGTGGGTAGTGGATACTGGGTGGTGGGAGTTGTCGGGGAGCCAAGCGGTCTTTAAAGCTTCTATACCAACCAAGGTTACGTAAGATTACGTAGGGGGTTGCGCTTGGAGCGCGTTTAAAGCTGCTACAATCCTCTCTCGCCGCCCTCTCCCTGTACTTTTGGAGATAGGAAGAGGAGCAAACTCTCCTTTTGGAGAAAGGAGAGTGGGTGATTCCCCGAGATGAGGAGATGTGATCGTTAACGGTTTTGCTTGAGCACTGACTCTCCGGTCGGCGGATCGCCGGATTTTATACAACTCGCGGCACAACGACGTTGACGTTGACGCCGCTGCCGCGTAAATAGAGATAAACAAAGCGCACTCGCACTCACACTTAGTCACCGTCCCTTGCCCACACACACACATATGCGATTCCCCGGCTCTCTTTTGTTGTGTCTGTGTTTGCTTTTCGTTATCAACCATTTATTGTGGACCCTTTTTGGTTATCTCCAGTCGACGGGCTACTACCCATTTTTATGTTTATCACTTTTTACCCACCCCTCGCACGATCTTGTGTTTACTTCAGGTCATTCGTTTCGACTGCACTCGGAGAAAATTTGTTCGTCTTTCATTCCCTTCCTGAAAAGGAAGATATTTCTCGGAAAAGAAAATCTTAAAAATTATGCGGATTCTTATCCTTAAAGTCAGACACTGTCACAATATCCTGTCAAGTCCTTAGACCAGAAATTAAAATATGTTGCCTATTTAAAGGCGTTTTCTAGGAGAAATTAAAATACAGCAAAAAACGATAAGATTATTAAAATTATCGCTAACTGAATAACGATTTTAAAGCTAAGAACCATTGCTCTCATTAAATAATAAAAATTGACCTATAATTTATTAAAAAAACTAACAAGTATCACAGTCATTCTCTGATTGTTTTGTATTTTTACTTCAGTATTTATATACCTAAAATCTAAAATAAAATCTATATCTGTTAAGGTTGTTAATCGGCTAAAACAATATTATAAAATTTAATCTAGTTTTATCAAATAAAACTGTTTTCATTTACACTTAAATATTCCTTATAAAATCAATTTTTTATTACAAATATTTTGAGTCTTTTTAAAATAATTTTTTTGTAGATACAAAGAAAAATTCTAGATTTCAAAATAAAAACAGTGTTTTTCATTAAAAAATAAATAAAAAAATAATAATATTTAAAGATAATTTTATACACTTTTTGGTGATTCATTTATTTTATGACAAATGTTTCATATTGCAAAAGCAAATCTTATTTTTTTGACTGCGCTGCACGTTGGAAACTCTTTTGACTTTGCTGTTTCCTTTCTGTTCTTTGTGTGATTTGTTTTCGTTTAATCTTCTTCCACACGCACGTTCGGCAGCATCAGCATCTCTAGGGTCCGCCGCATCTCCACCTCCACTCCATTCCATCCAAACCCAACGCGCCCTTCCCTTTTCTTTGACTCGTTTTTAACGATCTCGCGGACCCCAAAACAAGAATCGTCCCTCGCCAGTGGGGCTTATGTGCATTCCTCATATGAAACTGCCACTCGCATGTGGATGCAGATACAGATACATAAAGCGCATGTACAAGATACATATACACCAACACTTTACGCCCCTCTGGAAATGCAGTTTAATGACCGTTCATGACCAAGTCAATCAGATGCGGGACTATTTACGCATAGCAAAATCTGAAAAAGCGATTCGACTACGAATTTTGTAGACACCCTGGAATGGGGGACCGTTCAAAGCAAATTAGATAAGCCAAGTAGGGATCGGAACAAGGGTATTTAAAAAACTATTATAACAAATACCGGCTTCACAAACTTATGCTGGTTAGCTTGATATTTCCTTAAATATACATTTGTTATCATTTGAGTAGAAAGACGAGTTTTTCAAATTGTCCTTAAACCAAATTATTCAGTTCTAAAATTATAATTTAAATTTTAAAATTCAAACTTTTAATTGTGTCAATTTGTTATGGAAAAAAACTAGATATGTATAATACTGTTATATTTTTTTAAACAATTGTTTTTTGTTTATTATAAAATTAAATATTTTATTTTTATAAATTATAAAAATAATTCCTAGGTTTATTTAAAAACAATTACATAGTCTATTCCATTTAAAAATTGAAAGTTCTTGATAGTTTTATTTTCGCTATAAAGATAGAATGTACATGAAGAATAAATTTAGATTTTGAAAAAATACAAAATGTAAAAGGATCAAAAGAGTATCATATCATTTGGCATAAATCTTTTTTCCTGTTAATGTTTACTCTAGGCCTTATCAATAAACCCCTACAATTACCAAGGACTGCAGGTAGGAGCGTTGCTAGAATTGCTTCCCCTAATCATTTCCTTTTCTCCGTGACTCCCTTTTAGAACCCTCCATATAAAATCATGGGAACGTACGTTATGCGTGCGCTCCTCACGCGCAGGACACGTACGGAAGAAACCGTGGGAAACGAAACCGAAATGCACCTAAACAATAATAAATGCACCAGACCCTAGAAGAGGGTAACAATAGACAGGTCCCTCCGCACCCGGGCCACTTCGAATTGAATTAGAAAAGGTTCCCCAGGTGGAGTTGGGGGTAGACCTTAATGGGTCCCAAAGAATGAATGCAATCAGATGTAAATCAAGCAGCCAAGTTAGCAGTCAAGTCATGGTAAACAAAAAAGGAGAAAAGTGCGAGGAAATCATCCCCGGGACTTACAAAAAATACAACCAATCATGTTTCATAGTTTTTGTTTTCTCCATTCGAGCTCTGTCAATCTTGACCGTCATAGAAATCTTTTTTGGTGCCAGATTATTTTTCCGTTAGGAATATCTTCCACAATATTCTTGCTACATTTTCAGTAATTGTATTCCAAAATATTAATTTTGTGGTATTGTTAAAAATTTTAATTTTTTAGTTCTGTTACGTGGTTTATTGTTAGGCAACGTCTTACGATTCTTGTTAAATGTATTTACTTTCCTGCAAGAATTCAAAATGATAGGCGGCACTATATTGGATAAAACAGTTTTTTGTAATACTAAAAAATCCTTCTACATTTCGGTTTGGTTTTCACATTCATTAAATTTTTAAAATGTGTCAATGTTTCCCCAAGCCAAGAGATTCCGCCATGGCAATTCTTCCATGGGCGCCAAATGAAATGATAAATTTAGTTAAATTTCCCAATAAATATTTCTTATGCAGATTCGCTTAGGACTACTGCTCGTATTCCTGCTTGTGGTTGCAGCCCCTAAGAAATCAGATCATCCACGGATGGAAAAAAATGATGCTGCTTTTCAAATTTTTCATGGCGAAATCGAGAAGTATGAGCTTTGTATAAAACTGGTAATGGTGTGCCGCAAACTGAAGGATAGGGCGCCCGATTACACTGATTTTGAAGAGGAGGCGAATGGCCAGTTGAATGCTGAAGATGAAGCTGAATACAGAGAGTCGAATTGCGTACCCACGGGTCTCTCCACAGACGGAGAAAAATATTTTTGGCATATTGTCGCCCAATGGCAGAAGGAAATTGACGACAGATTTTTAATTCAGAACCTATTCGTGGTGATAAAGACGACCAACAACGGGCGGAATACAAAGCTGGCTTTTGGCAAATGGCAAGGCTGGTGCAACAGAACTGATTTTCCGGACGATTTAACAGAACCACCGGAAGAAGAAGATCGCAGTGTATCGGTCTCACCCAATCCACCCACTTTATCAGAAACGCTACCACCATCGATAGAATGCGATGAGAATAGCCAACATGGCAAATGGATCCTTAACGAGATCAACGAAACCCGCAACCTGGGTAAAGTCATTAGGGGGTTTTCAAACTTTTTGAAAGCCCTCGAAAAGTACGCGAGGACAATGTGCTGTCCCTATAGGTCAGTCAGAGATCGCTTGGAAATCATACACGACGGCATTGGTTTTTTACAGAACCTTCAGGGCAAAGAATCTTCCACAAACACCAAGTACACTGATATTAATTCCGATATTTTCAACCTCAGAAGCAGATTAGAGCAGTTCAATTACGAAACATACAGAGATGGTGGTGCCAATTACTCGTCGGGAAGATGTTGTCCCAATATTTTAGATGAGCTGAACAGTTTCGAAAGTGATTTTGAAAATAATCTGAAATTTTTAGGCCCACAGAAACCAAACATAGACTACAATCATTTTATGGAAAAAGGGAAGAGCTTGCAAGATATGTACTTCAATCAACTTGGAGTTACTCGCGTACTAGAAAATACTCTGAGAAATCAGAGTGGTAAGGATACTTGTTGCGACGAGGGAAAATCAAAAATTAACCATATAGAGCAGTTTTTAAATGATATAAAGCGTGACAACTCTTTTGAAGAATTATCAAAATTAATAAACCCATTAAAAGAAAGTCAGGCTTATACCAATGAATTACTTTCAAGTGCGGAACGACTGCTTGTCTTTGAAGACGAAAATATCCAGAAATTGACCTTATTATGCGGAAAAGAATGCCGTCAGGATGAACCAAAGTTTGCGTTTCTTCAGGGATTAATTTTTAATGTGGACAAATTGGAAAACAAAATCAATAACATGAGTAAATTAGGCTCCATAAATGCATTACAATCCGTAAATTTGATTAACATTAAACAATCTATAGACATTGTAAACGACATGGTCAAAGATAGTTCTCCGATATTCGCTAATATTACAATTATTAAAAAGAAATTGAGGAAAATTCGTTTTAGAAACATTCCAAAAAATGTAGACTCTTCAAGAAGATGTTGTTCAAGGGATTTGGTTGAATTAAATAATCTTGTAGAAAATATCAAGAAGGCGCAAAACGATACTAGCTTTTATCATGAAGTCCAGGAACATATGATTAAACTGCAATTTCAAGAAATTGTAGATAAGCAAAACGATTTGCAAGGATCAGACCCTAACCCACATAATGATTTACAACTAATGATCAATCAATTAGAAAGGGATCTAGATAACTTAACAGAGAATGGCATTAACAAATTGGACAGAGAAATGCAATACGACCAACTAAAAATCGAAATGGAAAAGGAAAAGTTCGATAGGGACGTGCAGGAACAGTTAAAAAATATTAATATTTTCGGGGAAGAGATGAAAAGGGAGCAAAGTCTTATTGAAGATCGCATTGCCAAATTTAAAGCTAAAATGCTGGAAGCACCAAAAGATTATGAAGAGAAATTAAGCAAACTTGAGGCGATAGCCCTTGAGTTCTCCAAGCAGATCAAGAGTTACGAAAAGGATCTAGAGTCCCGAATCGATATCCTGCAACAGCAACTTAAGGACCTGGACAAGGAGATCGAAAACACAGAGCATAGGGCAGACATTTGCGACGGAGAATGTGACTTCGGCGACCTTGACTCCGTGGACAAACTGATTGGAAGGGTGCAGGCTATTAAGGACAAACTTAGTCCAAAGTCAACGCCTGTCAAGAAAAAGGCAGTTTCACAGATAATGGTTGTCAAGAATAAAATTACTTATAAATATAAGAAAAAAGGTTAAAATTCTAAATTAAAATTAGAAAATTCTAAATTAAATGTTCTATTCTTAAATGTTCGGATCATTACGAAGTAAAAAATACAAATATACCTTAGTTAAGATCATATCTGAACCTTTGAATAATAATTCAATAGAAGTTAAGAAATTTGAATAGAATAATATGAATTTTTTAAAGAACCTTGTTTTTTTATTCCTTTTTAAGCTGAATTACTGAAATAAAAATTGTAAAATCTAACCTCTTGAAAGTAATATATTTATTTTTTAAGCATGAGTCAGCGAAGCACAGTTTAATTTGGAAACATTTAAGTTATACCAAACAATTTTTTGTTTTAACGAATGAAACCATTAAAATTTAAAGGACCCGCTCTAATTCGTACATTGTGCAACACTAAAAAGTAGTAACGGTTACGTTTTGTGTATTACGCATACTTACGTTTTTATTTTGTGAAACGTACCAATTACGTATAACTTAAATGTGAAATTCCTCTTATTAGTAATTACAATTATTAGGTAAAATCAATTGGGCTAGTAGATACGTGTTGTCTTTAAAAAAACACAGTGGCTTGGCGGTTAAGCCTAGTATCCTGATCGACAAACGATTATGCTAGCGTAAAAACCTTAATCTTTGCAGTGTGACCAAAAGTTTGAGAGTTCATCAGATTTAAGCGGGCTACGGTCGTACTGTCAATCAGCTGGGTTTGTTGACAAGCAGTTAAAATTCAAATATCGTATTTGCGGGAAAGAGCCTTTAAAAGATATTATCAAATACCTTGGCAAGACAAGTCTGCCGCTATACAAAGAAATTAAAAAACAATTCAATTTAAATTTAACAGTTGCTTATTTTAATTTACTGATAATTATTTGCTAATTTAAAGTTCATAGCTGCACTTTTATTGTGTTTTTCGTAAATTTTTGACATATGAAACATTTTGCTCTGACAAGAGGCATCCCAGAAGTATTAATGTTATTTTGTCCTCACATGTAAACTCCTGCAATTGACTTTTGCGGGTTTTTTGATTTTTTTTCCTCCATTTTTTAATATGTTCAGTGAGAAGCGCACGCCGAAAGATTAAATTTTTTAATCTTTGCGCTAGGGTTCACCCAAAGTTCATTTCCGCAGACTGGCAACGCTATAGAATTTTCTGGTATTTTTTTCGTCGAACAGGAGACCAACGTGAAAAAAAGGCCCGACGAAAAGTGAACGCCAGCTGTTTGCCTCTCGCTCTCTCTCATGACTGGCGTTCGGTTTTCGTCGATCAGGATACTAGGCTTTAAGCTGGTGAAAAATATATCGATAGTTCCAACAATTAATCAATGTTTGGAAACAAATAAACATTGGAAAGAGTTGCCATATCGTTTGGAAACAAATAAACATTGGAAAGAGTTGCCACATCGTACAACTGCTAGCACGTGTGACGCTGCTCATTGTTATTTTATTTTCCCTTTTTTTAATCAAAAAGAAGGGAAAGGATGAGGGACAACACCCCGCCGCACCGTCCAAACCTGGAGGAGGAGGATGACGAGCTGCTGGAGATGATTGACGTGGATCAGGAGCCGCTGGACGAGGATGACGACGATTTGGAGGAGGTGACATTGGAGCAACTGGAAGCCCGACTCGCCGGTGGCGATGATGACGACGACGACGAGGAGGATGAGGAAGAACTCCGCGATCGCGAGAGAATAGCCAACATCAGGGACGAGGCTGAGATCACCTTCCGAAAGCACAAGGCGCCGGTTTTCGCCTGCAGCCTGCATCCTTCATACAATTGGGCAGTAACCGGCAGCGAAGATGATTGTTCCTATGTGTGGGACACCTCCACGGGCGAGGTACTCTTCGAGATCACCGAGCACAAGGACACCGTCACGGAAACCCACTTCAGCCACGATGGCGTATACCTGGCCACTGGTGACCTGGCCGGCGAACTGTTCGTCTTCAAGGTCAGCGAACAGCGCGAGGAGCGCCCGATACTGACCAAAGTCTGGGAGTACTCCATGAGCGACATGTCCTGGCTCTTCTGGCATCGGGCTGCAAACGTCCTGCTGGCGGGCAGCGACAGCGGCGAGGTCTTCGTGTGGCGCATCCCCAGCGGGGATTGTAAGATCCTGCCAGGACAGTCGTCGCGATGCGAGTCCGGAGAGCTCAGTGGCGATGGCAAGAAGCTGTTTACGGCCTACATAAACGGATCTGTGAAGCTGTGGGATCTGAAGAGCTGCCAGGTGCTCATGGAGGTCAACGAACAGCATCCCATGGGATTCGGCGAAATCACGCACGCGGTGGTGGCATGCGAGAGGGAATCTCCCTTCTACATCTGCGCAGAGGCGTCAGGTGAGCCCGGACTCAATTAAATATATATTAAACTAAAGAACCCTTAAAGGAAACGCGATCTAATCATTTTAGCATTGTAAACCTAAAATTTAAGGTTTAGAATTCGTTTATACTTTCGTATTTTTTATTTAAATTCGATTTGCAAAGGGCACTTCTTACCAAATTTGTTAGGCATCACAGTATAAATCTCTTTATACTAAATTTCTGTACCATCCCAATAAAACCCGGTTTAAATTAATCTAGGGATAACGCAGTTCTATATCCCTTCAAATGGTCGAAAAATATTGTTTATATATATATTTCTGAGAAGAACTTTGTTCGAATCAAAACGTTTACCTAATTGCAAAACTTAAAAATAAAAAAACATTTGATAGACCTAGTTGTTCAGTATGTACGATCTACTTCAACATTAATCAAATTTATAACATTTTGTTTTAATTATTCGAGCCATGTTCCTTTTAGTTCTTTTAGTTCAGCCCCGTTAATATAACTTTTCATTTTAGGCAAAATGCTGTTTTGCACCAACAACGGACCTGTGAGCACGATTCAATCGGAACACGGCATTGAGTGCCTGGCCTTTGCTCCCCCTGCTGCGGATCTCAAGCTCTTTGCTTGTGGCTCGCTGGACGGCAGAATTTCCATCTGGGACTATGCCAAAACATCGCTCCGTACGATATGCGAAAATCCAGTACCAAACGATGGTGTCATAAGGTGAGCACGACCAAGCTGTAAAACTACAATTTAAATATTTTTAGATTGGAACAAAATTATTTGTAAATAACCTTTATAAGTAAAACCAGAGCTTTTGCGCTATTGTTATCACTTCTTTAGAGAAGAGGCAGTGACAAGCACTATTTAAATTTTTTTTTATTACTTTGAACCATATTTTTTGCTAAAACGATTTGGTATTGTATTGCCTAGCATTTAAAAATACCCAAATAAAAAACATTAATCCGGTAACCATCGTAACTAATGGTAAAATTTACCAAAAACTAAAATTTTCTGTTAATGTATGAGTGCAAATCTCCCACCTCATTTTCAAAGGTGCTGATATTTAACAACTTTTTGAGAACTAAAAATGTTTTTTTCGTAAAGCAGTTTTTAGCGAAAAAATCATTAATCATCATAAAGATCATCTTAAAAATCAAAAGGTTTTAAATAAAAAGTGTGCAAACTGTAACTCATGTTGCCTATTTAGAAGATTTTGACTACATGTCTAAAATTTAGTCAATCGATTTCCATAAAAACTCACTAAAATACCAATTTTTGGTCATAAGCCAGCTATTTTATAAACATAAAAATTTGATAATTTTGATCTGATTATATTTAAAAGTTTTGCGATCGGGCGTCTATATCCTATATTGTACACATACGATCTTAAAAGACCCAAGGATTGATTCTTTCACTTTGCGCGAAATATTTAAACACTATATATAATATATAAGGTCTAAAATGTCTCCTTTAATATTTTCACTTCAAATAGGGTATACATATATACAAAAAAAAACCGTAAGGCCGATTAATACTACTTTATTTCTTTGAGATTTTGTACGGTATTAATTAATTATTTTTCTTAATTATTTCAGGATCAAGTGGTTGAACGACCACACTATACTGGCGGCTACAACGCAGGGCAATCTGAATGCATTTGACGCCCGTACAGGATCGCTGAAATTTACCCTAACGGGTCACTTTTATCACATCTACGAGTTTGTTTATAAGGCGCACGAAAATCTACTGCTGACGGTGTCCGAGGACAACACAGCCAAGATATTCAAGGTCCCGGCGCTGGGAGATTAGTTAGGATATAGAAATGTTGTACCGTGCTGTATATGTAAATAGTAAATACATATAAAAATTACGATTTTTTGTTCACCTCGGCAGCCAGGATCATTGAACCCTCGGGGCGGTCCTGTTTCACTTGTCCTATATACATATACCAAATAATGGGGGAAGTCAAAAGCTGACTAAATATAGAACAAACAAAGCAGGTACAGTTCGTGTTAAGAAAATAGCACCGCCTATGGAACACTTTTCTTGTTGTATGGAAAGATACAACGTTTTCTAAATATAATATCTTCATTAACGAATAACTAAAAATTACATTTTCTTATCACTGAATCATATGTTTATTTAAATTTCCAAGTCATTTGTTCAAATAAACTTGTACTAGGCAGTGCTAACATGTCGGCCTTGGGTGCATGTGACACCAGAACCAAGTGCACGCTAAAATGCAACTGCAGTGAACTCTCTTTAATCACTAACTCTCTTAAATTGTCTGAACCATGCGTACTGGGAACCGTTTCAAAAGAGACAAACACTTGTTTATGTTTTGGTTTGTCCGTTGTCGTTCACCTCCCCCACACACACGCACACACAATAGCAAACAATTGTCTCTGAAAACGAAAACAAATTTTCGGATTTACATATTTATCTTTTTGCTGTATTATTTTATTAAAGCTTTTTCGGAAGAGTGCAACCGCTGATAGAAATCTCGGTCTCAGTCTGTTTTGGGTTATCAGTGCGAATGGGTTACGGTGTTCCCTCTAACGGGTAAAAAGTTGAAACTGGTTAAATCGTAATCTACAAAATTAAATGGCATAAAAACAACTAATGTAAATCAAACGTAATGCCGGTGAATTTAAGATGTTCTATAACAAAATAACAAAGGAATTAAGGATTTCCGCACCAAAAATAATAATATTTACTAAGTTCATACACGAACCTGCGTATATTTTACTCTTTGAACGGTGATCATGAAAACTCATGACTCGTGGCATAATATGATGGAAGCGACACCGAAATATTAACGAAAATTGCATATGGAAGTGATCCATCATACTTCTCCTTCCAAACGAATATAATGTGTGGCGCGACAAACTTGAAAAAAAAAACAAAAAAAGGGTTAATTTTGAGTGCGAAAACTTGAATACTCTAGCTTATAGGCCAATGCATTTAGTGATCTTACATCAAATAAAATTTGTAGCATCTATCGATACCCTACTTATTTAAAAAACTTGGGTTACAATGGAACATGGAGGAATATAGTAATCTGACTTAAAATATTTAATTCGTCAATTTTATTTAAAAGTTATCCTAAAATAGGATAGTATTGATAAAACCGTACTTTAAATGAAATGTAAAGCCGGTTATATTGAGTTTCTGCCTCGAACATTTGATAGCATCTACTACAGATTTACAGAATTATTTGGTAAAAGTAGTGATAAAAGCAAATATGTTTTGCAAACTTCAACCTATATCTTTTATACCCCACAAAGAGGTATAAAATCAGATATCCCGCAGCTACGAGGCGACAATAAAAGTCACACGAAATCACAGTTAATCAACCGCAAACGGGGGCCCGAACTGATCCACCGAAACCCCTGTAATTGTGGCTATGAACACCAACACAGCGGCAGAGCACCAGCGCCCTGTGTGTGTCTTTTACAATTAGATTACCAGAGTAGCTCCACGGACCCAAAACGAACTGATCCCGCGAGCTGAGCTACTAAAATGTGTGGAGGCGCTTCACTTGTTTTGTTTATTATTTGTAGTACTTTTTATAGCGGGCGCGAGTGACATATGTAGCTAATCCATATAGTCAGACGGCTACTAAAGGTTCACGATTCACAATTGAATTATCACAGTTTGAAATGTCAAATGCACGCGCCTGTGCGTCGCCCCTTTTCCCCCTCGAAACTACAGTTCATGATAATCCGCTCAAGTGTTTAACAAAAGTCACTCGGTTCGGTGTACTATTATTATTCCCCCACATTAATGAGTATAAAATCACACAAAAGACCGCCAAATCTTTTGGAGTAATCGGTGTCAAATGAGCAACAAAAGGTGATGGAACAGAGAAGCCTTATAGGGGGCTCTACGGATTACCCAAGAGACAAACCCGGGAATTACTTTAACTGTGGTTAGCGCATAAATCCCAATACATAAAGCTGTAAAGTTAATTGACATTTGATTCGCAGATATGTCATCACAGTTTTATAATCAGTAATATATTAGCTGAAGCATGGCTGGGGCTTCTTATCACTCATTTCCTCCTTTTCGAAATTTAAATTGTACCGGAAATCAGCAACGCACATTGATCATTGCTTGAGGAAACACTACTTGAAAGAAGTAATACTTTTTGATACTAAAAATAACTTTACTTAAAAGAAATGTTCACATACAAAAACTTTCAGTTACCCACAAAAGTCCTTTACTTTATTAAGTATTTCAATTCCAAAATATTTTTGGAATATAATTTTTTTTCTTTAGTAAAACAATACAACATTTTACAAAAGTTATTACTTAATCACTCTGTTGGTAAATTATAGCTTATATACAAATATGAATATAGTTTCTGACTTTGTTATTTTTCAAAGACTTTTTTGGTTATTTTTGTCGAATTTAATAAAGAGTAAAAATTTTGTAAACTTTGGAAACATTCAAATATACATATGTAAAATATTTAATTATTGCTTAAGCTATTTTAATGCATTGCGACTTTTATAGATCACCACGTAGCATTAATAGTTTTTGGCAGGTTTCACTTGCAATATTTGTCCCATAAATACGCCAAATCAAATGCAATTATAGATCTCCACAAGTCAGTGCGCTAATATCTTTTGGCACATACAATATCCAGCGCTTGAATAGACTGACAACAAAGTGGCTAGAAGATTACGGCCGGTATCGTCATTCCGACTGTGGGCAACCAAAAAGGTCAATGACTAAGACGGAAGAGCGTTTAGTTTAAGAGATATGGTGGGGAGTTTCTCTTAGGCGGATACACGTGCTTTATTTTTGGCACTCAAACTTCTGTCTAGCGAAATGTTTGCGGGGTCTTGCATCATGCGTTTGATAAAACCGGCAAGCGGAAGCCTCTGTGGAAAGTGCGTGCTCCTTTTACAGGTAACAGGTAAGATGTTTATGACCCAAAAGAGCGCGAGAGAGCAGCAGCTGCTTTCAAAAGAAAAAACCTAAAACAAAAAACGAAATCTAAAAGCAGAAAAAACGACAATGCAAGCCCAAGTTGAAGCGGCAGCGCAGCCGGCAGAGCGACAGGCTTCGCTCATAAAGGGGGGTAAAATAATATTCCAAACTTAGTTTGAACTCGGAGCGTGCGGCGAGCGGTTCACCCGGCATTTGTAGTTTTTTAGGTTTTCTAAAAAAATCAAACAGGCTCCTTTTTTGGTTTCTTCGAATTCACAAAGGTGCGGACAACATAATAGAGCCACGTGTGTTTATATATGTACATAGCTTATCGGTATTATAATATATACATATATACTACAACCCAATGAGAAAAGTGTGTGTGTGTTTGTGTACTGAAGAGCACTAAACTAGTTGAATCGCGGAACAAAACAGTGCTGACAACCATGTGGACTGAATCGAACTGAACTGTATTCGAAGCTCCACATCAGCACGAAGAGAGTGCTGATAAAAAAAAAAACAGAGAACAGTTCAAGAAAACCCCGATAAGAGCAATGCACTTAATTACATAAAAACCAACCGCAAAGAATCGGAAAAGTTATCTTTAAAAATTAAATCCTTAGGGGTCCTAGGAACTACCACTACCACTCAACATACACATATCCTGAAAAATGGCGCGCGTTCAGGCCAGCGACTCCTTGATTCCCCGTCAGGTGTTCGAGGTAATTCCGACGGAACCCAACAACTCCACGGCGGACAGCGGGAGCCAGGGTTCCGGGGTGAAGATGAAGAAGCAGATCGGCCTTCTCGACGGAGTGGCCATCATCGTGGGCGTAATCGTGGGCTCCGGCATCTTCGTGAGTCCCAAGGGAGTGCTCATGTTCTCCGGCTCCATTGGGCAGTCCCTCATCGTCTGGGTCCTCTGCGGCGTTCTGAGCATGGTGGGAGCCCTATGCTACGCGGAACTGGGTGAGTAACGACGGGCCATGTAAAGGGGTCGCCTCTGGAATTTTTTCTGCTTGTCGCTACCTATTCGATAATAAGCCCCCACGCCCAGTCAACATGGTTGTGCGGCGCTGGCAGTTATTGCTTCTGGCTGATGACAGCACTTCATGGGTCAGCATATGGTACATGGCGAGGTGGGGGAGTTGTTTACATAGGTGTAAGACAAGCACCTGTGGCAAGCACAGCACAATCGACGAACTGGAGCAAGAGCACTTCTCGGTGAGAATTGAAAAGAAAATGCTTGAGTCAGGAAAATCTGCTTATGGGGTTAAGGCTACAGATTATCCGCAAATCTAGAAATGCACTGAAACAAAATATATTCAATTGTACACCCAAAGTGTACATATTTTATAGGTTGCTTGTCAAATGCAAAGACGATTTTAATCATTTAATCTATAAAAATAATAGCCTTGGTACAAGCACGCACTGT
The DNA here is from genome assembly GCA_018153365.1 of Drosophila fuyamai. Classification (NCBI taxonomy): domain Eukaryota; kingdom Metazoa; phylum Arthropoda; class Insecta; order Diptera; family Drosophilidae; genus Drosophila; species Drosophila fuyamai. Next base: position 1,610,274 of record JAECXW010000523.1, read on the forward strand.
TAATATTCGTTTTAATATAAACGAGGACGGAAGCTAAATTCGGAAAGCCGAAGTTTTAATACCCTTGCAGACTGAAATTTCTAAAATTGAAAAAAGGAGCGAATGGAATAAATAATACTTAAATATAATACATAAATAAACTAGATTTGCATAGTTTCATGTCAATAGCTTTTATACTGCAAAAATGTCATATTAAAATAGAAAAAGGGGATATTTTCGCAGTCATTAACAATTTTTCCTACGGAAGCTATTAAATATATACGTCCGATTGGCATTCGATTTTACCCTAATTAAGGTATGCTTAAATAAATAAGCCTTGCAAAAATGTATGTCAATAGCTTATACACTGCGTGAAATATTCTAAAAAAGCATCAAATTTGGACCGATTCGGCCTATTGTTCCCATGGGAGCTATAGGATATAGACGTCCGATCGGGGCGATTTTCAAACTTGATCTGCATACACATGTTAGCTTTTAAACTGAGCTCGCAAACAGTATTAAACAGACCGACAGACGGACATGGCTATATCGACTCCCCTTTTGATCCTGATCAAGAATATATGTATATACTTTATGGGGTCGGAAAAGTCTGCTTCACTGCAAAAAATTATAATACCCTCTGCAAGGGTATACAAATGGTGATAAAAAATATAATATTATTTCAGCGATGGCTTATTTTGAGTTTGAACTATTATTCAAGTTCAAGTGACATATGGTACTTAGAAATTCCATAAATAAGCAGCAAGCGTTTTTAGTGGGAAATATTCAGCTTAGTTTCAATTAAAACGACTCAGACCCAAGAACCAAAAACGAAAATTCACTGTGAACTTTGGGTTAGCTCTCCCGCCGAGAGAATCTGTTGAGATTAGCTACTCCAACCAATTACCATGGAGACACATTTAAGGCATGGAAATTAACTCGGTTCTATCAAGATGCCCTCTTGAAGGGGCAGACAAACCAAATCAGTTCCAGTTCCCCAACGAAATGATGAACTGAATTTTATAGAAAGGGGGGAATATGAGCCAGAATATGAGCCAGACAAAACATTCAATTATCAACCAACTTACACTGGTATCTCTTAGTATAGTGATCCCTTTTTAGTTTAATTTAATATACTCATCAAACCCGGAAAGCTTAATAATATTTGTAAACAATATAGAAACGAGACGGAAATGAATACATGTGTACATACATTAAAAACCAACACAAAATACCTTTTTTTTATAAATTAGGCTTCATAAAAATGGATTATTTCAAATGTGTGCTTTTGCGAAGAATTTTCAACCCTTTTAAGTCGAAAGAAATCTTAAGCTATTCGAATAGAATGAGGAACACAATTATTCTCTTGCAAACCTTAAATAAACCCCCAAAAGAATAAACAATTTAAAGAGAACCATTTCTCTTTTTTTACGTCATCTTTACCAAAGTATTCGTTTTCATTGAAAACCCGTTTATAATAAGCCTGGGAGACTCATTTCGATAACGTTTTCGGCAGACACAAATTAGCATATTATTTTGATTTTATCTTACGCAGGTTAAGTCTTAAAATATCTAAAGTAAATAATAAGATCTTTTTAGTACGTTTTAAAACCTCATTCAGATTTTGTTAAACATATGTGGAGAGTTAGTAACCAAAACAGCTCCCTAATTATACCCGTTACTCGTAGAGTAAAAGGGTATATTGTATTCGTGCAAAAGTATGTAACAGGTAGAAGGAAGCTTTTCCGACCCTATAAAGTATATATATTCTTGATCAGGGTCACTAGCCGAGTCGATATAGCCATGTCCGTCTGTCCGTCTGTCCGTCTGTCCGTCTGTCTGTCCGTCTGTCTGTCTGTCCGTATGAACGCTGAGATCTCGGAAACTATAAAAGCTAGAAGATTGGCAATTTGCATGCAGATTCTAGGAGTTCCTACGCAGCGCAAGTTTGTTTCAAAAAGGTGCCACGCCCCCTTTAACGCCCACAATCGCTTATATACGATTTTAAAAATTTAATTATTTCGGAAAAGTAAAAATGCAGTTTTATTGTGTTTATCAATACCTATCGAAATGTAGAAGAAATTTTTCAAATCGGACCATTCGTTAAAAAGTTATGCGTGATTAAAGTTTCTATCTCCATCTCCCTCGCACTCCCTTTACCTGAGTAACGGGTATCTGATAGTCGGGGCACCCGACTATAGCGTTCTCTCTTGTTTTATGTATTTTTTTGGCAATTTTTAATTAAAATTTTTAGATCTTATTGACTAATTCGCCCAAGCAATAAAATACATCTGTCAAAAATTATCACCAATCACTTTGCAATATTTATATGATAAATGGTATAAGAGAACGATCACTAATTGTTTGAACAACCCTCGTTAGGTAGACAAATATTTAAGCATTAGCGGAACAACATATTTCGAGCTTATCAGTTTGCTACTGGTTTTAGCCCGTGTGGAAAAACTCTCTTAAAATAATAATATCTTCCTAAGTTCCATGAGCATTATGGTTAACTTTATAAGTAAATATTTATATTGAGGCCTTTATTAACCTTTACAAATAATAGATAACTGTTTTGGGATTATATGGGAGGTTTTAAATTAGCATATTCATAAACCGAAAAACTATTTCAAATATGATAAGATAAGATAATAATGTTTGTTAAATGGTGAACAAATAACAAATTTAAATTCCTGTTCTTTATGGCATTTCCTTGACCAATCATTCATTTTTACAGGCACGATGATACCCAAATCGGGCGGAGATTACGCCTATATAGGGACTGCATTTGGCCCCCTGCCTGCGTTTCTTTATCTGTGGGTGGCCCTGCTGATTTTGGTCCCCACGGGTAATGCCATCACGGCATTAACCTTCGCCCAATATCTGCTAAAACCTTTCTGGCCCTCCTGTGAAGCGCCCATCGAAGCGGTTCAGCTGCTGGCGGCTGCCATGATATGTAAGATCCGCTGATAGGCGGGATTAATCAGTTGTAGAACTACTATAGACTAATTGCTTGCCCTCTGACCCTAGGTGTGCTAACACTTATCAACTGCTATAATGTGAAGTGGGTGACACGTGTGACGGACATTTTTACGGGCACCAAAGTGGTTGCCCTGCTGGTGATCGTCGGAGCTGGAGTCTATTGGTTGTTGAAAGGACACACGGAACACTGGGAGCAACCGTTCTCTGGAAGCCAAAAGGATTCCGGCTTTATAGCTCTGGCATTCTACAGCGGCCTCTTTTCATACTCTGGGTGGAACTACCTGAACTTCGTAACCGAGGAGCTCAAGGATCCGTACCGCAATCTTCCAAAGGCCATTTGCATATCCATGCCGGTGGTCACCATTATCTACATGATAACGAACATTGCATACTTTTCGGTGCTATCTCCGGACGAGATTTTATCGTCGGACGCAGTGGCTGTCACTTTTGGGGACAAGATGCTGGGCTTTCTGTCCTGGATAATGCCTTTCGCAGTGGCCTGCTCCACTTTTGGCTCTTTAAATGGAGCGATCTTCGCCTCCTCGCGACTTTTCTTCGTGGGTGCCAGGAACGGTCACCTACCAGCAGCTATTTCCCTGATCAACGTTAATTGTCTGACGCCTGTGCCGTCGCTGATATTCCTGGTGAGCTATAAGTGAATCCCACAATCAGAAACAACCACAAAATACTTTCGAAAAGATTAATTAAATTCCATTCCGTTAAAATAATTAATTTCTTAGTTCCCCTTTAGTAAACAATTACATTTGTTTGTATATTAATTATAAGACTTAATGAAACTCAAGATTAAATTACACTCCAGAATAAATTAAATTTATTTCCAAAATATATATAATTTAAATTTACCGCTAACATATTTATTGATTTTAACTATTTGAGAATTCTTTAAGTCAATCCCAGTAAAGTGAAGCGAGATATAAAGTTGAAACTTTAACTTTTTTATTTGGTAACTACATAACTTTAAATCTATTAAACCGATATAATTTTAAAACGACAGGATAATGTAATATACAATATTAAATTCAAAATATTAAATTGTATGAAATATTTAAATTGTCCACAGTCAGTGAATATTTTTTTTAATATGCTATTACATTTTATATTATCTTAAAGTTTTCCTATTCATTTAATAATCATAACTTTTCTCTTCTCCAGGGCGTACTTACCATGCTACTGCTGTTCATCAAGGACACCTATGTCCTGATCAACTACGTCAGCTACGTGGAGGCTCTATTTACGCTGATCTCGGTATCCGGACTGCTGTGGCTGCGCTACAAACAACCTAAGACAGAGCGACCCATCAAAGTCAGTTTGGTACTACCCATAATCTACCTGATCGTCTGCCTGTTCCTGGTGATCTCCTCATGCTCACAGTCGCCCTACGAAGTAGGAATAGGCACGATCATCATACTGTCTGGAATTCCAGTCTACTATCTAACAATTCACAATCCGGTCAAATGGTTAACGGACACGTCGCAGACCATCAACCTGTGGTGTTCCAAGTTCTTCATCTGTATGCCAAACCAGGAAAAGTTCGACTAGGATTGGAGGACTCTACGATTCAGTTGATGGTGTGCCTTTTGTAGATGTATCGATCAACACAGCTATCGAAGGAAATATCTCGTAGTTACCCTAAGTCTCAATTTACAAATAAGATAGTTAGCAACGCGAAATTTGGAAACCTACGCACAACATAACAAAAGTGTTATTGTAAATAACTCAAATGCATTCTGGTAGGGAAGACTCTGCTAAATTTATTATTATAATTATTTTCTAATATATTTCTATTGTATATTTCACCCAAAAAAAAAGTTCCTCGTCAAAACAAGAAAATAGAGACACACGAAACATGTCTATTAAACAAAATACGAACCAATTTTTATATATTATACAATTAATTAGGAACTTATTTAGTAATTAATAAATATTATTAAAGCAAGTAAAGATCGAGTTTGTTGTTTATAAGAAAGTTAATAATAAACCATAAAAAAATATAAAAGTCAATGAGAATTTAATTTATCTGATTTTCGAATATTTCAGAGAAGGGTAGCTTCGATGTCATCATTTTAATAAATAACAGTTGTAATAAATAAAATTCTAGAACAATTTTTAAATTCGAATTCAGATAAACACTGAATCTTTATAACTCTGAATCCTCCAACTAATTCAATGAAATTTAAAAAATTATAATAACGATCGATGTGGGTTTTCCTTCGCTTAACGGCTGTCAGTAATTTCCTGAATTTTTATTGTGTCACCACAAATAAATACACACAGAATTTTTAAAAAATTAGAAATACTTTTGATAAACGTTAAGTAATAATAGCTTAGCTAGGCAGGTGCAGACAACTAAACTACAAGCAAAGCTAAATTTTCTCACATTTAGACGGGTCAAAAGTCTCCACAAAGTTCCCAGAAATTTTAAGAACTTTATTCAAGTTTACTTTAATAGCAATTATGAACAAGCAAGTATGATGAAGCACTACCTGTGGCCCCCTTTTCCGGAAGTAAAGCAACGTAACGTAACTAACGTAACAAAAATGTATTGTTATATCTTAAATAATGCAAAATAATGAATACATCATATTTGTATGCAATTAATATGTTTGCACAGGGCGTGTGTTATAGCGTTTTTTCCGTTTGACCATAGTAACGGCCACACGATTTGAAATGTTTTAGATGTCAAAATTACTGGTGAAGCGAAAGCTTTTCCAAAGCTTAACCCGAATAGCAGTTAAGTTTACAGCGAGTGCGCAGATTGATGAGAAATCCCCGAGAGAGAGGGAGAAAGGAGAACCCGCCTCTCGCCGAAAGTCGTATAAAAGCGTTGCGTGGGCGAAACTGTCATTTCAAAAGACCGTTGAGCGGGATCGGTAGTTGGCCGCAGCGTTACGGATCGCACGCGTCTGTGAAAACTCGAGAAAATCCCGGTGAAACACCGTGAAATGACGAGCGTCTAGTAGAGTGCGAGTTCGACATTAAATAATACCACTCAAGTGTTCAGTTCATTAAGATGCCCAGAAAGCAGGTGCTAGTCCTAACCATCCTGTGCCTGGGTTCGTTTTTTTTCGGAACCGCACGGACTTCCACGGAATATAATCGCTACTTGGCCCAGATATTCCAAAAATACGGCAATGGCGGGACAATCAACTTTGAGGTAATAACCAATAAACCATCGAACTAGCCTTGTAAACACACACAAGAGTAATTTGAGCACAGGTAAACACAGGTAAACAAAGTCGGACACGGACAAAGCTTTTGCGGTTAATGTTATGGCAAAAAATTAGTGAGTTTGTGTCTTTTTTTCGGACAGCAACAAAAACAAAGGAGTTGGGGGGAACGGGGTTTATATAAATTAGAGTTCATCAAATATTTAAGCATTGTGAAAGTAAAGCAATTCTGTTCTGGCCAAGTTGCCAAACAAGCAAACAAAACACTCTCGGCAGTTATAAACGCGTCACTCTCAAAAAGGTTGTAATCTTTATAATGCCCGGAGCAATTTTATAACACAGGGGGCGATGAGGAGCACTCGTCGTCTCGTTTGGAACGTATGTATGATACAAAACGTAGACTTTATTGCGGGCATTATCATAAATTTAATCAAAATCCAGACAAACGAACAACACACAGTCTGATATGCAGTGCGAGTCTTGAGCATCCACACGATTGCCGTCGTAGTACCGTCCGACATCCTCCGTTATCCGAGTCTGAGATTAGGAGATTAGCCCGATAAGACGGTTTCCTCTAATGAGGATGATAGCCCGGCGCACAGCTGACGAAATATAAGCCCTCATCTACAACTTTCGCAACGCGATCGTTATGCTTCTGGACTCCAAATTTATGGACAGACAGCCCGAGTCCATACAATCCGAGCCAATTGACATTACTCATGCGTATAGTCTACGCAATACGCTCTGTCCATTTAAATGGCACGTTACTAAAATGTTTCTACTTTTTACGCACTCGGCATACTAACGCGAAAGGTCCACCCCCTCCCAGGCCACCCACCTCATATTCTATTATCATTCTAATATTCCAATTTCGATTACATAGTATACTTGGCACACAAACAAATTTTCGCTGAATGAAAGTAAAACTGCCATTTGGTGGGTTAAAGAGCTCCATAATAAGTAGTTTTTTGGTTTGTTTAATGCCGGCGCGTGTTGCTTAACGTTTGTTGATATGCAAATTCTGCAATCCTGATCTTGGATAAGGAGCCACTCATCATTTACCTGACACACGCCCCAATCCCCGGCGACAGGTAGCTGTCAAGGCAATTATATGGATTTCCCCTTCCCCCTGAAACCTCCACCCACTTTTCCAACAGCAAAAATGCGGCAGACATCAGGCATAACAATAAACAAATGGATTCAGATGTAAATATAATTGCTTGGCACGTTGACAAGTAAATCAAGTAATTATCTGTGATAGATCGAAGCCAAAGCAAAAATGTACATACTTTGACAAATTAGCAGAAAACTGCAGGTGCGAATTGTGGGCGAGAAAATTTGTGAAGTATTATTGTGAAAAATTGACAAAAGGTAAAGGTTTGTTTTTGATGGAGATTTTGGGGAGGCCTCGGATCAAAACAGCTGACAATTGTTTTGGGCTGATGTCTCCAGATTATTTTCTATATAGGCTTAAGGTTAATAACAAAGTAAAACATCAATAGTATGGGGCAATAACAAAAATTTCTACATCAATAACTTTTTGCATATTTAATTTAACCAGTCAATAAATTTTGTATCTTAACTAAAATTATTAAGTTTAAATAACTATAATCTAATCTTTTAATCCTATTATCAAATATTTCATTATTATTATTATTAATTTAAAAAAAAAATCAACACCTTACTTATCTTTATAGGTTGGGCTTGTTTTTAATTTCATCAAATGGCATCTGTGTAAAAAATATTTGAAAATTTAATTGGTGCTCTTCTACCACATCTCCAGAATTTTAAAATTCTTTCAAATTAAATTTTTGTTACTTGTTTAAGCAATGGTTATTTAAATTGTTTTATTAATTAGTTATTTTATTAATTAAAATTATTTTATTATAATTGATTATTTTATTAATTTTATTATTTTTTAATTTTATTTCCAGGGTCTTGAGCATTTGATGTTTAGCTTGAACTTGGGCCAGATCCAATTTGACCCCTCCCACACGATTGATCAGCATCGACCCGAAGGATACTCCAAGGAAATATCACACACAACAAATGTCAGTAGTTACTTTGAGCCAGCAAGAGGTAATGCCACCGATGAGGATGCTTTGGAGGTGCAAATCTCGGTGCCTACTAGTAATCTCTCAAAGCCAGAGACGGGACCAGAAGTTCCGGAATTCCTGGAAATTCATGACCCCAAGCACAGGCACCCAAGGGAGAGCTCTGGTGAGTGTTGCCGTGTTATGTTCACTTTAGAACTGGCCCAGGCTTATCTTTACGGTAGGGATTTGGCACTATACTTCTATGTATACGTTGTGTTTACCGACCATCAGCGATGACTGATAATACCTAAGATAAGCTAGTACACACAACAACAGACATAAACAGTAGGCTAACTTTCTTATTTAGCCAGGGGCTCAGGAATCCGAAAAGCCGAGAAATTCCAAGAATACATGGATTAAAACTGTTATAAACTGGCACATGTGGTATCACCTAAATGTCGCCTCAGAATGAAAGTATATGTAAATACATAAATAGATAAAGCCGGGCCTCGACTCTTCCCATCAATTGGCCGTTTTCCAAGTGCAAGGCGACCGGCGGTCTATCATCAATTCAATTATGCCATCCCATCCTCCCATCTCATTTGGTTGATAGGAAGTTCCGTCTGTGATCGCGGCCTTGTCGCATAAATTATCAGATATACATATATAAATTATCAGATGCGTATATCTTTCTCCTTTTGGGCAGTAAATGTAGCCGTAAATCAGCAGGTAGGGAAGATCATTGTGAGCAGGCGACGAAAACAGGGCGATAACACAATAAACGAACGCATTATGGATGCGGAAATCCAAAACAAAACAACAATTGAAACAGGTACAGATGCAGATCGAGAAACAAACAGGCCTCAATCGCTTCGTTTGTTATTTTTGTTGGTTGGGCTTTACAGTTAATTGAAGTGCACACAATCATTACAACATTGTCCCATATAAAGTTGACGCTAAACAGCCGACTAAATTAATGGCAAGTTCGCACAAGTGAATTGGATAACAATCAACTGATGAGAAAGCAACGTGTAGGGATCGGAGAAATGTAATTTGTATGTCCGTAGAAAAATAGTAACAAACTTGAGAAGTAAACAAGATTTCTAAGGGAAAGAGGCACGAATAAAAGCACTTAATGGTTTTAAAAAATGGAACTAACAGGTGTTATTCAGAAACTTGAAGAAGCCCTGAAATAAAATGTACATTTTAAGTCATGATTTAACTTATACATTTAAAAGTTTTTTGGGGCATATTGTGGTTGAACTAGGAAATGAATAAAAATATACATTGTTTATCTTGGAGATAAATTAAATTATTGTACTTTTACAATAATTAATTACATAAACCATTTTTCTAAATTTGATTTCCAAGAAAGCATAATAAATGACGTCTCCTACTTTCAGAGCCTGTGGCCGCTTGTTTATCTCCAAAGTCCCTGCTTTCTCTACTCGTGGACCACAATGACCTCCACAAAAACATTGCCTACAAAAAACTGATCAAAAAGGATATCCACGGTTCAACTGATACCATTCACAACTCGGAGGAGGAGTACAACGAATTCATCAACTCGGTGAGAATTACACCGCGCGCATTTATGAAACTCTGTCCAGCTTTACTGGCTCAAATCGATAATGGAGTTTGCAAGCAACCAGCTCCAAGATCAGAAAATCTTAACGATAAGAACCAAAAGATTTGGTACGGTAGGTATGCTTAATTGTATTCCTGAGTACAAAATAACTTACAGGCATTTTTTTAGCATGGATATATGCCAGCATCTCCATGTTGATTCTCTCTGCATGCGGTTTGCTGGGTATTCTGCTGGTTCCTCTGATGAAGACAGCTGCCTACCAAGAAGTACTCAAGTTCCTGGTGTCTATTGCCGTAGGCACGTTAGCCGGCGATGCCCTGATGCACTTGCTCCCCCATGCTCTTTTCAAGGAGGAGAAACATGAAGAGGAAGTGACTGGCATTAATCCCTTGGAATCGGATCACAAACACAGCAATGAGGCTGCCCTGCTCTGTGGTTGCTCCTTCTTGGCGGCCCTCTTCATGTATATGCTGGAGAATCTGATTCCCTTGCTAAAAGGAGGCAAGCCAGGCCACGGACATAGCCATGGACATGGTCACAGCCACGGTCACAGTCACAGTCAATCGGAAAAGCCAGCACAACAGGAAGGTCCTGATTACCCAGCTCCTCGAGAACTGAATGTAATGCTCCAAGAGGCCAAGTTGGATGAGAAGACCCCTGATCGTCCACTCACACCAGTTGCCTTCATGGTGATCATCGGTGATGGGTTGCACAATCTCACCGATGGTCTGGCCATTGGCGCAGCTTTTGCCAGCGACCCAGTCACTGGATTTGCGACTGCATTCGCAGTCCTTTGCCACGAATTGCCACACGAGCTGGGGGATTTCGCTCTGCTCCTTCAAACAGGTGTGTCCATGCGAAGAGCCGTCTACATGAACATTGTAAGCTCAGTTCTCAGCTTTGTGGGGATGTCGGTGGGTCTCTTTATCGCCGGCATCGGTGACGGTATGACCCAATGGATATATGCAGCCACCGCTGGTTCCTTCCTGTATATCGCCTTTGCCGATTTGGTGCCCACAATGAGTGTGGCCCACAATCCGGAGATGGCCAAAGATCCAAAGGGTATTGTTATACAAATTATTGGTATCCTCCTAGGTGGACTGATAATGTTAGTTATTGCCCTGAAAGAGCACGATTTGGAGGGTCTGTTCAAGAGCTTTTAAAATAACTGATGGGAATCTCAAGCAGATAAAAATGTTAATTCCGTTTTTGTATTGTATATAGTAGCCTATAATTTCTGTTTCTTTGAAATCTCCGATTCTCTGCCTTCTTCAAGCATGCCTTAAATGTTAAAGATGAAATCGTTACCAAATGTTAAAGTCTGTAGAAATCCCTAGAATAAAATAGGTTTTTAAGGTGTTTTAAAGCCCAAAATAATTAAAAAAAAACTTTTTTCCAAAGTAAGATATACCCTAATAAATACAATATTTCTAAAAAACCATAAGTGTTTCATTGAATAAATTCAGCTTAATTTTGTACGCTGATTTATCAATTCAAAATAGTAAGAGATTTATTTTCGGAAATGCATTCCATAAGATAATTTAATAAGTGGAAATTGTAAAAACTTTAATATTGGTTACTAAATGATTTTTAAAGACGAGTTTGTTTTTGTAACAAATTATACGCTCTTTAATGATTTACCTGTTAACACTTATTGTATAGCTTTAAATATTAAAGAACGTTTTAAGATAATTGCAGTTGTTGTTGTTCCTCAAAAGGTTCATTGGGCAGGCGTGCGGGGCTCTAAAATATTTTAAAAAAACTGTCACAGAACCTTCTTATTTGAGGCGCTACAAAAAATACTCACAGGTTTCTTTGACCGCTCCTCTAGAATGCCGAATGCCACATGCTTCAGCTGGAAGCCAGAGGGCAGGGCTACTCCCTGAATGCGATAAAAGGCGCCTGCTGGGCCTTCCGCTGCAACATTGTGGGCTGCTGAGATGGTGCATTTGCCTAGAAAGCCAGTAGAGCCCACCATGGGACCACGTGAGATGTCGATGTGATCGCCGATTCGATACAAGGTGACTCTTCCATTGGTCTGCTGTGCAATGCTAGGCAACTGCTCGCTCTTATACTTCGAGTCCTTAAACATCTCCTGAGCGAGATCCTGCTGGACGTCCAAGCGCTCTATGCGCAGATCCTGTGCGGATAATTTAACCATTTCAGCCGAAATGGCGCGCATTTCCTCCTTTGAGGGCTGCCAAGTCTGGGTCTGCAGTACAATGTCATGGACAAAGCTGCCCGATTTGACTGTGGAAATTCATAAAAAAGATTTGTTTTAGGGGAACCTTTTAAATGTATATAAATATTAATATAAATCTGTGGTGTTAATGTGTTTTCATTATACTATCTCTAATAAACATGTTTATACCCGTTACTCGTAGAGTAAAAGGGTATATTGTATTCGTGCAAAAGTATGTAACAGGTAGAAGGAAGCGTTTCCGACCCTATAAAGTATATATATTCTTGTTCAGGATCACTAGACGAGTCGATCTAGCCATGTCCGTCTGTCCGTCTGTCCGTCTGTCCGTCTGTCCGTCTGTCCGTCTGTCTGTCCGTATGAACGCTGAGATCTCGGAAACTATAAAAGCTAGAAGATTGGCATTTTGCATGCAGATTTTAGGAGTTCCTACGCAGCGCAAGTTTGTTTCAAACAGGTGCCACGCCCCCTTTAACGCCCACAATCGCTTATATACGATTTTATTTAAATATAAATTTAAATATTTCGGAAAAGTAAAAATGCAGTTTTATTGTGTTTATCAATACCTATCGAAATGTAGAAGAAATTTTTCAAATCGGACCATTCGTTTAAAAGTTATGCGTGATCAAAGTTTCTATCTTTATCTCCCTCGCACTCCTTTTACCTGAGTAACGGGTATCTGATAGTCGGGGCACCCGACTATAGCGTTCTCTCTTGTTTTATTTTATTTTTATGCAAATCCTAGACGAAGTATGCAACATTTTTTAATTAGGTATATTAGGTACAGAAACCCGATTTGTTTGTAAAGGTATAGATCTAAAAAGAAAAATAACTTGAAGTGTAACAGCCGAGGCACGTTAATGTTTTTAAATATCGTATTATTACAGAAAAAATAATTTTAAATAAAAAGGATCAGCTTTCAGTATTTAAGTTTAAAGTACCATAGTAATCTGAATTCCAGCTCTAGTTGTTATAAGACAACTCCCTGAAAATTTCTTATATTATTATTTGACCACGCTTTTCTCAACAAATTTTTTCAGAATTATTTAGTCTTTGACTTTTTATACCCTTGCAGAGTGTATTATAATTTTGGTCAAAAGTGTGCAACGCATTGAAGGAGACATCTCCGACCCCACAAAGTACATATATTCTTGATCAGGATCGGGTCCTGAGTTTATATAAGCATGTCCGTCTGTCTGATTCTACTCGAACTAGTCTCTCAGTTTTAAATATATCGAATTGAAACTTTGCACGCACCCTTCGTTCCTTTTTGCACGCAGTATATAAGTCGGAACGGCCGGGATCGGCTGACTATATCCTATAACCGCCGGAAATGTCATAACTTTTGTGTTTGTAAAGTTAGGAAGTTTGGATTTTCTATATATTTTTCGGCCTACTATATCCTATAGCTGCCATATAACTGAATGATTGGAAATGCCATAACTTTGGCGTTTTTAAAGTTAGGAATTTGGGATTATTTATGAGTATTAAATTGCATTATATGAATAATTTTGGAGAATATAATTTACAGAATATTCTGCAAGGGTATATCGACTTCGACTCCGCCCGAAGTTAGCTTTATATTGTAGTGTTTTTAATTGCCTCCTTAGATATTATTTAATATTTTTAGGTGATTCGATAGGAAATTCATTTTTCTCGACCCCTCAAACTGCATCTGACTTTGTGAATGGAAAGCCGGCCAAATAATATATATATTTAAGCTTACTGTTCGGTCCTGGGAAGCTATGGAGCTGAAGATTGGCTTCCGGCTTAAAAGCACGGTTCAAGGCGGCTCCCAACATAAAACTGCAAGTACGCCAAAAGGCTCTGCAAGAAAGGTATTGAAATGATAACAACATATATTAATTTCCATATAGAGAAGAACACCCACTTGTTGACTACGTGCGGCTCGGAAACATGGAAGTTGAGCAGCTGCAGAGTGCAGGATTCCTGCAAAGGTCTGTGTATATCCCAGGGCACACTGCCATCGACAAGGGCCAGTGCCGAGCGCTTGCAGTGCCCCTCACTCAGGTGCTGGGCACAATTGAAGGGCGTGGAGATGTTGCTGTTCATCACCAGAGTGACATCTTCGGGAAGTCCCAGGTAACGCACCTCGATCTTATCGATACGACCCACAGCATCCCGTTGCCGGCGCTGCTCCTGGTTGAATAGGTCGTTTCGCTTGGCTATCGAAGCGCTGAAGTTGGCTGTAAATAAAAAGTTTAATTTTACTTCAATATTCAAAGCTATTTTATTTGCGCTACAATACCGACATGAAAGTATTACAATTTGGGGGTAACGCCTTTAAATTCATATTATTGTCATTATTATTTGAAGTAAAAAGGGTCTTTAAATCTGACAAATCCAAAAAAGAAATTAACCTTGTGATCTATGTATGTTTAAATTCGTATACATTTTGAACAAGGATGCCAAATTTTTCGTATCATACAATTACAACAAAGTTTTTTATACTTATAATACGAATATATTAATATATAAATATATTGACTTATTTTTTAGTATTGAGTATTAAAATTTATCACAGTCTAGCTATTTTCCGACGAAGCACTGCCGAACATGCCATCACTGTCACTAGAGCTCCGCCAAACGTGAGAGTGCACCGGCATTATGTAAACCGCTTCCTCGATCTTTGGTCAATTAAAGGGCTCTTAATTGTCATTACTTACCATTAGTTCTGTATTGTTGGAGCTGTCGAAGGGCGCACCAGCTTGTTTTATGTAATTTTGTGGCTGCAGACATGGTAAATTACCAAAATACTCTCCAGGGATGCGATGAACAATGCCGATGGCAATAACCGAGTGCAGTTAAAAGTGTAAAATATATCGATACTGTTGAGTCGATAGTATTTTGAAATACAAATTTGATTATGTTCGGAGCTATAAACTGTTGGACACAAAAGGTTCAGGTACAAATATTAATTTGCAAAATATAAATATTAATCTTATTGTTTAAAAATAAAATGTACTAAATTATTAAAAAATATTGAACTTAACATTTATTTATATTATAATATTTTTTCGGAACATCCGCGATAGTCTTGAAATAATCGATATCGCTGTTTGCTATAATTTATCGATGTTATATCGATGTCACTTCCAGCTCTATCACGCCTTCAACAATTTTGATTGTCATTCCGCTCGTCAAAAAACAAGGAAACTTAATTTCTTCGTGTGAATATAATTAAAATAAAAAGCACAAACAATGGATTTGGATATGGCACGCGATCTGCCACGCGCTGGCTTTAATTTCGAGAACTGCAAGCGGTGAGAATCATCCGGGCTATCCAGAAATCGATGAGCGGCTTTTAATAAATACTCCATATTTGCTTTCAGCAATACGACTCTTTTAACTAAGGGCTTCAAGCCACCGACCACAACCAAAACGGGAACCACCATCGTGGGCATTATCTTCAAGGACGGCGTTATCCTTGGCGCTGATACGCGTGCCACCGAGGGCCCCATCGTCTCAGACAAGAACTGCGCCAAGATTCACTACTTGGCCAAGAATATATAGTGAGTCCATAGGTGGCACACAGTGTGTCCACATGGGTTAACGTTCTGATTTCACTAGAGAATGTCAGTAGCTTGTAATGTATACCATAATTAAACGGCCGCTTAACATACGAGCTTTTTGTCTCATCGGCTTTTATGTTATAAGGACAAATTTAAAGATGCACTTGTTAGGATTAGCCGCACTTCTACATAACAAATTTAAATTAAATTATGTTATTGACTGATGGAGTGAAATCAGAACATATTATTGAAAATACAAAGCAACAGTTTATTATCATAGAGAAGATAACAATGTTATTCCATAATTGTTGTTAGATATGTAAAGTTGTGTCTGCAGTTTATTTGGTTCTAAATGTACAGATTCAAGTAAAAAAGATCTGTCGTTTCCTTAACACTTTTTATTTCCCCCGATTAAGCTCTTTATACTTTCCAAAAAACTCCTTGCAGTTGCTGTGGAGCTGGAACCGCTGCGGACACAGAGATGACCACAGATCTGATCTCCTCACAGCTGGAGCTGCATCGCCTGCAAACGGAGCGAGAGGTGCGCGTCGTGGCCGCCAATGTGATGCTCAAGCAGATGCTCTTCCGGTACCAGGGTCACATCAGTGCCGCCTTGGTGCTCGGCGGAGTGGATAAGACCGGACCCCACATTTACTCCATCCACCCACATGGAAGCTCGGATAAACTGCCTTATGCCACCATGGGATCGGGTTCCCTGGCTGCTATGACCGTGTTCGAGAGTCGCTGGAAACCCGACATGACCGAGGAGGAGGGCAAGAAACTGGTTCGCGATGCCATCGCTTCTGGAGTGTTCAACGATCTGGGATCCGGATCCAACATCGATTTGTGCGTGATTCGCAAAGGCAGCATGGAATATCTGCGCAACTACGAGCTGGCCAACAAGAAGGGAGAGCGCCAGTTGGACTACCGCTTTAAGCACGGAACCACTCCCATCCTTCACACCACCGTCAAGGATTTGTTGGTCACCGAACGCGTCCAAGTGGTGCCTATGGAGACTTCTTAGATGGATTCCCTTTATACCTTTTCGTACATTTATTATAAAGGGCTTCGACCCGGTGGATCTGCTTGGAGTGGTTTAATAAAGGAAGCCATGCTTCGAATCAAGTCAGAGTTTTATTCAGGAATTATATTAGACTAGCTATACTCCTACAAGGACGATGCTTTGGTCATTAACGAACACGCAGGCCGGGGACCCAACAATTATTACATTACAATTTAATAAATGTCTTCAGAATTTAAGAAAACAACCAGTTAAAGCTTCCTTTCCTAGACCCATCGGTTTAAGAAAAATACATTTTTAAAATTATTTAAATTGATATCATAAGTTTAACCTTTAACTTTTAAAAATAAAATTAATAAGTAAATTTAAAGTAGTTGACTTGGATTTAAAAACAATTTTATTAATGTCTTACGGTCCCCGGCCTAAACTAAATAATAACTATAAAATGACATTTCTCGTTCGGAATCTGTCACTAAAAGCTTAACGATTAATTTAGCTAATATCACATGGTACAGAGGGTCAATTCCTAACAGTTGAAGGCACTTTCCATCTCCTTAGACTAACAGATTAATTGGCACCAAGAATTCACTTGATTGAGTCAGATAATACACACTCCTCCTAGGACTAACTTAAACCATAAATAATCTATAAGCTAACAGAAGTAGAGGGAGTATCCAAATGGTGTGACCACCATAAGATATTGCTCCATTTGGCGTGGGTTCTAGTAGATGCGATACCGTCAAACAGGAAAGGGCTAGATTGGTGGTGATCCTGGGGGACTGGGCGTTGATAAGGGAGGATATCTTCTCTGCTTCGCGGGTGCAGGCCTCCAACTGAAGGCGCGTGGGTCTTTTTATGCTACTGGAGGGCACCAAGGCCACAAAGATGCCCACTTCCATGGTGAGGAATCCAGTCAGCTGACATTCGCTGACCTGCACCAGTCCATCGAGTTGGTGGAGCACGCCGTGCAGGGTCAACAGAGTGCTGCTCTGGGCCCTCAGTCCGTACATGGCTCGATCGAACTGCTTCCGGGAGTAAATAATCCTGAAGGCGCCACCAGCACACAAAGGGCAACATGCTCCTGGAGGGACTATTAAACGACAGTGCTTGGATGCGGGAGCTGGGCACTGGACAGTTCGACAGCGTCGTCCCATGTCGCTGGCTAGCAGTCCCACCTCCCGACATCGTCCCAAATAATCCACCATCACGTATTCAGCCCTGGCCGCATAACTACTCTTGTAGGTCACTCCATTGATGCCACAAACTGGTGACGGTGAGGCAGCATAGCGAGTCGATTGGCAAGCGGACCAATAGGCCACTTGCCCTTGCGGATTGGCTTTCACCAGAGCACAGGCATTGGGATGAGTGCGTCCTTGAGTATCGCATACCTCACCCTGATGGAAGGAGGAACAGTTCGAAGCGGTCGCGTTGACTGCAATGGAAAAAGCATTATTTAGCGAGGATTCCAATATATATTTTAGTTTATGCTATTCTTATGTGTTTAACCCCCTCGATCTCGATTGACCTAATAACTTGCAACATTAACATTTTTCTGTGTCATTATTAAAATTTTTTTTCGATCATGGCCAAAAGCATCTATTTGTCATATAAACAATTTAAAATTTTTTTAACGGAGTTTCAGTGATGTAAGTTTTTAATGTGCAACAGTAAAATTAGTATGCATAAATAACAATTAAAAACGAGGACGGAAGCTAACTTCGGCAAGCCGAAGTTTTAATACCCTTGCAGACTTAGCCGAAATGTGTAAAATAAAGTCTTCTTAAAAGTCTTCTTAATACAAATGCCAAGAGCAATAGTATATAGACGTCCGATCGGCAAGCGCTTTTACCCTGATCAAGGCATGCGTAAATAAATAAGACTTGGAAAAATGTATGTCAATAGCTTATACACTGCGCGAAATATTCTAAAAAACATGAAATTTTGACCGATTTCACCGTATTGTTCCTATGGGAGCTATAGGATATAGACGTCCGATCAGCACGCGCTTTTACCTTGATGAAGGAATGCATAAAAAAATACGATTTGAAAAAATGTACAGCAATAGCTTTTACACATCGCGAAATATTCTGAAAAACATCAAATTTGGACCGATTTTACCCTATTGTTCCTATGGGAGCTATAGGATATAGACGTCCGATCGTCACGCGCTTTTACCCTGATCAAGGTACGCATAAAAAAATAAGATTTGGAAAGATTTATGTCAATAGCTTTTACACTGCGCGAAATATCCTAAAAATCATTAAATTTTAACCGATTTTACCCTATTGTTCCTATGGGAGCTATAGGATATAGACGTCCGATCGCCACGCGCTTTTACCCTGATCAAGGTATGCATAAAAAAATACGATTTGGAAAGATTAATGTCAATAGCTTTTACACTGCGCGAAATATCATAAATTCTTGCAAGATATATCCAATTGTTCCTGTGGGAGCTATAGGATATAGACGTCCGATCGGGGCGATTTTCAAACTTGATCTGCGTACACATGTTTTAGGACGATTGTGAAAGTTTCAGATCGCTAGCTTTTAAACTGAGCTCGCAAACGGTATTGAAACAGACGGACAGACGGACATGGCTATATCGACTCCCCTATTGATCCTGATCAAGAATATATATACTTTATGGGGTCGGAAACGTCTCCTTCACTGCGTTACAAACTTCTGACCAAAATTATAATACCCTCTGCAAGGGTATAATGATCAATAAAATAATTTAATCATGCTTAAGGCTTTTTAAAACTGAAAGGACTGCATTTTGAATATCATACGTTTTTGCAATTAAACAAGAGAGAACGCTATAGTCGGGTGCCCCGACTATCACATACCCGTTACTCAGGTAAAAGGAGTGCGAGGGAGATGGAGATAGAAACTATGATCACGCATAACTTTTTAACGAATGGTCCGATTTGAAAAATTTCTTCTACATTTCGATAGGTAATGATAAACACAATAAAACTGCATTTTTACTTTTCCGAAATATTTAAATTTTTAAAATCGTATATAAGCGATTGTGGGCGTTAAAGGGGGCGTGGCACCTTTTTGAAACAAACTTGCGCTGCGTAGGAACTCCTAGAATCTGCATGCAAAATGCCAATCTTCTAGCTTTTATAGTTTCCGAGATCTCAGCGTTCATACGGACAGACAGACGGACAGACGGACAGACGGACAGACGGACAGACGGACAGACGGACATGGCTAGTTCGACTCGGCTAGTGATCCTGAATAAGAATATATATACTTTATAGGGTCGGAAACGCTTCCTTCTAGCTGTTACATACTTTTGCACGAATACAATATACCCTTTTACTCTACGAGTAACGGGTATAAAAATGTTCAGGCGTAATAAAACCTAATCGAACCTTGTGTGACCATGACTTCGAGATTAGCAGGTAAATATACCATGTCTTTTGTAATAATTAAAAAAAGAATCGATTGCTTAGACCCCTGCAACTCACCACACACGTATTGCAGACACGGCCGCTGCATGCTGGCCAGGCACACCTTCCTGTTGTCCAGACACCGCGTTCCAAGGGGACAACTATTCGGAGGGGCCGCCTGGCAGGCATTTCGGGCATTGCAGGCGCCGTAGACGTAGTCGCCCTCCGGTAAATGGCACTTGGCCACGCAGGCCGAGGGATAGGTGTTGCCGTTGGAGCCGCAAACGGGGACATAATGGGCTGGACAATTGCACGGGAGACTGGTGTATCCCGAGTCCGCGAATCCCGGCAGCCGACACTGCTGCTTGGTGCAAGTGATCTCGCCGGCGAAACAGCTGCACAGGTTACATTCCAGGTAGAAGGAGGAGCCGTGCCGGTAGCTCCTGGCTCCGGGAAGGATGCAGTGGGAATGCATATAGCTCGGCAGGGGCTGACATTGCTCCAGGTGACCCTGCAAGCCACACGAGCAGACTATGTGCTCTGCCAGAGGAAGCTGACCCACTTCACTCTTCTTGTGAAGATTGCTCTTTCCAAGTCGCACATACGAACCGAAGGGCACAAACAGCTTGGAGTCCTGTCCCAAATTGCAGCCTGGTATGCAGGAGTAGCCTTGGTTTCCCCCACGCTGCAGAATGCACACCTCGCTGCCATTGCAGGGTTTCTTGGAGCAGGGTGAGGTGATGCCTTGGGACTCCA
Organism: Drosophila fuyamai; assembly: GCA_018153365.1. Classification (NCBI taxonomy): domain Eukaryota; kingdom Metazoa; phylum Arthropoda; class Insecta; order Diptera; family Drosophilidae; genus Drosophila; species Drosophila fuyamai. The sequence goes on from JAECXW010000523.1 coordinate 1,630,955, forward strand.
CTGGATCGGCGTCTCCGGGTTTCAGATAGCTCTCGAGGGAAATACAAGGCAGTGGGGCGTCCTCGTCTTTTTCTTTTAGTCTAGAGCATATGTCCTTCGGTCGCTGGTGCTGCAGCGTCCAGTCCAGACACTCATCCAAGAGCTCATGGCAATCCTCACTGCATATGCCATTAAAGAGGCCCACTCGCGTGCAGGGCTTCAATTGGAGGGCACACACCAATGCCTGCCACTTTTCCGGAGCACACCGACTGGTGTTCTTGATGAAGAGCTCCTGTCCCAGGACCCTTACGGTTCCTCGCTGTTGCAGGAGCTGCAAGTCCTCTCGAGCAGCTGCATCATGCTCTGGCATACAGCTGCGAAAGAGTTCCGTGGGTCGATTGTTGAAGTTGGAGCAAAATCTGAGACCCTGACATCCCAGTTCACAAGGTGCATCTACACTTTCTATGCATCGTCGCAGTTCCCTTTCGCCTGGCTGATCCATGCACTCGTTCTCGAAACTGGATCGTGCTTCCCACCAATTGCTGGTGTAGATTTGGTTGCACAATCTTCGGCACTTGTGACTGACGGCTTGTTCACAACATTGTCTTTTACCCGCATCCATTCCCAGATGATTGGGCTCCCCCAGGGAACCTCCTTTGCCAGATAAGTGGCCTTGGGAAAGGGATCCGCCAGCTCTTCCCGATCCTCCCGGAACATATAGTTTTCCGGTTACTGTGAGGAAACACTGCCAGAAGGGAAGTTGGGGCAAAGGAGAGCCACATCCTGCTGCCTCTAAGCGCGAGAAGATCACCTCACTCCGCTCCATTAGAGTGGCATTTTGGTGGAGGATGTTCCGGCAGGTATGACGACAATGCTCCTTGTTGCTGTACTCACAACAGGGGATATCTATGGGAATGTGTTTTTCATTTACCTCTAATTAAAATAACTTTATGATTTTTTGTAATTTTATTTACTTACATTGCTCGGCATTCGCCAGTGGAGTCATGTCCGTGTGATTGTTTATGCACTGAATCACATCCGCGTTGCGATCTCCACAGGCTCCGTTGATGTCCACATGGTCATGGTTGTCGTTCGCGGGTTCAAATACGGCGCGACAGGCCTGCAAATAAATATTTATAAAAATTAATTCTGCATATTTTGAAGGGTAGGGAATGCTTGCACTTGTTTTTTTGGTTTTATCTCCACAAATGTACATATAATATATGTTGTTATTGTAAAAAATATATTCATTATTTCCTGTTATCTTTAAATACCTTTAAGAAAATATAATATATTTGAGCATTTTGAGTTCCTTTAGGAAATCATTAGCTTAAATATTTGTTTTTCAAAAATGTTTATGTGCCAAATAAATATATAATGCAAATGCAGGAAATAAGTTTTTTTTAATTCAATAAATCACTAAATATCATTCTGAAAAAATTAATTACTTTATTTGTGAATAAAAAAAAGTCTTGAAAAATGTATTTTAAATACATCCACATAATCTAAACAAAAAGAAAGAGTACAACAAATAGTCCACGAGTAACGTAGAGTAATTCATATTAGTAAAACTAGTATATTAGGATGTTGCAATGGAAATTAAGTATTCTAAAATATGGGTTTCAGATGGAGGTTAATATTTTCTTTGTAGGAGCAATGATTGTCTCATAACTACACTCACCTCCAGACACTCGGAGGTGCGGGCCTGTCCGCAGCACTGATCTGCTGCCTCCTGGCGCTCCAGGCAGTCGTACAAAGTCTGTTCGTCGCTGCGACGACAATTCTGCACAGGTGAACGGTTCGACGTGGCACAGACGTTGCGGCAATGTGGCAGGACTCCAAATTGGCAGCAACGCCTTCCCGACCAGTCCGCTCCGCGGGAGACCGCTGCGAATGAGAATGGATGTTATTGAATGGATTTGACGACTGGAATTCCCCCCACTCACCATCGAAAGTGCGGTTGACGCAGGTCCAGAATTCCACCTGGTGCAGTTGACAATATTTGCGCAGTTCCTCGCGATTGTCGCCGCCAGCGCCATCGGCAAACTCTACCAGAGATAACTGGAAAAATATGCATAAATTGCAATATACAACAAGTTATTAATCGCAATCAAACTTAATCATCGGCCAAGCGCTTAACCCGCTCCTGACCCGCAACCTGTTGGATTTCAAGAGCTCGGTGCGCAGTTTAACAGCTTTAACACTTTAAAAAAGAAACATTTTCAAGAAATCTGGAATTCATACAAAAATGTATTTAAATTGTCCACTAACATTTGAAAAAGAAATAAAAAGTGAGTAAAAGAACATCTTAACACCTTAATTCTAAGAAATGGTTTAATGAGTTATTATGGGCACTTATACTCTTTTAAAATTTTTGGAAACTAAGTTTTAGCAAATTTAAACTCATCTTTTGTTGAGTGCATGAGGTTATAATCAGGGTTGGGGTTGATTTTGGGGACAGGGTTCAAAACATGCAGGTTGCAGTTTTATCCTGCTCTTGTTGTTGTAGTTTTTGGCGTATTATGTTACATTTCTGAATGCTGTTCTCTTCCTGACACCATCATAAATAACATTTGCTGCTCTTTCTCTTTCTATTGATAAAGAACTGGCCCAGGGAACTTCAATAACAAATTTTCAGGCTCACTCCAGCCTGAGACTCACGTATCTGCCACAGTAATCTGAGTAAAGCGATGTCTATTCAAGATACTTCGTGTGCTTGTCCTCGGAACTTGTCTGGATCTTGAGCCTGGTGGCATTCCCATAAATACAAATTAACATAAACTGGGGTGTAGATGCTGTGGGTTTAAGGGGGTCTGCATTTGGTAGAGGATTCGTGGTAGGAATATAAAAGGTTGAGTAAAATTAAAGAAGCGTAAAATATTTTGATTAGGAACTCCTTTCAAGTAATATTATATTTACCTTTTCAAGTTTCCTTATGATCATAAATGTATTTTTGACAGAATTTAAAATATATACTGTACATACTGTATTGTAGTTAACATATACAGGTAGCCTTTAAAAAACGTTTCTGGTGTGTTAAATTGAAAAAGCATATACATATTTAAAATGAACAACCGGCAACCGATGTAAAAAAAATGCAAAATTGTTTGGCACCTTTATCATCTACGCTCCTGGCTGGTACGCACTTCTCCCATGTGTGTTACCAGTCTGTTTTCCCTCTTGGAGCTACAAGCCACGAGCATGTCTGTTGCAGTTTTGTTAATGAAGTGTCCGTGGCCATGTCACGCACTCCCACACTCTCGGATAGCTACATGGCATCCCACCGGAACCTCCTCTTCCAGGACAACCTGCGCACCACGGCTTTATGCCCATCAGATAGAGGCCCACAGAACTGTCTGTTGCAATTATCAGACCTCGAGCCACAAAAGAGCATTTTGTCAATAATAAAATGCGCGTAAATTTTCACTTATCTCGGGGAGATCTCTTGTCTCGGGTTCGACTTTTCACACATTCAGGGACCGAAGAGAACAATTTGTGAGTGGGGAGTCGGATATCAAGGGGTCTCCTATTTCCCGACACCCACTTGTAAGATCCAGCTCTCTAATCTTTCGCACGAGAGGGAAAAGCAATTCAAAAGTGGATTTGGGGAACGCCTATGGGAACCGAACCGGTTGCCATTATCCTGTTTGTCAGTTTCAATTTGGCCGAAAGATTTAATGCCTTCATTTGCATTTCTAAATGAAAAGATTGGCAAAACCCCAGCCCACTTTCGGCTGGGAAAACTAATTGGTTTCGGGTGGAAAATGGTTATGATTACAAAGTTAAATGATGTCAGTGATTTGATTGCTGGCATTGCCTCCAACTAAATCGGGGCTAGGAGCAGACTACCGACAACTGCACACACGACACTCACTCTCAAAGACAACAAATTGATTTTCAGCCGGCTCGGCTTTATGAATGACTTTGAGTGGCAAACTGGTTGGTCTGGCTCTCGATCTGCAGACAGAAAAAATGTAATCACCACGTAAAAACACGTCAATGGCTACGCATGTGATAAATCAAATATTAAGATATATATATGTTAAGCATAGTAAACACATTAAAAATTTATAATCCATTTGATATTAATAGAAAAGTCCTGATGGAGTAAAATATTTTTAAATTATGAATAAAATAGGTAGGTAGGTAAAAAAAAGATTTTAAAAATATATAAACTGATAAAATTGATTTTAAATAATATTAATAATATAAACTGTCACCCAATTAATTTTCTCTCAGTACAAGTCTGAGTCTTTGGTCTGGGTTCGGTCTTTGAGTTGCAATTACCTGTTTGCCAGTTTATGCTAATTAACAATGCAATTTGTGCGGATTTTTCTATCCTTTTTGGCACAAGGCTCTACAATCGGCAGTCAGCGGATGTGAATATGGGTATTCAAAGTTCTACCGAAATCAAACGATCATTAAAACTTGTCATAATAATTTTCAATGGATTTTCTGCGTGTGACAGTCTGACGGATCAACGTTTATTGAATTCTAAATATATATTGCTTAGTATGCATCACTCGCACACCGTTCATAAAAGAGAAAGAGGATTCATGGGCACATTAAAATACCAGGAAATGCATTGTGGCTCGATCAGTAGTTTTTCCACCATATCGGCTTGTTCAATCTGTATCTGATCTGCTGTCCGAGGTGTTCATACTTATGGCCGATTGCCTGTGGCTGGCGTTTAATATTTATGACAGACACATCATTTCCCTTCGAGTTGGGTTTGCCTCCGTCTAGGCGCCCCACACACACTGGATTTGGGCAAAATAGTTATGAGTAAACATATTTGGAAAGAAAATTTATGCAGATGCCGTAAGAGGAATAACAAAAATTTTATAGATTTTTCGGAAAGTTATTATAATATTTGTGAAGCCATTACCGCTATGTTCCTTAAAATTGAGTTTATTCCATAAGTCGTACTCATTTAATATTTTGTATTTAATCTGTATTTATTTGTATTTAATCATCTCTCTTTTTTGTCAAATCTTTGTCATATTTTTTTTTATAAAAATATCTTTAATTTGCATAGCCAAATAATTAAATTAATTAAAATCTTTAAATTTGCAATGACATTATTTTCGTTATCTATAGACCACTTTATTTTCATATTCATACGCAAAGCCACCTTCAAAATTTACTTTGTGCCATAAAATCGCTGCCCCTGGCTGGCTGTACCACCCGTTGCAAGCACTCAACCATTCTTACGCAGTTTTGATATATGATCAATCCTACCCACCAAGACCCCGATTCCCCCATCTTGATACTTACATTTTCGCATGCTGTGCGACATGAGCCGAAGACCTGATTGCAACATGTGAAGATATCTGCAAGAGAAGCAAACAAACAAAAAATAAGCATGTTGCGAGAGGAAAACAAGAAGTTAAGTAAGCAAAGTGCAGCATATCAGGGTTTAATGGCTTGGCTCACGCATTTTGACACCACTCAGTAAATTAAAATTAAAATAAATGCCACGGGAAACAGCGAGCGATCTGGCAGAGGATCGTTAAAGGAGCGGGTTGCAGTCAGATTTGCTTGATGCCCGATTCCGATTGTGGTCATGATCGTGATCATGATCGCCACATGTTGGTCTGAATCAGTTCCAAGATACACTTCCTCCTCTGACACAAATCACACTGCGACTTTATGGAGGCGGGGTTTCACTTTTCGCACTAATTAGGTGGCTGGTCTGGTATGGTATCCTGCTTATCTATGAGCACTTCGGGTGACTGATTACTTATTAAGCACTTACGGCTTGTTTTTCTTATTTTTTCCGTTTTTCCCCTTTTTTTTCTGGCTGCGGTTCATTTGGAAGATTGCTCATTGGGTGTTGAACTTTTCTTGCGAAAAGAAATGGGGGGCATGGTGAGATGTTTGTGCTTGGGATCAGAGATGAGAGTGTGATTTGATGGGCAATAAACAAATATTTCAAAAAGTTGTAAACCGAATAGTTTTATTGCGGTATTATGTAAATATAATATTTAAATTAAATAAGGATTAAAAACAGAACGAACCCACATTTTAGTATGTAAAATGGTTGAAATTAATGGCCTTATATTTTAAAAACAAATAAATTTTAAAAAATCTGTTTTTTTTTTTAATTTTTAATTTTTTTTTTTGCCCAAATTAAATAGTATTTGAGTAGTCTTCGCCAATAAAAAGGATGTATGTACTTATTACGGTAATTAATAAAATTCCACCATTACGATTTTTAAGATAACAATAATCTATCACATGTCGATCGTAGCAACTTGTCGCACCTACCTATTATTGAGATCATTCTGATTGCAGTACAGATTGAACAACAAGATAGACTGCTGCGTATCTCAACCAGATGAATATGAATGAGATTTTCCGATCCGGGCATCGTGATTCGAATGCTTGAGCATAATATTGAGTGATCTCCGGGGAACCCTTAACACTTGATCACTTTCCTGTGATCACGTCACACCACGCATCACTGGTTAGAAGCGCTTCCCATGTCTGACATCTGCGACACATGTCCCCGATCTCCGGACTCGAAACTCCGGATCCGGGGACGTCGACGTGGACGTGGACGTGTGACAGTTGGCTGGGCGTAAAGGGCGGGTTCAAAGAGTTTTGCTGAGTGCGTGAAAAATTCAGGTTTTGTCACTTGCGGCAGGAATTGGGGGGCTACTGAACTTCACAGAAGATCAAAAGCAGTGCCCATTAATTAAGTGTGCAATTGCCAAAGGAGGACAAGAACCATGGATGGGGGAGTGAAAACGGCTAAGTTTTCCCCCATTTCTTGTTCGGAAACTCACGTATTTTTGGCCCAGCCATTTCATTTCGGCCAAGCGAGTCCGGACAGTCGGGTTGAGTGACTAATTTTAGCGGAAATTTACTTTGAAGTCCACCAAAATAAATTTGGTCGCGGCCTATGAACATTGATTTGGGGAATCAAATGTGCAAATGTGAAAATGTGACAAATCGCGTGGAAAATGCCTTTTTGATTTGCCGGGCGTTGTCTTTTACCCCATTTGATTCTCCCCTGATTCAGCTTCTGATTCGGTTTTTATTTGGCATTTATTTTTAAAACTGTTAATGTTTTCATTTGTGTTTGCTACTCTGCGTATTGTGTGTCGTCGAGTGCTATTTTTGTTATATATCTTAGTTTCAGTTTTAGTTGCAAAGTTGCGCAGTCTTCGGATGCTGCTGCTTCTTTTTAACTCTGGCCAATGATCTAAGTTGCCTGTCAACGCACCACACAGAAAAAAATGGGATGTGCTTAAACGGTTTTATTAAGTAAACCTAGTGCTATAACTTTGAACACCTCAAAAAGATTAATATAAATATTTGTGGTGTAAGATAAGTTGAAAAATATTTTACATAAAACAAACATTAACTAAGGAAATAAATGTTGATATTGATAAGATTATAAATAACACGTTTAAAATAAAATTAAAAGATTTAAGCTAAGTGGATATGACCACATGATTGAGAAATGCCAAAATATTTTTCACAAGACAAAAAATAATTTGGATTATTTTCTAAAGTCTTTCATTTTTAATATTTGAAAAAAGAAGCCAGAAGAAGCCAGTAAAAGGGGGTGTTATTCCTTTGATAACATAAGAAACCATATATTTAATAAAGATTTAAGGAATTCAGCGAAGTGGATTTTTTTCTTACCCTTATGGTTTTGAAATGCTAAACTTCACTCAATTTAACATAATTAGGGATCATTTTGTAAACATTTACTGTGTGCTATATTTTTTTCAGTGCACAGAGGATCTGTGGAATGGGGTGACTTCTATAAATAAAGGAATCCACTCAATGGCAGTCTCCGATTCGCTAGCGCATGTCAAGTGTCACAGCTGATTTGTCGCCAAGTTCTCCGGCATTTGCAGAGATAACTCGCATCAAAAGAAGTGGACACATCCGACCACCCGTTTGATTAACGTGTGTGCAACAAAAATGATTGTTTAATAGCCTTTTTTATGGCCACAGCGCATTGAAGGAAAAATGAACGCCACTTGCGGTGGCTATTTGTATGCAAAACACTTCAAATGCCGCACTATTCAAATCATTTCGGATGCACACCATCACGCAACGAACCCGAAGAATTTCCTTTTGCAAAAAGAGCGACAATCAGTTAAGCTCAAGGCGGCGACATATACGAGCAGGCCATAAAATTTCATTGGAAATCTAACACATTTATCATACACTGACACCCCAACCCCATCCCCAAGCATAATTCACTCGGGCTGCGAGTTAATAAAACAGACGGTGGAGAAATAACCGAGCTGAAGGGGCCGAATCCGAAGTGTATCTTGAGATACTACATGCTGGCGCCATCAGACAACGCAGCTTTGCAGCAATTTAAACTAATTTTTAACACAGTTTCAATTTAGATTCGAGCGCAAACACGCATTCGCTCGGATTCAGATGGACCTACATATGTATCTGGAAACAGTGGCATCGTCATCATCATCAGCACTTTCAATTAAAACATTTCGTTCGCGCTCAAAAGGAAATTATTGCTTTTGATTAAGTGACTGGAGGCGAGAGTGGACCGGAGTGTGGTTCCATTTACATGCAAATCAAAGTGGGAGGGGCCGTAAAAGTTTATATTTGTCGATTGCTCTATCTCGGCCGAACTGACCAGCCCTAAAAATGCGGGCCGGCGAAAGGGGAGTGAATGAACGCGACAGCGTTAAAACAACTGAATGAACCAGTTTTTGAAAATAGCAATAAACTCGAAAAACATGGAATATGAAGTGGATATGGCTTAGATATGCAAAATCGCGAAATGTATTTGTTCGAGAATAAATATGTATTTGCGCTCAAAATATTTGAAATTTCTAAGCCACTTTCTTTATTTACTAAAAACTAAAAAAGTTTGCTAGTACTAAATACTTCACCGAAATAAAATGAGAGTTTATTGTTTATACAACTTATACGAATTGCATTGTTATTTAACTCTTCAACAGGATGTATAGATAATTCTTCTAAACAGACTTAATTTCCTGTTTCAAGTAATTGTTAATGATAAATTAAGCTTAAAGTCTATTGTGGAATTTTAAAATTATCTAACATTTAGTTATCCTTGTTTATTACTTTAAACTTGTTCTTACCAGTGGAACCTTTAAGATTATTTGTCTTCTAAAATGTCCAATTATTTTAAATAACCCAATGTGCAGCTTAGCCATTTGTCATTCATGGCATATTTGCGTTTAACTGATAGCGGCTGCTTTTGATGTGACAGCAAAGGTCACGGATCTCAGAGTTCTTATCAACTTACCATGTGATTCTCCGGATGATCGCACAGACTCCACAGCAGTGGTTTCGGAGCTATCGATTGCCTCACTGGTGTCCGCATCCAGCCAATCGTAGTCATCCGAGTCCAGGCTTACGGAAGACGGCCTTCGGGCGTTTTTCTTGTGTCCTCCCGGCAAATGACGATGATGATCCGCGGAGGCATTGCTCTTGTGGTTACGGCGGCGCACCTGTCGCTCCCCGGAATCGTTCTTGGTGCTCTGGTTTTCCTCCAACTGGCGCACAGCACTAACCACCCCAAGAGGCAGAAGGAGCAGCAGAATTCCACAGCCACTCAGGCGCATTATTATTGTTGTTTTGTCTGGGTTTTTGCTCACTAATTTATGCACTGGCTTGATGGTATTTTATTCAGATTATGTCGAGTGCATTTTGTGCACACTGATAAGACGTTGCGGCCAAAGGAAATGAGTGTGTCACAAGTCAAAAGTTTCTCTGGGTTCATCTACATGGCCAATGGGCATCCGTTCGATAAGCGTTCCCTTACGCACTTTGCTTTACAATATATACAAACTGATTTTCCTGCACAGAAAAAAATATTGATGTTTAAGTTGACAATTAAAATATAAAGTTGGATAGGCAACAGATAATCTGTTTAATATGTCATATACAGAATATTTAGAAAATCAGTATTTCTTTTTATGTATAATCATTTTTGAATTAATTGATTTTAATGTAATGTACGATTTTATTTTCATTAAATAATTATTCCAGAAGGACAAATTTATGGCTACATTTTTGAGGCCCTTATGGAGTCCATGTAAAATGTGTACTTTATAAATTTAAAAACATTTTAAAGTATTTATTTTTCACAGTGTAAATGTTTATGGACAGTGGGCCTGCAATGCTCGTTACTAGATAGTGATTGAAAAAACACAGACAAAAATGAAAAACGATTAAATTTAATGGTCTGCCGCACAAGGGACTCTATTGATAGGGAGTTGAGCTATCTGTTGAAATATACATAAATAAATGTAATACTGTTTACGCGGTGGCGAGTGTGGAAGCATTCGGAAGACGCCTCCGCCTTCGCCACTTGTCCCCACGATGTCACACAGTAATTAAGCCAATTGACCTCGCTTGGCCGCCAGTTTGGCAAAGCTATCCAAACTCTGCACTGCGTGCTCCTCCTTTCCACAAAGGCAAAGTAGCAAAGCCAGTGGCAGGCGGCAACGGCGACAACATTTTATTAAAAGTGAAAAATATAAATAAATAATATCAAAAAGCGCCAGTCGAAGCGGCCGACAAAGTGACACAAACGGAGGGGGACCCACTAATGACGAGACTCGTTTCGGGTTGGTACTTCAAGAGCCTTCTTTTCCACCCTTTTCCTTTTTTTGCCTAGTGTCCTTGTACTTTGCACTCGAAAAAAGCAAGCCTAATTTAAACATTCCTTAAATATTTGGGTTTAATTAAGAAAAAATGTGAGTGGCATTAAGGGAATGTTAAGTTAGAAATAAAACGGTGATCCATCTAATCTTTTCAAAATATTAATTAATTGAATCAATTTTAAAATTCGTAAACTTTTTTTAATTAAAAAAAAAAAAACCTAAAAACAGCTGTTATTTTTATTTCTGCTAGCTCCTCCAAATTCAAGTATTTAAATAAAACATTAAATAAAACGTATTTTAATGGGTATAAAAAATGTTTAAAAGCTAGAGGAGCTTGAGCAAGTAACCTTTTTTGGAATTTCCTGAATATTTGGTAATGGTTTACTGAGCTAATACTTTTTATTCTTTCCGATACCCAACATGTATTTAAATGAACATTGTTAAATTCCCAAAATGTCCACACAATTGTTTTGAGTGTGCGTCTGTGCTTGTGTCAAAGCGCATAGGAAAGCAAGCAGGCGACAGAGAAAGGGGGAGTGGCGCTGAGAGGGGCGGGAAAGTAAGTGGCGGGCGGTGGGTGGTGCCGGGCTATCAGCATTGAGTTGAGCGGTGACTGTGCTTTGATGTCTTTCTAATTGCATATTTTACAGCGCCAGGGAGTCGTCCTCGCACACCCGCGCATCCGCATCCGCAACCAGTGCAGCCCAGCCATCCTGCAAAAGGATAGCACTTTCGGCGAGAGTGGAAAGTAGAGCTATTTGCTGTGATGTGGATGCCCCCATGCCCCCATGCCCCCAGCCCCCCTCTGGCCTTACCCTCAAAGACGCCGTCATCCAAAGTGGACCAGGACCTGGTTGGTTTGTCAACTTCAGCGTCAACGTCAGACGAACACGAGTAGGAGGAACACAAAGGCTGAGACAAAAGCGGCATGTTCAAAAACTAGACAAATATTAACTCATATGCAGCTTGAGGTTGAGCGGAGAAGAAGAAGCCTTTGTCTTTGGCATTACAGTCCTACTTCCATAAGTACATTCTCTACACAATCTCCCTTTCGGGAGTTTATTTAAGGGCATTCAAATCGACTTAAATATTTATTACTATTGGAATTCAACAAATTGAACAACAACTTCATCTGTCAAAGATATTTGTATATCTTTTCTTTCAATTGACAAATAAAAACATCAAATAGGTCTTAAAAAATACAATATCTTTCTAACCAGAAGTTCAATTTTAAATGATATTCCACTTCACAAAACCTTAAATTTCAATATTGATTTGTTAAAATATGTTAAATACTTCAAGTTTTTGGTCTTCACTGTGCATGTACGATTGTGGCATCAACTCCGTTTTGATTGCAAAGGGAGAACAATATGCACCACACAGAAAATTGCGCCACTTTGCAAAAAGGATGCAAAAGGAGCCGCAAAGGACCTACACAAATACATTCATCCCAATATCCACACACACGCACACACTCACAGCGCCCAAATGCATCCCATAATCACTTGTCGTTTGATTTGTTTACCGGGTTCACTGAGCTTTCTCGTTGCGTTTCACACTTTGGTTTGGATTGTGCCCAAATAAATATTTCATTTTCTTTAGGCTGATTGTCATTGGTTTTAGATGTATTATAAGATTAAACACTTTCGCTTTTATTTAATTTATTTATTTTGCTTCGCGATCATACGAAGTGACGCGCGACATTTTTTACGTCCGCACGATCCGACAGTTGGAAACAGTGTGAGCACCGATGAGAACGTACATTGTGTTATAAGCGACTCTGTCAATATACTGAGAGAATTTTATTGGACTTTGGTATTAGCATGCATTCAAAGTAACAAAATTGGTATTAGCATGCATTTAAAGTAACAAATTAAAAGAAAAATCAATTAATGTTTTATATAAACTTTAAGATAAATTAAAGTATATATTTATTTCTCTGAATACATTTTTAATCATTTTGAATTAAGAAGGTTGGTGAATGTCGAACGTGACAATGTTGGTCAGGACAACCGTAGAATCTACAGTTGCCAAAATGATATCATTATTTTTTATGTTTTTTTAACAGTTCAATTTGTGAAGGGGATATTGTGAGAAAACTTGTGTTATTTATAATAATTATACATTATAATATTTAAATAAAACACAATAACTAAAGTTTACCAAAATATTTTTAGAGTTTGTTTACCTTCTGAAATTAAAATTTAAATAAAAAAAATTAAATGTTAACTTTCCAGATTGTTAAAATTTTAAGTGAACTAAGAAATACTCGTAAATATCCTTTAAACAATTACATTTTTAATTGTTATAGTCTCGTTTCAGTAAAATTGTTTAACTTAACAGAAATAATTGAATTTTGGTTTGTGGCAGGCCATGTTGTATAATTTAACTACCATAAAAGGATAAAAGGTTAACAAATTATAAAAAAAAACTTTTATGCTAACATAAAACAATATTTTTTATTTTTAAAAATACTATAAGTTTATGGTCAAGTCTTTGCTAGGTTTTAGCCGAGTCAAAAACCTATACAATTTATTTTCGCGTTGCCAACGAATCTGAACTGCTTTACAAGCAGTATTACATGCAGGTTGCGGCGTTTATCAACTGCTTGACAATTTAAGCGCGAAATTCAAAATGGTTTGCCTCTGTCGTCTGTAATAATGGTATGACTATTTTTAAGACCATTAGCCCAATTAAAAATTAGATCATTTCTCCGCCCTTTTACAACACACCAAGCTCTCGCCATGTTCCCTTTGTTTTTAGTTATTTATTTACCGAATAATTTAATTTCACATACATTTAAGTTTACATATACATTTCATTCATATTAATATAGGTTGTTATGTAGTTTGTAAGTGTTTCATGGTTTAGTTTTCAACAGTGTTCCCTTTAGGCTACAATAAATAAACACTATAAGTAGGAAATATATTTGTATATGCAGTTTTGTACATTTCGCTTTGCTTTTCGGTGTTTTTTTATTTGCATTCCGAGTGCTTATTTCATGTTCTTTGTATAGTTGTAAAGTAAGAATGTTTTGCCTAAATCGGAGGTATTTCAGCATTTATCCTGTTGTTCTGTTGTTTCGGTATATTTTCGTAATGTCAGCAATGTTGTTCTTGTGTTTCGTCTGGCATAGGACAAATTGAAACAGTTATGTAGAAGGATTCGTTTAGAAAAACTTGTATAAGTATAGTGTATAATATATATTTATTTATATGCTGGCTCCTTAGAGTATGTATTTTTTTGTCTAGTTAACACGTGCAGTGCTATATATTTTTCAAGTCTTGTTTAAGTTTAAATTACACACATTCAGTTTTTGTATTCTGCAATATTTACTGGGATTAAATAGCATATTTTACACATATTATAAGGTCTGACTTCCCGAATTTCATGCGACAACACCAAAATTACGCTCATAGAGTTATGTGAATGAAATTGGCAAGCCCTCGTTGCATTGCCCATTCCGTTTCCGTTCCCCTTTCCCTTTTCATAAATTCTTATTCTTCAGTTGCCTCGGAATACTCGTTGTAAGTACATATAAAATGGGTTAAAGTGCTCGAGAAATGCTCTTTGGTGTTCCTTGATAGACGTACTCGGCTGGAAGGAATATTTGTGTTTAACTTAACAATTAGCATAGGTTCTCGCCACTTCTCGCTCTTTTTCTGCGGGCGAAACTGTCAAACAGTTGACGACAAACGCACACAGGATCGAATGGCAAAAGGACAACAGGACGATGGCAATTTGTCAACTGTCGCCGGCACAAAAGGGCGACTCCTTCCACTGTGAGGTTCGGGTTCGAGCTCCCTGCATGATTGACGACCACTCACCTATACGAATTATTATTCCCGGTGCGGTGTATTCATAATTATTTAAGAAATGCACACTTGAATGCCCTCCTCGGGGAAAAAGGAGAAAAAGGAGGCGGCGGGCTCCTCAAGTGTTTGCCGAAGTCGATGGAAATGTCAAAATGCACAACAAAAGCAAACCGTTAAACCAATTACCCTCAGAAACACGTACTATTTCCGTGGGCATTTCTTCGGAGTTTCTGTCGTTGCGTAGGAACTTTTGATTGAGCTTCTTGGAGGGCTAGTTAGCTGCAGCACGTATATATTGTACATTCATTCGTATTTATATATAGATGAGATTTTGATTCGTAGGACATTATAAGCTTCGGACGGTAGGCCGCCTAAAATGCAATTTGAAAATTCACACAGACACGGTTACAGTAGTGGTACACCTATATAGACGCAATGTGGGAGCAATTGGATGTGGTTGGTAACCCATTACCGGGTTATATGGCCTAGCGGATGTAGTGCCACATGGCCGTGGGCTTGCGGGCATTGTTAATCATGTCGTGCCAGTGCTGGCACCCGGTTCCACTCTCCTGGGGACCCAATCCGCAGCACCCGATTTCCGTGGCCTCGCTGCCGGCTCCCACCACATAGATCTGCGGAGATGATATATAAAAATGTAGAGTGGCGGCAGGGGGTTTCAATTAAAACACGGACGGGCATTAAACCGGGGCTATTGCCCGGAATTAGCAGCCGAGCTGTTAAAAACGGCGGAGGCCACCGGTTTATGGCCAAGTCCGGCCGAAAGCCAACGGCTAAAGGCTAGAGGCCAAAGGCTAAAGGTTACCTCGATGGCTGCATTGTGGAGATAATTTGATTGCAAATTAAACGTGAACGCCTCGTTCCAAATGGGATTGGTGGGATCGTCAGACTTCGTGATGCTAGTCTTCTTTTTCTTAATACGTTTACCATTTTGAATCAGGTAAATCTGAAACAAAAACGAAAAGGTTAATTAGAACTTTGGCCTAATAAATATATATATTTTTAAAGATTGCGAATCGCGGTTGTTTAGTTTAAAGAAAACAAACTGGTTTAATTATTTCACTTCAAATTTTGTTAAGTTAAGTTTTGAACCTTAATAAAGTTTGTTAAATTTAAGGAAATGTTAAAATAAAAAAATGTATGCAAACTAATAATGCTTAAGAATATGCAAAGCTTTTTCATTAAATAACTTTTTTTGCACATACAATTATTAAAATTCTGAAATACGTAAAAATTGAGCTATAAAAAATGAAATAATTATTTTTAGTTTGATTTAATACATAATATTTTAGATTTTTAAGGCAACAGTAAAATGAGCTTTTCAAAATTCACATTTTAAAAGAAATTGGATTTTACCTTGACATAAGGTTCCTGAAGAGTGTCCAAATTCCTAGCCTTCATTATGACAACAGTCAATCGCTCAGCCTGTGGCAAATAGTTGAGGGAGCAAAGCAGCTCCGGCCGATCTTCCTTGGGCTTCTTGGTACGCAGCAAGTCTCCCCAGATCTGAAAATATGTTATTTAAACACGCTGTCTGATGGATTTCAACAATAACGGTTACCTCCACCGATTTGGAAAGATCCAGACCATCCACAGAGATGCGAACCTCTCCGATTATGTCGTTGTGCGAATAGCGATCGTAGTCGAGCACCTGGAGGATCAGCTCCTTTCCTTGGAGCTGGTCGCGGGAAACCGGGAACTTGAAGTGTTGGTCAAAGTAAGGATTCGATTCACCCCGATGGATGTGCGTCTGTCGCTTTCGGCTGTCGACTTCCGGTTGCAGCATCAGCCGGACGTAAGGATCCCGGAAGCCACCCTCCTCAATGGGACTGAGATTGTGAGCTAAAAGGAAGGGATTGAAGTGGGGTTAGTGGAACCTTTAGTTTAGCGAACTCTTTAAATTTGAAGTTATTAGGAACGACTACATTTCGATTTCTAGGCCTTTATAATAAAAAGCAATAAAGCTATGTCGATTTAGCGCTGGATTTTGTCAGCGTTTCTATGGCAGCTATGATATTGTTGTCCGATTTTGACAAAACTAAAAGCGTAATTGTGATATAGTAAATAATTACTACATCTCAAAAAAAATATTTGATATATAGGAATACAGCAAACATTTTTTTTTAATTTTAATTTTTTTTTTAATTTTTGATTTTCCTGCTTTTAATTTAATTAAAACCGTAATTCCATAGTATTTAAATATTACCATATTCCAAATAACAAAAAAAATTTAAAGCAACAAATTTACACTTTTTTACGATTTTTTCTATGGGAGCTATATGATATAGTCGCCCTCGTTCCGACATATATACTATCTGCAATAGATAAACAACTTCTGGGAAAGTTTCAAGCATATAGCTTAAAAACTAAGGGACTAAATTGCGTAGAAACGGACGGAAGGACATGGCTAGATCGAATTTCCTGGTGATGCTGATCAAGAATATATATACTATATAAGCTCTTTTGATTGAAATTATAATACCCTCTGGAAGGGTTTAATAACAGATTTCAACTTGGCATAGATCATCCAGTCAACTGTCCGATTTAGGATATTTTTCCAAACAAATAAGTACATAATATCAGAATGCGTCGTATGGATCTGAAAGTCCGCTGTGTGGAAAGAAGGGTTGTGGAGTTTAATATATCCCCGACTATGCCCATGAAGAAGCTGATGGAGGCATATGCCCAATATTATAATCTCAACCTAAGGAACATCTACTTCAAGGCACGTAAGCTTCGAATCCAAAACAGCGATACGGCGATATTTTTGGGTCTACGCAACGGTGATACTATTGAGGTCAGAACAAACTACTATCAATTTCCATCAATATAATAACAAAAATAGCACAGTTAATGCAATGTTAATATTTTTTGTTTGTAAAATGTTTGTTTAAATCATGCCTGTTTACTATATATTGTTAAAATAAAATTTCTTGTATTAGATTGTTTAAAAAGATAAAAAGCCACACCGTTTTTGTTACTCTTCCATAATCTCTTTTATTTTGGATTTATTGTATTTATGTTTTATTAATGATATAATAAAATAATGCATACCTTCAATCAGATGCACCGTCAGATCGAACAGGTGATAGTCGTACTTCACGCGCAGGTGCAATCGACCCACGGCGTGGCTGGATTCCGGAGCAGTCAAATAAACGGGTCCGTCCGGCAATCGGTATAGATCTGGTTGTAGGGCGCCCAGCGGGGAAGCCGGACCCATGGCGGGATCCACTCCGGGCTGCGATCGCGGCGGTATCAGCAGCGGGGAAAGGCAGCGACCTCCGGCCACGCCCACGCCCTTTCCCGAGCCACCGCCCCCCATTCCCGATCCCCCGGCCAAAGATGCCAAGCTGCTCTGCGAAGGACTGGGCGTCCTGAGATCCCCCGGATCCACCGAGTGGGCAGGACTGCCGCAGCGGGCGTCTAAGGATATAGTGCGCATAGGACTGGGCGATCTGGCCAAATGGTGCGGAAAGGCCGGCTCACTCGGCAAAGAGCTGCGTCCGTCCGGTCCAAAGGTGCGAATCTGTGGTGAGGAGCCGCGATGACCCTGTGACATAGGAGATTATTAGAGAAGGCGAATATTAATAGAAAAACTTATCAAAAGGAACCCTAGCAATGAGAGTTTCAGCATGCATTTCTCCTGAAGATCAGCTAACAATTAACTCTGCATTACGAAAGCAGAAATATAAAATATTTATACATAATAATAAATAAATAATAACTTTAAGCCAAACCGAACTTCTAAATAATTTTTTAAACTTTTTAAACTCTTTCTCTATTATAAGAAGTATAACTACGGGAGAGCCAAAAAAATTCTATATGTCCAATGTTAAATATATTTAGCTATTAGCCTTTTTGAGGACTTAAAAACAAATATTTTAAATAAATATTTTATGAAATATTTCTGAAATAGATAAAATATATTTAGGTATATGCAAATTGCTATATGTATAGCTACACAGCGAAGTAATTTGACGAGCCATTTAACTTTTCCATGATATTTGGGTGCTCGAAAGTAAAAGACTCGTACAAATTTATATTCTATAGCCCACAACTTTCACGGTATACATAAGATTGGAAAAATCTGATAATTGGCGACATCTTGAATTATGTATTTTTTTATTATTGGAATAAATGCAAATTCCAAAAAGAAGGTTAATGTCTTATATATCGTCAAAGTTGAAATCTCCTATTTTAAAAAATTGTTCTAAAAAATGTATCTGAAATGAAAAAGTTTTTATTTCCCTAGGAATCTACAGTGTATTTTTTAAAGAGTATTTATAAGGATATTAAATTGGATAGCTTAAAGCAACTTTTTTCCCCAATTTTAAATTATCATGGAAAAGTATGAATGGCTCGTGAATGTTTGAAAAAGTTTGATATTGTGTTTCTGCGTTACTCTTTTACTTACCGAATGCCTGGATGGGGCACTGTCCACGCTGCTCTGGCTGGAGATGGACGGTGTGCGCTGGAGTCGCGGCGGGAAGGAGCGGCTCTGGTGGTGCAAGTGGAGCGGACTGTGGAACACCTCGGCGGGTCCGCGCAAGATGTCCGTTCCGGTGGCCGAAACCGAGCCCATGTGGTGGTGGTTGAAGCCCATGCCGCCGTGCATTCCATGCAACTGGCTGGCCGGCTGGATGGGCTGGCATTCCTTGGCAATGGCCACCTCCTGGGGGAATTGGATAGGAGTTATATATTAATGATTTTCCCGCAAAGAAATCCCCATCTGAGATAAAAACCTCCGAGTCCGTGGGCAAATCACAGCTATCGCTGACACTACCGGCCGAAACGCTGCCTATTCCGCTGGTGGTCGAGGTGACCGACGAGGCCGACGGCGGCGGGGTCATGGGTTGCGGTGGGGGGGTCGTGGAGCCCTCCCCAATCGGCAGGACGTGCACCGCCGACGCCCCGTTCCCCCCAGCAGCGGAGGAGCCACCGCTCCCACTCGGCGATCCCTCATCCGCCGAGTTCCGATCGAGGGTAACTCGACGCACTGCGCCCACTCGCTCCTTGGCCATCCGCGACCAGGACTCGATGCGCTTGTGGGCCAGCCAACAGGCTGCCGGACCCAGACCGCTCATCTCTTCCTAATTGCCAAGCGACTGAGGCCGAGGGAGCTTCCCTACGGAGTAAAAGGGGTTTTGTTGCTTGGCTGCCTTGAATATTTGCAGGAAAGGAACCGCTGCTTCGCTGCTCTTTGCCACATTACACTCGAAGAAAAAAAACAGTGTGCGAGCTCTCCATAAAAACTTTTTTTATATTATGCTACTCAGCATACATTTTTGTAAGGCAAAAACTAGATTTCTTTCCAATAGAAAATTTATAAAAGAGCATTGTAAAGATCGGGCTTTAACAACACTTATAAAATAGATTTTTAAAAATGAACATGTAAGTTAAATATTAAAAAAAATATATATATTTATTCAGTAAAACCACTATTACTCATATAAATTTCTGACCTTTTGCTGTAATAGCATCTACAATTACACTTTCATAGCAAGTTGCGTAATGTTTGGAAAACATTTTGATTTTTAAATAAGTTTTTAGAATCAACTATTTTATATTGGTTTTATTAAAAAGAAGTTTCTTAGTCTAAATAGGTTGTTTATCTTTTGATTTATTGATTCATTCAATTTTTATTTAATTATTGAGAAATTTAAATTCTGTAAGCCTATAGTAAATTATTGCGAGTGCAGTCGCACATTTGGTCACTGTTAATCCGCTTAGGCAAACACACGCACATGCCATCAGATTCGAGTAACCACCAAATAGGAAATGGAACAGGATGCGATGCCCTGCATAAGTGCCGTTTCAGGTTGGAAGCCACGAGATCACATTAAATATGCCCATGTAGGTCATGCTGCATCATTTTGGCACACCATCTCATCGATGTTAACAATCCGCTTAAGAGAGTCCTCCAGTTTGACCTTTCTAGGTGACTAGGACTAGTTTCTGACAAGAAGCTATTAATTTAAAATGTTAATTTTTGTAAATATTTTTATCCGTTTTCAAGGTTTTGAAACGAGAAACCCGGATGCAATCCCAGATGACACCCTGACCTTCCGATTTCTGGCAATCAACCCCTTGCGACTCCCCCTCAAAATAATTTTTGTTAAGCGCTTTGCGGGCGAATAGCAGCGAGGATAGCCAAAAGTTCTCCAATCTCTGCCCCACCCACTCTTTCATTGGGAAACTGAATGGCAGGTGGCAGATGGAGATCCTTAGGGGCATAACCATGGAAACTGCACTAACGAACAATGTGCGTCAGAGTGGTGGCAGCTCCGCTAATCAGTCAGCTAACTAGTTCTGGCAGCAGAATGTGTCCAAAGCGGATAATGCCCAATTCTCCGAAAGGAAAAATTACATAAAACGAGAGAAAGGTGAAAGCAGAGGCATTGCATTCAAAGAGGACCAAATGTGTGAAACCTGATAGTAACAAATTGAATTTATATGAACGAAAATATACTTGAATGCTACTCGACAATGCCGATAACCTGACAAAATTGATTCAGTTTTACGCAACAAAATAAATTGTGAATTCTTTAAAACAAGAGTAACCAATATGGACCCCGATGATAATTAGTTAATTAATATTTATTATTTAAAGCCGTTAATGAATTATTTTACAAAATGTAAACAAAGGGAGCTATCCCTTTCAAAATCTACATTCTAACTCGAACTCTAAATAAAGCTACCAACAAAATTATTCTTTAATAAAAAGGAAAAAAAATTTGATTGATTAAAATCACAGGTTGATTCTTAAACAATGGCGAATTCTTTAGAATAAGATGATAGTGGAGATGCCAGACGGAATTCAGTTCAAAAGCGATAGCTTAATAGATATTATTAAAGTTTGTCATTAGTGATCGAAAAACTACACAAAATGAAATAAAACATACTTTCTTAACCTTTAAAAACATATTATCTTTAAGTTTTCAGTTCTTTCAATGAGAGAAGCCCAGGAGGCTCAACTTCAAGACATGCCCATAATAGTGGCAGCTGCTGATGCTAATGAAAGTTTTATTTTAACTGCTTCCTGCTGCGTTTGCAAACTTCTGGTTAATATTAGACAGTCGTCTACGAGCCCATAAATATGCAGAGGAGGCTTTTCCTCGGTCTCATCACCCGACCTCATGAATATGCAGACGAGGCATTCTCCGGCGAACCTCGCAATTCCCCAGCGGTCGATTTGTCCTGCAGTCCGCATTTCGATTCCGCCTTTTGCATTCCATTCCACTCCCAGAATTTTCACGTTTTTCGTTACGCAGCGTGGCGAATGGCGAAATGCGAATTCATTGACATTTGTACACGCCCAAGTGCCGTAAAATAGTTGGGAACACAGGGATAGAGTACCCAAAGTCGGGGAACTCGCACCGGGAAGAGCCGTCAGCGAGGGGTTGGCCAATACCAAAGTAAACAAAAAACTTATTTTTCAAGTATTAAATAAATTAAATGAAATTAAGCACGTGTAGCGAATGACATCAAAACATGGCAACGACCCTAGAGGAAGGGAGAGGGCTGCAGAGTGCGAGAGAGAAGAGGACAAGGAGAGAGGGGGGCGAAAGCAAGGACCAACCCTCAAATTAGTTTGGGATAATAAAACTGTGCTCGGTCAAAGAAAAATGTTGTCCAAGTCTTTGTCGCACACTGACAGCCCGAGTCCCTAATGTCCTTGTGTGCGGTGTGTCCTAGATCTTGTAAAAGGATTTTTATTGATTTCATAACATTACTCTGAGTTATTCATCACTTTCATTGCTCTGCCTGTCGCCGATTTGGCTACTTATTTTTGAGGGGAAGTAGCACACATATGCACAGCTGTTGGAAAAACAGCTGTTAAAAAACACAATCTTATGTTTATTATTTTTAGAATACTGTGGGTTGGAATAACTAGATAATAAATAAACTGTGGTAAAATAATAGGATAAACCAATAAATTTTACGGAATGTAACATTTCCTATTGCTCACTTATCGAAGAATTCAGTTATTTATCGAACTTTTTATACTTTCACGAATCATTCTTTTGCATAATATTTGGAAGCTTTTGAGATAAAAGGCCCATACTAATAAAGCATTTCCATGATTGGCGACATTTTGAATTACTAAGCTTATTTAATTTTAATAATTGTTGGCTAAACAAAGTCTCCGGCTTGTATCATAAAAATTAAAAGAAATCATAAAATCATCATAATCTCAGTTAAATGATTTCCCATATCAAAATTAAAATCCTTTTAAAAAACATTTCAATGGTTTTTTAAAATCGTTGGGAAGGGCTTATTACAATTATGAATCGAGTACATATATTTAATGTTAATAATCTACAATTTAAAGGAGATTCTGTTAAAAGCTACATACTAATATTAATTAGGAAGTGGGGCACATAATTAGAGACCAAGCTAATAAATATTTAAAAAGGAAACCGATATGATTGTAAGGGCTGGATGCCTCAAACTCAGAACTATGGGTGTTGCCCGATAATTGAGCACAACATTAAAACTTCCCTTTAAGGTTTGTGTGTTACAATTAGTTTCACCTTCCCTTTAACGTATCATAGTAACATATCATAGTGTTAGAGAACTAAGAAGAGTGTTAGTTGAATTAATATCTGCTTAAAATGTGTCACACGGACTTTTATAAAAGTATGTTTTTGAAGAGTAAAATAAACAACTATTTTCACCCATAATCGACAACATAAACTAGTAATTTGGGTGTCAATTTCTGAGCTCTAAAGTGTGCATACTAATCCTCCTTTGATCCCCTCGAGTGTCAACCAAATGTGTTGCTCAACGCCGGGAATTTAAGGGCGAGAACTGCAAAAACATCAACGATAATTCCATTGAAATGCAGCCAACCGCACCGTTGCTAATTGACACCTATGTAAACTGCAATCAAAGCGACAAACAGCCAAGCCCACAGAATTCACATTTCTCACCCCATATAAATAGAAAACGAGCGAAAAATTCAGGGGAAAATACCCCAAAAAAAAAATGAAAACTAAATCGGGGGATGGATGGAATCTCTAACTCAAAGGCAGCCGAATCAATTTCAAAAAAGGTGCTGCATGTGGCAAATGCAACACATCATCGTCATATCAATGAACCTGGTTTCAACCCTCATTCGAGTAGATAAATATAAAATTGAAATTTTCTAGCTTGTTTGATATTGCTGAAGGATTGATTAATGGGATTTTCTTGGCAAAAGCTCTCCTCGCCTAGCTCCCTTTCTTCTTCCTTTGTGCTAGAGCATTTCCACTTCGTTGTGCTATATTGCACTGAACTTTCAACTTTTCTCTTTCCCATTTCCTCTTCTGGGGGATATTTTTCCTTGAAGCTCTTGTTGGATTTTTCTGCTTTTGACTGCCAGCTATGTGTTTGCACACTAAGTGCTAAAACATTGGCTCCCAACGTTAAAGTGAAGTATGTATGTATGTGGACTTGGGCACATGAGTATATATAAACACGATAATGCTCTCAGCCAGCTCAGCTGAGACAATTCTGACACACTTCAAAGATGTTTCTTTAAACTAAAGATTGCACATAACATCCATGAGATACTTATGGATTTATGACGATGGACACATAGACATATGCAGTGAAAGAGCATTGAATGTAGAACGCATTAAATATTAACTGATTTTAAGACAGAGTTTAAGACAGCCAAGGGCCTAGCAATTTGTTTATTTTTGTTGGTTAGAAAAGGTTACGAAAAAAGGCCATGTTAAGAACTATTTGGCTGTAATTTGTAAAATAAAAATGAAATTTACAAATTGCACACTAAAATATATTTTCTTAATTGATTTTCTTAGTAATATCGCATTTGTGTATACTGTTTGGAAATAAAGTTAATAAATTAACGAATAAATAAATATTAAATAATTTTATAGATAGGTCGTTAGATTATTATATATTTTTATCTTTGTTTTATTCTTTTACAACTAATTAATTTTGTTAGATTATTATCTAAGAAAGTTATATTTTTTCTAAGCAAATTGTTAATACCCATTTAAATGACTTTTAGGAAAGACTATTGAATAAATATCATGGTGTTTTTATCATTTAACTCTTTATACCGCGATTTATGTATGTAAATATGGGGGAAAAATTAATCTGGTTGAACTTTTTCGATTAAAGCGTTTGTATTTCGGTGAACGAGTTCATCGTAATCCTGCTGCATTCTAATTAGTGGCTCAAAGTCATTACAAACTTGTTGCCGCAGGAAGCAAAAGGGGGTGTTTGTAGTGTTCTTGGCATGTGGAAACTTTAATGGAAAACTTTCGATTAGCAGGCTGCGATAGTTTTGCTCAATCTTTTATTCTCGATTCTATCAGTAAGTTTATGTAGTTTCCAAATTGTTTAGTAATTCTTCAAAAAATTCTGTAATGGCTGCCCGTCTGCTGAGTATCTTCAAATTGAGCGAGCACATCCTCCCCAGACGCAAGTTTGCCCATCAATCACTATATTTTGCGAGGGGAATGGCTAAGAGAAAGGACCAAAGTCAAAACACCGAGAAAGGGAAGAAAACCTGTGCCAAGAATCAATTTTTTGGCGGATGCTTCAAGAGTGGGTAAACCACTTTAAAAAGTTTTCAGTATTTACAGTTTAGGGATATTTTTAGAGTCGGAGCCTTTTAGAAGGGAGAACAAGAAGGAGAAAGGCAAACGCTGCCGAGATCCCTGCACAGATGGACCTTGCCGCCCTGAGAAATAGACGATTTTCCCCCTTCGGGAAGTAGGCCAATAGTTACAGTATTTAGCAAACCTTTAAATTTCACCTAAGTTAACTTGCGCTTTGAAAATAATAAATCGAAACTCAGTCTGTGCACCCTGAAAATTCTTGGAAATTCTCCACGTATATTTGTTGTATATAATCCCAAAAATTAATTAAAATGTCTAATAAAAACTAATTAGGAAGGATACTCTATACTCTTGTTTAAGTCCGCCCCAATCCTTCTAAGTCTAAACTATCAATTAATTTTTGTATTAAAATATTTATAGTTTCTCGAAAAGGACAATTTTAATTAAACGTCTTCATAGTTTTTATTTAATATTAGTTAAAAGCCAGTCTCCAAATTTAATTTACTTATTAACTTAATTCTTTAAATAAAACTTGTACAATTTTAATTTTGTATAAGCTTATAAAAACAAAAGTATACTAATTACAGATAGTATACTAATTATGTAGTACAAACGATTTGTTACAAATAAACTGTAAGGGAAAACCAATGCTCGGCTTTAAGTTTAATTTCCACTTAATCTTTTTGCCGCACTCCGCGTACACATATTACACTTTACATTTGTGCGGTTACCTATCTGCATTTGAAGCCCCTGTGCTTGGCGAAATGTATGCGAGGAGATGTGTGTGTCATAATCGCAAACAAAGGATACGTGAGGTTGTCCGGTGAAAAACGCTCAGCATCTGCTGACACCTGAATAGGAGGAGGTGTCTCTGGCCCCGCCCCCAACGATTTCGTAAGCCCCCTTTTTGGCTGTCAGTGGCAGACAGCGCCCGTGGCCGTGCCCCCAAAGCTGCCATTGTGGTGCATACATTTTAATCCTATTAGCACAATAGTTACTGTTATTCCATATTGCAGTAATTTTTCTAGATTGCTCTCCCTGCCACGGACACGCCAACAGCAGCGCCTGTCACTCCACCCCGTCGACGTCCTTGAGCTTGACCACCAGCCCCACCAGCCCCCCTTTTAAGCCAAGGCTAAGCCCAGCCCACTCCTCTGGGAAAAATGGGAAATGGGGAAATGGAAATTGTCATCGCCGTTATTGTTGTTTCGGTTTCTGTTTAAGCTGGTGGGGCTGCTGCCTTTTTATTGTATGCACAAATATCCTGCGGTGTTGGCTGCTCTGGATGAATGGCCAGGACACTTAGGTGTGGTCCTGCAGTCTTCGAATTGCTCGGCGCTGAAAGCTATTCTGCGTGTTTCGTGCAGGTGCCAAAGGCTTCAGCTGCTTAAATGTGGGTGGAATCGGGGCCAAAGTGGGGCAAAAGTGCCAACGGTCGGTCAGTGAAAGGCGGTGACGAGATGGCAAGGCTTTGGATCGCAATGAAAAAGGTTTTCGCATTCCTGAGTAGAGATTTACTGGGGCTCATTTGAATTCCAAAGTGAGTGAAGAAGGAGCAGGTTAAGTGCTTCCATAAAGTTGAAATAAACCAAGTTGGAATATGAGTTTTGCTTGGAAGTATAAGTTTCACAAGGCTAAGAAGTCTAAAATATTATAAATGATGGTTATTTCTAGGTAATTGTTATAAAATGATTGTCTTAATATAAACTTAGTCACTATAACATTAGATCATTAGAAAACTTTTGTTTCTTTTATCCTCAGCTCGAAAGCATGCGACAAGTTTGACGAATAAATTACACATGTTTACACAAAAAAGGTTAGTTTGAACAACCATCATTAAAGGCCAATTCCAAGTTTCAAAAAAGTTGCCCAAAGAACCATTCTTGAGGATAATATAACAAAGAGGAATTTTTGTGTTATAGGTAAAACTTTTTTCAGTCAATTAAAAAAAGATAAGCTAAAAAATATAAGACCATATTGCATGTATTTAAACTTTTAGGGATAATTACTTAATTATTTAATTTCGGATCATAAAACGTGAGTTTTTATATTTTTTTCAATTTAATTAAGGTTTGTTGGATAATTTATTGAGTAAGATCTTCAGTTTAAGGGACATGAAATTATTCTGAGTCCAGAAAACGAAAACTTTCAAACTAGTGGTAATTATCTATCCAGATACGATACCTATCTATTTTATACGGTACCAATAAAACTGTTTCCCATCAAGAGCTATCAATAGAGAGAGTGATTTTGCAACTAGTTAGTATTCACTTTTGCCAGTGAACTTTCAATATAATATTGGCCTCCAACGAGCTATCACTCCATTTAAATGCTAATGCTAGTTTCAACTTTTCCAACTTCCAGCCTTTAGGGCAAACTTTATAAAACGTTAGTGGAAACTACTGACAAACTCATTAGGACCTCAGACCCTGGCCAACGCCAGGCTAATCCTTTGGCCAAAAAAAGGACAATTAACAATCAAATTAGGTATGTACGTCGACGTTATTGTAGTTTGGACAAAAGCCAAACAATTGGCCGGGATAACTTTTGACACACGTCGTCTAAGCCGTAATCTGAGCCGGGCCGAAAGGAGGAGTCGGGAACGGAATCCGGGATCCGGAGTCCGGAATTAGGAACAAGCGAACAGCGGCAGACAAATGAACGGCAAACATACGCACAATAAGATTTCCGCTGCATAAGTCTTTTGTAATCTCATTTAAATAATTGCGACCAACAACAGTGGAAAAGCGGGCGAGATGGCACAAAACCAAATCCGCAAATCTCTGCTTCTAGCCGGACGGACAGACAATTGAACGTGGCCGGAAATTAAAATGTAAAACAGCAGCTCATTATACGCTCACCTACACACACTCACAAAGGGGACAGAGAGGGCGATGGAAATGGAAAGAGACGGCGAAAGACGAAGGACTCTCTGCCAGGACTCACTTACACTGCAAAACGGTAATTCATCTTGCACTTTTTGTGGCTTTAAGGAAATTGGGTTGCTCGGTTTTACTCCTTCCGTGCGTGCACTTTATGATCCTGCCACACAATTTGTGCTGCCTGTTATTGCCCGACAGTTATGGGGGTTATACGGCGGAAGGAAACTAACATGCCAACTTTGTACCCCGGCCTTGATGCACTTTACTGGCCCCCTCCCCCCGCAGAATAAAACTATACTTTATTGCGACAGCTGAGAAGCGGACGGCACGATATTGAGTGAGAACGATATATGGTGACTTGGATTATAATCTTGTTCGGTGACGCAGTTTTTAGTATGAAGTATGAATCTTCATTTTAATTATAAAAAAATGAATTAAAAAATTGTTTTAATTTGTTTCAAAGGGATGAGGCGCAAAAGGGTTGTGATTTTAATTTGCTTACAGTAGCAGCATCGATATCTTACTTAGAATTTTATATTGGTGCCGACTTCTACTATAATAGATTTGAGTATTCAATGTATATCTTCTGTTTGGTGGTCCTAGTCCTCCACAATGGCGCCTCTATTGCTTAATTATACAACTACCTTTCGTCCTTTCCTGACACCTATTTATATTAAAGGAGGAAAAAATATTGGCTACTCCCTATATAGCAACTGCTCTAATGCGTTTCGTGGTCTTGCTCCTAATTTTGATTGGGATAGTTACAAAGTCTTTTGATGATACCACCACTTTCTGGTTGATCGGTCTAAGTCTGTGTAAGTATTAATATTAATAACATTTAAGTGTGAAAGATTTTAAAATTTCCCTTTATTTAACAGTTACAGCTACTTACATTTGGCTAACAGTGGCTCCGAGGTATAACCCGATGAAAGAATAAGATTTCCTAGCACTATATTTCTCTGAAGTCAATAAAAAAAAAGTAATTTAAGTTGCCTTGAAATTGGCTGTCAATTCAGTGTTGCTTCGAAAGTTTACCAGTTTGGCATATGTACATATAATAAAAAAGTATACAAAACCTCAGTCAAATAAAATGGGCTTTCCTACTATTAAGAAGTGCTGCTGCTTGGAGCTGAAATGGGGAGCTCTTATTGCCGCCATTGTGGATTTGATTTTGGCGGCTGCAGTCGCTTTCGACTGCCATCGTAAGGATTATTACAGATCTGGTTAAAAGACATTACTAATAACGCATCGCATAGGTTTTGTTTGCACCGATTTTATTTGCACAAGTTTTGGGAGCGCTATGGAAATTGTTTGGATTGTCATCATGATTGTCCACATCGCTCACATTATTGGCTGCATTTTGGTTTTGGTTTCTATTTGTAAGGTATGTAGTGTCGGCCGTTTTTTGTGTGAATTATAAGTTTAAATGCATTTTAATGTTCTTTCAGCCGGACAAAAACTTTGTTGTGTGTTACTTAATAACTGGGCTAATTCGCTTTATTCTTGACATAATAGTATTCATATATTTTGTAATCAAAACTGAATTTGAATTTGTTGTCACCATATGTCTTATATTAGCTGGAATTGGTAAGAGTCTAATCTATATTAATACACACCCTTTATTTGAAAGAAAAATGTTCGATTGTGAAATATCGCTGGTTAAGTGCAATTATTTTGTTACTCACAAATAAGTTGTATTATTTATTTCAAACAACAGGTCTTGCCGTGTACTTTTGGATCATTATCTACTCATGGTACAAGAAGCTCGGAGGCTCTACTCCAGTTGATTAATAGTCCTAAATACAATAAAATAAAAAGATAGATCAAATATTGGCTGCTCCCTATATAGCCACTGCCCTAATGCATTTTGTTGTCTTGCTCCTAATTTAAAATTGTACAGTTACGAAGTCCTTTGATTATACCACCAGTTTCTGGTTGATTGGTCTAAATCTGTGTAAGTATTTAAGTCTTACATTTTTAACTATTTTACGATTACCTTTCTTACAGTGTCAGCCATTTACTTTTGGCTAACAGTCGCTTCTTGGTATTACCCGATGGAAGAATAAAATTTCCTTGTATTACTTGAATCTTATGTCATTTCAAAACGAGAACGGAAGCTAACTTCGGAAAGCCGAAGTTTAAATATCCTTGCGGACTTTGCGAAATTGCTTAAATTAAAAAAGTAGCGAGTGGAATAAGGTATACATAAATAAACTAGATTTGCATAGTTTCATGTCAATTGCTTTTATACTGCAAAAATGTCATATAAAAATAGAAATAAGGGATATTTACGCAGTCTTTAACGATTTTTCCTACGGAAGCTATAAGAATAGACGTCCAATCGGCAAGCCATTTTACCCTGATCAAGGTATGCGCAAATAAATAAGACTTGGAAAAATGTATGTCAATAGCTTATACACTGCGCAAAATATTCTAAAAAAAGATCAAATTTGGAAAGATTTTACCCTATTGTTCCTATGGAAGCTATAGGATATAGACGTCCAGGCACGCGCTTTCTTAGGGTGAAGGTATGCATAAAAAATTAAGATTTGGAAAGACTTATGTAAATTTCTTTTACACTGCGCGAAATATCTTCCATTCTTACAAGTTATATCCAATTGTTCCTATGGGAGATATAGGACAGATATTAATGTCGAAAGATCCATTATAAATTCCTCATGAAAGTTGTTTGATTATTGTAAAAAACAATATACGAGGTGTGTTCAAAAAGTAAGGTGACTTTTCAAATTTCGCGGGCAACATATTTTCGATTATCGATTTTTTTGTTTTGTTATATTGGTACACTCTTCCCTAACATCTGTACCAAGTTTCAATGGAACATCCTCTTTTGTTTGGTTGTGAGAGGCGTAAAGTTACAAGTTATTTAGCGAGCTCGGCGATTTTTTGCTATCGAAAAATATGGATCAAAGGATTTGCATCAAATTTTGTGTAAAAAATAAAATTAAGTGCTCTGAAACACTTGAAATGTTGACAGTGGCATACGGTGAAACTGTTCTGAGTAAAAAAAATGTGTACAAGTGGTACAAACTCTTCCAAGATGGCCGGGAAGATGCCAATGACCAGCCTCGCTCTGGACGCCCAAGCACGTCAACAACTGATGAAAACGTTCAAGCAGTGACGAAAATTGTTTTGGAAAATCGTCGAATCACTATCAGAGAAGTTGCTGAAGATGTCGGTATATCGCTTGGCTCGTGCCATGAAATTTTTTCAAACGTTTTGGGTATGAGTCGTGTGTCAGCGAAGTTTGTTCCGAAATTGCTGAATTTTGACCAAAAGAACCGTCGCATGAGCATCGCTCAAGAGCTGTTGAATGACGTCAACGACGACCCAGATTTACTCAAAAGGGTCATAACTGGTGACGAATCATGGGTATATGGTTATGATATCGAAACCAAAGCCCAATCGTCCCAATGGAAGAGCCCAGGCGAGCCAAGACCGAAAAAAGCACGCCAAGTTCGATCAAATGTCAAAGTTTTGATCACTGTTTTCTTCGATTACCATGGCGTGGTGCATCAGGAGTTCTTACCATATGGTCGTACGGTCAATAAACAGTATTATCTGGAAGTTATGCGCCGTTTGCGAGAAGCAATACGAAAGAAACGTCCAGAATTGTGGAAAAACAATTCATGGCTTTTGCATCACGATAATGCCCCTGCTCACTCATCTTTGCTTGTGAGAGATTTTTTGGCCAAAAACAACACCACAATAATGCCTCAGCCACCATATTCACCGGATTTGGCCCCATGTGACTTTTTCTTGTTCCCAAAACTGAAGAGACCTATGAAAGGACGGAGATTTGCAACGATTGAAGAGATAAAGACTGCATCGCTGCAAGAGCTCAAGGCTATACCGGAAAGTGCTTATGGGAAGTGCTTTGAGGATTGGGAAAACCGTTGGCATAAGTGTATTGTATCTGAGGGGGATTACTTTGAAGGGGACAACATAAATATTGATAAATAAATTAATAGTTTTTCTTGAAAATACAAAGTCACCTTACTTTTTGAACACACCTCGTATTTCAACCTCATTCTTAGATACTCCGGATGCAATATGAAGAATTATAGAAAAACTGACTATTTGGTATTTTTGTATTTTTGGTATTTAAATTTCTAGAGTCATTCATAAGGCTCGCTTTATCGCCTAACTTCAACTTTATCGTAGCTCACACGATACGCCATTAAAAAGTTAAAGTTATGCATTACCAGCAGTCACATAAACCGATATAGTAAGCCATAAAAGCTAAACGGAGAATAAAATAGTTTTGCAATAGCCGACGGGTTGCAACAAGTGCTGTGAACATTAAAGAAAAAATGGGGGGATTTTCAACAGTTTCGAGCACATACTGTTGAAGAAAATCGGTGGGAAATGGCGCAGTTATTGTGTGGCGAGAAAAACCCCGATGCAACACTTGTCCTGGTAGGGGAAACCGCCGATGATAATCCGCTCATCAAACGTCAATACAGCTCTCATCGCTCCTGGAGGAAGGGTGTGCTCCGAGCCCGGATGCCTGTCTGTCAACTTGTTTACAAAGGCGAGATGCGAACGAGTCCTGCCGCAGTCCTTGTGGGGATACCCGGCGCAGAGACAGGACCTCTTCATCCGTAGCCACCCGGAGGCAAGAAATTAATCACCAATACAATGGAAATTGTGCGGCTGCAGTGCATCGATTGCATTTAGCGGTGGCAGCTTTTCCTGGTCTCCTTTCCTTAGCCATTATACTGCAATCCCTGGCAAATAACCCTGCGGCCACACGCAGTGGCTTACGAATGGGTTGCCGGAATGTGTTTAATGCTATTTGCCCTATTCTCTACAAAGTTTTTGTGAAGCTATTATTTGGTTGCACTCGCATTAATGGGATAATTTCCACAAACATTTTTAAGATTTGAGAGTTCATTGAAAACAGGATTATACAGTTTTGGGAAGGGAGCCACTTGATAAGTTTCCAGTACAAGAGGTTTCTAGGACAGGTTTTGAAATTATATTCTACTGAGTTTCATCGTCCACAGCTTAATATATAGAAATCGTAAATGCTTATAACTATTCTGAATTTCTAACTTTAGAATACTATCGCCCATTTTTATAATATGGTAATTAGTGATTGTATTTATTAAATTACTTAATGCCTTAACAGATTTATTATTTGCAAAACTCACAAATTTTTTACTAGTTAAATATTTAAAGCATTTCTAAAGAAACATTTCTAAACAGACCAATTTGTATTAACTTTTGTAGACTTATTTTATAAACGTGCTTATAAATTTGTATGATCATTTGTCAATATGCTTTTCAAATAACACACATTAAACTTAGTAAGATGTTAAAATAAATTTTCTTTTTAATTGGGTATGACATGTTTATCGCACATTAAATCTTCTAAGCCAATTAAGATACATTAAATGCATTTTCTTTCTCTTCTGCATGAGTGTTGCCAATTTTCTTTAGCCCAGTTAGTTGTCAAAATCTGTTAGCAAACTTCCTCTATTGACAACTCACATGTGCTACCTTAACTATTCCGACAATGGCAGCCTTCTCTGCGGTTTGTATCGAAACAATATCGGATTCAATATTGCCATAAACAAATACAATGCAGGAGGAAAATGGGGAATGTATCTGGCAAATGTTTCTGCAAATCGCTGTGCGAAAGGAGCCAGTAAGGGATCAAAGCGAATCAACCGCCTTTCGACAATTTGGCCATTTAACCCTTCGCAAATCAAAGGACTATTGTTTGGGGGCCCGGCAACAGAAAGACAGAAATTGCACTGCGATGCATTGACATGATCCGATTTGCCATCTATATCCATTCACGGAGATGGATGCTGATGGCGACGGAAAATGTGTGTTGCATGCAGCTAGTTATTTGCCATCAATCTTGTTAGGGACTAAGAAAAGATTTGCTCGAGGAGCATTCGTCTGTGGCGCAAATCAAGGACATTCAGCGGCTTGAATCCAATCTCTTTCTCTAAGGACCTCCGCTCACTCCACGAAAATTCCCCCGTGGCACAAACTTTTCCAAGCCCCTTAAATGCTGTGACGTCAATGGCCTCGGTGTCTCGGTTCAGCTGTTTGTTTGTTGACTTTGCCCAAAAGAGTTTCAATTAGGCGCAACATTTTCTGTTTCAAAGTTTTAAATATAAACAGGGCCCATCTAAATTTCGGATGTGATTTTTCCCTTCGTCGGCGATCTCCCATCGCAGCGATAATTTCATTTGGCTGAGCCAACTTAAATTTTGTTGGACAGTTGATTTTTGACAAGGGAATCACGTTGGGCAGTCATTTTTAGGCAAAACTGATTTCGTTGATATTAAAGTTAGCTTGTGCAAATTGAACATTTTAATACCTTTCGATCAAATTCCGTGGTAATGGTATTTAATGGTACAACTCATGTTGTCGACTTAGTGGAATTTTGGATGATAAAACATTTCATAACTGACAATAATAAAACGCATGGATGCAATGTACTAAAAAGAGAATTAAAATGCAATTAAAATGAGGAACAAATTTGGTGGTAAAACCACTCGACATAAATTAGATGAATACCATAAACTGTTTAGAACGACCAACTTAGATGGGGATTAACCACAATAAAAATTGTTAAACGATAGTCATGGCTAAAACTAGAGCCAATATCTTCTTTTTGATTTAATAGTTGCAGAGCTAGCAGCACTACGAAATACAGCTAATTAAATGTGTCAGTAAACACTATTGAAATTCAGAGATGGCAATCAGTTTTTCATATTTCGCCGCACCTGATGGACATTTCAATTGTCAGTTTCTGATGGACAAATTAATTATTGGCTGAAATTTGATTGCCTTTTGCCAGGGCAACAGGGCCCCAACTTTCAGCCCCACCATTACCAAAGCACCTCCAATTCGAACCCTCATCCCCTTCATTTTTCCCCTGCTCAAAAAGGTCCTGACAAATCGATGAGTTGGGTTGTGTGAGTGTTCAGCGTGTTCGTGTGAGCCCAGAATCGTTATCAGGGCATCATTTCTGGCTTTCATCTCTCTGTCGCTGGGCTTTCACCTCCCACCTCCCCTTTGCCGCTCACCGCTTTCACCCTGGGCTTTCCCCGCTGTCAACTGGCTATAAAAAATATTTTGAAAACTTTTTGCTTGCATACGCCTGAGTGCTTGATGTGTGCGGTTATATGGATTTCGCCCGACGGCCATGGCTCAAACCTGGAATCAGGTTTCAATATCTCGAATGGCACTGCAAATTTCCTGGGAAAATCTACTGCGAATTTCTCGGGATTTCTCCTTTCCAGAACACAAGGCCATTTTATGGAAATCCGTTTGTGGAAATATAAAAAATAACTTGCTTTTTTATTGCATTTGGACTTTTGTGTTATTCTTTCATTTAATTACGTTTCTTTTTTTGCTAATCAAAGTGATGGTGTGCTTTCATATACTTCGCCAGAAAGATGGAAATACTTTCGTTTAGCTTTTGTTGAAAAAGTTGTTTGAATGAAATTCGAAAATTCTTTTAGTTGGCATTTCCTCGAATGCAAAGGAAAAGTTTTATATGTATATTTCTTTCTTGAATTGGCAACCACTATTGATTTTGGCCGACTGCAATCGCCGTCAGAAGCCCAACAGCCAGCTGAACGTGATTCCATTTTAAATTCAGTGGGTGGCGGGCGGATCTCACTACGCGCCTCCATGCATCTTAATTGCATTTGCATATTGCACCGACCATAAGTGCATTAAGCCTGGCCAGAACTCCCAGCTGATGCTGCCACATATCCGCTGCACCCACACACATCCGCTGGCTCGTCATGGCCATTGTTTATTGTTTATTTATTGCGCTTTTAATTAACTGCAGACTGTATCTGTGTCAGTTTTTTGCCCCATCTCAAAGCCACCCACTTCACTTCTCCTTCCCCCTGCCCGAGTGTTTGACCTTTTTTATGGATGACTTGAGGCCTGGTAAACAACACGTGCATATTGAAACAGTGAGTGGGGAAACTTTCTGACCAGAACTAAAAAGTTAATTGCCAAGAGAGGCTTTTGTAAAGCAATTTGCTCTGGGAACATTTGTTTAAAACATTTTGAATCTTAGATTAATCCACACATCGACGGATTTATTTATGTATACTAAATTGAATAATTTATTTCAGAAAACTTTTTGATTTCAGGCCAGGTTTAAAGAAGCATTCCATCACAACAAGTGATCAATATTTACACATTTTTAAAAAAAAAACGACCTTTTTAATATTCATTGAATCCTGGGCGAGCTTTTTTTGCAACACTGTAAGCCACGAATAAGCGGATTATGAAAAGTTTTTTTCCATATAGGTATCACTTTTAAAGTTTTTTCATGCATTTTTGTTTGATGTTTTTTATCCAGTTACTGTATATACAATCATCTCCATTTATTTCATATTTTCTAAACTTTGATTTTTCAGGGCTGACTCAATCAAATCAAAACCAACAAACCAAATGTCCAAAGGAAATCAAGTAAACTAATTTAACTGCACATACAAATCCTCGCATATGAGAGAAATTGCATACATGTACGTCCAATCATTTGAACAAATCATATTACAAACCCACTTCTTCACCTGAATGCAGTTTGTTCACTCTGAAAGTTATACCTCTTTCATATAAGTTCCAAAATTTAAGTTATACGGTTCGGCGGTAATTGCTCATTTATTGTTTAAAACAAAAAAATCAAGTGATTTCGAAAAGAGGAGATTTTTAAATATTCAAGCCTATTTTAAATATTTATTGATTCTATTAAAGATCGACAAATATAATCATATTGAAATCTAAAATTGTAACTCATTTCCTCTATTAAAATAAATTTACTTTTTTTATCATTACAAATTTCATAAATTTATTAATTAAATGATTTCAGTATTGGATTTTCTTGTGACATTTAAAAAAATTGCAACCATTGTTTCACTTTCATTATCCTTTTATTAACTTGTATACTTTCTCCAAATTCACTATTCATAATCCCTTTACTCGCCATAATATTGTCTTTCAAGTCACTACACACATCATCTATTTTTTCTGGTGTAGCGATGACCAGTTCCAGCTTGTTAAGCTTTTGGACGGAAATGCATGGGCTAACCGAGGGGAAATGAGGACGAATGGCAGGGATGAATATCCTGGGGGCGGGGATAACGCAATCAGCTCATACATATGCAATTTGCATGCATGAGCACTCCCTTCCATAGGGGCACGTGGGTGTCTGTGTGTGTATCTGTGAGCAACTGCCAGAGCTGAAAGATATTTGGCTTAGATGCAGCCAGAATGCAACTCGCATGCCAAATTAAAATTTACGACTTGCATGCGAGCAGTCAGCTGGAAAGGGAAAGAAAAAGGCGAAAAACTAGGGAAAATAGGAAAAAAAAAGGAAAATCCAAATGCCACTGTCTCCTACGCACGCAGCTGAAGATCCCACTTGAATTCCCCCATCACCAGTTCTTTTTTGTTTGGCCATATCCTCTTGTTTTCTTGGCCCGTGACTCGTTGCAGCCATTTTCGTCCTTCTAATTGTGACAAATTGTGTGGCATATGCAACATGTTCTATGTGCGTGTGTGTGCCAACGCGTGTCATAGGGCCTCTCACTCACACACACTCCCTATCTCTGTCTCCCGGGCTGCCATTTATTGTTATCCACAAAATGCTGACATATTTTTCTATTATACGCCGCTTCATTGATATAATTTATGGACTCCCTTCTAGGCAACCATATATAGAGACTGCGAGGTTGAGCTCCCAGAAGCCTTTCGTGTGCGTTTTTAATGGGTGATGAAGGGGGATAAGGATGCTGCTGAAGCACGTGAGCAACAGCAGGAACAACAATAACATTTAATAGGCGCCTGGGAGCAGAGATGACTCCCTAAACATATCCTGATTTGGCTTTTCCTCGTAATCAAAGAAAGATTTTTCAAAAAATATATACAACAAATATATAGTTAAATTATAAAATACTCTTAATATGGGCAATCTTTAATATTATATTAATTTGCCAGTTACGATAGGGCTTTTCTTAGGATTCTTTCTTAGGAAACTTTTTCCAAATATCCCAAAATTTCCCTCTAATGCTTTTTGTTCCCATCAAGTCTAAATAATATGTTACTGGTTTTCGATACCTAAAACACTTGTTATAAAAACACATTTTATATGATGAAGTGTTTGCTTCTCTTTAAATGACGTTTAGATAAAGATACCCATTCCAATTTAAATATATTGTATTCTGTACAGGCTTGCCATCATCTCTGGTTAATAGCGAAATTCCCTTGCCACAAAGCCAGGCAGATGCTCCATTAACGCTCCCTGGCTCAGAAGGGACTGCCACCCAACGAATTTGTGCACTCGCCTGATTCGTTATCTATAAATAATTATATTAACTTTGCTTTTTGCTCTTGACTAGGCCTAAACACGAGCGGGCAACGGGAAGGACTCCCTAGAAGGACTCATCCGTCAGCGAGCTGCAGTTTAAGACTGGGATTGGAACTGAGTTCTTGGGACCGCGCCTAAAATCCAGCGTGTAGCACAGGGCGCATACGAAATTTTTGCGGCAATCCCTCGAAGAACAGCAAAACAGAATAGAAGGAAGAGACACACACAAAAAGAGACCAAGGGGAAAGGGCCAAATAGCATTTGGTTTTATTTAAAAGGAGCACACTGGCTGAAAAATATTTGAGAATATTGCTATTTATTTATTATCATTGTTTGTTTGAATTTCTTTTAATTTGGTCAAAGCTAAAAAAAAAAATAATTTGAATATTTTTTTAAATGGTATGTTAGTAATAACTAACGGAAAAGTATAATTTACAATTTATGGACTCACGTCTCTAACTCAGCAAATATAAATTAAACAGTTCAAAGTAATCACTAACTGTTACCTAAGGAAATAACCATTTGTTTAACTGAGTGAAAGTTGTGTTGTAAAAAATGATTTTTCGAGTTTTCTAGGAGTTCATTTCTTTCACGCTAAAAACAATACAAAAGTCACAAGCATAAATCGTAGATTAAGAAATATACTCATTAAAATCTTTAAGCTGCAGCCAACACAAACATACCTACCTATTACAGTAAATTTACAATATATTTTTTTCTAAGCACCTCAACCTTTTTAAAAATTGAATTCTCAAATCTATAGAAATATTATTATTCATTTGTTAATTGCCAAATCACTTATTAAATACAACTATCTCTTCATAAAATACTTATTTTTCCTTGTGCACTTCCTGCCATGTACTTTCGTGTTTGGGACAAAATTTTCAAGTTTTGTTTTTTTCTTCGCTTTGACATGGGGAATTTAATCGAAATTCCAAAGATTTTCCAATTGCAATTTGGCCGTTGGATATACCTCAGGCTATACTAAGGGCTTTTCTGTCATAGAAAGGAAAACTAATTAATGCACAATTAACCTTCCATGGCTTTTGGTTCAATTAACTTTCCAATTAGCCCAAAGCAAACAAGATGCACGCACCTCATGAATATGTAGAAATTGATCTATGGGAAAGCCTTGCCCAGCTGCTGACACATTTGATTTGCTATGAAAATGAACTGGTAAATAATATATAAGACGGGATAAGTTTTCGCTAAGCGAAAATAGCAGTGAGTGGGGAACCGAGAGCGAAAGCAGCGAAGCAACAGTTCCAAAGGTTCCTTTACCTACTTGATATTTCTTTTCTTTTTTCGGGGGGCAACAAGCACAACAGAAGGGATTAGAGAGCGCTCGGCCTAAACTTGGTAAACATTTTTCAGCATAAAACACTTGGCCATATTGCAGAGTCACACAAACACTCCAATACCGCCGCAAAAATTTCAGGAGCAATGGCAGGTCCAACGACTGTGACACGAAACTCAATTGAAAGTTGGCTCCTGGCGTCCATTAATTGGTGTTCAGCGATTTCAGTTGTTGCCTTTCGTTCTGACCCGATGTGAAATCCGGTCCGCGAGTTGTTCTTCACTTGGGAGATGTACGCGTGCTACTGATTTTCCATTTTCACGCAGAGCCAACAAGTTGCAAAAAAGGGAACTTCATTCGAAAGAGCTTCGTCTTCGGCCTTGCCACTGCCGACACTAAAGGCAGCAGCGAGTGTTCTAGTGCCCCGAAATTGATGACTAGACACTTTGAAAAAATTATGAAAATCTATACTTATTTCAAAGAAAAATAAAATTAATTGCATTCGAGAAGTAAAGCAAATAATTGACAGTAATTACATTAAAAAAATATATATATATAATTATCAAAGAAATTTGAAAGAAAATACCAATTCTTTGAAAATCTATTTAAAGAGTTATAGTTAGAAAGCAAAGAAAAAAATTAAAAATATAGATCATTATTATTAGCTCATCGAATTATTTAATAATAATTAATTTAATAATTATTTTATTGAATCCTAAAAACAAGTTGTTTTTTAATATACAGAATAATTTCTCCCACTGCCGCAGCCACAACTCAACACACACACAGGGACAAAAGTAGAGAGAGAAAGTATCAATCGTGCAAAGCTCCTTTGGCATTGAATTCTTTCATTGCTAACTTCGAAAGCTTTTTCGCAACTTGTTGCCTTGTGCGTTGCTAAATCAGCTGTTGCTCTCTCTTTACCTTTCCCTTCTGATTTCCAAGGATTTTCTTATCTGGGGAGTGGTTATAACATCCTATTAAGTAGGCTATAGTCTTAAATGGAGAAATTGGGAGTTGGAAGGATTATGCCTCTACATTTTTCTGAATCAAAGGAAATGGACAACTCCAGGACCCAAGAGATTAGTTCGAAAAAGCTCTGGTCAGCTTTTATTGGTGTACGTGTGTATGGGACTTCACCTTGAAAGCTCAGAGAAGTGAATTTAGAGAGCCAGAGATAAGAAATGTATATATCTGTATATTGGTGTGAGTGTGAGTGTGTGTGTGCCAGTGATTCAATTTGTTGAATACTTTTCGGCATTTTTTCGTCTTAATGACCGACCATAACTGCGGCTCAAGTTACCCATAAGCGACCTTAATTGACGCACACAAGTGCGCCAGCAACTGTATCTTGCTCTCTGCCATTGCACAGTACCCCCTCCCCTATTAGCACCACATCTCCCCGCTTTCCGCTCACCTTATTTACCTGTTGTCATCTTTGCCCCTGAAAAAAAGGACACAAAAACACGAAGCTATGGCGAACGCAAGTCCAACAACGACGCGGCTGACATTGAGCAAGCTGCAAAGTGAGTTTACCATGGCAATGGCATCGTGCTGCTTCTTTCTCTCAGGTTTGATATACCCTTCTAGAGGCTATTTTCGAATTGTAAATACTCAATATTTAGATCCTAAAAGGGCATACATTTTTCAACTGAATGACACTCTTGTGACCGTGGTATCTATCGGATCGAAATGAAATTCAGTAAATAGGATTCTTGAAGCACAATATTAAAAAAAAAACTTTATATATAAAGATTTTCGTAAAATTTTCATATAATAAATCGAAAGCAACTTAAGGAGTTTTGTAGGTTCCCAAAAGGTTAAATTCGTAAAAAGTTTATTTTTTTATAGATTCAAAAATGTATAAAATAATGCCCATTTCTGCATATATAAATTTGCTAGTTTGATTCTAATACCATAAAGATCTCATTATTGGGGCAAGAGAATTCTACAATATTCCTGTGCAAGACGAACGCGGTTTAATGGCAACAGGGATAAAAGGCCATAAAATATTTTTGTAGTGTTTTGCTTCCATATTATTAAAGAACCTAGCTTTCAAAGAAGGGTATTCATGTCATCGGCTTGCGCATCTCACTGCTCAGTTGTTTTGCATTGTGTTTGCAGCAGACAAACAGACCGCATTCGATAGTGTAGGGCACTCCGAGTGGCGTTGCTATGAGTCTGTCCATAACCTAAATGTGTGCATATATTTACGTTTGTAAGTCGTTTGCCTGTAGATACTTTATCTGGACAGGAAACTTTTCAGGCAGACTACTTCAAGTTAAGAGGGCGGGACGAACAAAGGGAAGGACACCGGACGTGTGACGTGTGCAGACGACTCATCGTAGGCTTCTTTTTGAACGGTTTTCACATAGACAGATAAACAGGGGCGTGGCAAAAGAGGATTGTATTGAAGAGTGGTGAGGGGGATATAAGGAAGCGAATATCAAACTTTAAAAGATATTTATAAGAGGCTCCCATTACTTGCAAACTTGAAAATATAAGTTCACTCTTTTTGACAGAAAACTTTTCAAAAGAAAAAGTATTAAAAGTTTACATTGAGGATTTAACTGTATTTATTTATCTTATTATTTTAAAATGTCAGTTAGTTAGTCAATTTAGTTACTTTAAAATTAACTATACAACAATTAACAAATTCTCACTTTAAATGCAAACAAAATTTTAATCAATCATATCTACCTAAATTAATACATAGCGTTAAGATCTTTATTATACCCGTTACTCGTAGAGTAAAAGGGTATATTGTATTCGTGCAAAAGTATGTAACAGGTAGAAGGAAGCGTTTCCGACCCTATAAAGTATATATATTCTTGATCAGGGTCACTAGCCGAGTCGATATAGCCATGTCCGTCTGTCCGTCTGTCCGTCTGTCCGTCTGTCCGTCTGTCCGTCCGTATGAACGCTGAGATCTCGGAAACTATAAAAGCTAGAAGATTGGCATTTTGCATGCAGATTTTAAGAGTTCCTACGCAGCGCAAGTTTGTTTCAAAAAGGTGCCACGCCCCCTTTAACGCCCACAATCGCTTATATACGATTTTATTTAAATATAAATTTAAATATTTCGGAAAAGTAAAAATGCAGTTTTATTGTGTTTATCAATACCTATCGAAATGTAGAAGAAATTTTTCAAATCGGACCATTCGTTTAAAAGTTATGCGTGATCAAAGTTTCTATCTCCATCTCCCTCGTACTCCTTTTACCTGAGTAACGGGTATCTGATAGTCGGGGCACCCGACTATAGCGTTCTCTCTTGTTTTTATAATACTTAGTTGCCTGGATTTAATAGGCGATTCAATTTAGTCATTTCTGTTCTCATTGGAGTATTTGTAACAAAATTAAGTAAAAGTTTATGAAGTACAACTTAAACTTACTTAAATTATCAAAATATTTAGTTCGGGTTTTGTAGCTATTGCCTAAAGGCCGTAATTCGAGACCTAGTTTAACTTAATTCGAACGGAACTATTGTGCCCCACCATTAATATTAAGGCTCACCTTAAAATTTACAAAACGGAGAAATGTTTTTAACTCCTAGATCATAGATACTAAAGATAAAAGTACATATGTATGTCGGTAAAATATTGGCAAATATTTCTTAGCATTCAGATGATTCTTTGATCAAAAGCTGCAATTCGATTCGAGCGTCCATTTTGTATATGTAAAGGATGTTGGGAAATCTTAACACTTGCAATCTAATTAATAAAAATGAATACTTTTATAATGTTTTGGATTTATAAAATTAATCGTATCAATTTAAATAAAATACCATTCAGGAGAATGTAGGCCAATTATCAACAAAGAGATTCAAATAGTTGTCATTTAGAGTTTTTATACCATTTCCTTCGAAGTGCTCATTATTTAGTTTTTCATATGTTCAGATATTAATTCGTTGTTGGTATTACGGACTAAATTCTGTTGAAAACTAGCCATGTATACATATGTAGCCATATCTTTCTGGGAGTGTAGCGTAAGTTTACCATTTTTAAATTATTCAAAACCCCTTTTCCCACCCCCATGCGAAGGAAAAAAGTTTTGGGCCAGCCATCGACAGAAAGCTTAGCTTGTTGCACATTGCCCTCCATCCATTTTTTTCTCTTCTTGTCACTTTCTCCGCCTTCCCCACATTTCCGAGGCTTTCGTTTCGTTTGCTCCTCATTTTTTTGTCCGTTTTTGTGATTCTGTTTCAGCAACAAGTTGCTTACATTTCGTAAGCCCGCCAGGCCACCTGTGCCAGCGACTATAACCCATTTGGAGGGAAAATGGGAGGGAAAGTGGGTGGTATAGTGGGGACTGGCGTTTGGTGTTGGCGCAAATTGTCAACGTAGTCGTCGCCTTTGCCCTGCAGATATGCTGGCATATTTATTTATGTGCTCTGCCAGTTCGCTGTTCTCGACTGGATTTCATTTCATCTTTGGCTGCTTTCTTCTTTTTTTTTTTTTTTTTTTGGCTCTTTTAATAACAAAGCCCTGGCTGTTGTTTTCTCGTCTTCGTTATTTTTGTCGTATATTTTGACTGAATTTAGGCTTTTTGTTGTATTTCGGCAGTTGTTTTTCT
The DNA here is from genome assembly GCA_018153365.1 of Drosophila fuyamai. Lineage (NCBI taxonomy): Eukaryota > Metazoa > Arthropoda > Insecta > Diptera > Drosophilidae > Drosophila > Drosophila fuyamai. Next base: position 1,675,098 of record JAECXW010000523.1, read on the forward strand.
TCAAGGGTTTCGCATTTATTCCCCATAAATGCTACATCCTCCTCAGCAAATACCTACTGATCCTGACTTTAATCTTAAAGATTAGCTAGCAAGGAAAGACGATTTTGCTTTAGCACCTCGTTTTTAGCGCGCTAGGCTTATACAGCCCATTTCCCATTTTCACCCAGCAGTTCATTCACTTTTAGGCTATTTTTATTGCGGGTGTGTGAACTTTTTCTTTGTTTTGCCTTTGATGGGCAAAAGTTTCGTCTAGAACGCTCTTCAATTTAAATTTCAAACGCTTTAATGTGTATTCCCAGTTTTTTTCCCGGCATATAAATATAGGTATTTCTGCGTGAGCCATATGCCATGGGATTGTGTGTGTTTTAAGCTCTTTATATAATTGAAATCCGGACACGTGCCACTCAATGCGTATGCTGGCAATAAATTCAGTTTCACTTGTAATCTATACGCACATAAACAGATCCATGTATATATTTCTGTTGATTCCTCGCCATATGTAAATTCACTTGGCCATCGGTATCCTTTGGGACGGCCGAGAGATAGGTCAATGTCCTCACAGTGTGTAGGCGCCTCCTGGCATATGCTCCAATCATAATTACATCGTCCTGAGCAGAAAGTCCTGTGCGTATGTTTATCTTATTCTTCTTGCTTGGCTGTCTTCGCCACTGTAAAAAATATGGTAGTACTCCCACTAGATTAAATTTTAGCTTGTTTTAAATAACTTTTCATTATAAATGAACAAAATTTGTTTAAGAGTAGGTTCTTACTAAATAGTATTTACGTTTCAATTTACGTTTATAATTAAAGTGTTAATCGCCACAGTCGTCCACAGTAATGTAACAAGACTGGATTTTTTCTTGAAAAAAATTTGTTAATGAAAAAATATAGTCTTAGAAGTCTGAAAAATATAACTATATAAATATTAAATAAAATTATATTTCCCGACCAAAAATAATTCATGGCTAACATTTAATGTTTATTTAAAACTAACTGATTTCAACACTTATATTCAAACATCATTTAATTAACTTATTTATAAAAAAATGTAATTTAAAAAAAATTTAAGATTTGAACTATAAGATGACAATTTTTAAGTTAATAAATTAGAAGTAAATTATAGTAATCTGATATGATAGTCGTTCTGCTCAGTGTTTTCTCTTTCAATGCCTAGTATGTCGTCAGTTGCATAACGAAGCGACAAAACTCATTTTAAACAGGCGCCACTCGACGACTGTGGGGCGCCACAGAAATGGCCCCATCGTTCCGCTCCAGACCCCCGGATCCCAGGTCGGATTCCCGGCCAAGTCAACGTGCTGATGATGAGCCCAGTACCGTTACCAACAAGTTCATTAAATACAATGCACAGTGTGGCCAAGGACGATGACGTCCTGGCTCCAGATATCCTTCTAGGACAACCGATTACGAGTAGGTGAAAAACTGCCCTGAATGGAAGCTGGTGGGAGATAGAAGCTGCGGGATGCTGAGCAAATTGAAATCTTTTATGGAGGTATAATTATTAGAAACTGGCATTCTTGGAAGTAATTGAAAGAGTACACACAGAGCTCTCAAACAGTTGGAAAACTTTAATAAAATTTGAGAAGGAAAGCTGGTGCATTGTTTTTCATGAAAACCAATTTCATCGTATCAGATTATTTTATTTTCAAGGCCACACAATTGGTAGTCGCACATGTTACATTCTTTGGCCAATCCCTAATTGTATTTTTCAGGTTTCATTAGTCTAAAAGATCCAGGGTTTCCGCTCGTTACTTGAGAAAATCCAAAATCGCGCTAAGAAAACCACGAAAATAATTGCTTTAAGTGCGGACAACTTTATGGTTTCACACATCCTGCGACCTAAAAAGCACTCCAAGGAGCAACAATGTTTAGAGGCCCCTTTAATGGGTCAATTAGCTGGTTCCACATATCGCGCGTAGGGGAGAAGTCCCCGATTGCGTGACCCAGAAACATCGGCGTTTTCCACTAGGATTTTAAGGGTAAATTTGCCATAAATATGTGTTTAATCTAGGTCAAAACAAGGATACCGGAAGCCGTTTCGCTGGAACTAATTATTAAAAATAACAAAATAAAAAAACAGAATTTCGTGGCAAAGTCAAAGCCCATTTAGACCATGTTTACCGTTGCTTGACCAGCACAAAAGCCCCCAGACTACTACAAACACATAAGCACATACAGTTAATTTATTTATTTTGTGTGCACGCTCTTATTTGCATAAGCTTAAAGGATTCGGGATTGCCAGCTTAGATTTACCTCAGTCTGCAGTTGTTTTATTGCTCGCCGTATAATAACCCAATGGCCCCCAAATACTCAAAGTCTAACCCTGAAATCGAGCAAAAAGGAATCCCCCCAAAAAGCTGCAAAAGCTTTAAAGCTCTGGAGGAAAATTGAACAAATGAAGAACTTTATGTCCTGAAAGTTTAGTAGATGGAGTACTGAAAGTTTCACAGGGAAAGCCCTCGAAGCTTTTTGGAATTTTCCCTGGTTTTCTTAACTCAAAATTCCCTCATGGCTAAAATTGGAAAATATTTAAATAAAACACTTCAGACCACAACCGTTGCACCACAGGGAACTTAAGGATTTTCCATGCCTTGGAGACATACTGTCTAGACAAGAATCCAGAACTGAACACCTGACAATTTCTTCTTTTTCAGGTAAACGGGCAATTTTCAATGGAATTTTATTTGTTCTAGCCAGAAGCGTTGGCCTAATGATCTTTTAACAGGCCCAAAGTGCCTGGGGGAATTTCCCAGCCTTGACGCAGGCAGTGCAGCGCATTCATTCATGAGAGCGATTCAACAAGAAAGATTCCACTTTAAACTGAAGAGGTTCCGCACTTGAGCTGTATTCATTCATGAAGTGTCTGCGAGGCGGGAGATCGACACAGCGAGGAATTTTGGAATCAGCGGGGCATTCGAAAGTTGGCAAGACATCTGGCTAAGGGAACTCGAAATGTAGCTTCCACACAGAAAATGTGTATGCAAATTTGTTTACAGAAACAATTTAAACAAGAAAGAAAAGCTAACTTCGGGCGGAGCCGAAGTTGATATACCCTTGCAGAATATTCTGTAAATAATATTCTCCAAAATTATTCATATAATGCATTCTAAATACTCATAAAAATCGCAACTTCCTAACTTTAAAATCACCAAAGTTATGGCATTTTCAATCGTTCAGTTATATGGCAGCTATGGGATATAGTCGGCCGATCCCTATAAAATTTGGTAGGTTTGATTGATTGGCCAAATATAAAACTCATAGAAAATCCCAACTTCCTAACTTTAAAAACACCAAAGTTATGGTATTTCCTATCGTTATATGGGAGCTATAGGATATAGTCGGCCGATCCTTATGAAATTTGGTAGGTCAAATTGATTGGACAAATCAAAAAGCCATAGAAAATCCCAACTTCCTAACTTTACAAACACCAGAGTTATGGCATTTCCTATCGTTCAGTTATATGGCAGCTATAGGATATAGTCGGCCGATCCCGGCCGTTCCGACTTATATACTGCGTGCAAAGGAAAGAAGGGTGTGTGCAAAGTTTTAATTCGATATCTTTAAAACTGAGAGGCTAGTTCGCGTAGAAACAGACAGACGGACAGACGGACATGCTTATATCAACTTAGGAAGTGATCCTGATCAAGAATATATATACTTTATAGGGTCGGAGATGTCTCCTTCACTGCGTTGCACACTTTTGACCAAAATTATAATACCCTCTGCAAGGGTATAAAAAAATCTTTCAGTGCGCTGAATGCAAATGAAAATTTAGCATCGTTTAGTTCAAAGATTTATTTTCTGTCTAGGAATCAGATTATACAAAATGTTTATTGCGAAAATTATTAATTAAATATATATAAATGGCTTTAAGGGGGTTTAGGTTAATTCGCTTAGTATGTTTTTTTTTGTCTAAAGGGGGATAGTATTAGTATTAGTAAATATGAAATAGTATATAGTCAATGGTTGGTTAACATTTTAATATTCACTATTCGTTTTTCATCTAATATTACTAACCATTAATTTAGTTCCCATGCAATTTTTCCAATTACAGTCCTAATATCCACTTGACTTATTTTAAATGCTATCTGAGATTTTGTAAGAATCAATATAAATCCATCCGATAAAGATCGCTGAGACTGCGCAACACATTTGGCACAACAATTTTCACTACGCTCCTTGAATGAATTGGCAAAAAATAGCATATCCTGAAAGGAGTCAAGGAGTCCTACCTGCTGATGCAGCACTTGAAACTCAAGGGCCGAGCTCTTCAGCTCAAGTGGAAGAGGCGCACACTTGAGCAAAGACACCGAGGACTCGACTAGATAACGATCGAGGACTACGACCAGGTAAGAGGGAGTCCAAATTTTCGGGAATAGCAAAGAGAATGGAATGCCGAAATTCCGTTTAAAACCGCCGACTGGGCTATTTTGCCCATTGGCATTCCGATTTCCATTTTCGGACCGGAGGCCCAGAGGGGCGTAGGTGCAATTGCGTTTATTAGCACCGCACCCCTTGGGATCGGACAAAGGAATGAGTTAGTCCTCGTTTCGGTTCCAACTTAGAGGACCCATTGAGGAATTGTCCGCCGTTCAATGAATGCTGAATGAGTCGGCTCGGGCAGGTTTTGTTGCGCTTGATTCGTTTTGGGTTTGTCACCCATCTCGATTTTGGACAAATATCTGCCATATCTACGCTATAGCATCGCCCGACTTGCCATCATCAATTTGTGCAATTTGAAGTGTCGTGGGAAATGCTTAAAAACTCTCCCCACTCCTCGGCAAATTGTGTCCTTGATTAATTAGAATTTTTAATGATTTGACAAAAATGATAAGGTGTCACCATTTGCGGTTAAATCTAGGTGGCAGACCACACAATTCGTCTAGGGACTTTTTTATATCTTTGCGGAACGAATTTCCTAACGGAATATTCAAATGTCACTCGAAAAAAATTGTTCAGATGTTCCCGGCCAAAAAATGCGTAACAAAAAAATGGTTTGTAATGTTTTAATATAAGCGAATTTCAAAAGAGAAATCTTTTAAAAACCCAACAATTAACTATTAAAATTAATTTAAAAATTTAGATCACGCATTAGTTCCCTAACAATTAGGTATAGAACCATTAAAATAAATCAAATTTACTTTTGTATGATTCAAATCTCATTCATATTGCCATGAAAAATTATTATTGCAACTCCTCCTTTTTAACAGAAACCAAATAATCGCCTTTTCAGCACTAACAACCTTCCAATGGACATCATCTACACATCCCTACAAGCATCCTTGTAGCATCCTGAACAGCCACTCACTAAGCTCTTCTAACAATCATCCTATGACAGATTTGCAAACGAGATTTGCCCAGAAAACATTTCCTATCCGACAATTTGTCAGGCCTGTCGACTTATCGGCCATCTGAGCAACTCAATTTTTGCCCATTTTATGCCAAAAAAGAGAATCCGTTGAGATGTGTGAAAAATTAAATCTGACAAATTTCCGGTTCGGTATTTACTGATTTCTCGATGAATTTAAAAATTCTGGATATTATTTTCTGGGTGATGGGATTAACGGAAAGAATCGAACTAATGAAAAGTATCAAACAATTTTCTCAAGCTCCTGGGCATAGGTGAGATTATGGGTGGCAATATCCTTGGCAGGGACCTTCTCCAATGGTCTGGTATGGAGTCCGGCGTAGTCGTAGTTTCCCTCCTCATCCAGATCCCAGTGACGCCTCTGTGCCAGGTCCAATAGCTCCTTGGATCCAGGACGAAGTCCCAAACGCTGAGCAGCCTGTTTGGGAGCCATCTTGAGGTAAGACTTCTCCATGCAGGATGCGATCTCCTCGCGAGCCGTGTTCACCAGCATGTCCATGAAGTTCGAATAGATGACCGACGGCATGGAGTTCTTGGCTTGCAGTATCTTGTTGTACCTCCCCTCCATGTAGTAGTTCTCCAGGGCCAAAACGGGATTAATGAAGCTGTTGTGAAGTAACAAAGCCGACGGCAATCGCTCTAACTCGATGTGAAAATCAGCAATGCGATTGGTGGCCAACATATAGAGCAGATTCAGGCCCATGAACTTGTGCATATGCTTGGATGATTCCAAATACTTGTCGTAGTCGTAGTAGTAGGTGTTCAACTGGGCCATGTACCTCTCAAAAGCAGCATAGTCCCTGATTGTGATGCTGTGCTCCACGGCAATCTCCAGCATCTCTCGGGATTTGATCAGTTGGTCCTTCTGCTTCGAACTCGATGCCACTTGGATGGTTCCGAAGTTGGACCTCACCAGCTCCAGTTTGAATCCATCCAGGAGATGGGAGCAGTGGGCCAGATTCGGGGCATGCTTGCTCCACTCGTTCTTCAGTTCGGTGTACAGATTCGACATGATCACTTCAAATGCTTAGAGACGACTAAATTTTCAGCCTGTAAAATTTTGTTCGTTTTTAATGACAGAACAATTTATGAAGTGAATATCCAGGCTTGCTTTGATTAAAGGGTTTCCAGGTAATTCTGTAGTCAGTATTTTGAGGAATAAATGTGCATTAAGCTCAGTTTTGACAGTATTTAAGGATTGTTCAGCAATTCTATATTTGGTCAGTGGTTTGGAGAATATGTGTGCATTTAGCTCATTTTATTTCCAAAAATTAAATCTTTCTTCTAAAGGTTTAGGTAACTATTTTAAATTTGATAGTTTTTGAAGAAAAGTAAAAGTAAAGTAAAAGAAATAATTATGATACTCAAAATTTCGATCTCAAACTATAACATATAGCTTAGAAGAATCCAGAATTTTGATTAGGTATTAAAACTAGATGCTTGAAATTCATATTTGAAACCTTTAAAATTGAATATTGATTTGTTTGTATTTTAAAAAAATTGAGTTTTTTCACCAATAGATCTTGTATTACCCCTTTTTGTGAATTCATCTTAATATTTCAAAAACATGGATTTTCATTTTGATTAAAATTTATTTATTTTAACATAGTTAAGGCTAACAACAGACTAATTTCTACTGTACAATTGGTTACATCTTTTTGTAGATTTCACTACGCCTCCACTTTCAGCTCGTGGACGTTGATTTGCGGAGATACCGGAGAAGCCTGAGGACTTCCGTTGGAGTTGGTGGACAGATTGAATGTGGGACTCTCGGAACCGCCCTTCTTCTGCTTGACTCGACGGTTCTGGAACCAGATCTTCACCTGCTTCTCGGAGAGACGCAGCCGGTTGGCGATCTCGATACGACGAAGACGGGATAGGTAGGCATTGTGCGAGAACTCCCGCTCGAGTTCCAGCAACTGGGTGCTGGTGAAGGCGGTGCGAATCCTTTTGCTGGAGTCTGCATAGTCGTTGATCAGAGGTGTGATTTCCGTGGGTACTCCCGAAGACGGAATCTTGAGGGGCGAGCTGTTGGGCGAGCAGGAGGACTCGTGCTTGAACCGCTTTCCCTGGGGCTCGTCGAAGTGGTTGGTGTAATCCAGGGAGGCCGACGAAGAGGCCGAAGGAGAAGTGCAGAAGCTGCCGGGTTCGGGCAAGGGTAGTCCATTCACAACTGGAGATCCATAGAGGCTATGCAACGGCAATTGCTGGGTGTTGCTGTTGGGATTGGCCGACAGCGGAGGCGAGGGATAGCATCCTTCGTAGTTGCTGAAGCCGCTGGATTTCCTCTTGGTGGCGAACAGCTGGGCATATGGGTGATACAGGGAGCCGGGGCTGGAGCTGACATGGGGATGTTGCTGCAAGGCAGCTGCTGCTGCTGCTGCGGCTGCTGCGGCAGCGGCCTGCTGTTGCTGCTGCTGCTGTTGCTGCTGCTGGATGCCCAGGGAGAAGAGATAGCTGCCCACATAACTGGCGGGATATGGCAGCATGGGTATCGAGGGCAGCATGGCAGCTGCGGCCACTGCAGCCGCGGCCGAGGAACTGGCTCCGGGTGATCCCAGTTTCTCCTTCTTCTGGCTCAGATTGGGCCTATCGCTGAGCAGGGAATCCATCAAAAATGAGCGTGACATTTTCGTAAATTTCGTTTTCTAACTGACTTCGAGATGAGCTACTGAACACGATCGCTGACTGTGCGAGACTGTCTGGCTGCTGGGCCTCACGGGTCTTATATACCTCGAGAGCCTGTTCTGGGGGTTGATTTGCCACTTACCCACCCCTGAGGCCAATTCGAGGGTTGTTTGCCCCGAGTCTGTTCGGCCATTTAGTCACCATTTAGCGGCAACTGTTGCCATTTACGCTCCGCCCTTGTTCGATCACTCACAATGGCTCACAAATGGCAGGTAAGCGATGCCTCACTGTATCTGTGTGAAGGAACAATGGCGAACCCCGGGCAATGTGCAGGTGTGAGTGGACTTGGGTGTGTGCTGTGTGCCGTGTCCTTGCGGAACGAATCTTACTTTTCCATTTCGTATTATCACTCGAGTTTAATTGAAAGTTGAGGAGAGTGTGTAAAAGCTTTTTAAACGAAACCAAATTAGTTCAGCGTAAGACAGATCTAATTACTTGCTTCAGATTGGTATTAAATTAATTAAGATTGTGAAGAATATAAAACTTATTAACCTAAACCAATTTTCATATCTTAAGTACCTAGATTAAAATGAAAGGTGTTTCAATATTTTTAAATGCTTGCATTAAATATCTGAATCAATTTTAATTTTTTTGGAGTAATTGAAATGAAATACTTTAAAAAATACAAATATATATACTTCACATTTATCAAAATTGTAGTTTAAGACAGTTATTTGATTCACGAATCTTAATTTTTTTTTAGAAGTATTTAATCCAATGTGGTAGTCAAGGGCTTTGCATGAGTTACAATACATGAGTTTCTTAGAATTGGTATCAGTTTATTTTGTTTTCTTTACGAGTTTTTTTTTTAAATATATTTCTATAACGTGTGCCTAAAATGAAATCAAAATAGTCTTTTATATAATATTATATTTAAAATCATAAGTTCTCTACATACTTATGTTCTCTTGATTCATGTTCATTTCAACATTTTCCAATTAAAATTCTTAATTGCTTTATGCTTATCTTTATTTATTTATATAGTTCAACAATTATAGTTATACAAATTTTCCGATACTTAAAACTATTTTAAATTCGACCACCCTTCACATTTGAATTATGGTAATAATCGATGACATTTTCTTAAGATTATCTCAATGATTCTTTTTCGTAGTATGCATTTAAGAAATCATCTGCTCAATACCCAAAGACTCTTGAACCACATCTTGTTTGTGATTTATGGCATAAAAAGAGAACCTCTTCAGTGACCCTCCACAATCGAATCGATTAATTTTACAACCATTGGAAAATGCAAGCCCTCATACCGTTTAATGCCAATTTCATGGCAACTTATGGACCAAGTGCTCGCTGCCGAAATCCCGATTCCTACCTCTACATCTCCAACTCCCGATTTAAGGTCCCTCCGGCACATTCAGAAATATCTCTCCTTTGAGTCCTCGCCTTGGCGTAATTTTATTGATGCTTTCTTCTGCTTGTGCAACTACCGGGGAACAATGCGGCAAGGATCATCCATTCAGGACGGATCCGGCCCATTCATGGATGCAGTCCTTTGACAAATCCCAGACACGAAGCACGTTGGGCCTTTGTTTGTGTGTGTTTTGGGCCAGGTCAGGCCATCTAAGCCAGACAGTCGGTCGCCGAATGTTGTTTTTGGGCTACATTACACAGAATTATGGCGGCAGTTTTATCATTTGTTAACTGACTTTAAGGATTTACCTATAATTGTCCTTTTCATGGCTTTGTGCCGAGGTGCGGCATTGTCAATGTCCTGGCAGTTGATCGTATGTTAAGTGGCTATAAAACGGATCACAATTGCTGACGTTAATTGTTAATTGTCGACCGACTTCTTCGTAGGCGATCCGACTGTTCGCCTACTTTTTAAGGTGTTGGCTTCTGCTTAATTGGCGGGACGTGCAAAAAAATGAAAAGGAACGAAGCAGGACCCTGGTCAATATATCGAGATCTAGAGCAGCTGCTGTTGTGTTAATATTTTTGCTGGAATTTCATCTCTTTGGGCGTTGCGTTGGTCTCGTGCGAGAGGTCCTTTTGACCGCCTTTTACCAATTGTTTGGGCCACTTGAGATTTTCTCCATTGACCACTTCCGTTTTTTGTCTGCGATTATTTCACGCTCGATTGAGTCGGTTTCCTTCTTTCAGAATTAGATCGTGCTATTGACTTAGACTTTGTCTCTGGCTTATAAAGAAAACAAATGTTTCGGATTTGGAAATATGGAAATTTTTGGAACAGAAATACGTTCCTACAAGATACCATCGGATTCATTCAAGCGAACAATTTCAATTTAATTGTGAACAAAACTCGCCTAAACGCTGAACAAATGAAAGCATATCGAAATGTTTACTTCCCCTCACTTTTTGATATGGATACAACGCAAAACTAACTGAGCCGGGGAAAACTTCAAACCGGATTTGTCCATTAAAGGGGTGTTTCGAAAAGAATACGAACAGTGAACCACCACCGTCGAGGGTATTTGAAACCCTTATAGTTGGGCATTGGGTTAATCATTTATTGACATTAATTGGTTGTGACATTTGCATTTTGACTGATTGTTGTAGTTGCCATTGTTGCTACTTAACCTAGGGTTTGTTTATCCACTCTCTCGGTTTGTAAATTTGTTGATTTAACAAATATGACTTCATTATATCCCAAGCAGTTTCATATAGGCAAATGCATGTGCTCGGATAAATTATTATTTACCCCTGAATAATTTACGAATGAGCTTTGAGGTTGCGTCTGGCCTCTCTGCGTGTTACTGAGTCAATAGGCCTCAGGGATTGCTTCGGGAAACTTGATATAGGAATGGTTGCATATTTCAATGGTTATTATTTTTGAACTGTGAAAAATTAAGTTATATAACCGAATAAACAAGTTTCAAGACCAGATATAAAAAATAAGTAACTTTCTCTCCTTTTTAAAGCAACTTGAAAATAAAATACAATTTGTTCATTTTTGAAACATTTGAGATAGCAATTAGTTTTATACATTAATAAATTGTTTTTAACCTCGAATATTAGATATCGAAAAAAAGAATTGATTCTGGTTACACGCAAAAAGCCACATAAATCATTTCCAAAACCGAAATGTATTGAAATTTGTTGTTTTCAAAATGGATATGTAAAAAACATACAAATTATCAATTCTAACTGAATAAAGAAATTATTTAATATTTATTTATTTATTTATTTGTACAGGGTAGACTAAATTTGAAAAATAAAGCTACCCTAAGAAAAGACATCCATAGCTGCTATTGCTTTCGGCTATTATTAAATATATAAATATTACATGAGGTACAACTACGCACCTAAAATAAAGTGAATTAGATGGATGGTTTTTTATAAATAAATACAAAAACATAAGTGACAACTCTAAGCAAAAGAATGTTGGTTATTCCCATTCGTTCTCCAAGTATAGAAAACAAATATCAAAGTATTGCACCGCCAAATATAAAAAATACAAACCAAAACAAAAAGAAACTTTTTCATTCTATTTGTCGAGTATTATTTTCATGAATGAAAAGTTAGTGGCTGGACAAAGGACACCCGACAAAGGACCCACACACAATCCGCACTTGCAGTGATCTGCAGTTTAGTTTCGTCCTTTGTCCGAGAAGAGCGATCCTCGCAAGGTAAAAATGCAGGTAAGGCGAAATACCTTTCTGATCACTCGAAAAAAAGAAGGACAAGGCCCGCCATTTAGATGGAGGTTTATATGTTTCTTTTTTAGCTGTGGTCAAGGCCGCTGCACAATGCTATTAATCAGGACACTCGAAGGTCCTTTTTATTGTGGTCAATGTTGTGGCTAGTTTGAAGGGCTTGTTTTGGGTGTGGAGTGTATGCCATAGAGGGATAGATCTGGAGTGGAGAATGTTGACAGAGCCACCCCAACCAACCGAAAAAACACTTAAGTGTTTAAGTGTCTAATCAAATTATATAATAAATAGCAAACAAAACGAAACCAGAAACGCTTAGCACCCTTAAGTCCACCACTTACCCCCGCTGTCAACGACCGAAGCCAGTTAGTTAATAAAAACAGCATTTGCAATCATAAAACGCTTCACTGATCCTCCCCATCCGCCAGCACGCGTTGGGTTAGGTCGCCATCCATGGAAACAAGGTAGGATTTCGAATCGGAACAACCCTCCAGATCCGGCGGATGGCCGGGGTGTATCAAATGCATAATGAAACAGATTTTGATACGGCCTCAGAGACTGCGCCGTGTTATTCATTCGATTGCAGCCGCTCGCACGGACAACAGACACAATTGTATCCTTGTGGTGGTCTGCGATCTTTTGGATTTCCCACGGATTCAAGATGGCTGCCAAACGCAGTTGTCTGCCTCGTGATTAATAGATATCAAAAACTGGCGTTGTATTTAACAAGACCACAATTATAAATAATTCATTTAATATTCAGCAGGATTCATTATTAAACAAGAAAGGAAAGCTAACTTCGGGCGGAGCCGAAGTTGATATACCCTTGCAGAATATTCTGTAAATAATATTCTCCAAAATTATTCATATAATGCATTCTAAATACTCATAAAAATCTCAACTTCCTAAATTTAAAAACATCAAAGTTATGGCATTTTCAATCGTTCAGTTATATGGCAGCTATAGGATATAGTCGGCCGATCCCTATAAAATTTGGTAGGTCGGATTGATTGGCCAAATATAAAATTCATAGAAAATATTAAATTCCTAACTTTAAAAACACCAAAGTTATGGTATTTCCTATCGTTATATGGGAGCTATAGGATATAGTCGGCCGATCCTTATGAAATTTGGTAGGTCGAATTGATTGGCCAAATAAAAAAGCCATAGAAAATCCCAACTTCCTAACTTTACAAACCCCAGAGTTATGGCATTTCCTATCGTTCAGTTATATGGCAGCTATAGGATATAGTCGACCGATCCCGGCCGTTCCGACTTATATACTGCGTGCAAAGGAAAGAAGGGTGTGTGCAAAGTTTCAATTCGATATCTTTAAAACTGAGAGACTAGTTCGCGTAGAAACAGACAGACGGACAGACGGACAGACGGACATGCTTATATCAACTCAGGAGGTGATCCTGATCAAGAATATATATACTTTATAGGGTCGGAGATGTCTCCTTCACTGCGTTGCACACTTTTGACCAAAATTATAATACCCTCTGCAAGGGTATAATAACACACACATTTGAATCCCTTTTTTGGACCTTTACGCCGAAATAAAACAGCTAGATAACAAAAAAAATTAAATGTATTCGAACTGTCTAATACTATCTAATTTTATTGGCAATACGAATAGTCTCAGTAAAATTTCCCACGTTTTCCCATGTGATAATACAACATTTCAACAACATGTTTGAAAATTGTGCATCCAAAAATTGAAAAGTGAGTGAGATATAGGCAATCTCCGGCGGCACCCCGAAAAAAGGTGGTTTGCGGTATACATCGTAGCTAATCACAGAATCATTTGAATTGAAAAAATCTTATTGCATTTAAAGGACAAGTTTTGCACAGTACTTCTTCACTAAATTCCTCAGGTAACCCTATCGTAGACTTTACAGGATTGTGTACACCGACATTGAAAATGCAAAGTTTTTAGCAGAGCGTTTAAAAATCTAATATAAAACGCGTTAACTAACGTTCAACTGCCCATAACTTTGGAAGTTTTACTCCGAAAAATGTAAACTAATATAATATATAATATAATACTGTACCCCTTAATACAGGTAACATTAAAACCTGAATTAATCAATTGTAAAATTTTGAACCGCTGTCAATAACAAAAGAACAATGGATTTGAGGTAATATTTTTTTAAAAAAGATATATCTGGTGTATTAAAATAATGGCTTTTAAATTATTCCCTATAATTAGAGTCAAATAGAGTGTTTGTCCATTTTGTTTATTTGATTTTGCGGTGTGAAGTTTTATTTATAAATTTGTAATATATATTCCCATATGGAAAAGCCTCCAAATGATTTCTTCTAATTTCAGTCACATACACTGCATTTCCATTTTGTTTATTTGATTTATTTCTAAATATTCCCATATAGAAAAGCCTCCAAAGCTTATATAAAAACACATGTTTATCAATGAATCATATAATAAATAATGAAGTAAATAATTCATGGTATTATTTACATACATGTAAAATAGATGTAGAATGTGGTAGTTCTGAATATAACCGCCGGACTCACTTGAAATAGTGGCGCCACTGTAACGCAAGTGTAGAATCCGTTCTACATAAATTACCAGTATTTTTGTTTTATTAAAATGATAAACACATAACAAATTGTTTCTGAACTTAGTCCGTTTCTGGGGTCGTCTTGCACCACCCTCGTAAAATGTATTCAAAATACATTTGACCTATGTTATTTTCACCGACCTGTCCTCCCACGCCAGTTAACCAACTTCTTGCTCCATTGCATTTCACTTAGGCCTGGTAGTGTCAGCATTGAATCTGCATCCCCACGGGGAGTCCATAGACGCCTAAGCCACAATCACATCAACGTTGACAGCCTGCGTCAGCCACCTACCTTCATCTGCAGCTTTCGCATTATGCGGGTCTCCTCCCAGCGGTCCAGTTCGTCCCACTCCTTGCCGCGCTTACGCAGGAGGTAGTAGCGGTACATGACGATTGTCACGGCCAGGATCAAAGCCAGGCCAGTACCGGCGGCGGCTCCCAGGACCGCTGAACTAACCATAACCATGTTGGCGGTGGGCTGAATTCACTGGAAGCAAATATATACAAACATTACTTTAAATTGTGAATATAAATATGATATAATTTTGTAATTGCCATTTTTTACAACAATTAAAAACTACTTTTGTATTATTAAAATATAAATCATTTTCATACAATTACATTAACCCTTTTTGAAGTTTTTTCAACCATTTCGACTTCTTGGCAAGTTTGTCAACCATTTTGGAGCATATATTATATTTTAGGACTAATAGGACCAAATAGTTTGGAAACAGCTAACGTATAAAAATAATTATTAATTGATAATTCCATACTGATTATTTTGTAAGAAAAATCAATATGAAAAGGCGTATTATAAGAATTTCTTAATCTTGAATAAAAATATTAAAAATAAATAAATAAAAATATTAAAAATATTATTAAAATATTAATAAACCTATAATTTTTAATCCCCTTAAAAAACTTTCATATGTAAAAAAACATCAAGTAATATTTCGTGTCAAGTTAAATTTTATTCAAATAATTTGTATTGAAACGAGTATTATTCTTAAATTGCAAATCGAAAGGTCTTGCGTTTGGGGTGCTTGTTATCAATCTTCCTGCAGCTATTGTCTTCCTTACTCTCAGCACTTTCACACGAGGCAATGGGCCCGTCACTCTGCCTACTTTCAAAGTTCTCGTTCTCCAGATCAAACCGATCTTCTCGATTTCGGGACTTTCCAGATGATTCAGCACAGGTGATTAACGCAAATATCAAAATAATACCCATACACGACCAAACTCGCAACGTCGGCCGCATGTTGAAAACTTAATATGTGAAACTACTCAAATGAGTGGTTGGGAGCAAACTGCTTGAAGGTATAAGTTCAAAAAAACAAACTCGTACAGTTCTAACTTTTGTCTAGAGTCACAGCTGTGTAAACTTAACAGCTGTCGGAATTTCCCGTCCAGCAAAATAAGTTGATATTGTGCTTAAGAACACGTCATTTATTTTGTGATTCAAAGCGTACACTAAAAATTCAAATTCATGTGATGAACATAACCATTTCTGAGTATGGCGAACCGTGGATAAGCCTTAAAGTCGGGTTCATAGACGGGATATTTGAGAAAATTCACAGGTTGCGCTTCAGTGGGCCTATCCAAAGTCGCATCATCTTCTTCTTCATCGTCCTGCTCTTTGATCTCTCCTTCTTCTTCAATTTCCCCAGTTGGATCTTTAGTTTCCTCTGCCGTTGGCTCTTTGGTCTCCTTATCAGTTGGATCTGGTGAATAATATGTTTCATTGGCCAATTTTTCCAGTAACTTCAATTCCTCCATCATTTTCGATATTTCCGTTTGATTAAGCGGTTTTCCTTCTTCCCGATTTTCTGTTTCGTTAAATGGCTTTGTGGAGATCAGGGCTATACCCAAAAAGGCGATCAGAATTAGAACACACAAGGCACGCATTTTTTCAACGTTTTGAACAAAACTGTTCAGTGCCACATTCTAAACAACTGTTTTAAACCAATTAAAGTTTTGAAAATGAAGTTTATTTATTTAGAGAAGAGAGAGAGAAGTGTGAAGAACAGGTTTATAAAGAAAGTTTAGAGGGCTTAGGCCTGGACAAGGCCGGGATGACGCCTGATCACAACTGGTCCATGACCTCCGAACCTGGGCCAGAAGGGACGAATGTGCTTCTTGACTGGAGCAGCAGTGGTGGCAGAAGCATCATCGGTCTCTTCATCACCGGTCTCTTCATCACCGGTCTCTTCATCACCGGTCTCTTCAGCATCGGTCTTTTCAGCATCGGCCTCTTCAGCATTGGCCTCTACACCGTCGGTATCATCAGTGGATTCTCCAGCGGATTTTTCAGTCTCATCGCCTGTGGATTCCTTGGTATTCTCTTCTCCACCAACCAACGAATCATTGGTGGTCAAATCCTGAGCTGTACTCCCCGTCACATCCTCAGCAGGACGGGCAGCCACAAAGCCAACAGCCAGGAAGGCCAAAAGAGCAACGAAAATTAGGGAACGCATTTTGAACTTGAGTGTCAGAAGTTATTCGAAAACTGCTTTCCAATTTCACACAACCTCCAGCTTTTTATAGGAAAAGTCTGGCAAATTTTGGTGGATTCATAGATTTTACCAGAAATCTTTATTTACGCTTTCAATTATTTGAACAATTGCCTCGGTGGAAAGTTTTACAAGCGGGGGTGTTTATGTGTTTGACTTTTGCTTTTAAACAATACAGTGGGTTTATCTAAGAGGGTTCATGTCGATGCCTTGGTTGGGGTTGTATTTAAAACAACAGGACCGATACCACCCCATCTAGGCCACCTGGGAATTGGTCGAATAACCGGTTGATCACTAGAGTTTCCTTGATCCCTTCCACTGTCAGTGGATGGAAATGCTGTTACAAGTGAAATGGCCAGAGAAGCCACCAGGGCGAAAACTACTAAGAAGCGCATTTGAATCCTCTTTAAATTAACTGGACACTAAATTTATCAGCTAAAAAGCTATCTTTTTATATAAAAAAAATACATAATATTTATTTGTTCAGAGAAGTTCTAACTTCTCAGCTGTGCAATCTTTATTTCGCCATATTTGCAAATAGTATTGCAGTTTTAATCTGTAAATATGTGTTTAAATCGTCACCTGACGATAAAACAGAGCTAGTAATCAAAAGCTGTTCATACTGCATCGCTATAACGCTGATAAAAATGTAACACGTTTTGCAGCATTTAACTTAAATATTTAATTATTATTTTAATAACCCTCTAATAAGTCCATCTAGCCATATCCGTCTATCCGTTTCAACGCATACTATTCTCTAAATTTTAGAGCTTTATGGATGAATAAGTTTTTTTTTCTGGTAGTCATCAGTTATAAGTCAAATCGGACTAGATCGGACGGATGACATAGCTACATATTTTTAAGCTATACGCATAACAATCGCCATTAAGAATATTTTATTTGGTATTGTTTCCTTCTTTCTTTTTCTTAGAAAATGCAAATTAAAGTTATTACTTGGAGAACAACGCATTATTTTCACGATTACTTTAAACACAATTTTTAGTTCTTTAAAACGTATCCCAATTGAAAATATTTTGGGATTACTGGTATTGAAGAAATCTAGGGGAAACAAAAAGTTGACAATCCAATCGATTCAAGCTAAATAGCAAAAGTTGAGATAAAATAGTTTGCGAAACAGGTGGCATAAATGGAAATAGATAAAAAAGGTTTAGTAATAATTTATAAATTAATTTATAAATTAATTACCAATATAGTATTATTCAATTTCGATCTTATATGTATAAATTATGTAGCCAACACAAATAAATAAGTAAATTGTAATAAATTGTAAACTGATTTAAAGATAAATGTTTGGTGTTCGGAACCATTTATGACTGAAATATTTTCTATATTATGTAAATTATGTAACCAATACAAAATAAATAAATAAATTATTACGCCCAAAAAAATGTAAACTGCTTTTAGGGTTAAATATTTAAATAATGATAAATAATGTTTGGTAAAAAAATTCCATAAAAATATTAATATTTGACTATAACATTTAACTTCGAAAGATTTTATTTTGTGAAGACTACAAGTACACAAGACGGGCACAATAAAATAAATTAGAAAGAAGCAAAACAATAATAAATAAAAAACATACTTTAAGGGGTTTTCTTAAAAGCTTAAAACAATCTTACAAATACGAATGTTTCTTTTTGGGGCCATCTTAATTGGATTAACACTTATTATTTATATCCTTTTTATTTTTAGAAAACATACTTTTAAACGATGGATTAGAAGGTTCGTCGAGGAAAAAAGGCTTGGCATATACAGTACATGCCTTGGTCCCTTGCTTCTTAGATGGAGAATTCTCCTCATGGTCTTTCTAGTCGATGTTATCTTCCTTATCGTCTCCATTCGGATCTGTGTCAAAGTCAACTTCATTCTCCTCCTGGGCGCTTTTTGACTGATTGTTATCGACAGTTTGCGGCCAGATGTTATCTTCCTCATCGTCCGCGTTGGGATCTTTGTCTAAATCATCTTCATTGATCTCCTCATCATCGCCACTATAGGGATCCTCCTGGTTTTCCTCACTAGCAGAATCCTGATTTGGTTGATCATTGTTTTCTTCAGTTTCGTTGGGAGAATCTATATTGGTATTTTCCTGGACATCAGAATCTGCATTGGTATTTTCCTGGACATCATCCTCAGTTGGACGGGCAGCCACAAGGCCAACAGTCATGAAGGCCAAAATACCAACGACAACAAGAAAGCGCATTTTGAATGTTTAGGTCTTAAGAAGTTCAAAACAACTCTCCGACTTTACGCGATCATTCTCTTTTTATACGAAAAGTGTGCAGAATTTCGGCACAATCATTTATTGTTATTTGAATAGTATTTAAACAATTGTTTATCATTTTTTTTATGACGCATTTTTGTTCATTATTAATATTCCAAGAATTAATTTGATGATTTGTCGTTATGTTTTGCAATAACGAAACATTTTTTGCCCATAACCAAAGAAATAAAATTTAAACAAATTTAGCGTTTCAACTGGGAATGCTTGATTCATCGATCTTTAATGACCCTTATATTAGTTTATATTTTAATTTTTACTTTCTTTGCATATATATCACCAATGCTATCTGCAGAACGTATGGCTGTGACCAAGCAGAACATCCAGATAAAGCTCATCCTGATCCAATTCAGTAGACTTAACTTGCATTTAAAACAATGTCTTTTTATTGAAGAGCCCGCAATCACTTGTTTTCATAAAATTTGTGCAATTATTTAGTTGTGTATATACATTTCCCGTTTGTAAATTGTTTTGCATATAGGTATCTCATAATTAAGAAGGTATGTTTGATCAATAATAACTGCAGTAAATGAAAAGCTTGAAAATTGTCAATGCTAAATAAAATACTATAAGACAAGTTCCTCGGCTATATAAGGATTCACAATTTTATGGTAATCGTCTTGACAGCTCATATAGTCATGACCATTATAAAAGCCAGCTTAATTTTATCGGCACTATCAAACCACAGAACCTTTCAAAAAAATTTTGTTTCAAATATCGTACAATCAAATAATGAGTAAGCGTCTTAAAATGTATTGAGTTAGTACCCAGAGGGGAAAGCCAGTTATCAATTATTTAATACGTAATGCATTTAATAATAGTAATACGACTCATTTTTTTAATTTTCGAAGGAGGGATATCATGTCTTAAAATTAATTGTTTTTTTTTTTGCTTTGAAATTATTTATCAATATAATTTAAATAAAAAAAATATTAAATATTATCATTCTTCAGTGTATTTATATAATAATATAATTCAAAAACGATTATTTTATTTTTGTCCTCGATGATATAGCAATGATCTATGATGTTGATCGCAAACAACATATTTATCAAATAAACTATTTAGGACTTTCTTTTATTTTAACAAGAAAGGAAAGCTAACTTCGGGCGGAGCCGAAGCTGAAATACCCTTGCAGAATATTCTGTAAATTATATTTCCCAAAATTATTCATATGATGCATTCTTAACACTCATAAAAATCCCAACTTCCCAACATAACAAACACCAAAGTTATGCCATTTCCGATCAATCAGTTATATGGCAGCTATAGGATATAGTCGGCCGATCCCGGCTGTTCCGACTTATATACTGCGTGCAAAGGAAAGAAGGGTGTGTGCAAAGTTTCATTTCGATATCTTTAAAACTGAGAGACTAGTTCGCGTAGAAACAGACAGACGGACAGACGGACAAACTTATATCAACTCAGGAGGTGATCCTGATCAAGAATATATATACTTTATAGGGTCGGAGATGTCTCCTTTACTGCGTAGCACACTTTTGACCAAAATTATAATACCTTTTGCAAGGGTATAAAAACAGAGTCAATATCAAAATTGTTTGCAGAATATTTATTTTTATTCAAATTCGAAATTACGCATTTCTTAATTTAACAATTGCCTAGATGGAAGAGGTTTTACAATGACGCATTTTTTTGTTAAACGAGAAAATCCAAGAATGGGGTGGCAAGGTTTTAGGGGCCAGAGTTGTTAGTAAACTGAACTTGTACCATACCAGTAATCTGGGTTTTGTGGTTGTTGGTTGACGATGATAATCACTTCTCCATCTGGTGACGGAACCGGGCTTGCAGCCACCAAAGTCATGGCCAAAATGCCAATTAGGAGAAGTACCATTAAATAGTGCATCTTTCCGGCCTAGTTATATATTCTTATAAAATTTTTCCCAATGTCCTTTCCTTTTATATGCAAATTTGTTAGCTTTTCAATTCTCTGTTCACAAACTGTGCAATGACTGCATTTTATTTAGTAAACTAATATTTGAATAATAAAAAGCAAATATTTAATCGATACAAAATCTAATGGTCTAAACTATTTCGTACCCATCATTTAACAAAATATTTGCATCAATCTTTCAATATAAAATATAATCCTTCATGTGTAAAGTTAACTAACAAGTTTTGTTTAACTAAAAACAAATGTATAACATGTTTTCATTAAAACTTGTTTTACATTAAACTCAAACCAAAATAACCAAATGCAGTTGCTTACATGTAAAAAAAGGTTTTTTACATTGTTTTTAGGTATACAAATAAGATATTTATAGAAAACACCAATGATGATTATTTATATCCAGAGATTTATGTACTTGTAAGCAAAATTATAACGTTTGGAATTGATGGGTGATAAGGTGAGTTCAATTTTGTGAACAGTTGTTCAAACTTCGAACAAAAGGTATAAAACGGGTAAACTAAATCAACAAATGGATGGGTAGAGGTCGGTATAAATTCTCATTACAACTCTCTTCTACTAGTCTTCCTCATTTTGGCTGCTTTCGTCATGTTCTTCTTCAACATCTTTCTTTGGTTCATCCTGTGATCCAGAGGCATCTGGCTCATCCTGGGACTCGGACTTATCTGCTTCCTGATCGTCTTCCTCATCATCTTCAAAGTTTTCCTTCTCATCTGCAAATCCATTATTCTCATCTTCGTCTTTCAATTCCTCAGTATCGACGGGACTGGCGGAAACTGTGGCCAAAAGCACACATCCAAAGAGGGCAAGCAGCAAATAGGCACGCATGTTCTAACTTAGTTTTAAACTGACTTTAAGTCCGTAAAAATTCTCTTTTATAGCAATTCGTTGATTAGCAAACAAATAAAAGCTGACATAGGTAAAAATTTATTTGGCTTATTTTATGTTTAAACAGCGACAGCTGTTACCTTGGTTTGAGTCGAAAAAAACAAGGAAAAGTCGTGCGTAAGCGCTTGACTAACTGACCTTTGAGAAAACTAAGAATACAGTAGTTTTTGATATTCTAAACATTCAAAATTATAATTCTTCAAAAAACCGTTAAGTTGGGGGTCACCAACGTTAATAGGTAAAAGTATTGAAAACATTTTTGTGGAACCCTTAAAAGCAGTTATTACAAATCGACTATTTCTAAAAACAATGTCGATTACGCGCTGCATTTTACCATTGTTTCTAGCTATATGATATTGATGTCCAATTTTGACAAAACTAAAAGCGTAATTCTGATATATGTATCTCAAAAGAATATTTTTATAAACAGAAAAACAGCACAATAAAATTAAAAATAATTTTTTTTTATATTTGTTTTTTCCTATATGAGCTACATACGTATATATTATAAATTTACCAAGTCCCAAAGAAAAAAAAAATAAAAACAAGAAAGGAAGCAAACTTCGGCAAGCCGAAGTTTATATACCCTTGAAGTTATTACAACACACCTTATTACACACCTTTATTTCTTTCCACGCAGTATATAAGTTGAAACCGCCGGGATCGGCCAAATATACTCTATAGCCGCCAAATAACTGATTGATCGGAAATGCCACAACATTGTTGTTTGAAAAATTAGATTATTGGTATTTTCTATGTGATTTAGTTTTGGCAATCAATACGACTTACCAAATTTCATAAGGATCGGCTGACTATATCCTATAGCTGCCTTATAACTTAAACTTAGTAAGTTGGGATTTTTTATGAGTATTAAGAATGCATCATATGAATAATTTTGGAGAATATAATTTACTGAATATTCTGCAAGGGTATATCAATATTCGCCGGAAGTTAGCTTTCCTTTCTTGTTTTAAACTTTTTTTGTAGGATTGTTCCTATGGGAGCTTTATGATATAGTCGCACGATCCGGCTCATTCCGACTTATATACTATCTGCAATAGAAAGACAATACCCTCTGCAAGTGTATAAAAACGGAGACAATATAACTATTTTTTGAAGAAAAGCTTTTATTCTTCAATTGCCTTAGTGGCCTTTACAATGACGCATTTTTTTGCGACACGAGAAAATCCAAGAATTGGGGGGAAAGCTTCCTGGGGCAAGAGTTGTTAAAGGGATCATCATTTAGTTGTAGCATACCAGTCCTCTGGAATTTGTGTTTGCTGGTTAACGATGATGATCACTTCTCCATCCGGTGACGGAACCGGGCTTGCAGCCACAAAAGTCATGGCCAAAATGCCAATTAGGAGAAGTACCATTAAATAGTGCATCTTTCCGGTCTACTTATATATTCTTATAAAATTCTCTCAATGCCCTTGCCTTTTATATGCAAATTGGTTAGCTTTTCGATTCTCTGTTCACAAACTGTGCAATGACTGCACTTTATTTAGTAAACTAATATTTGAATAATAAAAAGCAAATATTTAATCGATACAACATCTAATGGACTATACTTTTTAGAGAGGTACATTTAAAAAATATTTCTATAATTTTAAATATCAAGATAATCCATCTATAATCCTTTATCCATAAAGATAACTAAATAGTGGTTTTAACTAAAAAGCAAATTAAGAACTTAAACTTGTTTTACATAAAAATAAGAAAGAAAGCAAACTTCAGCTCTTACAAAAATATTTCTAACACTAAAGCCGTATTTCTAAAATTGCTAAAATAAAATGGAATATCTCTGAGTATAAGGATATATGTTAAGGAGCAACGAAAATAACAAAGTTAAATTACATCCCCTTTTCCCGATTGTGCCTTTGGGCATATATTAAATTTCTTACAAATAGCTTTAAAAGTGAGAGACTACTTCGCGTGGAAACGGACAAATAGACGGTCGGACAAGGCCAGATCGACTCGCCTGATGATACTGATGAAGAATATATACTTTAAAGGGCCAAATATGTCCCCTTTGCTGCGTTGCAAGCTATCGACATAAATTTTAAAACTTTCTGTAAGTTCGTAACCAAAACAACCATGTAAAAACAAAGTTTCAAAGTTTGTTTTGAGATTTAAAAATAATATAAATGAAAAACATTTATTATTTTCAGAGTTTAATGAATTTGTTAAAAATATATAAACATTGGCTATAGATGGCTGATAAAGTTTGCTACACTATGTGAACAGTTGTTTAAACTTCTAACGCAAGGGTTAACACGGGTAAATTAAATCAACAAATGAATATTTTAGAGGTCGGTAGAAATTCTCATTACAGCTACTCAATGCCTTCCTCATTTTGGCTGCTTTCGTCGTGTTCTTCTTCAACATCTTTCTTTGGTTCATCCTGTGATCCAGAGGCATCTGGCTCATCCTGGGACTCGGACTTATCTGCTTCCTGATCGTCTTCCTGATCGTCTTCCTCATCATCTTCAAAGTTATCCTTCTCATCTGCAAATCCATTATTCTCATCTTCGTCTTTCAATTCATCAGTATCGACGGGATTGGCGGAAACTGTGGCCAAAAGCACACATCCAAAGAGGGCAAGCAGCAAAGAGGCACGCATGTTCTAACTTAGTTTTAAACTGACTTTAAGTCCGTAAAAATTCTCTTTTAAAGCAATTCGTTGATTAGAAAAAAAAATATAAGCTGGCATAGGTAAAAATTTATTTGGTCCAGCCTCAAACCAACGTACCGTTTTGAGGCAAAAAACAAGAAAGGAAAGCTAACTTCGGGCGGAGCCGAAGTTGATATACCCTTGCAGAATATTCTGTAAATAATATTCTCCAAAATTGTTCATATGATGCATTCTTAATACTAATAATAATCCCAACTTCCTAACTTTAAAAACACCAAAGTTATGGTAATTTTAATCGTTCAGTTATATGGCAGCTATAGGATATAGTCGGCCGATCCCTATAAAATTTGGTAGGTCGGATTGATTGGCCAAATATAAAACCCATAGAAAATCCCAACTTCCTAACTCTAAAAACACCAAAGTTATGCTATTTCCTATCGTTATATGGGAGCTATAGGATATAGTCGGCCGATCCTTATGAAATTTGGTAGGTCGAATTGATTGGCCAAATAAAGAAGCCATAGAAAATCCCAACTTCCTAACTTTACAAACAGC
This sequence comes from Drosophila fuyamai, assembly GCA_018153365.1. Lineage (NCBI taxonomy): Eukaryota > Metazoa > Arthropoda > Insecta > Diptera > Drosophilidae > Drosophila > Drosophila fuyamai. Next base: position 1,700,197 of record JAECXW010000523.1, read on the forward strand.
AGAGTTATGGCATTTCCTATCGTTCAGTTATATGGCAGCTATAGGATATAGTCGGCCGATCCCGGCCGTTCCGACTTATATACTGCGTGCAAAGGATCGAAGGCTGTGTGCAAAGTTTCAATTCGATATCTTTAAAACTGAGAGACTAGTTCGCGTAGAAACAGACAGACGGACAGACAGACGGACAGACAGACGGACAGACGGACATGGCTATATCAACTCAGGAGGTGATCCTGATCAAGAATATATATACTTTATAGGGTCGGAGATGTCTCCTTCACTGCGTTGCACACTTTTGACCAAAATTATAATACCCTCTGCAAGGGTATAACAAGAAAGGAAAGCTAGCTTCGGGCGGAGCCGAAGTTGATATACCCTTGCAGAATATTCTGTAAATAATATTCTCCAAAATTATTTACATGATGCATTCTTAATACTCATAAAAATCCCAACTTCCTAACTTTAAAAACACCAAAGTTATGACATTTCCTATCGTTCAGTTATATGACAGCTATAGGAAATAGTCGGCCGATCCTGGCCGTTCCGACTTATATACTGCGTGCAAGGGAAAGAAGGGTGTGTGCAAAGTTTCAATTCGATATCTTTAAAACTGAGAGACTAGTTCGCGTAGAAACAGACAGACGGATAGACAGACGGACAGACAGACGGACATGCTTATATCAACTCAGGAGGTGATCCTGATCATGAATATATATACTTTATAGGGTCGGAGATGTCTCCTTCACTGCGTTGCACACTTTTGACCAAAATTATAACACCCTCTGCAAGGGTATAACAAGAAAGGAAAGCTAACTTCGAGCGGAGCCGAAGTTGAAATACCCCTGCAGAATATTCTGTAAATTATATTCTCCAAAATTATTCATAAGATGCATTCTTACCACTCATAAAAACCCCAACTTCCTAACTTTAAAAACACCAAAGTTATGGCAATTCCAATCGTTCCGTTATATGGCCGCTATAGAATATAGTTAGCCGATCCTTATGAAATTTGGTAGGTCGGATTGATTGGCCAAATATAAAACCCATAGAAAATCCCAACTTCCTAACTCAACGAACACCAAAGTTATGGCATTTCCGATCAATCAGTTATATGGCAGCTTAAGGATGTAGTAAGCCGATCCTGATGAAATTTGGTAGGTCGGATTAGTTAGCGAACCCATTAAAAATCCCAACATCAAAGTTTTGGCATTTCCGATTTATGGCGACTATAGGATATAGTCGGCCGATTCCGGCCGTTCCGACTTATATACTGCGTGCAAAGGAAAGAAGGGCGTGTGCAAAGTTTCAATTCGATATCTTTAAAACTGAGAACTAGTCTTTCGCATTTGTACGCATTTTATATTTGCCTAAGAGGGAGAGGTTTTACAATAATTATGCTTTTTTTGTGGATTGGGAAAATCTAAAAATTGGGTGGGAAGGTTCCAAGTGTAGGATTGCTAATGAGATCTATTCCTTAGTTGTAGAATACCAATCCACTGTGTTGGGAATGTTTGGGTTGACGATGATGATCACTTCTCCATCTGGTGCCGGAACCGGGCTTGCAGCCACAAAAGTCATGGCCAAAATGCCAATCAGGACAAGTACCGTTAAAAAACGCATCTTTTCGGCTTAGTTATATATTCTTATTAAATTTTTCCAACGCCCTTGCCTTTTATATGCAAATTTGTTTGGATTACAATTTTCTGTTTGCAAACTGTGCAATGACTGCACTTTATTTAGTAAACCAATATTTAAAATATATAAAAAGCAAATATTTAATCGATACAACATCTAATAGACAATACTATTTAGTACCTCTCATTTGAAAAAATATTTTTATCAGTTAAGACTATCAAGATAATCATTCTATAATCCTTTATCCATAAAGATAACTAAAAAGTTTTTAAGTTTAAAAGTTTTTTTTAAGATTTTTACCCAAAAACAAATTAAAACATAAACTTGTTTTAAATAAAAAGAAAAAAGGAAGAAAACTTCGGCAAGCCGAAGTTTATATACCCTTGCAGTTGTTACAAATCTACTACATTTATATTTCTATGCCTATATTACTAACAACAATGAAGATATGTCGATTATGTGCTGTATTTTGCCATCGTTTCTATGGCAGCTATATGATTTTGTTGTCCGATTTTAATTTAATTAAAACCGTAATTCCATAATATTTAAATAATACCAAATCCCAAAGAGCAACAAAAAAAAGTTAGAAACAACAAAGTTATAATTGTTTGGAATTGTTTTTTCCGATTGTTCCTATAAGAGCTATATAATATAGTCGCCCGATCCCGGGCAAGGATATACAAATTTATAATATATTTTGTATGATTGTATAGACACCTTACTATTACATTGAATATTGAATTCGTTAGAAAGTATGCAACAGGTAGAAGAAAGCGTTTCGATCCTATATTACTATATATATTCTGATCATTATCAATGGCCGAGTCGATCAATCCGTCCGTCTGTCTTTTTGTCCGTCCGTATGAACGTAGAGATCTCGGAATCTTGAAGAGCAGAGGATTTTGGACTTGCATGAATATTCTAGGGTTTCTTACGCAGCGCAGTTTATTTATCAAAATTTTGTCTCGCCCACTCTAACGCCCACAAATTACAAAACACTTTGGAGACCTCCAGTTATTGGGCGGAATATTTCAAAACCGTACTACAAAACTTATTCGGTCTATGAACACACCAAAAATGTTTTTAAGTGGTGCGATTACTTTAGAATTTATAAGACGTGTTAAGTGATTTTGACGTCATGGTCCATTTGAAAACATGGTTCATATATTTAAGAGAACGGAAGAGAGCGAGAAATCTGTTAGCGGAGGCGGGGAAAAAGCTCGCTCTCTGCAGTTCAGCAGATGGCGCTTCCCAAAAATTTTCGAAATGCATTAGTCAAAAAACTTTTAAGAAAGTTTCTGTAACCTCGTAAATAAAAATGAAATAACTCATAATAAAACGCTATATACATTCTTTTTTGCAGAATCGACTATTATTATTCAAATTGAAAAGAGCGCATTTTATATTTGAACAATTGCCGCAATGGGAGTGGGTTACAATAATGACGCATTTTTTGTGAAACGAGAAAATCCAAGATTTCGATGCGAAGGTTCCAAGAGCAAGGATTGCTATTGCAATCTAGTAAGGAGACTTAGTAGTCCAATCCTCTGGGTTTGGTGTTGGTTGGTTTACGATGATGATCACTTCTCCATCTGGTGCCGGAACCGGGCTTGCAGCCACCAAAGCCATGGCCAAAATGCCAATTAGGAGAAGTACCATTAAATAGTGCATCTTTCCTGCCTAGTTATATATTCTTATAAAGTTTTCCCAATGCCCTTGCCTTTTATATGCAAATTTGTTTGCTTCACAATTCTCTGTTTGCCAACTGTGCAATGACTGCACTTTATTCAGTAAACCAATATTTAAATTATAAACAGCAAATATTTAATCGATTCAACATCTAACATCTATACTATTTAGTAGCCCTTATTAAAAAAAACACTTGTAGCATTTGAAACTATCAAAATAATCCTTCTATAATCCTTTATCTATAAAGATAATACATTAAACCACTGGATTAAACCAAAACAACCAAATGCAGTTGTTTCCATGTAAAACAAAGTTTTTTACATGGTTTTAAAAACACCAATTTAAATTATATTCCCATTCCTACTCAATTTCTTTCTTATTTTGGCTGCTTTCTTTGCATTGCCAGATGCATCTAGCTCATCGAAATCTTCTACTCCCTCATCCATCTCCCTCATCCTCTCAAAGCTTTCCTTCTAATCTGCCATATTTTTCTCTCGATCGTCATTTTTCTATTCAACAGTAACACATTTTAAGAGGGCAAGCAGCAAACAGGCACGCATGTTCTAACTTAGTTTTAAACTGAGTTCAAGTCTTTTAGAATTTAAGTTTACTCAGCGTTGGCTTGGCCAACCGTTTGGACCGTTTGGTGAGGTAATCCTGATCAAGAATATATATACCTTATAGGGTCGGAGATGTCGCCTTCACTGCGTTGCACACTTTTGACCAAAATTATAATACCCTCTGCAAGGGTATAAAAACATTTTCTTCGATTGTCCCTATGGGAGCTATGTGATATAGTCACCCGATCCGGCTCGTTCCGACTTATACACTAACTGCAATAGAAAGACAACTTTTGGGGAAATTTCAAGCAGATTGCTTTAAAACTGAGGGACTAGATTGCGTAGAATCGGACAGTTGGACGGACAAACGGACATGGCTAGATCGACTCTCCTAGTGATCCTGATCAAGAATATATACTTTATAGGGTCGGTGATGTCTCCTGCGTTGCAAGCTTTTGACTGAAATCATAAAACCCTCTGAAAGTTTTTTTAAATTTTTCTAAGGTATACAAATAAACATATATGTAAAAAACATTTATTATGATTACTTTGTATTTTCAGAGTTTAACGTATTTGTTAAAAAATATAAAAACATTGGCTGTAGATGTCTTATAAAGTTTGTTCCATTATGTGAACAGTTGTTTAAACTTCTAACAAAAGGCATAAAACGGGTAAACTAAATCAACAAATGAATATGTTAGAGGTCGGTAGAAATTCTCATTACAACTACTCTAAGTCTTCCTCATTTTGGCTGCTTTCGTCGCGTTCTTCTTCAACATCTTTCTTTGTTTCATCCTGTGATCCAGAGGCATCTAGCTCATCCTGGGACTCTGACTTATCTGCTTCCTGATCGTCTTCCTCATCATCTTCAAAGTTTTCCTTCTCATCTGCAAATCCATTATTCTCATCTTCGTCTTTCAATTCCTCAGTATCGACGGGATTGGCGGAAACTGTGGCCAAAAGCACACATCCAAAGAGGGCAAGCAGCAAACAGGCACGCATGTTCTTCTAATTCAGTGTTAAACTGAGTTCAAGTCCTTCAAATTTCGCTTTTATAGCTATTCGTTGATTAGCAAAAAATATAAGCCGGCATTGGTAAAAATGTATATAGCCCATTTTTTGTTTACCCAGCGACAGCTGTTGCCTTGGTTTGGCCAACGGACTTTTGGAACCTTATAAGAATACAGTGGAAATTGATTTCCTAAATATGATAAATTATAAATTTTGAAAAACTCTTAAATTAAGTGCCAACTTTAGTTGAAAGAAGTAAAATATGTATTTTAATTCCAATATTTTTCTTTTGCTGAAACGTACTTTAATCCTTTATATTCCTGAAATTTTCAATTTAAAGTTTATCACTCAGAAAAGGTTGCGTGGAGACTTTTGTGGAAACATTGAAGCTTTTGGGAACCACTTAAAAGTACAAATATATTTATTTTGAAAGTGACATTTTTATTTTAAATTTGAAAACCTAATTTCGGGTTGAATAACTATTTGAAAAAAAAAAAACACAGTAACATTTCCGAGTATGTATTGTTAAACAAAAAGAAAACATAACTATAATAACTGTTAATATTTATTTTGTATTGCCTACTACAAACTTGGCTTATGATTCAGAACATATTGTTGAGGTGTTTAGTTCCTCTTCTTCGAATCAACTTAATATTTACACATGTGCTTGGCCTCAATTTTGGGGTAAACGAAAAAAAAAATGTTTTACTACCAGAAAACTACATAGATTGTATAGCCTTGGTGATTGTTAACATAGTGTAACCATGTCACGATCAATCCATCAATTCGAACCAGTTATCAAAGATATAAAAACAAAGTCAATCGAGTTGGAAATCATAGTCTCAGTTGCACTCAGTCAATCTAGTTTTGGGAATCATGCGCTCCATATCTTTTGTCGTTGTGATCTTTGCCGGAATCCTGGCCTACAGCAATGCAGCTCCCCAGCTGAACTTGGCTTGGCTGCAGGCGCTCCTGGCGGAGGCTGGTGAAAGGAACGCGACGGCTCAATTCGGAAACAACACCATGATCGTTTCGGGAGTGTCCCATGCCGTTTCCAACAGCAATGATGGAACCATCCGTCCGACTCCCCCATCGAACCAATGGAATTATGAAGGATATTTCCCATGGAATAACTACAGGTATCCCTACTACTATAACGGATTCTACCGCATAGTTCCCACTGTCTATGGAAAGACCGTCGAGGAATCCCAAGAGATTTCCCATGAGGTTTCCCATGATCTAAGTGACGAGGAGTCTGGTGAGGATCAAATTCACCAGGAGGATCAAACCCAAGAAGACGCAGAGGATGAGGCTGAACTCTCAGACGATGAGCTCGACGAGGAAGATGAGGAAGATGAGGAGGAGGCGGAAGACAAGCCGCAGGACGAGTCCGAGGAGACTGCCGATGAAGAAACTGAAAATGAAGAAGAACAGAAGGATCCCGAGGAAGAGGCTGCTGACCAGGACTTGGATGCCCTCGAGAAAGAGCTGGCAGATAAAGAATCCAAACAGGACAATAGCCATATGAATACAAATCACTCACAAGTAGCAGAATAATCTTCACAAAACAGCAACATTTAAAAACATTCATGAGCAAAAACAACATGTAACACACATTTCATTACATATTTTTGGGATCATACTTAATAAAAAACGGATATACAAGACAAAACTCAATTTTTTTTAGCAGCATAATTTTAGATGGCAAAATTTAAAGTATCTTCTGGATCGTTAATTTACATTTTTTTTACTGGTTACCTTAAAAATATTGGTAACAGAAATTAGTTCGAAAGCTAGCAAAAGAAAATTCAAATACGGAATGTAATAAAATAAATAGTTAAAAAATATATTTTTTATTCATTACAAATCAAATTGTTAATCAATTAAATAATGTACCTAATCCTCTAAGACTTCTCTTTGAAGCTGGTTTAAGAGTTAAATCCGGAGTCGTTAACTTAAGTTGCTTATTTGCGTGCGGTCCCAACCAAATGTAATGATGTTTATTTGAATGCACAATCTACGGAAAATCAAGGGAAAAGTGAAAGCAGTTACTGCTGGGTCCCTCAGATTCCATTTGGGAACCCAAGGACAAGGACAGCCATTGACAACTTCTGCGCAATTGTAAACAGTTCGAGCAGGTGGCTAAAAGGAAAGTGTTGTTGCCAACGGAGGAGTCAACAGGACGTCGGTGGTGGCAACGGCAGTCAGGTGCTCGGTTAACAAAGCGAATTGCATTATGATGCGGCGCGTGTTTGTAATTTTTAATGCCGACAATGAGATTAGTTGGTCGGCGGTTGGACATGGCGTTGGCTTAAACGGCATTCACATGCGCTTAACTCGATTGCCGTCGCTGGTCGAGAGTGTTTCGGCCATGCTTCACGTCGCCCATTAGCCTACGCCACCCCCACCCATACCCCATAGCCCACAGCTCAATGCCAATCAATGTCACGCACATAGATACTCGGTCACACTCACCCCCCACCCACTCACCGATTCGAAGGGACATTCACGCACGCATTCCCCTGACAGGCGTCCGTAAGGACTTAATCATAATTTGATTCAAGTTCGACTTGGCCTCGTGCCACTGAACGGAAATCGTAGCATACATTTCAGCGCGCTATAAATAGGTTCTCAAAGAATTCGCTCCCCTGAGGTAGCTTAGGAATTTAAGGCAAACCTGACATAATTGGCATTCTTTTTCAATTATGTGGCATCAGTTTGCTTAATTGAAGAATTTTCATTGGCCCAAATGGGATTAGGGGCACACCCTTACAGGTAAAATGGATTAAAACAGTTCATATGCGTCAAATTTAAAGGGGGTCGTCATTACATTTTTTGTTGCCAATTTTTTCTTTGCTGTATCAGAATTAAAAAGCAGTACTAAAATTATAAGTAAAATATTGTAATTGTTCAATTATTGAAAGCATATTTCTTTTTAATGTAATTAAAAAGAGCAATTAGTAAGAAAAGAAAATAACTTTATTTAAAATTAATCAGAAAGCCATGTTCATTTAATTACTTGTGACATCCTTTGTACGACTTTCATTATAATTCTCTACAGCAACGATAAATCAATTCAAAAGGTAAGTCTATTGAAATGTGTCCCTCAATTGAAGCTCAATTGAATATAGCTAAACACAAGCGAACGGAATTCAATATAATGGCATTAATTCCGCTTGGATCCTATTTAATTAAAACGGAAACCTTTTAGTGATCAACGGCGCAGCTTAAACCACAATATGAAGACAAAGGGATATAAGCCACGGGAAGCGGCCATTTCCTTTGCTGACTCAGTGACCCAACCTAGGAGACAATTGCTCCATTTCTATATGGCTTGGTCAACAGTCCGTGCACCACATATTCACGACCATTACACTTGACCCCATCGCAACCTCTTTGACCCCCTTTTAACCCTCCGATAACCCCACTTACTCCCTTGCAAACCGGTGGCATTCTTGCAGCCTGTACGTTTCGGGTTCAAAGTAATTCGCTTTATGACTGTGATTGCAATCGATTCCTTAGCCCAGTTAATGTTCGCCCATGTCGACTGACCCCGTTCGATTGGCGACGACCTTGCCCCGACTGCTGCCAATTAATGTAATTCTCTTGGCGGTCCCACAATTTCACCCAATTATCTTAAATTAAGCGGCAGCGTATTTATTTTTTTGAAGCGATTTTCTATTTAATTTTGTAGTTTAGCTAGTGCCATTAAATATTCAATCCTTATTAAATAAAAGTGAACCAGACAATTAAAAATCAATATATTATTTCAATTACAGCGTACAACAAAATTGAATGACCACAAAATCAAAATGTTCATTATATTAGTATAATATTTTGAGTACTTGCTAATCATTTTCAAAAAAACACAAAATGATTTTGTTCAAAAAGTTCAATGACCAAATATACACAACATTACTGAGTTTTTATTGAATTTCACACGCTATATTATTGCTTCGATTCTATAAATAATTATTAAGTATAGCTAAATATAACTACAAATAATTTTGCAGCATCAAAAATATTTCTTAGTTGACTCCGCATAATTCCAGAAATTTTGTATCGCGACCTTTGCCAGGTCAAATTATTGAAATTGTCGCGCAATTGCTATAATTCTTGTTGACACAGTTGACATGTTTTGGTCAATTTGCAACGACGAGGACCCCCATGCGCGGTAATTTGCATATAAAAAATTACGAAACTTTGTCTAGTCCCATGGGGAGTCGGGACCCCTCTGTGCGTTGAATATAAGGCATGTGTTGGCTTTAAATTATTATTTGTTGATTTTGCGGGTTCGCAGCACACTACAGAATGTCAGGCAAATACAAAGAGGAAAGTCTTTGCGGTTGGCTTATCAATGTTAGAAGCCATCCTTTTTCTGACAACAAGAATTTTAATCAAGCTTGTAATAAAATAAAGTCCTTAAAAAATATTACACCAGCAATAAAGCCAGAGAAAAAAACAAAATAAAGTGACTGATTCGTATCATTCTTATGTTCGACTTTTAAAGCCAAGAAAATACCCAGGATACCCTATGTTTACTTACGAAGTACCTAACATAACTCTTACTTAGCCTTCCCTTTATCAAACAGACATCCCATAACTGCGTTCATCTCCTGGGCAATCATTTCCTTAGACGTCGGACGCTAATTTCTGTTTGCTTATAGGCCACACTTTCCCGACACCACTGGACCAACAGCCTGCTCCCACGAATAAATACGACCCGTGGCTGCTCATGCGAAAACAGAAGTGTTCCCAATTGTTATGTCAATGATGGTGATGGCTGAGCTCTCATCAAGTCGGCAGAATGTCAATACATCACCACAAGAAATCGCACAGGAAAAGGAGAAGGGAATTATTTGGTAGGAGGATGCGCATGAAGAGGAATAAACCATTTCGACCAGTGTATACATATGCTGTCATTTGCCGGGGATTATTAGGGGCCAACTCTCATATCTGATGTTTATTCATTACGTTCAGCTTATTAAGCCCATCATTGTGATTAGAATGAAGAAATAACGCTTAACAAGGTTCAATGTGCTATCTTTTTGATTGGTTTAACATATCTTATATTTATTGTGGTTGTTTAATAAATAATAGTAGCATATATATTTTGCAATAGTCTCTTAAAATTTAAACTTAATAACTTAGCAAATCAAAAACAAACACTGTCTTCTTTACACCAAAATTTGAAAAGAATGATACCAGTTTAAATCTTTAAAACACAGCTTTTAACTTAGGAATAGCTACATATGCTGACAATACTGAACAGGTCAAGGTTTTTATTAGATCCTAAAATAGAGAGGTCTTTTACAATTCAACTTTTGGCATTTACATGTCTAATTGACGCAATTAAGCAAAACTGCAGAAGAAAGTACTCGTTGCATTCGACGTGAACTTTCATGGGCATTCATTCATTTGCATAGCCCAAAGCTCTTGGCGCGAAAGCGCTCATGAAAATAGGGGCTGGGATTTAAGGGGAGGTTTCTGATAACCGGAGAGGGAGTGGTCCGCTGGCGCCAGACCCTAAGTCCCGGCCAAAACCCTAAAAATAAACATGGAGCAGAAAGCACGTCACTACCATCCCAACCCCCACTTTTCCAGCGAGCATAGAAAGACCCTCAATATGCTCAGATTACATAGGCAAAAACAAAATAAATTTTTGTATACAAATAAACTGAGAGCAAAAATAACAATAAACCCCTCTTTTTATGTATTTCCCATTGGTCCCGTCCTTTAATGATTCAACAAGTGTGAAAAGGGTTTTTTTTTTAAATCCATCTATCGCGGAACGTAAATTTACATAAAAACCCATCAAATTTCGAGGAAAATTGCACCTGATGTGAGTCGATCCTTGGCCAGGATCCGTTCAAACAATACCTATCCGTGAACGAAAACGGTCCTTTGATTTTCATTTCTCCTCTCTTCTTCTATCCTCGAATTAACATTTTGATTGGATATTTCAATATTGCGCCATATGGAAGGCTGTTTCCCGGCTTTTGTCCGGGTTTGGGGCTGGTCAGAACTGGTGGCCCTGCCATGTCCGTGCTGGTGGATTGCGCACCTTTAATGGCCCACTGAGCTCTGTGTTTGCACTCCACTCAATAACTCAAACAGAGTATATAATATACGCCGTGATAAGATAGCAGGGGTACTCGTTCTGGTTCGGGGACTAAAGTGGCCATAAATTAACACTTAACTTTGGCACAAGTCCGGAATCACAGAGGTAACTCTAAAACCAACAATATAACTGGTTGCTCAATATAAAAGTATTACATTTTTTGGGTGACTAAAAACTATTGCTGAAACCTAAGCTATTACACTTTTCTGCGGAACTTTCAAAGTAATCATTTTTCCTATGAACTAAATTTTCTTGTTATCATTATAAATAAATTTATAATTTCATTCTAACATTTTAAATGCCTAAAATATTGTAATACTTAAAACTCGGATGAATTTTTAGAATATTTTAAACATTCTTATTATCATCAAAATCTAAAATCGATGAAATTTTAAATTAATATAAACATTGTTTTTATATCCATCAATAGGATTACTGGAAACTAAACTTTTAAATATTATCCTACCCCAACTTTCCCTTATAAAAATTCTAGGATTTGCTCAATATGTACATAACTTTATTAGAACTTCATCCCATTTGCTGCTTAGTTCTCCTGGGTGGTGAACTAGGACTGAGCAGGATCAGCCACAGCTTGGTCACCATTCACAGTGGTCGTGGTTGTGGTGGTGGAGGAGGATGAGGACGAGGATGCGGGTGCAGATGCCACGACCGGCGTCACGACGGACTTAACCAATCGACCTCTAGGCAGATAGGGAGTTCCATAATCGAGGTAGTTGTTGTTCCAGTAGCCTGGATACCAGCCACCAGAGGATCCTTCATAATCGGGCCAGTAGCTGGGATAGTAGGGCAAAGTGGATACTTGCGGCAGGATGTTCGGGGTTTCCACATCAGCAGCTACATTGACAGACGGAACAATACCGGCAGTCTTCACCAGCACAGACGGAACGATTCCGGCAGCAGTCGAAAGCAGTTTGGACGAAACAACTCCGGCATTCTTCACCAGCACGGATGGGGACTGCACCGCCAGGTTCACCTGAGCGGCGCGACCCAATCTTCCGCGAAGGGACAACTGCCCAGAGGACACAGCCACCAAACTGACACAAAGCAGAGCAACGAACAGACGCATTTTTCCAAGCGAACAACCTCTTTCAACTGGCTTTTGGTGTCCCGTGATCCCACATTTATAGAGCTCCTCTTTTTGGTGTGTTATTTACTGTTCATTTTTAATCTTTTCAAATATTGATTCAACTAAATTTCGTTTCTAAGAATCCGTGCAAATTATTTAACCACGTTTGCGTAGTTGCATGTTTATTTAGTTGGTTTTCTCTGCGGTCGTGGAATTGAATAGTTGTCATTAGCCGCTTGCCAGCACTTTTGGTTATTTGACGTCCCCATCTGTTCTATTGTTTCACACAATTCGGCAATTAAAATGTCTAACATTCGAGCTTTTTGAGTATCCGGGTTTTGACTTCGATACGAGTGGAGAAAAACATTTGAATAACGTATACAACGAGTTGGGGTAAAAGACTTTGTGAAGCACTTTTTATGGATTTGCTTGCCTAATACATTTTATTGATTCCACCTTTTTATAACACTTTTAAATCGTACAATTTGACAGGACTTATATTGAATTTTTACAAAATTAGCATTGCAATTAACAATTTATATAATTTTGAGTGTTCAACATTGTTCACTACCTAATTAATAAAAATCTAAAACAGATGTGTCGTCATCATAACGACTGTCGAAGCTCACTGTTTTCTCCATCTGAAGCAAAAAATCCTCATCAGGAATGTCATTGCCTTTAATTGATGCAAACAGCGCCACCCAGAAAAGCACAACCAAAATTAGGAAATGCATCTTCTCGATATTTAAAACTAAACCGAACTAAAGTTACAACCTGGCTTATATATGGCAAACCCACAAAAAATTATATCAGCTTAAAGCTAAACTAAAACCAAATGGCAATTTTAAAGCCTAATCAGAGCAGCTGGCCATATGTTGGTGGCCATAAACTAGCTAATTATAAATAAATGAGAGCAGTTGGGAAAGCGGATTACCAATGGTTGAGTATGGAGCATTTCCATATGCCCACTTCCAAGCAGAGCTCCAATCAAGCTAATTGCGCGTGCTACACAGGGCAGTCAAAAGGTGGAATTACAAAGAAATGTGTAACACTGAGTGCTACCTGTCTGCGGCAAAAGAAAGGCAATAAAAGTCAGGATACACTGCAAAAAGTAATTTATACGTTCTTATCATAAGGGAAGATTATGGCATGATTAGGCATCTTTTCTTTTAATATCAACATTCATTAATATATTTTAATAAGTGTTTCCCCATTAAAAATATTTTGATACGTTTTTTTTATTTTTTGGAAATGAACTTTCGTCCTGGCAAACGCCGTAAACGCCGTTAAGCATACGCAATGTGCGCTAGCCCTTTCAAAAATATAACTCATTTGATATCACAGTAGTTTTGATAAGGGTTAAATTAATTTAAAAACATGTTATGATTTTTCTGTGTGTGTAACCGTCTTCTTAGCAGACAGCAAATAAATCAGAACTTTCCTCATCGCGCATACGCCATGCATGCCCGTCTTTAAAACGGATTAAGCCGGGGACTTAACCAGGCAGCATAATTAAAAACTTAAAGCGAGTGCACAAGTTGGGGGAGTGGGGAGCAACAATAATGAACTTGTGTGCTGGCGGGGAAGCATGAAGGATGAAATTTAAGCCCTGGACATGTCAGTGACAAGCTGTCTCGCCATCGACTGGCTGTCTTTGCTCCTGCTCCGCCTTTTCACAGCTCCTTTTCCTTTTCATCGCCTCTCCGCCTGGTGACAGTGAAGCCATCCAAGCATGCCTCCCCACCCCGACACAGGCGTCAGTAAAAGTTTGTTGCCTTGGTCAAGTTTTGGCCCCTGGGTTGGACAGAAATTAACAACTTATAAATTCGAAAATTGCCACAGCAACTTTAACCAATTTGCAGATATCCCTTACCTGTTGACCAAATACAGAACTTATTCACACACTCAGGGTGTGTGCCAATGTTTGACGTCATTAGATAGACAAAAAATAAAAGGAGCAGTCCCACAATTAGATCTACAATGCCATGTAACGCCTACTAACTGGCCGTGGACAAAAAACTGCAGAGGCGTAACGAATATGGAGTAAAATTATACTTTGAATACCAGTATATTGTTCACAGATAAGGGACCACAATCTTATCAACAAATAACAGACACAGCTAGATACACATGTGCGATAGGGAAGCGAAGCGAAAAGCAAACTTTCACTCTCAGGAAATGCAAAAAATACAAATGGAGGACCCAAATCAAAGAGCTCTTAAACTACTTTGGCCTTTGACCTGACCAACTTTGCGGTGCTTTCGGCCCACCAGGCAAACAATCACAGATTTAATAAGCCAAGTCCCAGACTGTGGCCAAAAAAAGAGAAATATCAACTTCCATGGTTAGTATTCAACAGGCAGGCGAGGGCCTTTTGCTTGCCATCAAAAAATTCTGCCTTTGGCTCCTTTAGTGTTTAAATGGCTTGGATTAGGAGCCCAACGACGCTTTAAGTGCGAATTTCAAGGCTTTTGCCTGATGCGATTACTTATCAAATTGGATTTCTTCATCGCCTTCCCCATCCTTGCTTTTTATTTGTTCTGTGTTTGTTGATGGCTTAAAGTGACAGAAACATCTCCCACTTGAAACATTTTCAATTGGAGAATCAAAGTTTAGATATGAATCAAAGAATTGTTGTTTAACTTTTTTAATTGGTTTCAGCAAATTGGTAATTATCAGGGATTCAAGAGACGTTTGTGTTAAAAAAAAGTGCAAAAAACTTTACAAAATATTTGAGTTTTTATTTCAGCTGATTAGGTTAGACTTTTGATTTTTACATTTTTTTACAAGAACATTTTTAGTATGGATACCGAATGATTAAATTATGGATCATCTGGCTTACAAAATTGCCTTCTGTCTTACATTTTTTGGTGCAAACTTCAAAGTTAAATTAAGTAATTATTCCTTACCTTTCTATCCTTGATTCTTTAAACTCCTGAAGACTTTTTTAACAAAAATTAATTGTTTTGAGATGATTTTTCTTGTTTGTTTTACCCAAAATCGGGATAATTAATCATCTCTTTTGGCACAGTTCATTAACATTCAAAAGAAACTTTGAAAACCACTCTTGGCATATGCAAATCGAGCGAAAATTTAACACCCAAGCCGCAATAATCGAATTCACTGAGTTTCTTTTCGAAATATTTTTGATATTTATGCGAAAAGCAATCTATTCAAATGGGAGACGACTGAATCTCATTTTGTCCTAGCACACGCACCTTTCGACGGGAAAACAAAAACAAAACCCGGATCCGAATCCGAATCGAGACCGCTCGCAACCGCAGTGGCAGAAATACAGGTTGAATGTAACAGGATGTTGAAGGACCGCTTGCCACAACGACAGGATAGCCAATGCTAGACGATGCGCCATTCAACGCTACCATATGCTAGCGATTTCTGCCTGTCCACCGCCGATTCCACTGTTGCTGCAGGGAAAGCTCTGCTTTTCCGGCCGTAAGCCTTCGGCCAACTTCGGCTCCGGCCGACGGAAAGCTCCACGACTCCTTATCAGTGGGCGGTGTGCTGATAACGAGCTGGCCAGCAATTATCAAGGGTATGGCAAAGGATGCTTTCACTATTTTAGCGGGTTGGAGAGCCTTGTAGTGGATGAAATCAGATGAATTCCCATATCAATACTAACTTTCAATATTATTAAAAATAATATTAAACTTAAACAAAAAATAATTAGTTCAACATTTAGAAAAAATATTATACAAGGATTTAATTATTTTTAAATCTTTTTTAATTCGAACAGCTTATTTAATAGAGGTAGACATTTATTATTATTATCATATTACCTATTATGTAAATATACTTTTTAATTTTTTAATTATCTGTTGTCGAATTGAATATATCCTTTTATATCAATTTCGATAAACCTTTTTATTAATTATTGAGCCAACAAATAATAATTTAAATTCAGACCAAATCATCATTGTCACAAATTTACTAAATGCAACAACAAACTTACTTCTCAACGAAATTGAAGAGTATTTTCAATTTCCCAGCTTACATTTGCCATGGCCTAAAGAGGGTGAAGGGCGGATGGTTCTTGGAACGAATCCCTACTGGACGTGCAAAAACATTACAGCTTTTGCGTTCATTTGACGAAGAGCCGCCCTGAGGCGAGGTGCTTTACTTTATGTCCGGCATAGGTGTCCTTGCAGCACTTGACATTTGACCGATCAACCCCTCAAACCTGTTGAGCTAACCCGGCATTGGGAAATTGAAACAGCTGCATCCATTTTGCCCCCTGGCATATTGTTGAGGAACACTTTGTGTTTGGGTCCTTACGCTGTAAGTGCTTATTTACTTTATTCGTAATTTGGGCATATCAAGTATAGGCAGTGGGTTTTCACCTCATTATTTTGATTATTTTATGACTCTGTTACTTGAATTCTATTTTGGGAGCTGCCTCTATGTGATTTTCTTATGAGAATTTTGTTTATTTACCTAAGAGGAATTTCATTGAAATTTAAAACAAAGTCGTTTACCTTATTAACTTGAATGAAATCCCACATAACAAGAAAGGAAAGCTAACTTCGGGCGGAGCCGAAGTTGATATACCCTTGCAGAATATTCTGTAAATAATATTCTCCAAAATTATTCATATGATGCATTCTTAATACAAATAAAAATCCCAACTTCCTAACTTTAAAAACACCAAAGTTATGGCAATTTCAATCGTTCAGTTATATGGCAGCTATAGGATATAGTCGGCCGATCCCTATAAAATTTGGTAGGTCGGATTGATTGGCCAAATATAAAACCCATAGAAAATCCCAACTTCCTAACTCTAAAAACACCAAAGTTATGCTATTTCCTCTCGTTATATGGGAGCTATAGGATATAGTCGGCCGATCCTTATGAAATTTGGTAGGTCGAATTGATTGGCCAAATAAAGAAGCCATAGAAAATCCCAACTTCCTAACTTTACAAACAGCAGAGTTATGGCATTTCCTATCGTTCAGTTATATGGCAGCTATAGGATATAGTCGGCCGATCCCGGCCGTTCCGACTTATATACTGCGTGCAAAGGAAAGAAGGGTGTGTGCAAAGTTTCAATTCGATAGCTTTAAAACTGAGAGACTAGTTCGCGTAGAAACAGACAGACGGACAGACGGACAGACGGACAGACGGACATGGCTATATCAACTCAGGAGGTGATCCTGATCAAGAATATATATACTTTATAGGGTCGGAGATGTCTCCTTCACTGCGTTGCACACTTTTGACCAAAATTATAATACCCTCTGCAAGGGTATAAAAAGCTTAGTGTAATGGTTTGTATACTCACTTCCCCATTTTTATTTCCGCATATCCAGTATATGCTACGTGCTTTTTACTTCATTAACATGTTTTCTTTATTTAAGTAATGTGATGAATTGAATTCTAAATTGTCCAGTTAATCCTCAACCATAAGGCACATTCCATATATGTACAGAAAACTTTCAAGGTCAAGAAAAATAATAAGCAGAACCGTTTTCAATATGAAATAAATTTTGGTTTAATCAACTTATCAGGAAACTTATACAGTCAAAATTAAAATAAAACTAAATATAAGTCGAGCCAATCAAAATACTGGGACACGGATTAGGTTTATGCTTATGGCTACACTTGGGCGGTAAATACAAATAACACTTACAAGACGATTACATGTCTAAGTTTGGTGTGGTCGCGCGGACGCTTAAATTAGGTTACAACAGCTTAAGACTTAGTTTGGGGGGGAAATGGTTCAGGTAATTAACACTAGAATGGATCGCCTGTTTTACATTCACGATGCTTTCATGCTACAAAGTGTCTTCGATATGGCTTCACTTAAAGTTAGGGCCTTCAGTTGAGCTTTTCCGTTGACAGGGCTGTGCGATTTTTCCTAATGATGCCGCGCATGCGCTCTCTTCGGTTTCTGCATTGTTGGCCAGTCCAATCTGGCAAGCGAAGGCAGGTTGTTTTCACTATTGTTATTGGCGATGGTGCTCTGCAACGAAGATGATGGCGCTTGGAGGGTAAAATCCGATGGCAGCATTATCGGCTGCACAGTGCTGTAATTAACCATCGGCGGTGAGAGGGGCGCATAACTAAGACGCCCCATGAGGTTGTTGTTATTGGTGGGTGGATTCGAGTTGGGTCCAGGCAGTGGGGATTGGGGAGGCGCCACATTCAGGTTTAGTCCAGGACTTCTAAAAATATTACTCAGATTAGTCTTGTTTCTTAGAAAATGTGTTTTAAAGTTAATGCGTGAGTTTTATCCAGTTTATAGTGAGTTCGAAAGCAGTTTTGCAAAGAGTTTGAAAAATAATCATTAACTACATTTTGAATGACCGTTATAAAACCAATAAATCCATACTTTTTGCCATCCAAAAAAAAAAGTTAAAATATTAAGAGACTTAGGTGGACTCTTATTGAATAATTGTCTGCAGTGTGAAAACGTTTTTGCTTTAAAACAGTCGAACTATCATAACTCGAACTTCGCACGGAGATAGTATAAATACATGCGAAATTTTAGCAATAAAAGTTTGACTGCATAACAAATACAAATAATTTATTAGTAAAAAAAAAAAGTGAACCCATTTTCCCGTGATCAAAAGAGGTTTGCTTGTCTGAATTAAAGAGTTATAAAATAAATCTATGTAGCTACTCTGGTGATTAGGTCAAGTTCTATATTTAAACTTATATTTTCTAAATAAAGTGACCCAAAACGGAGTGAAGATATTTAGGAACCCAGACCTTGTGGACACTATTTCTTGGCTAAATCGCCTTGCTTTAGCTTTACTTTCATATTGACAGTCACAAGGGGCATCTTAGAGCTTAGAGGGACGAGAGAATGATTGTTATGACAAGGCTTCTTTGTACAGCAGATTAATGTAGATAAAACCTGACGAGCCTTACCTTTGCTGGGTGATTGTGAAGACCGACTTGCTCACAATCCGCTTGCCCGTGTGCCAGATGCGTCCAATGTATTTGATTCGCTGGATGGCAATGATGGCCAGGGCCACAGTCCTGAAAAAAGGGATGAATTTGATCAGTTTGAAGTTATAGTTATTATATGCAATTAAATTCCCAAAAGAATTACGAACTTACTTGAACTTCTTTTTGATATTTCTCTGGGTGGGCTGCGCAGCACCACCTCGCAAATTCTGCAGTGCCAACTGCTCACTGGCCTGATAACCCTCCAAAGTTAGTTTTAGATACCTCTTCTGGTAGACCAGCGCCTTGCGATGCGACTCCACGCGCAAATAACGCCCGATCAACTGCCGACAGCGTTCCTCCAGTTCAGTGACATTGGTGTTACCAGAGCCACCCAATTCTTCGCACTTCTTCTGCAGGGCAATGCGCTCGCCCACCAGAAACTGGACCGTTTCGGCCATCTGTTTGTTCTCCTGTGTGTTCTCCGCCAACAGGGTGTTGATCTCCTTCATCTTCTGCAGGAACTGCGCCGGCACATTGTCATCGGTGCTGTGAGCCAATCGATCATTGGCCTGAGCTAAGGCCTCAGCTAGTTTGGCTTCCCTTTGACCGGAACGACTCACATCAAAGCGCAATTGGGTAACCTTTTGCTCCAGGCAATCCCGCGATGCTTCGGCTGTCAATAGCTTTGACTTGAGTTCATGGATCTCCGCCTGGAGTTTAACATTCTCCTGGTGCTGGCGGGTGCGGGTGTTGGCTCTTCTAGTCTCCGCCTCCTGGAGGGTAACTAGCCTCGCCTCCAAGCTCTCGATCTCACTGGCCTGCAGGGTCAACCGCTCATTGAAGTGTTCCAGCTCTGACTCAGCGGAGTCCTTATCCCGGGATAGCTTTTCCATCTCTTGTTTGAGACGCTCGCAGTAAGCTACTCGCTCCTGGAGTTCCTTTTCGTACCGCTGACGTTCGCGCTCACTGCTACGCTGGGCATCCGCTGATCTCTCCCGTTCCCTTTCATTCTGAGCAGCCAGAAGTTTAATCTCACTGCGCAGACGATCTCCCAGTTCTGATTCGAAATCAGCTCGTGGGGACTTCCTGGGTGAGTCGCCTGGTGACTTAAGGAGCAGGGAACTATTCCTTCGACTTTCCGCTCGCTGCAGGGAAGTCAACTGCGTTTGAAGACGCTCACAGCGTTCCCGCTCCTGATCCAACTGCTTGTGGAGCTCGTCCTCTGCATCCAGAGCAGTTTCTAGGCGCTTTCGCATAGCCTCTATAATGACCACATCCTGCTCTTGAATGTCCTGTGAGTGCTGTTTTTCACCCAAGAGCTCCTTACTCATTGCCTCGCATTGTTCGCGCTCCACGGACAATTGAGCTCGAAGGGCTTCCAATTGATTCAAGAGCTCCCGTTCGCCAAGGAAGTTCTCATCATCCGTTCCGTTACCAGTTCCTGGCATGGTCTCCTCCTCAGTTTGCACTCCCTTCTGCCGCTTTTTGTCCAGATTGTTCTCCTCTTCGCTTTCAATGGCTTTGAGAATATTAGAGTCCAGCTGTGCGGAGTAGTTTAATTCCTTTTCCACCTGTTGGGCAATCTCATCCACCGAATACTGCTTCGAGCTGTTTTCACTGTTCTTCAAACGCTCCATCTCTCGTTCTAGAGTGAGAACCTGCAGTTCCAGATCTCCGCATCGGCGTAGCGCAGCTTGAAGCTGATCGGCCTTGATCTTGACTTCACTGTTGAGGATTTCCAGCTCTCGTTTGCGAGCGGCTGCTGCATCTTCGCATTGCTCATGGGCTGCACTAACGCAGTTCAGTTCCCTGCGAAGATTTTCCCGATCAGACGCCTCCTGGGCAGTTATCTCCAGAATCTTCGACTCCAAAGACTCAATGCGTAGCCTATATTTTATCTCACTCTCCTCGTGACTTTGCAGACTTTGGGCTTGACCACTTAGTTTCTCCTTTTCCTGCTCCAGTTGCTTTTGCAGATCCTGTAACTTATTCTCCAGTTCACTCTCTTGTCGCTGCTTTTCCACCTGCAAATTGTTTAGCTGTTGTCGCAATTGATGGACTTCCGGGGGAGTCATTGGCCTGGGCATTTCTGGTGTACGCATCAGCACACTGGGAGTTTTTAGTTTTGAGTCTTCTGTTAGGTTGGAGAAGTTGATCTGCCGCGGCACCAGACCAGGTGTGAGGCCATCGGTGCTCTGGGCAGTGACTCCCAGGGCCTGGAAATAGTGGGGATGCTCAAAAGTGTTCACCGGATAGGGGGCTATAAAACCGCTTAGGTCGTCGGTACGCTTGAGTGTTAAGTTAGCCACCGCTTCCTTGGAGGTTTCCTGTAACAAAGACAAAATAAGAAGGGTTTTTATAAGGAAATATTCATCCACTTTTTAATGAAGTAAATGGCTTAACGTGTAAGACTTGTATCCTTTTTTATACAAACACTTACCATTGTCTGGTGCAGGAAGACGCCCGCACTATCGCTCATCTGGAGGGGAGCGTTGAGACTCCGCATGGCCGCTCGTCGCTCCACATCCGGCTCGGGGAACTCGGTAATCGATCCGATATCGCTAAGAGTTCGGCCACTCAACTTGCCGCCACTCCCTTCCTGCTTTCCGCCGACTACACCTCCTGCCGGGGATAAAATCAGGGTGCCTTCCTGATGAGTAGCCTGCAGTTCCTTCTCCTTGGCCTCCAATTGATCGCGCAGGTGATCTATCTCATCGTTTTTGTCCGCCAGCATTGTTTCCATTAGATCCGGCAATGCCAGTCGGTTGATCATCTCTGTCCGTATCTTATCCTTGAGCTTCCCGATCTCTGCTCCCTTTTGCTGCACTTCAGCTTCCAGCTTATCCACCAGACCGCGATCTGGTTGGGTGCGAACTGTGACTTCCGCCTCCAGTCGCGTTATCTCCTCCTGGCTGCGTTGAAGTTGCTGCCGCAAGGTGGCCATCTGCTTGTCCCGCGCAGCCAATTGCTCGCCGAGATTCTGCACCTCACCCTGAAGTTCATGTACTCGGGTATTTAAGTCCGAGGTGCCAGCCCGATGCAGTTGCTCCGCCCGCTGGCGCTGCTCCTCCAGGCGGTTTTGGAGTGTGGAGATCCGTTGGGTTTGCTCATCCATTCGACCCTGAAGAGAGTCGCGTTCATGCTGGAGCTCCTGAAAAAAAAAAATTAAGAATGAATATTGTTTAAAGAAAACCACATACATTATTTAAATATTAAATTGGTATTTTATTAATATAATTATTAAAAAACGAAGTCTTTTTACAGAAAAACTAATCCTTATCCTAACTATATACAAGTATGCCTTTGAGCCAAAAAGTGAAAGAAATCTTTTATCTGATTATAATTATGACTATTTTCTTGAAAATTGTATGGTTTTGAAATCCAATTTAATCCAAATCATTATCAGTCTCGTCAATTTTTTTCCGAATGTAGGATTCAACTTGATCAAGTGGTTAGTCTGCCTGTCAGTTTGTTTTCCCCGGTTTGAGTGGATGAGTCAATGGCCGACCGTTTGACCGTTGGCTTCATCTGCATTTAACCCTTTCCAACTTCAATTAAAGTGGATATATGTATCATATCTCCGCACCGTGGCTATGGGTGGCAAAAAATGAAAGCTTCTGCTGCAATATGTTCCATTTCCCTTATCTAATTTATCGAGATTCCTTTTAAATGAATGTATATTATCTCGTTATTTTAATGAACCATAATAAAATTTTAAGTTCGTGCAAAATAAGTTTGGATACACTGCAGTTTTCAACTTCAACAAATGGTTTTTAAAACAATTGCAGGCATTTTACTCTTAAATGTAATTTAAATACTTTTTACATCTTTCTACTCACGAATTCCCCCACTGTTCTCTGTATCTTCGCCTTTGTACTTGCATCTCTTGGCTGTTGTTTACTCGGTTTTGATCCATTTATATTCATGCGGGTATGAATGCAGCTTCCCCAGCAAACTGCTGCCCCCTTTCAACCATTCAGTCTCCCCTTTTTCCAAACAACTCAGCGGGATGCGTGCCATCGCATAAAGAAATTTATAGAGGCATTACCGCATATTAGTGTTTCAATTGGGCTTCAGTGCGAGAATGCATAATGTAAACAAGCTGGACTACTATTTTTTAGAGTCGGATTCCAAGTGACAAAAGGTGCACCCCTCAGTGGGTGATGAAAATGTGGCAGGTGCTAAGGCGCCAAATGATTTGATTTACAATCGATTGGAAGTGGAACGAAAATATGGGCCTGTAAGGAAGGCGGGGCAAACATATGCATCTATTTTTGAAGTGGAACAAACCGGGCATGTGGAAAGGGAACAGGGAGCGATTTATTTATGTGACGGAGTGTGCCAAATTCCCAAAAACTTGCTGCCATAAATCACATATCTCAACCAGAACAACCGCACACTGTCCACAGTTAAAGTATGAACCAAACATTACAGTAGTTGGCGGTACAAAAAATTTAAATATATATTTATTTATATTATGATTGCCTTCAGCAGAATTCATCAAAATAAATAAACATTCTCTGCCACACATCAATTGTCGCTGAAAGAAACCTTGATTGGGTATTAAAAGCTTCATTTGAAAACTCACTCGCAGCGGAATCTTTGGACCCTGAAACATTTCCGAAACTTCCGCAACTTGCAGCCGAATTATGAGATTATTTTTCACAAAATTAAATATATCTGAGGATGAACTTATATGTTTGGTTAGCGATCCAAAATGATGAAGGCGTACATCTCTCCCGATTCAACCGTTTACAGTGCCTTTCTGAAGGCAACTGAGAGATGCTCTCGATCGAGAAAACCAGGACGGTTTATCGCACAAATGTTCTTCTGGATGCTCAGTTGCCTTAGTACTGAAAACCAAGAGAGAAAAGCATCTAAATATACAGAGCGACCGACCGTTGAATTTTAATTTTTCGGTTTAGCAAAGACAACAACATGACCGTTTCGAGTTCGAATAAATACGGGTTTGTGAACAGGATAGTTCGCACCTAAGCGGTCGTACAAACCAATCCGGTTTAATTGATTAATTAACTTTTCAAGATTTTCAAGATTCAAGATCATATAAAGTACAAATGGCAAAAGTAACTACCAAAGTGACAACAAATTCTCGTATAACAAGAAGAAAAGGTTAACGGTTATATAAAATTGCCTAAAAAACATTAATGAATTCTCAGATAGTTTTTAGAAGGTCTAATGAAAGAAAAAAGTTAGTAAGTAGGCTTCAAAATAGTACTCAAGTAGTCAGACAGTTAAATACTCATTAAACTCATATGTAGATCTTATAGCAGCTAAGACTCGGTAAAATTATTTTCAATTTTATTCGGTTTTCCAATAATTTTAACTTGGCTTTTGAAGAATCCAATGGAGTCCGCTATTAAGATGAATCAAAACTTCGAGTCAATTGGAAAGACTTTTGTTGGACAATATTACACAAGATTCGATGACCCTGCAAAGCAAAACACTTTGGAGGAATTCTATAGCGACACCGAATCTTTAATGACTTTCGATGGACACCAGATTTTAGGCTGTAAGAAGATTTTGGAAAAAATAAAAAGCCTGGAATTCAAGAAGATCAATCGAGAGATATCTTCGGTGGATTCACAGCCAAGCCTTGGCGGCGCTGTCATGGTCCACGTAGTGGGACGCCTGCAGTGCGACAAGAATCCATCAATCGCCTTTTCGCAAGTGTTTTTGCTTAAGCCGTCTAAAAATACTTTCTATGTTGCTCATGACATTTTTCGCATTGTCCCACAAAGCCGGGACTAAAAACATGAAAAAACAATTGAAAAAATTTGACCTCCTGAAAACACAGAACTGGAAAAAATATTTTCTTCCCATACAAAAAGTTCATTGGAGAAATTGCACTTAAATTTTCTGTACTTATTGTTTTAAAAAATTAAGGCGATTAAAAAAAATCAAAGTAATAAAAAAAAACATTTTAAATAGTAGAGGTGTCACAAGTTTTGGAAAAAGGTAAAACCCATTTTTGAAGTGCCCAATTTTTTCAACTAAAATTTGGTTGGAAAAGTTTCACTTTACGCTCCAATTTTTTTACTATTTTTAGTATTAAGATGTTTTATTAAGTCATCGATTTGTGACAAAAATGTTGAAAACTTGATCGACTCCGGCAAAATCAAGTCCCTCAAAAAAATAGTGAACATAAGTATTTTTTGTATGATTTTCACAATTTAAATGTTCTTCAAATGTGACCTAAAACTGTGCAGATATTGAAAAGCATAAAGTCAATATTTAAAAGTATTTTTAAAACTTCAGCTCTGGCTCTTTAACTGACCATATTTTATTTTTTAGTTTACTTACCACGCAGCCGGCACGCATTTGATGGACCTGCATCTCCAGGTCGCGAATCCGCTTGATGGCCGCCTCCTCGACGCGAGTGTGCCGGTCCAGCTTCTCGGTGACCCGTTGCACACCCTCCACGGTGAGCGACGGATGCGAGGGTGAACCCACTGCCGTGGGATCCTTACTGCCATGAATGGAGACATCCTCGGTGACACTTAAGCTGGCCGAATTGGAGGCGTTGTTGGAGTTGTGGAGAGATTCCAGGACCTTGGTCTTCTGATCCAGTGTGGTTTCAATATCTCTCAGTTTTTCGGCCACTTGACTCAAAACAGAGCCTTGCTCGGCAGTTGTTCTTCCCTGCTGCAACTTATCCTCTAGTATTCTTATACGGGATTGATAGCTCTCTCCAATGTCCGTCTTCAAACTATGCACCTCCTGCTGCAGGGCATCGTTATCCCTCATCTGCAAACTCACATATTCCTCCAGTTGTTTGGCCTTTTCGCCCAACACTTGTTCATTGAGTGCCTTAGTTTGGACTTGAGTTTCCAGTTCCGAGATGATCTCCCGCAGAACAAAGATTTTGTCTATCGAAGCCTTCAGTTCCACCTCGAATTTATCCCGCTTGGCGTTTGCCTCGTTCAGCTGATAATTAACCTCTCGAAACTGGGCCTCCAGTTGGGCATACTGAATAAAAATAATAACTTTGTTAGCAATGTATTTCAAAAAGGTAATTGATGGAAGAATGTGATGTAAAGTGTGCGGGTGCGGAATTCCAGATTAGTGACAAACTTACATGCTTTCGTTTCGCTACCTTCAACTATTTTTTGAGGGTGCACGCAGTGGGAAAAGGGGTACAAGTGCAATAAATTTTAGTTTTAGTTGCGGTTTGGTATATTGAGTGCATGCAAAGAGTTACAAATACATTAATTAGTTTGATTAACACAAATAACATTACAAATAACAAATACTTAATTAATAAATAAATTAATAGACTTAAAAATTCTTTATAAATGCGGAAATATTTGTTGAAACGCAAGACAAAAACTCCAAAAAATTATGCAATAATAAAAGCGAGTAAGCCGCAGTCTACTATATTAAATATATTTAATTTAAAATAAGAAATGCAACTTTCAGCATTTATGAAGCTATTGAATACTAATTTCCATGCTTATAAATCATACTGCACATTTTTAAATAATACAAAACAAAACTAAAATAAATCTTATGCACGGAATTTGGCAGCAACTCATAGATCATTTGAAAAAAAGTGCATATATCAGGTCGACATTGAAATTATTCCGACCACAATAGATCTTCAACTTGAGGTAGTGTGACTAAATGGAATCTGATTGAAAGGCTCCAACTCGCACACACTTAAGTGCCTATATCTTCGGGTCTATAAATATGTCGGCACATGCTTACAGAAGCTCTGGCATATACACACATGTATCGACGGTGCCCTTGACTCCGTTGAACAGCCCCCTAGAGGGATTTACAATTGAATTATGCCCAACAGGTGCCCCATGCGATTTGGTAAACTCTTTGTGGAAATGGCTTCCAGAATTCAATTATTTTGAAGCAGTTGTGTGTTAATATTTTGAAAAAGTGCGGGTTTGTGTCAGTTAATAAAAAGGAAGGCCACATGCTGGGGATACTTAAACAATAATATGCCTATAACCAAACTTATAACCAAAACTAGAGCTAAGGAATAATAATATTCAATAGATAGAAAGAATACAAGTAAAGAGATATGAAAAGACAGAGGAAGACTTTGTGAACCCAGGCAAAAACGCAAACGAAAGTCAAACAAAGCCCAAAATCGAGATCAGAGCCCAGAGATCATAGATGAGAACCGTGGGCTGGACTCACCTCCTCGGAGGCATTGGCATAGGAGCTGTGCTCCTTCTCCTTGTCGCGCAACTGAGCCTTCAGCTGCTCTATTTCGCGCTGGAACTCATCGCGCTCTTGCTCACGCTCGGCGGCCTGATCCTCCAGGAATCGCCGTGTATCCTTTAGCTGCTTGTCAGCGGTATCGATCTGTGTTTTTGTGTGGTTATTGGTCAAAGGAGAGGGTATCGGAAGGTGATAATTTCTTTTAGAACCTGGCTTACAGACTATTCGAATTTATTTGGATCATGCGTTTAGCACTCAAAGGGAGACGTGGGGGAAAACTCAAAAAGGGAGAAAGATCCTAGGGGAGACCGATTCTAAACTCACCTGAGATTGCAGATCCTCGCGGTCCTTTTTGCCACTCTCCACCACTTTGTCGCCCTCGCGACAGAAGTCTTCGATCATTTGTAGCAAGGTAACAGTGGAATTCCCCATATCCCTTGAAGGTTGCTCCTTGACCGGAGAGGATGAAAGCAAATGGCGAGCCCGCTCCTGGAGGGCTAGAAAACTGGCCGATGATTGATCCAATCCCTGATCCTGCAGGCTCTTCATCGGCCCCAGGCCATAGCCCTCATTGTAATCCGTGTGATTCAGGGAATTCAGTTGAGAAAACTGATCCCTCAGAGCCTGCAATTCCTGTCCCAGTTCCGCATTACGATCGATAGTGTGACTCAGTTGTTGCTGCAGATTCTGACGATCTGCCTCCGATTTAATCAGTCGATTCTTTAGCTGAACAAGTTGGAAGGATAGTTCCGAGGCATTGCCCACATGCTGCTGCAGATCTGGAGGAAGAGATGTATGGGTTTTCCCTGCCTCCGGATTGCTGTTCTTTCGCTGATTGGCCACGCCCATTTGCTGGTCATTCAGGGAGTTTGTGCGCAAGAACTTGGACAGCACTTGTTGCTGTACCGCAGCTGTGGTCTTAAGGCCGTCCTCTGCTTCGCAGCAGAGTTCGTGCTCCTGTTTCTCCGGCTCATCCAAATGCTCCAAGGACTCATCATGTGGCCGTTGCTTGTGTAAATCCTCTGACAAATGCAACAAGTAGGAAGCTTCCGACTTTAACCGCTCTAAGCAATCGTTCAAATCAAAATCCTCACTTGGCTCTTCGTTGCTCTTACTGTCGATGAACTGCACCAAACTGGGATCCTCGACCACTTCCAGCAGACTGTGTACATCCGGCACTCGGAGCATTTGTTTTGTGTTGTTTAGGGAGCCACTGAGGGTAATCTCCAGGTCGTCTCCCGCATCCTGACTGCGACTGTGGAATAGAAGGCGCTGCACTTCTTCGGAGAGCGTGGCATTCAAATCCTCCTCACAGTTGGCCACACACTTCGCCAGTCGACAGAGCACGCTGCGGAAACTCTTGGACAGCTCCCTCAATCCATCCCGTTCGCAGATTACCTGCTCTAGGTCACGGGCGGCATCAAAGGTCAGGTGACGCTTGTTCTTCCGATTCAGCTGCTTCTCGTATTCCAATTTTATGCGCGACATCTGCGGTAGATTAACAAAATAAAGCTTATTTATTACCTTGCAAATACAATGAAAAGTAATCAAATTAAAAATTTGGATTTGGAATTCAAGACTAACAATTTAATTGATTCTTTTACATGAATTTATTTAAAATATAGGAAATTCCGCTCAATTTAAGCGCTTTCAGATTTACTTTTTAGTGTCAAATTTATATTATGTAAACAATATTAAATGTTTCCATCTTTGAACTCACCTCGTCGGCATGTTTAATATTCAGCTGAGTGATCTCCAGTTGACTCTTGGCCGTAAACTTCTCGCGCAGCAAGATCAGCTCCTTGGGCCAATTTTGATCGTCCACGGTATTTTCCGACAACAAATTCTGAAAATGAAAATTGTTTACATGGATTAAAAAGTTTTGTTTATGGACAATGTGTGAAAAGCTGTTGCAACATTCTGCTGCATATTGCATTCAAATTCTGGGAGACAGATCCAGCTTTCAGAAGAAACTTTTCCCGCCTTTCACCAAAGCATAAATATTTATGGTTTCAGCTCAAAATATTTACATGATATAGATGGGAAATGATCTGAGGGTTTTTTTTTTATTTTTGATCTTTCGTCTGGCTCATCCAAAGTCAGAGATATATCGCAGTGTGTCGAATCCCTTGAGGGTGGCAAGACGGAAACAGAGCCAGATACATAAATCTTAATAAACGTCTTCCCCACCCAAACGCAGAAAAGAAGAAAAAAGGGAGTGGGTGGGGTTGGTGTTTATTTTTGGATGAGACTACACACCCTCGCTTATGAATTAAACATAAAATCGCATTAAAAACAATTAAATGTAGCTCAAAAACGACGATTTGAAAGCAATTCAATGACTTATCATCACCAAGTTCTCTTATCTCTGAGAGTTTCTGCTCTACCTCTCTCGTTTGTTCTCTGAATTGCTCACTATGGGGTCGTGATCCCGGCAGATTGTGAGTTTTTCTTTGTTTTCAATATTTTCCAATATTTACTTGAGGCTTTACGTAGGCAAACAGTGCGGTACATATTTTTGTGATCTTGATTGAACTGGAAAACTAAAATACGAGCTGTTTTCCGTTGAACGGAACGTTGAAATTGACTGTTTATATCCGTAAATACCTAAATCAAACATTGTCCTTTTCATAATTTAATATGATCCATAGAAACATATTTTCTTTAAATAAAAGTAAACTTTGAATTAGTTATAACCACAAATGAATAAAATAAATAATATAAAAATAATAAAATAAATATAATATAAATATACACAAATCTTTGTGTAAGTAGAATTTTAATTTTGTTTTCGTCACTTGCAATGCTACATTTCATATGCACTCATTAAATAGTATATATAGAAATACGTGTATTTTGTGCAATGCTACTATGTATTTTTAGATTTTTGCATAACAAGACGCTGCAATAAATCTCCAAACGAGCTACGAAATCTCTCGGCTAATCCAAAATAGAAAGCATAGGGTTTTATAGAGTAGAACTCCGATCCTATTGGTCTATGTTGAGCAGCAAGGCCAGCAGGCTATAGGCTTGATTTATGGTCTGAAATAAAGATATTTTATAAAAGGAATCTCCTAAAGCCCACATAAACCTTTAGCAACCTTGGTGAAAAGCAGTAAACCGACATGAAAAAAGCCACCGGCTTTTAAGGACATGGGACGATTTAAGTACATCATAAACATCAAGATGAGGCGTCGCATTTGAGCATTCATATCCGGCCAATCGGAATTATAAATAGAATTGGTCAAAATTCTCGCCGAATCGATAACGGCATTACCATAGATGCTTGGCAGCATGATCTGCATGATCATGGCTAATAAATACTGAATCATGGCGGCAAACTTGCTCAGATCCTGCATAACTGGACTCTACAGTAAGTAACAGACTTTATTGCATTATATCCAGTAACAATTTCACATCACTCACCATCTGCATGCTGTATATTGTAAAGCAAATGATCAAAGAACTGACCAAGATTTGGGTAAAAATGCTTTTCGAAATGAAGGTCTCAATGTCCAAGGCCTGTTGCTTGAGTCTCTGATGGATATGCACCAATTCCAAGAACTCTTCCTTTAGTTTCTTATTATCATGCCGAAGGCTACTTAATCGTTGACCCAACATTCGCAAACAGAGCGATAGATGCAGCATCATATACCAATTAACAGTATCCATTGTAATATTGCAAATACAGACAACCGGAATGGTTATAGCCTGATAAATAAATGGATACCAAAAGAGAGTCGGCTGCTTATAATCGAAGGGCATCCACATATGAAAGGGTAATTGGTTGGGGATATCAAACAAAGGTTGGATCACAACAAAAGGGATAACACCTCCGCTGCACATAATGTAGAAAATGGAGACGCGGCTGAAGCGTCGATGCTCGAGTCTCCACATGTCCACTTCCTGCTTGCTCCGCAACTCAAAAAGATCTGAAGTACTCCATTCCGTTAAAATCCGTTGAGCCACATGGGCATATTTCCAGTTATTGAGTGTCTTAGCCCCCAAGGCAGTCGTGGTCAAGCATATTAGCAAGACATCGGAGGTGTGTTGTATATCCCTGCTCATTATGGCCTCCACCCACAAAAGGACCACAAAGAGAAAAGTAAAGGTACCATGCAGGAGATATCCCTGCCAGTTAGTCCAATTCGGTCTCGATACCAATTCGTTTTTTGGCCAAAGGCACAACCACGACAGAATTCCTGTCAAGCGTCGCACCGGTTGAATTCGGTCGTAATCCATGGCACAAGTCTAAACCCCGATTAATATAACCCCCTTGCTGATTTTCTTTATATAGGGCTGCCTTAATTGATTTGCTTAAATGCTTAATTTTAGGGGCGGTCCTGGTTCCGGAATATTTTCAATTAAAATTCACTTAGCCAAGACAGTTGGTTGATTTTACATGAAGCTTGGCTTGTTTTTAAAGACCTAGAAGTAAAATGTAATTGGTTTTAAAGAAACCTGCAAGTTTCCTATGCCCTTTTTTTAGGAAAAACTTTTTTCAAATGGATACAAAATTTTTTTTATAGGTAAATAAAATGATAAAACAATTTGAATTAATTCCTAATCGTCAGTTGTCTAATTCTTATCCCTTTTCAAACAATTACATTTGTAAAAGCCTTTAGTTAAAAGAATTTTAGGGTAGGCTACCATAGTTCTTTTAACATCACTTAACTTTTTTAATTTATTTTCAATTAGATTATTGAAATTATAAGCAGTAGCGACTTTCTTACTACTTCAACAGTTAAATTATTTAAGTCTGTAATGATTTTTTGAAAACAATTATTTTTGTTGCAAACCGTTAGTAAAGCAAGTTCTGATTTAAAATAAAATACCAACCATCATTAATCATAAATTAAAAACCTTTTAATGGATTTTTTTGTGATTGAAAATTATAGAATACTGAGTTTGTTCTTTCTTAGTTCTTTTCCAGGGCCTCGGGAAGTTGACTAAATATAACCCAAATAAAGACACTAAGAGCAACCGAAATTTGCGCCTTGAACAAAAATAAACTCCTCATGGACCGATTGTGGCTGGAAATGGGAATTCTTCGGTTTTAATTTCTTTTTTTTTGGGGAGAAAGAGCAACGACTTTTAAAGTCAATTGGGAGGAAAGACAAATCTTTGACAAAGTGCATACTGTTTGTTTATTTAGTCTGCGTTTTCTTCGAGTCTTTTGAGTGATAGGCTCTTAAAAAATGTAGTTTGTTTAGTCTTTCTTTGCTTACTTTTGAAGTTCCTTTTTTAGACACCGAGTTTCCTTTTATTTTCATTAATGTTGTAGCACATAAAACCCGTTAGATTTGTAACAAGTACACGCACGTTACAACCATTTCACTTGGTTTGTAAAAAATTATAGTCAGTTCCTTTTGACTTTGAATAATGTTAAGGCACACAAAACCGTTAGATTTGAATCGCACAAAATTTCCAATTAACAGACACAATAAAGCTATTCAATTTAGTTGTTTGTATATAGAATTATTTTCCACTTCTTGGTAATGATTTGCATATTTTGCTTTTCGCAAGAACCACTTGAAGATCCCGAAGATTTGTAGAATCTGTAGCGCGAATTCTCTCCCACTCTCGCGGGAAGTATGTTTGTATTTTATTTGGATGAATGAATTATCTGCTATAGACGTACGCACGCGTTGAAGTAACGGAAAAGACTGATCGCCACCCAAAGCAGGCAGCCCATTATATTGTTGATTGGCGGAGAGAGCGCAGGAGATCGGAGAGAGAGTGTGTCAAGCAGTTCCCGCACTGCTTGCTTTCTATATCTTTCTCTGTGCATGTTGGAATTAATTCAAATTTATGAGCGTTAATTTTGAAATGTTATGTACCTACACTTTCTTTCTCCTCTTCTTGTTTCTGCTCCACTTTTACCCCTTTATTAATCCCCATCTGAGCCACACTTCCTGCTTTGACTTTACTAGCTCCATTTTATGAGTTGATTAGAGTGGTGTGAAGTAAATTAAATATACTATGGCAACAGGACGAGCACATGTTTGTCTTTCAACGAGAATTTGGCGCGCTCTTTATGTTTTTATATATATCTTTGCATTGTCATATATGCCGCAGAATGTCTGCGAAATTTGCTGTTCGCAAACAGAACGATCGGCAGATAGCCCCCACATGATACATATAAAAGACTATTTTCTGACAGCATAAGTGGGGCGGGAAATATTCGACAAACAGTGGTAGAGTTTTATACCATAGTGATTTTGGCTTCTCGCATTTGGATAGTGCGCAAACTTACAGTGGATATTGTTTAAATAAAAACTTTGAGATTCAAAATGTTGGTGTTAGTTAGGTGAACAATCAGATTAAAATAAAATTTCGTTTAAAAGTAAAATTGTCAGCAAATCGCAGTGCAATTATCATAAATTTTCATTTTTATGTTCAAGCCTGACTGTATTTTAGTCCTTTACAACACCTACATTTTTTTTAGAAAACTATACAAACAAGAAAGGAAGCAAATTACGGCAAGCCGAACTTTATATACCCTTGCAGTTCTTACAAATCAACTACATTTCGATTTCTATGCCTATATCACTAAAAACAATGAACCTTTGTCGATTTTGCGCTGCATTTTGCTATAAGATATTGTTGTCCTATTTTAAACCGTAATTACATAATATTTATATATTACCAAGTCCCAAAGAACTTAAAAAATTAAAAACAACAAAGTTATAATTTTTTTTTAAATTTTTAATCTATAAGATATAATAGCCTGATCCGGTTGTTCCGACTTATATACTACATGCAATACAAAGACAACTTTTGGGAAAGTATCAAGCAGATAGCTTTAAAATTGAGGACCTAGTTTGCGTACTAGGCGGACAGACGGACTAGATCGATGGTGATGCTGATCAAGAATATATATACACTATAGGGTCGGAAATGTCTCATTTACTACGTTGCAAACTTTTGACTGAAATTATAATACACTCTGCAAGGGTATACAAATTGTTTAATCGAAATCACATTTAACCATTGTTCACTGTTAACACAATGGTATATCCAGCAGTGTTTGACCTTCGATGGATTTATTTTGGTGTCGAACAAAAGAACAACAAAAAGTGTCTCTGACAAGCGCCATCCAAAGGGAGGTCTTTTCTATTTTATTTCGTATCCCCTGGCTGACACGTGGCCACCATATTTGGTGAGATGCTGAGGATTGATGTGGCTGCTGGAAAGGATTGAGGCATCTGTCAACGATTCTAGGGGATCATTGACTGACGGATATAAATAGAGGCATGCCCAGGTATCAAAGTGCGCACTGATTTAATGCTACATAATTCGAAGCGAGTTGAAAGTTCTTTTGGCACACGTTTGTGGTAGCATGATTTTCATGTTGCTCTGTTTTTAGCACTCTTTATTTTTCCTCTTGCTTTCATTTGTGTTTTGGCTACTTGACAAATTTTGCACGTTTTTTTCATGTGAGCTGCGTGCGACGCGTTTAAAAATAATTTATGCTCGCGGAGAGATTTTTGCAAGGGAGAACACTTTAATATTAGACTAATCATTTAAGTGAATCACACATACTACGTTTACGTTTCATCAGTCCGGTAAAATTAATGAATTTAGCAAATGAAAGTCATGACAATGGGAATGTAAATTGTTAAGTATATAAAGTAAAATTAATAATAAAAACAAAAATCCGAAAGCAAAATTAAATCACATAATTTAAACAGTTTAAAAATAATAAAAAGCTTAATTAAGCTTATTTTAATAGCAAAAGTAATTCACGTTCAAATTGAGTTTATTTTTTTGGGATAAACTAATTTCACACGAAAATAAGAGGATTTTTTTTATGTTTAAGAATATGCAACGAGTAAAAAAAAATAAGCAATGAGTTAAAATATTAGAGCCATGCCACATGCCAGGATGCACCTGTTTGCCGGCTCCGCTCACCTGAATCTGCAGCTCCAATTCGGTAGCAATGTCCTGTCGAGCCAAGGTCAGTTGCTCCTGCAACCTCCTTTCGTACTCCTCGATGATACGCTGGACAACCTGGGATTCGTTATTAAGGTTCAGCTCGTCCTCATCGATGATGATCAGTGAGGTATTCGCGGGACCATCTCCGGATCCCTTTTCCGGACAGGTACGAACGGGTGATTCGGCTGCAGGCTGGGTTAGTTTATGCATTTGGGTGTCGATTGCAGGTAGTTACAATTGGTTTAGTTTGTTTTATTGGGTTATAAAATTCGGAGAGAAAAACAAGAATGGGCATGCAGTTAGCTCAGTTAGTCAAAACAAGCTTAAATATGAAACGTTGTTTGGAATTAAGATAGTTGATACATACGTTGTAGTCATCGTCACCCCGCCGCTCATAGAATTTAATACGATCGCTAAGCTTGCGCACCTGATCCTCGTGGGCGCGTCTTAACTCCTTGATATGGGTTTGGTAGAAAATCTTCAGGTCGGCTACATCTAGAGAATTCTGCAAAAAAAATTATTCAAATTTTAATAGGCACTATAATATCTTACTTTCTAAAAGTTAAAAGGACATCTGGTATTATCTTAAAAATATATATGTATAAATATACTCCAAACAAAATATAATATAAACAACATAGTAAAATAAAAAAATTTTCAATATTAGTTAAAAAAAAATATTTCATTTAAGTCGGTAAACGCCATTTTCTTATTTATTATAATTTATTAAAAACAAGAAAGCAGTCAAACTTCGGTGTACATTGCACTTTGCACTTGCACTTTTAACCAAAATATTTTATTTTATAAAACGGCTATAAATCTACTTGTAATGCAAAACCATGAAGTTATAATGATGTTCTGTTCAATTTATCCGATCGTAAAAGAGAGAATATTTTATATATTGTTTCTATTGCTGAAGTTTGATGCAAATAGATGTAAAACTAAGAGACTAGTTTGCTCAGACACGAATGGACAAACGGAAGGACAGACGGACATGGATAGATCGATCTAACTGTTGTTAATAATCATATTTAAAACATTTATCTGAGTTTGCTTATAGCTTTAACTTTGTAATTTTAGGAACAATTCATATTAAGGGAAAAAAACGGAAACTTAAAATCTCACTCACATCTTTGCCAGCTTGTCCAGTGGTCTCCCCCAAGGAGTCCAGCCCACAAGGAGTCATCTGTCTGTGACTGGGACTGAGCAGCAGCTCAGCTCGCTTCCGTTTGCGTGGAGAAGGTTCCTTGGAGGACGCCGCTGCCGCCGTCTCCTCAGGCAACTGATCCATCTCGGAGCACTCCGAAGAGCTGTCCCCAGCCAGGTGCTGTGACTTGTGCGAGAAGACATCATCGGAGAACTGCTTCTCCAGATCGGCGCACTTGTGCTCGAAGTACTTGCGCAGCTCCTCCATCTGCTTGGTATGTTCTGCTTGCTGGATCTGTTCGCTGCTCTGTTTCTCGCTCTCCCACTGATCGCGGGCAATTTTCAGCTCCTGGGCGCCCAGATCCCGACACAACGATATCTGTTGGTTCAAATAGTCATCGAACTTGCGTTGAACCATGAGAAAGATTCGCTGTTCCGCTGGCACCAGATAGGTGTGGAACTGCTCGATCTGCTTGCTGAACGCCGGCGTCCAATCTGGATTTATGGCCTGCATACCCAAGTCATCGTTCGTTTGGAACTGGGGCAACTGCCTTTCCTTGGAGCTGCGCGATCCCCGCTCCTCGTTGTCCGTGAGGAAATGGCGGTCCAAATCATCATCGCTTTCGCTGATCAAATCCATGGAGATCTCAGAAAGCCGCTGGCCAGGGTTGCATTCCTGATCCGCCCAACCAACACTCGATCGCTTCACTGCCTCGATGGCCTCTTGAAGTTGCCGGCGCAAATGCTGCACTTCGCTCCCAAGTCGATCTGAATCCGTCTGTAGCTTATTACGCACAACCATCGACTGCTGAAGGGAATCTGTAAGTTTGGCGATCGTCTCATCCCTTAGCGACATCTCCACATATATGTCTAGAGCCTGTGGGGAAAGAGTATTATTGAATGATATTTCTTACAATAATTGTATATATATAGAAGATTCACTTACTGGGCCGCCTAATTCTTCTTGAAGAGTGCGATACTCCGTGGAGTTGGTCATTAGGGAACTAGAATCCCTAGCCGAGGCCGGACCCGCACTGGATTCTCTTCTGGCCGCCTCAAGTTGCAGATTCAACGAGGTCAGGCAATTATCCTTGGTCTCCAGTTGGGTGTGCAGTTCCTGCACTTTGGCTTCCAGTTGCTTTAGCATGTTTAAGCTCACCAAACTGGAACTACTGCCTCCAGCTTTATTTGCTCCTGCCTGCAAAAGAGTCTTCGACTCATCCAGTGACAAAGAAGGAGGATCCTGCTCTTCTTCGATGGTAGTGCTCATGGAAAGCATTCTCTCGCTTTCTTCGGTGATATCCTCCAAAACATCTTTGGAGAATTCAGTAAGAGGCACTCGTTCCATTTGTTTGAGTTCCGTATTGGCGGAACTGTTGGTTACTTGTGTTTGATCTGCTTCCGTGGGCGAAAGTTTGGGGGCATTATCAATAATCATCTGCTGATTCATGGCCATCAATCGCAGCTTCATCAGTTGCAGGGAACTCTCCTCATCATCGTCATTGTCACTCTCATCCATTTCTAGAATAGTTAATTCTAAAGGTTCCAGTGGTTCTGGTTGGAGTCGTAAAGTGGTCAACGCTCTAGCTGCCTTGCGATCCATGATCTGAGTTTCCTGGAGCGGAGGTAGCCTCAGGGTTTCCAATGTAGACGTAGGCCTGATAACCTCTTGAGCCTGATCCTCCTGTTCTTCATCTAAGTCCGTGATAAGGTCGACTTTCTGTGAAGTATCGACTGTTTCTTCAGCTTCGTAAGTCACTTCAATAGATTCATTTGTTGCCACGATCTCCTCCATTGAGTGATCTTGCTCTTCAGTTATTTGACTTTCATCCACATGAGTTTCCTGAGGAGCACTGGCACTAATAGCCTCACTACCCTCAGTCTTATCTTCCCTTTCCAGAACTGGTTCCTCAACCAACTCGGAAACATCATCCGTTGTGCTCTGATTACTCAAGCTCTGATCCACTGAATCCTCATCCCCATGCAGGGAATGCACAGGTTTCCTCTGCTCCAAAGGCAAACTAATATCAAAGTCATCATCATTTGAGGAAAGACTAACCTCCACTTTGGAGGCAGCTGGAAGATCCGAACCCTCTTCGCTTTCATCCTCATGGGCAACCAGGAAATGCTGAGCCAATTGGCCACCAGATAGCTGAGCATCATCGATGCGAAACTCTACCGCATCCTCATCATCATCCGGATTACTGCTCAAACTTTTGGCTCTTAATTCCTGCCCTTTTGGTCGGGCATAGGCAGCTGCTTCCGATAGAGATTCTAGCGGGGAATTCAGCTGCTCCTCCACCTCACTGATCTCGATGGCTTCCTCGATATCCTCCTCAATGCTACTACTAGTTGTGGTCGTTGTCGTTGCGTTTGTAGCCACAACATCGGCACTGCTCGTCGTTGTTGCCGTCGTTGTGGTGGTTGTTGTCTGCAGCTCGGCCATGTCGATGGTCATGGAACTGGTGGGTTGTTCAATGCTAAACGACGTCACCGACTGATCCGAGAGACTGAGATTGTTCTGTCGCCTCAGTAGTTCGGCGGTGTCCGTGGAGGTAACGGCATATGGCGTGCTACTCGATGTCACTTCTGTCCAACTGCTCCTCGAGATTATGTAAGTACGTGTGGAATCATTGTCGGAGTCGCAATCATCCGCAAGTTCCTTATCAAGCTCCGGTGTAGCAGCATGCTTCAAACTCTCGGGGGACTGTTGCTCACTCGATGAAGTCGGCTTCTCAAATATAATATTTAGCGTGGGTATGAACTCAACTTCCACACAAGTTGCTTTGGCTCCAGTGGCACGAGATGTTGCTGCTGGGACTGATGTTGCTGCTGGGACTGATGTTGCTGCTGGGACTGATGTTGCTGCTGGGGATGTTGCTGTTGGTACTGATGTTGCTAGCAACTCTTCGACCGCCGCCGCATCGATCGCCTTGTAGCTGACACTGGCACTGTGCGGCCGGAGCAATGATGTGATCTGAAATGTAAATATTGGAATATTAATGGCAATTGAATTTATGTTTCCCCAAACCTATTTTCTTTGACGAATAACACTCTCAAATTTTGCACTAAAATCATTTCGTTTAATAGCATTTTATATGCAATATCTTAAGCTGCTACTAGCAACACAACCTAAACAATTCCATAACAATATTATTTATGTGAAATAGATTTATTTACTACAATGAAAATAGATTGATAGAAAATATTATTTATTGCCTAAGAAATGATACCATTTTAGTTGGACATTCGTCTGAATACATTTCACCCCCCTAAAATCAGAGAGCATTCGGATTTGTTTGAACAACAAATGAAAACAAGAGCAAGTTTTAATTTTTCGTTGGCCCACTTGTTGTGCCACCAGGCCGTGCCACTTGAGTTTGAGGCAACACGCGTCTGCCACCATAAATTTATTTTCTAGATTTTGATTCGATTTAATGATGTCACCCAGTTGTCAACGTCCGAGACGCATTATGAGGATTCTTTTCGTGGTTCGCAGTCTTTTTGGCCCACTAAACTTGGGTGATAGGTGTTAAGAAGGGGCTTTATTACGTAAACAAATGCGATTAAAATACTAGGAAAGATATGGATATCTGTTTAGCAACATCCAATTTCAAATTGACCTGCATCTCAAGTGTGGATCGGTGGCTATCTTTTGGAAAAGGGAAAACTACTGGCAGCATCCATTCTTTGATGGATTGCAGCTGTGTCGGTTGTTGATTTCCCTTTAAATTATAATTAGAAACATTTGAGGCATCTTTATGTTTGGTAATAAAGTTCACTCCGCGGAGGAGTTTCATATGTTTGAATTATTTATTTTTGGACTTGCCCACATTAATTAAGAAAGACGACTCTGTCCACTCGAATGATCTATATGTTGGAAGGTGTTCGAAACGTGTGCCACACATGCATCCGTTCCCAAATGAGTGAGGAAATATTTAGGCATTTTCCAATTACATTTTTCACAGCTGGAGATCTAATTAGATCGCTTGCATTCTATTATATACAGGCATATATGCCAAGGCAATGCATTTGACGATAGAATAAAAAACTTTTTGAACTTCTTGCTTGGATCCAACAGTAAAAGTCTGTTATATGCAAAGTCAATTTTATGGTTATAGTAAAAGTTTTAATACATTTTAAGGTGTAATACAAAAATCCCAATAATATACCCCTACAAGATAAAAAAAAATATGCTTAAACTCTTGATAAATAATTCTTTTTTGCGGGGTTATTCGGTTTACATTGTTTTATAATTTGCACTACTACTGTGATTGAACATCTGCAAAAGACAACATTTTCTACATTACTTATACGCCATGTGGTTCAGGCCGTAACGCTTGATAAAGTTTTCAGAATTTTAGTGGCAAATATTTGTGCCAAAGTTTTCCAATTCTCAGCCACATGGTAATTTGAACGTCCTTGAACTTGTCAGGCCAAAGACAATCAAAGCAGGAAGTCCCAGCCCAGCGGTATCCTTAAACGCGTATCGGGATAACAAGTTTGCCAACATAACCATGACAACGATTTTCTTCGAGTGTGCGTGCCCCGTTGAACGGAAAAGCGAAAACGAAAGTTTTTCCCACCTCCTTGCAAAAAATTCAATTTGTTGCTATAGTTTAGTCCTCTATTTGGGGCCGTTGTTTGGGTGTGACACACATTTCAGCTGGATCGTCTGAGGTTTTTGCACTTCGGCGACTAATAACAACAATGCCACTCCCCCAGAAGGAAAGGGACGCAGGACCTAGCCCAACGTCTCATTTAATGGCGCTGCTGCCTTTCCTTTGATTTTTCATAAGATATTGTCGATAAACCTTCAATAATGGCACGCATATTGGCGAAAATGATTAAATTAA
Organism: Drosophila fuyamai; assembly: GCA_018153365.1. Classification (NCBI taxonomy): domain Eukaryota; kingdom Metazoa; phylum Arthropoda; class Insecta; order Diptera; family Drosophilidae; genus Drosophila; species Drosophila fuyamai. The sequence goes on from JAECXW010000523.1 coordinate 1,741,345, forward strand.
TGACTTTGCCAGGCGAAAAGTTGACAATGAAATATGTCGGATAAAAATAAACTGAGATTAGGGAAAGGAGTAGATTTTCTTTTGCGTTTTAAAGAAAATTGTTATATCATTTTACTGAAACTTTTTTGCAGTGAAGGTGTTCCAATAATCTTGAAACTGTTATCTTAAATTGACAAAAAATAGAAAATAAAAGTTATTAAGTCAATATTATTTTGTTGAAAATTATTTCTTTACAAAAAAAGTTAATATATACATATTTGAAAAAGAGAAGAAAAAATGTATACCACCATTTTTAAATAACAATACAACGATTAATTTGTTTTTAAGCCGTTGCTTTTAAAGATAGTTCATTTTTAAATTAGCTTTAGCTCATATTATTTACGAAACATTTCATTAGGCTTTGCTATTGCTAAAAACTAGAATTGAACAATGCGCTTGATCTTCATAATACCAGAGCACTTCTCCATATTAACTGCACTACAATAACGAGCTCTAATGTGGCTCATTGCCAAGCGGTTTCAAATGATATTAACACACTTTGGGTGTCGAGTGATGCAAATGTCACTGGGAGATGTTAAAGATCACGTTGTCGACAATAACTCACATGCAATTTCCCCATTTCGATGCTCGCCTCTCATTCGATTCAATTCAGCGATGAAGTTATCTCAATTAAATGCAATTTACAGTCACTTAAAAAGTCCATATATCGACAATGCCTATTATGAGTTACATTGTGCCAAGTTCTACATATATGCAAATCTCTTAAACAACTTCAGCGGCAAAGGCACTGCACTTTTATCTTTAGAGAGCTGTAAGTGTGTGGGGAACCGAAAGACGGGCGACGCGACCGCCTGCAGTGCAAGTTCTTTTATAAATAAAACGCCAGAAGACCCATTCAATTGAAATCAGTCACTCAATCCGAGGAAAATCAAAAGAAAAGCGTTGGAAAAGAGCAGCCCCTGAGAGCTCGAGCGAACGAGTGAGAGCGAGTGCCGCGGAAATTTGCAACGCGGTTCCAAGCGGTTCCGTGCACCGAATGTTCGCTCCCATTTTTTATTTATAAACAAAATTTATATGTGGAACATAAACGCTGGTGTGTGTCCGTGTGTGTGGGCAACATTTGTTGCTAGAATGTTGATGGTGCAATGTTGATAAGGCAAGGAATATCCCCCCAACAGTTGATAACGCTTAATTGAGACTACAAAAATTACAGGAATTCAAAAAAAACATTGAGAAAAATCATTCTCAAATATTGGAGAAACGTCCGATTCTCAAACCAAAAGTCAATTAAATAGTTTTGAAAACTTGGATACCCTTTCGGGTATCACAAAAATTACATATTATTATTATACCAAATTCGATTTGTTATTATAATATAAAAACTATGAGGCTATGTCGATTTTTCAATAAATATTTCGATCATTCCTTTGAAATAAAACTAATACCAAATTTTCTAAAAATATTTTAAATTTATACAGTAATTAAAACGAGAAAATGGGCCGTAAGAAACATTACCAACTTTTAAGAAAAAACAATCTTAAAAAAGTATTTGAGATATCGAAATACATTAAATACATGACAAGAACAGAATAACAATTTTGGCTTTAAATGTTTACTATTTGTTGAAAGTTGTAATTCTTAGCGGTTTGTCAACAATTGGTTTCCACTGTAGTTTGTTTCAAATGTTCCAAAGGGCCTTGTGGTCATCTATTCAAAAGTTCAAAGGCGCATTCAATTTCGATTTCATTTGTAAACACACTTGAAATCCAAGACAATCTGTTTGTGGATTGTATATTCACATAAATACATTTCATTGGATACTCTTCCCACTTTTTGGAGATCTCGTAAAGCACATTCCCCGACTAAAAATGATGGATGTTCTGGGCTCTCAAATGGGTTAATACTTTAATGGATTCCCGTGCTTGTTTGCCTTACCCAATCGTACAGAGTGTACAGATTCATGGTGACTGCACTTGAACCAAATAATTTATGGCCTATTCCCTGGCTTCTTGACCGCCTTTGTTGACACTTGCGCCTGTCAGTTGTGCAGATTTCTATACGGTCTAGATGCGGGCCATACGCGATACATTTTCTTGTTGATGTTTACGTTCGGATTTTGATGACACGATATTTGTTAATTTTCTCTGCTTGATTTGCTTATAAACACAGACGCACATACAACACCGAATAATTTTGTAGGTTATGTTGGAAAATTTACGTAAAATTTTAAGACTTTTCGAATTATACTTAGACAACACGATGAGGGGGACACTAGCTACTTAAACCGTGACTTTTAATCGAACATTATAATATTTTTTAGAACTCCTCGAGGGAGAAAATTAATTTAGAACACGAACAAAAAAGATTAAACCAAAAAACAATAGTGAAACGGATCTGAAACAGTTGCACGTAATCGCGAACGCGATGCAACTGAGAACCAAATCCAGTGCGAAGAGTGTTTTATTTTTGGGTATCGGGGGATAAACCCTCTCTTTTTCTCCCTTTTCAAACTCTGTAACGCTCAGTGAAGCACAACACGAGATTGTTTAAAAATAATCAATCGTAAACAAAACTGTTGCATTGGAATCGAAATAGGGAGAGTCAAACTGAGAAAAAGAGAATTCATTGCGGTTCCCATATCGAGAAAAACAAAGAGAAATCTGAGAGAAGAAACAGGAGGAAGTAATTAAGTTATATCGCTTGTTCTATAATTAAGTTTTAATCAGAGATTTCGGATTTAAAAACGTTATTAGATTGGGAATGATTTAAGGAAGTGTCAGCATATTAATGAACATTTTTTCATAGGCGAGGAAAACTTTCCTTTTATTCCTATTTGCCGGGCAGTTTTTTCTATTTCAATAAAAACGAAATCATGTACATATTAATATAAACTATTTATTTACATATATTTGTTATTGCTTGTCAATAGTTAGTCTTAAAGAACTCTGTAAATATCTAATCTGTATAAAAATACAAAAATATTAATCTATTAGTGTAAATATATATATACTTTAATACACTGTTCAACAATTGCTAGTCAGTTATTCTTTTGTAAATTCCTTTTATTTTATAAAATATGTTTATATTTTCTAGGCGTCCTGCTTTAAGGCGATTTCTGTTCCCTTAAGGGATAATATTGTCCTGTTTTTTTTTTGTATATTCAATACAAATTGAAATGTCACTCAATTCCTTTTCATAAGTCTGTGTTCAATTTGGCAGATCTTCTGAGCATTTTAGTGTTAAATTAATATTCAGTTAGTCCTTGGTCCTACATAATTAAGCTAGCGAACTTGAAATTCGATAGGTTTCTAACAATTTGAGCTTATTTTGCTTTGTAGTTTCTCTTTGCTACAAAATTATTTTAGTTAATCACATAAAAAGGGAGAAATAAATGCAAATCCCGTAGAACCTTTCAGGTCAATTTGGATTGCCGCCATCCTTTTGTTTAAACTTTGTGGAGTATTTGTAGAAATCGGACATCTCGAAGGGTTTTGTTACTTCTTTGTACGGCTGGAAAGTGGCCTGCTGAACTACGGTCATGTTCTTTGGCGACTCGATGCGAATTTCCGGTGATAGACTGGCTGTGGCCACGGTTAATGGTGGAGACACCAAAGCTGTTTGTACAGCGCTGCCATGGCCAAGTCCACTTGTATTACAACTTCCACTGTGATTAAGACTCTGGTTTTGACCCTGATGTGCAGGTGGAGGTCTGGGCGGCGGTGTGGGCTGCTGCATTTGACTTGGTTTAGGAGGTAAATTTCGAAGTGCTGGTATGTCCAGAGGTTCCAGCGGATATGACACCGAAATCCCCATTGTTTGCTCCATGGCATTGAGGTACGATGTCGATTGACTTAACAATGCTTTAGAGCTAGTGTTCACCGCATAGCTGGCACTTGGATAGTTTTGCGTAGGGCGTTGGTTTGACATGGAATAGTGACGACCCGATACCGACATGGACTGGGAAGACAGCTTGGCTCGGGGTTTACTCGATACCATGGCAGCTGCTCCTAGGTTACTACTTCCATTACTGCTACCAGCTGGACTGTGCGGTTGTGAATCCATCTGTCTTATTACAGCAGGTCCATCTAGCGATGATTCCAGCCACTGTTTGGGTTTCGGTTTCTTTTCAATGGTGGTGGAGGAGGATGACAAAGAGATCTCATCATGCGGCGCATAGCGACTGGGTGGCATAGGCACCGCCAGCATATCGCTGGAGTGCGATTTAACCTCTGTTATACCTAATTGAGGGGGCGTTAATGGAGCTATATGTGACTGAGAACGCCAGCGATATTGTTGCTGATGCTGAGCAGCTTCCATATCCACAGACACATAACTTGGCGCTAAGGATATAGCATCTAGTTGGCGCTGATGATGCAAAGGATTTCGCTGCTGCTGCTGCTCGTAACTGAGATTGCTGGGCGAAGCCAGTGGAGAAACATACTTCTTGATGTTCTGACTTGATTTAATGAATCCGCCCTCATTGTAACTTTGATGTGTCGGCGATAAGTAATACTTATCGCACTGAACTATAATTGGCTGCTGCTGGGGAGCCACTTGTGGCGGTTGCCTTAATGTAGCCACATTCGAGGAGTTCGCTGAGTACATGGATATGACATCTGGCTGTGATCTCTGGTAGTTCATGTTCATCACCAGATGCGCATGCTGCTGATGCTGCTGGCGCATATATTGCATTTGACTGGGCGTGGGAGTGGGTCGCTTTTTCAGGGCGCTCTTCACCAGCGGTGGTTGTTGTTGCGCCTGCTGCTGGGCCACACCTATCACCAGCATATCACCCGCCCCCGACGATGAGGAAGGCTGGAAATTGTCATATTCGGAACTGCGGTTTGACAGCGTTTCCGACTGGCGATTGTTATTGCTGTTGGTCATCTGGCTTTCTCGACTTTCCCGGCTCGTCGTGCTTTGTTTCCTCCTCAAAATTGAGCTATTTTCCCTGCCCAAAGCCTGCAGCTGTTGTTCATGCTTGTACTGTTGGGCTAGTTGAACAAAAAATTCATTGACTGTCATTTGTTCGTAATTTCCATTGATAATGGCCGTCTCTTGTTTCTGGATTTGCTGCAACAGCCAGCTCTTTTCGCTTAGACGCTGCTCCAAAGCCTGTTTCCGGGCCTCTAGGTTTTCCTTCCTAACCTTAGGATCATCCTCGTTTTTATTGTTGTTGCTACTGCTGCTGTGGTTATTGTTTATATTATTAATATTGTTGTTGTTGTTGTTGAGGTTGTTCGTGGAGTTGGTTGTGGTTGCCGCATGTTCCTCATCTTTAAGACTGGCCATATTTCTGCTCTTGGGCGCTTTCAATTGCATCGCCAGTTGCTTGGGTTCGTCGGCTTCGTTGGTGGGTTGTTGGTGCGGGTTTTGAATATTCGTAGGATCCTAAAAAAGACAAGTAGTCTTTAATCAGTCGGCTCCTAAGCTGTTTTAATTTTTATGTAATTTATGGATCTTTTTTGGGTATTTAATAGCTCTGATAAATGGGGAAACCTCTATATTTTTAAAAAACCCTTAGTTGTCAAAAAATTATTTATTTGGTAATTATTAAACGACTAATGCCAAGACTAAAGTAAATTTTAAAAGGGTTTTTGTCTGTTGATATTTTGTAAATTTTGAATCTAATTTTACTTTAAAAAATTAGCTGTATTTAAAATACATACAAAAATGTTCTGAGATTCCTAGCGCTGTTACATACATTATGCCGTTTACGATAAAAATTATTATTTGGCTTAATTTAGGATTGCCAAACTGAACAAAATCCAGTGAATTGGATTTAAATGTATATAAGTGTATCAGAACTGTTGAATACCCGAATATAAGTTCAATTTAGAGTTAGCTTTTTGTATTAGGAACGTGCACTAGTTTATTAGGTTTATTATGCTTTGTTGTTGAAATGTACAGACTTAGTTTTTGTTTGTTTCCGATTTCCACGCGTTTTGTCACGCACCACAACCACTGTAAACCATGAAGCGAACCCTCTCCAAAAAATGCCCAGAACATTAACCCAAACATAGAGAAGCTCGATGAGGTGTTATTTGTTTTTCGGTGTGTGTTTTTATAACTTTTTTTTTGTACAGTCTTGAGCTTGGCCTTCATAGGCGGCGATGAGTTAATATCAAACGTGCAAAAGTCGTAAAAATAAGTGCGCCTACAGTGGCTGCTCGCTGAGAGGAACCAAACTGGTTTCTTCGCATATTAATTATTTTCCACTGTGGGGGATGGTTTCTAATTAAAGAACCTCCACTGTGCATATTTAATGTTACTAATGGTGCACACACGCATGAACGTACAAAAAAACTACACTTTAAACTAAAAATAAATTTTAATGCATAATTTAGACAAATTGATCGATTGAAAAAATTGGCCCACACAAAAACAATAACAAAAAACAGGTCAAGAACAGAAAACGGTTAAATAAAAAAAACTTTTGACTCACCAACGGAGACCTTTGTTGTTATTGCTGCTGTTTTTGTGTGCCGTCGTAAAAACAAACAAGAACCGTTTTGTGTGGCAGCGCCTGTGAATGGGTAAATTTTTAATTGTTTGCGATAAAGATTTTAGCCAATTGTCAGTTAAAGTTAATAGTAGTTACTCAGTAGAGAGAAATAGGTAAGAGGAGCCAACCTTTTCGTTTTATCGCTCAAAATGCGGTCGCATAGCGTCGCTGTTTTTGTTGCATCGCCGCGTCCTCTTACAGAAAAAACAACAGAACTCGTCCTATTTTCTACATTAACTGCTTGTTTTTCACTTTGTGTGCTGCGCGGTTGAGCAATTTAGGTGTGCAGCACTTGAGTTCGGCTTAACTAAACCAAAAATTGAGCAAATTATACGGAAAACACGCAAGAAAACAGATTGCAATGCTGCGCCTACATAATTAAAGCTAGAGGTGGAACATCGGGGCAAGCATCGATGCCATCGATGTTTTCGAAGCATCAGTACTATCGATGTTTTCCAATACTAAATGTTAAAATAATTTTGCAACAGAAATGTTAAAAAACACATTAGTGATGGAGGGTTTTGATAAATCAATCGGCGGGACAACTTCCAACAGAACTCCCTTTTCATTTGTATATCGTTAACTGAGTTTGCATGTCGTTTTGTATGACTCCGGATTAAAACTAAACTAAACTATTCATATGGCAATAAAAATTCCCACCCCAACAATTAATGCTGCATAACTTATCTTTGAGAGCTCCGTTTTCTGAATATTTATTTAATTTTGTACTCATGTTTAACAACATTATATTTGCTATTTAAGTTAATTCACAAGGACACTCCAACGGCGAACATTTAGAAGAACTCGTAGTGTAATAACTTTGGAAATGCATTTCACCAGGAAGTAGTTTGTTCTCAAAAAAATATTAATCACCAAAAAGCCCTTAAATGCAATTGTAAAGACAGCTGATCTTGTGAAGGTTTTGATGTAATGAATTTTGTTTTTTTGTAGAAAAAGTAATAATTCGTATTTCCCAATTATATTAATTTCATTTAAATTGTACTTTTAAACGCTGTTTGTAGTCAGAAGAAAGCAAGACCTTGCGACTTAATTAAGTCTAATTAAATAATAATTTTATAATATTTTACAACATAATTTGATACAATTAATATTATTTGTGTAACATAAAGCCATTAAGGTTATTGCGAGTTTCCTATACTATACTATCCTATCGATTCAGTAAAAGTGACACGAATTTAGTTCCTGAAGCTGTTATCCTTTCTTAAAAAATAATATATATAAAATACATATTTATACTTTTTAAACGATTTTTTCTCACTTCAGCTACGTTAACAACAATAAAAAACACCTGCAGATACATCTGCAGTGTATCTAATAACCTGCCTTACTTTTATTTTATTTTCACTGAATTCGAGAGGGGAATACAAAGGTGCTAATGTTGGGTTAATTTTTTTTTAACAAAAAACTGGCACTGGGCGATTTTAGAAAACCTTAAGGCCCTAAAAGTGCTGTTAAAATTAAATTCAAAACAGGACTCTTTAGCACATTTTTATACCCGTCAGAGGGTATATTGTAGTCGTTTAAAAGTATGTAACGGGAAAGAGGAACCCTTTCCTTACCCAATAAGTATATATACTCTTGATCAGGATCAATACTCCAGTCGATCTTTCTGTGTCCGTTTTCTGTCCGCCCGTATGAACGTCGATATCTTTAAAATTATAAGAGCGAAAGATTTGGGATTTAGCGTGCAGATTTTAGGTTTCTGCCCACGCCCTCTTCGCTGTTCCCTACCAGATTGTCGTAAAATTTTTCGGGCCATTTTTATTTTTAAAATGGACAGACGAGAATAGAATTTCCTCTAGTTTTAATCATAAATAGCTTTAAATGTATATAGCTCGAAATCTTATTTAAAGAATACTTAATCGCTCGTTTTTATTATTGTAAGGCCAATTTCAATACGTTAAATAAATAAAATATTCCTTGTCACATTTTTAGACCACTGTCACGAATCATCCCAAAACCGCTCTGTTAACCGTAATCAGTGTTGGGCATCGTCCGCAAATGCAGTGTTGCATGCCGGCCGCCGAACACTCATCAACCGACGGAATTGCAGCGCAAGTGAAGGTATTTCAACAGTGGCCAATTGGACGGTTTATTACATAAATTTGCGTTTTGCAGCTAACAAAATACAACCGTCTTTATGTCATTGCAGTTGTTAAAAGCGCTACCCCATCTGCGCAGCGCCATATTAACCCTGAGAACTCACATTGCGAGAACAACGTGGAGCAGCGAGCACATTGCCACGAAAGTGTTTTTTGGCACCACCACAAAGACATCCGCCGCAGCACCACCACCCCCTCAACCGCAGCCCTCACCACCCAGTTGGGGCGCCAATAAGCAGAACAGAAAGGTCAAACTCAGATCCGCAGCTGCCGAGTTCATCATGTCGAATCCGGAGATCGAGGCCCAACTAGCTCCTTTGAGGGAGCGGGTGCAGGAGCAGGGAAACCTGGTGCGGGATCTCAAGGCCAAGGGAGCCCCCGAACTGGATGTTAAGAAAGCTGTTGCCGAGCTGAAGGCCCGCAAGAAGTTGCTGGAGGACAAGGAGCTCGCTCTGACCCCCAGTGTCGTCAGCTTCGATCGCGCGAAGATGGAGGATCTCTTGAAGCGCCGCTTCTTCTACGACCAGAGTTTTGCCATTTATGGCGGCATCACCGGGCAGTACGACTTTGGCCCCATGGGCTGCGCCCTTAAGTCCAACATACTGGCCCTGTGGCGTCAGTATTTCGCCCTCGAAGAGCAAATGCTGGAGGTTGATTGCTCTATTCTGACCCCAGAACCTGTGCTGAAGGCCTCTGGTCATGTGGAGCGCTTTGCCGACCTGATGGTCAAAGATGTCAAGACGGGCGAGTGCTTCCGCCTGGATCACCTCATCAAGCAGGCTCTGGAGAAGCTGTCCAAGGCCAAGGAGGCCACTCCTGCCCTGCAGGCCGAGTGCGAGGACATCATTATCAAGCTGGATGGCCTGAACAAACAGGAACTGGCCGATGTTCTGGTCAAATACAACATCAAGTCTCCCCTGACCGGCAACGATTTGACGGAACCCATTGAATTCAACCTGATGTTTGCCACCCAAATCGGACCCACTGGCTTAGTCAAGGGTTTCCTGCGACCGGAAACTGCCCAGGGCATCTTTGTGAACTTCAAGCGCCTGCTTGAATTCAACCAGGGCAAGCTGCCCTTCGCCGTAGCGCAGATTGGCAACTCATTCCGTAATGAAATCTCACCCAGATCGGGCTTGATTCGTGTGCGAGAGTTCACCATGGCGGAGATTGAACACTTTTGCGATCCCGTGCTCAAGGATCATCCGAAATTTGGCAATATCAAATCGGAGAAGCTGACCCTTTACTCCGCCTGCAACCAGATGGATGGAAAGTCTGCCTCTCAGGTGGAAATCGGCGAGGCAGTGGCCACTAAGCTGGTGGCCAACGAAACCCTTGGCTATTACATGGCCCGCATCCAGCAGTTCCTGTTGGCCATCGGCATCAAGGCAGAGTGCTTGCGATTCCGCCAGCACATGTCCAACGAGATGGCTCACTACGCCTGCGATTGTTGGGATGCCGAGATCCTAACTTCGTACGGCTGGGTGGAGTGCGTGGGATGCGCCGATCGGAGTGCCTATGATTTGGGGCAGCATACGGCGGCCACTGGTGTGCGATTGGTGGCTGAGAAGCGTCTACCGGCTCCCAAGACCGTGGAGGTGAGCGAAATTGTGCCCAACAAGCAGGCCTTGGGCAAGACCTTCAAAAAGGAGGCCAAGAATATCACTGATGCCCTGGCCAAGCTTTCCCTGGAGGAGATTACCAAGGTGGAGCAACAGCTAGCTGGCGATGGTCAGTATAAACTGACCACTGCAGATGGCCAAAGCCATGAACTCGGCAAAGACACCATTAGCGTGAAGCACTCTTCGAAAACGGTCCATGTGGAGGAGTTTATCCCGAGTGTGGTTGAGCCCTCATTCGGCATTGGACGCATCATGTACTCCTTGCTGGAGCACAGTTTCCAGTGCCGCGACGGCGACGAGCAGAGATGCTACTTCACCCTGCCCCCGCTGGTGGCGCCCATCAAGTGCTCCATCCTCCCGCTGTCCAACAACACCGACTTCCAGCCTTATACCCAGAAACTTTCATCGGCCCTGACCAAGGCGGAACTTTCGCACAAGGTGGACGATTCCAGCGGCTCCATTGGCCGGCGTTATGCCCGCACGGATGAGATTGCCATCCCCTACGGCATCACAGTGGACTTTGACACTCTGAAGGAGCCGCATACGGTGACTCTGCGGGATCGGAATACCATGAAGCAGGTGAGAGTCGGTCTGGAGGAGGTTGTGGGCGTGGTCAAGGACTTATCAACGGCGAGAACTTCCTGGGAGAAGGTCACAGAGCAGTATCCTCTGTTCGAGCAGCAGGAGGCCAGCAAGTAACCGGATGATCAACGAGTTTCTCACGCTTGACACGCATTTACAGAGCTACAGAGTTTTCTATTTCTTTTATACATACGCTTAAAATTGAATAAACATGCAACATTTAATGCTTCGCACGCTGAAATTAAAGGTGGTTAACGCATTTTATTTACAAGTTGGGATATTCTTCCTTTTTTATGTATCAACGTTTATTTTTATTTAAAAATTTTATTTTTCTTTTAAGGAATGTGTTTCATCTGGCACCTTACTAAATACAAACACTTTCACTTACTTTAAAAACCAATCAAAGTAAAGTATTAGCGGATCTAATTATGTACATATATATGTATGTTAATTAAATCTATTGTTTTTCCTTGGATTTTGAGCGTAATTCAAAGGTAACGGCATGCGTGGACTTTGTCCTCGTCGTTTACCAACACACGTGGTATTCCCGGTATTTGACGACTAAAAAGGGGCGGTCATACTATCGGCGCCGCATCGCAGAAACGATACGTATTAAAAAAACCAATCTCGAATTCAAGGCACCACGTGCAACGAAAGGCAAATAAACGGCGTAATTGTTGCTCGGAGAGGCTCAGATAACGGTAGACTAAGAGGCCCCCGCTAATAAAGCCGGGCTATACGATAATCCGCGCGAATTTGTAATCCCAAAGTTGGAGATTCGAGACGAAAAGATGAAATACATCCTGGTCACTGGCGGCGTCATTAGCGGGGTCGGAAAAGGTGTAATTGCCTCATCGTTCGGAACGCTCTTAAAATCCTGCGGTCTTGATGTCACCTCGATCAAAATTGATCCCTATATTAATATAGATGCTGGAACCTTTTCGCCTTATGAGCATGGTGAGTTCTTAAGTTCTGTTATATTATATAGTGTACATAATATATGTAGATATGTCCGCGACATTAACATTAGGGAAACGTATATTTTGTTTTGGCAAATTTTCAATATTTCGGTCATCTGTGTTAGTGTGTGTGTTGGCGAGCGTCTGCAAGTATGTGCATTTATTGTTATAAGGTGTAAGCTGTTGTTGTTGTCAAAGGTCACGCGGCCACATGGCATGAGCGTCAAAGAGAGTGTCAGTGTTACCAAGCGGGTAAAAAGCGCTTACCCGCCAAAAAAAAAAGCAAAAACAAAGCCCGATAACCGAATTAAAATAAGTTATCAAAACATGCAAATTGCTTTCACCTCAAAAAGTGTGTTTATAAGAATGCAAAATAAAGATTCAAATTTAAATGCAAAAACTTTCACGCAAAAATTAAATCTTGATCAAGTTTATATTTGTTCAGATTAATAAATATAATGAAAATAAGTTAATTAAGTCATCAATTTTTCTTCTGTGTATTTAAATTAAAGGCATAGTGGCGTGTTTGAGGTTTTGTGGGTGGGAGTGTAAGAGAGATAACCAGACAAACGGCCGCCTGTCAGCTGTTTACCCACTCTTCTCACTCAGAGCACCAATAATAGCAAGTGTTTCAGAATTTTGGACTTTAACTATTAAGTTGTGTTTATAAACAAATCAACACTATACAAATTTATAAAATAAATTAAAGATGCTTACCAATAAAGAGCAGCAACATGTAGCCCACGAATAGCTTGTTATTTCATAAAAAGAGACGAATTGAAATCTCTCTCTCTTATTTCTTAATTGCGCTCTCTGTTTATATATAGCTCTCTTTAAAAAAAATCCGCCCTCAACCGGCAACCATTGTTATTGTTATTGGTGTTGCTTGACATTGAAAATGAAAGTTTTTTTTCCCCTTTTCACTTGTTCTGCTTTGCTCGTTTCCTTCTTACTTTTGTTTTGATGCTTTTCTTTGTGTCTGTTAGTTTATGTTTTTATTTGTTTGGTTAAGGAAAGGGAAATTGTTCACGAGCGCACAAAGGCAGAGTTCGAAGGCAGCGGCGATTGAATTGAAACTAAAACCAAAATTCGGCAATTTGAAAGTCGCTGCTTAAGATAAGAAAGAACGATTTTTAATCTACCGCGATAATTGAGTACATTTTTTGCCTCTTTCAACAGTTCACTGTACTTATAGGCATTTCCATTGCTGATCCGTCTTTTTCACTCAATTTTTCACTCTTACCCACAAACACTCTTCTCTCCCCTTTAAACTTTCCCACATCCAACCTTTATTTCCCAAAAAAGAACTTCACCAAAATGGCGCCAGCAAGAACAACAACGATAAATGAATAAACTGCAGCAGCGACACACACAAACATATTTATGCAACATGCCAATGCAATTACGATGCGTTTGTTTGTTTGGTGTGTGTGTTTTTGGGTGGTGGGCGTCAGTTTGCAAAGTAGAGTTGACCTGCACGGTTTGTGAGGCCGCTCTACACGTGTGATTTGATATTTTTATAAATTAATCAAAAAGCTAAAATCGTGTTTCCAGGGAGAAAATGATAACGATTTATTTGTTCATTGAGATAACTTAAGGGAGATAATTGATATTATAACATTTTTGTTATAACTGTAAATATTAATAGTGTTGTTAAATTGTTGAATTCAACTTTTAATGGAGAAAGCAAATTTCCTTTTATTATTCCACTGTAAGTTAGATTATAAAATAAAATTGGTGATTTTTATTTTATGTTCAATTACTCCGATTAATTGGAGTAAGTAGGCCCATGAAACTTCAATGAGTTAAAAGAGCGGATAGCCTTTCGTCCATCTCCCACCCCACTAGCCACCCTTCCGGTGACCCCACATTTCACAGGGGATTACTGTCTGCCGCCTGTCATTTGCATTTTTGCTCCCAGCTTCACTTTTTGGGGGTCGAATTGCACAAAATGCAATTCTGCTCATTTGTTATTGTGTTGTTGCCCGACTCGTTGCTGTTTTTGTTGTGAGTTTGAGTACACTGTCGATGTCGACGTCAGCGTCGACTGCGGCACATGCGTGTGCTTCATTTGTTTTGCGTTAATTTCGGTAGTGTGAGTGGGAGTGGGGAAGGAGGGAGATTGAAGATTGGAGTGGGAAATGGCAAGGGTCGCCATATTGGCCGCTGGAACGTTCCATCTTATGAGGGTGTCTTCTTCTAGCTGTCGAGTGCTTTGTTGCTTTGTTGTTGCTTGGGCTTTTCGCGTGCTTTGCGCTCCGTCATGGCACCCTGCTTCCCGCCCACCGCTCCATCGGTCACATTAGCGTTTTTAGCCATAAAAGAGCCAAGCTCCTCCGCTCTCCGCTCTCTCTTTCGCTCTTTCTGTCTGCCCATTTGGTTGTGTGGCCGTCATCGGCGCGTCAACATCGTTAGCAGCTGTTGCTCTTTGCCTGTGCGCCATTAACTGCCGCCCCCCTCTGCCGCTCCTTCCACTTCCTCCTTCCATCGGCCTGCATTTGCTTTGTTGCTGGATTTCTGCTTGCGCATTCGTTACGCTCACGTTTCGCGACGACAATAATGCTTTGGGCCTCTGCTGCTGCTGTGTTGTTGTGGTTGTTGCTGCTGCCACCTCTGCCTGGCTCCTCTTCCTCTTTTTTAACTCACGCTCCTGCTCCGCCTTGTGCGTGTGCAGCGATATACGGTGATACCCTGCTAACGAGAACCCCAAACTGACGCACATGACTCATTATATTTAAAAAGTCTTTTTCCATAGTTTGTATTCTATTTTGCAAGACAACTGTAAGCTATACATAGGTCATTTCACTGCTTTGTTGCATACCCTAAGGCGCATTTTTGTCATTGTCATTTCTATTGTTATTTCTTGATAATTTAAAACCCAAATTCAAAGTGGTGAAAAGATTGCGATGTCTAGCTTGGGCACCTTTAGAAATCGAAAAGCCGTATAATTTTTGACCATTTTGAGATAGAATTTAGTTAGCTTAAAAGGGGAAGGAAACACAACTAATTTTCATACAAATTTGGGCGGAAAGATCGATGTTTATTATAAAGAGAACAAACAGTTCAAGAAAACTTTATAATAATAAATATTTTAGTAGAAGCCCGACTGTGCTCATATACATACAGTGACAAACTTAATTATTGGCACAGCAAGCATTTTGAACTTTAAGACTATTTTTCTCTATCAAAGAATATGATATTTAAATGAAACAAAATTTTTTTAGATAAACAAAGTATTTTACTGTTGAATTCATTTTATTTCGTTGATTTATCTCTTACAACTATTTTTATTTAATTAAAAAACGAAAAAAGTAGCTGTTTTTACCTGAACAAAATTATTGGCACAGCTAAGTTGTTATGAACTAGTTCGTCCAAATTTCATCGATCTGGCTGCTTTTTTCTGCAAAATCCCCGTTATCTTTTTACCAGAAATGACCTGGTGGCCAAAATTCTTGCTAAAAACATCGCGGTGCTGTTTATTTTAACCAAATCCCTAAAAATTCGACAACATGAGCAAAAAACAAATAGAAACCACTGAATCTCAGCGAAAAATAATATTATATTTGCACGATCAAGGTCAATCGTATGCTGAGATCGGCAAAATGATGGACAGAAGCCGTTTTACCATTCGGAGCATTGTAAAACGTTTTAAAGGAACATCAACTTTGCATAGTGCTAAGCACACAGGCCGGCCGAAGGCTTTAACCGATCGTGAACGGAACCTAGTCATACGAAAGGTTAAAGTAAACCCGAAAATCTCTTCAACACAGATCGCTGCTCAGGTTAAAGAGGAATTTGGCAAAGAAATTAATCCTATAACGGTTCGAAGGACCCTGTATGAGGCCAACTACCATTGCCGAGTTGCTAGACGAAAGCCATGGATATCTAACGTGAACAAATTAAAGCGTTTGGCTTATGCAAGAACTTATCTTGGTAAGCCAATCGACTTTTGGAACACTGTAATATTTTCGGATGAAAGTAAATTCAACATTTTTCGCTCTGATGGCATCCAAAAAGTTTGGAGAAAGCCGAACTCGGAACTTGAAAAAGAGAATCTTGCTTTGTCCGTAAAACATGGTGGTGGAGGCGTGATGGTATGGGGATGCATGTCCGCAGCAGGTGTCGGCGAGCTCGAATTTATTGAAGGAATCATGGACAAGAAATACTATCTTGACATCCTCAAAAGAAATCTAAAAAAAAGTGCCGAAAACATGAATTTACCATCATCATTCACGTTTCAACATGACAATGACCCAAAACATACAGCTCATGATGTGCGTATGTGGGTCACATA
The DNA here is from genome assembly GCA_018153365.1 of Drosophila fuyamai. Lineage (NCBI taxonomy): Eukaryota > Metazoa > Arthropoda > Insecta > Diptera > Drosophilidae > Drosophila > Drosophila fuyamai. The sequence goes on from JAECXW010000523.1 coordinate 1,757,430, forward strand.
TAATGTTAAACACACTTTACCGCATCCGCCACAATCTCCAGACTTAAACCCAATCGAACATTTATGGGAAGAATTGGACCGGCGTGTTAAAAAACGCACTGTAACAACCAAAGCCGAGTTAAAGGTGGCAATAATCGAAGAGTGGAACAAAATTGGCCCTGAAACAACCCAAAAGTTAGTTTCTTCTATGCCGAGAAGACTGAAAGCTGTAGTTCAATCTAAAGGCTTACCCACAAAATATTAATTTTCTTAAAAAAAACGTGTTTTTGAAGTATTTTTAAGTTTTTGTTATAGCTGTGCCAATAATTTTGTTCAGGTAAAAACAGCTACTTTTTTCGTTTTTTAATTAAATAAAAATAGTTGTAAGAGATAAATCAATGAAATAAAATGAATTCAACAGTAAAATACTTTGTTTATCTAAAAAAATTTTGTTTCATTTAAATATCATATTCTTTGATAGAGAAAAATAGTCTTAAAGTTCAAAATGCTTGCTGTGCCAATAATTAAGTTTGTCACTGTATGTATGGTCCGCGTGTGCGAGCTTTTGTCTGTGTGTGAGTGTGCAAAAATTAAATGGAAAATACCATTTGGTGGCGGCTCTCCAACTCTCCAGCTCACCAGCTTGCCAGCAGGATGTGACCGTTGCTACGCGTTGCTGGCGTCTGAGGTTGAGTGGCTGCCACCCATCTACGCCTCCTCTATCCCGCCTCCCACCGTTCCGCCCCCTCATTTGCTGTCACACGCACACACTAATACAGTTTACTGACGGACCCGCACGTGTCGCTGTATGCGTGTGTGTTCTATGGCTTCATAAGCTCCAATCTTGCGTCTGGTCAAAAGTTTGCCCACTTGGCATAACTTTAAGCATAGCTTACAAATCGCTTTAAGTAATTACGTCGGGCAGAAAATACATTAAGGAACACAGTAGCAGTTTGATAAATTAGCCTTCTCCCCATCTTCGAGAATCGTTGTTCTTTTCTTCCATTTGTCTAAAAAAAAGCGTATTTATTGTTTAATATCTTAGAGATTTATCTGTTGATAATAAAAAAAAATAATATAACCAGAGCACTGTTATGCAATTTGGCTACAATTTTTGATATATTTATTCGAAGATACTGGGTTCAATTAACGATAGTTATTTTAATACTTAAACTTCATCATATCAATAAATAAATTTAAAAGAAACATAACTTTTAAAGAAATTAATATTAACAAACATACTATATATATGTACATACATCAGGTATACATATGTACATATGTACCTGATTAAATCGTGCGTATGAAATATGAAGTAAGTCCCTATATAGTTAGCATAGAAAACGCTGTAGGATCCAATGAAGAAGCTAACAGCGATTGTGTAACTATGGGCACAAGTCCGCTTAATTGTAAGAAATTAAATTCGAAGCGGCTGCCCAATCGCACTTGCCCCTTATTATATAGCGTTATATTACAACCTCGCCAACCGCCACCCACCTCACACTTGTGGTGTCTGAGCGACAGGCGCCAGAAGAAGAGGAAGTGAGAAGCGGAGAGAGCGCAGAGCAAAGAAGAAGAGCGGTAGCCGGGGAGCCACAGCCAAATTCACATCGATTCGCTTTGCCCGGCGTTTGTTGCACCGCCCCCGTTGGTTCTTCTTCTGCCGCTTTTGCTGCCTCCTGTCGCGTGATTTTAACGAGCCTCTTCTCTCCGGCCCCACCTCCTCCTCCCTCTCTTCATGGTTTATGCTTTTCGCTCGCTCGCTTCCGCGCGTTGATTGTTGTTGGCTGCGCATGCAGTAGGCAGGAGGAGAGAAGAAGGAAGAGCAGGGGGAAGAGAATAGGAGAGACCAGGAGGAAAGAAAGACGTAGGGAAGGGGGAAGAGTTGGGAGGAAGAGGAGCAGAGAAGAGCAGGCCACCGGCTCCACCTCACACAGACAGCACGGCTGGCTCTCACTCGCATGTATTTGTGTGGCCATGGGTGTGTGTGAGTGTGCGTGTGCTGGATAGCCGGCAATAATATGCCCAAAAGCAGCACCAACAACGGCAACAGCAAAAGCAACAACACGGGGAGCAGCGAGCAGAGCGAAGCAAATGGCGGCGGCCGTTTTTAGCGTTTGTGCGCGCTTCTCCACCTCCCCCTGCTGCACACATACATTAAGCATATATGTATGTATGTGTCGCGCCGGCAAAAGCAAAAGCTTGTGGCGTGGCTTTGGCTCTCGCCTGAAACTGAACTGAACTGCCAGCCTGCTGACTGCTCTGCTCCCTGCTCTCCTCTCCTTTCCCTCCCACTGGATGGCCTGGGCCTCCTCGCTGGCGTTTTTTGCGTTTCAGTGTGCGCTTCTCATGCTCTTTCTTTTTTGAGTACTTCGAGTTGGAGAAGAGGTTGCTTGTTCCATCGAATCTCGAAAGAAATTAATAAGACTTCTTAGGAAAGGATTCTACTGGATGATGTTTGGAACTCGAAAGCTCTCTGTGAGCTAGATTAAAAAAATTAAATCTAAACTACTTTTTGATAAAAAGCTCTTCAAAGTACTGCTTACATTTTTTCACATTAAAATTTACAAATGTTAGTTGAAAAATACATACATATAACCAAGATCTAGATATTCTCTGATCATCAAACCTGGTGTCCGTTAAAGACAACATATGTAGCAATCGAATTTCCATAAAAAATAATTATTTAATTGAATATGCCTCAGCTTTCCAACTTCTATAACTACCAAGTTCAAAATTAGTTGAATCAAATTAGTATCACGATGTTTTTAATTTGTTGACACCACACTGAAGCTGGTTGTACACGATGAACCGGCAGCCTTTCAGCATGTGTACGTATTAATCAATATATGTATATGTACATATACATACATATATAATACATATGTTTGTATTGACAAAGAATATCCAGAATATCCATAGAATATATGTATCTTATATTAACCCTGTTCAAACAGATATTTATAGTTTTTGAACTCAACTTAGAGATAAGCATCCAGTTATTGGCGGAAAGTGTATTACCATTTTCGTTCTCCCCTAGCCAGCCTTTAGGTCTTTTTTTTTTTCCATATTATTTTGCCTGCCTGCTGCTGCTTCTGGTGGCTGTTTGGCTGGCGTCGTTTCAGCTGCCGCCGCTAGTTGGCACGTTTTGTTGGCTGGCTCGCTTGGCTTTTGGGGGCTTGTGGACCTGGCCGGGGATTGGGATTCGGAGTGGGAATGGGATTGGGTCTACGACTGCGACTGGGCCTGGGTCTGAACACGGCCTGCTCATGGCTCATGGCCCATGGCTCTCGGCTGATGGCGGATGGCTGCAGCCTGTCGCAGTGGCAAATAGCAGCGGGTGAGTAGGGGGAGGAGAGCGGAGGAGGGGCAGAGCGGTCTGTGTGCGGCAGCGGTGGCGGCGCGTCAACGGCAGCAACAACAGCTACAACGCCGCGACAGCAGCAGCAGCGGCGCTTCGCACTTTGCTCTGCTGAATTTTCAATTTCAGTTGTAAGCTGACTGCAATCAGCAGTGGTTCGCATTTTGGTTCGGGAATTCGCAATTCCGCAGTTTCGGTTTCGGCATTTCTCGCTCGTGAAAACGCTCTCGGGACATAACGGAATATATACGGGCCGGCGCTGTCCGAGCGCACAAAAACTTTTCGATTATTATAAAGTTTGGCGGTAACACACGATGACCACCCACTGAACCACTGAGCCATTGTACCACCCGCAAATCCCGTTAGTTGCGACTCCTGGCGCGCTAATTTTGCATATGTGTATGAGCGAGTGCGTGCGTGTGTTCTATTGATTTTATAGAGCAACTATATAGTCAATTCTCTTGCTCCCCTGATCAGCCTATAAGGACTCTTCCTTTGCTCTTTATTCGTGTGCTAATTTCAATGACAGTTGAAGCGGGATGAGGGCAGTGATAAAAAAATAAAGTTTTGGTGGGAAGGGGGAAAACGATAGTTTTAAGCTGAATAGAGTAAATTCTACAGTTAAACATTATCAAAGTTTAGATGGAGAATTTAAAACCGAGGAAACGAGGAAAGAACTAAAATGTAAATCAAATGGAAGGAGTAAGAGGAAACAGCTAGATTTAAAAAGTGAAGTAGACCAAGAGTTAAAAGTGCGTGAGCGGATATAGGCAGAATATTATTTAACCCATTACAGATAGTTTATTAACAAATATTTTAAGATTTCTGTGACACTGCTTAAAAGTGTTATAATAATTAGCAGTAAAACTTATAAGTTAGGAAGCAAAATTTAACTTTTGACTAACATTTATAACAAAATTTGAAGTTTTAAATACTCCTTTTTTAATTTTATGATTTTATATTAACTTTTCTAATCAAAATCCTTTTGTTCTTTTTGATTACATTTAAGTTACTCTAAACTATTAAAATAATTAGTTTTAAAATGACTACGCTTAGGTTTTTAAATTGTTATCAAATTTTTAAACAAAAATTTTAATATTTCAGTATTTTTTAATCTACATCTACTTTTAAAATGATATGAACTTAGAAATGCTAATTTTTGTTTCCAAGCTATCATAGGTTAGGTGCAAAAAGAGAGAAGTAGGGAGTATCCAGAAGATTTCCAGCGTTCTGTATTCACACTCGATCAATACGTCGCCTTTATGCAAGATCTGACCTATAAATAGTTATGGAACTGAAGCCATGTTTCTTATCTCGTTTTCCTCACACGCTGATAAGCAGCGGGAAATCAAAGTTGAGGAAATGATTGCCAAATCCCCAGTGTTGGTCCACTTCAGTTGCCAATTTTGTAGCCACACAGCTTCCAGTCTGAATGAATGTGTGTGTGTGAGGCCTCATAACTTTCCACGGCGGGTCGAAACTTGTGAAATTCTTGGCTACCAGCAGAGGAGCTACCAAAGCACCTCGACAGCAGCTGGGCCAGCTTTTCAGTCCGCTTTTCACCCCCGTTTTCACCCCTCTTATAGCCCTACCCTCACCTAACACAACAACACACTGTCGCCGGCAGTTTTTGCCCATAAAAACGGCAACGGCAACGACGAAAACGAAAATTTAACGACTGCGCAACGTGACGCATTATTTGTCTGGCCTGGCGTGGCTTGGCTTGGCTTGGTTGGTCTCTGGTCTTCTGGTCTCTTGTCTGCCTGCCGACTGCTGCCTGCAGCAAAGCTATAGCTGCCGCCAGAAATTGCTTTTGCTCGCTGGAATATATATATATATGTGTTTTTGCGGCCTGTGCCTCCGCATCCGCTGCCCGCACTCCGCCCTCCCCCTTGCACCTCCCCCAATCTGAAGACTCCACACTCCACGCTGCCGTTTTTAGTATTTCGCACTCTGTGCACGGCAAACATTTTTGCATGACTGACTGAATGCCGCCGCCTGCGCCTGACTCACTAACACACTCGTAAGCCCACAAGCCACACCGATGCACTGGGGCCAGACGATGCACTCGGAAAATATGGGTGTCAGTTGGTCCATTACATTTCATAAACTCTGGTGGCTGCGCCATGCACTAAGTATGGATAGATTCTTAATTGTTTCTTTTAGAATTCAAAATATTTAAAATAGAAGAAAACATTTTTTTCCCTTAAAATCTTTTGCAGTAGGGATTAATTTTGTGATATTACATATGTATATCTTAGCCTATGCACAACAAAGACAAACATACTTAAAAGTCTTTTGGAGTGTTATGAAACCAATTCATTCAATTCAAAATTTTAAAACTTTTCATTATTTTTGTTATACATGAAGAATTTATCAATAAACTTTGACTTTATTTTTCGTTGAGAAAGTTATCTGTTTTGTCACAGATTCCTACATATCCTTTACAATTTAGTAGGTTTTCATAATTTAAAATGTTGGATAGTTTTATTGTTTTAAAAGACTGTCCTCTGTCACTGAAGTGCCATCGGTTTTTTAAGTATAGTAGCCCAAACTACAAACAAAGTTAATTTTATGCACATTGTTTTCAAGTGTATCCAGTGCAGTATGTGAGAGAGGGAAATTCATTGGCAGCGGAACCGGGAGCGTGAGCGGGATGGAGGGAGTGGGAACAGCAGGCTCGTGGAGTAACTGTTGGCTGGTCTCTCGGTCGTCTGTCGTCCGTCTCTGTCTGTCTGTCTCTGCGTCGCTGGCCTGGCGTGTTTATAATTTGATTTCGCTGCTTCTTTCCTGCCCCGACTTCTTCTTCTTCTGGTGGAGGCAGAGGGGGAGCTAGAGGGAGATGGGCGATTGGGGAGCAGAGCAGAGCAAATCGAGCAGCGCATTTCCTGTCGCTCGCAGCTCGTTTTTGGGCCTAGGCCTAAGGATGGAATCTTAATGAAGTTATTGTGTTAACAGTTTGACGAGCACTGGGTGCTCATTGATGGTCATGGATCGCAACTAACTCGCGTTTAGGAGGGGAACAGCTACCCCTTCCCCTCTGAGAAATTCCTTCTTACGCCACTGGACTGGAGTGACCAAAGAATAATAATTGCTCTCTTTTCTCTCAGTGAGTTAGTGGCGGTGTGTGTTTTCCCATATGAGCATGCATTTGGCATTCACCGTTAGGCGGCGGACAAGTGAAACAGCAGGAACTGCCCATTGAAAAAAGTGCGCGCGAAAGAAAGACAAAAAAGAAAGAGTGACCCAACTTTGAGCGCTTAAGATGGCGCCAAAAAAGTCCACCATTGTGCTCAATGTGGAGCAGTTTATTCACGACATCGAGGAGCGTCCGGCCATCTGGAACCGAAACTTCCACTGCAACAAGGCTTTCCTTGAGCAGATGTGGGACGAGCTGAGCGGAGCGCACAAGCTGCCGAGTAAGTAGAGCATATGGCCAAAGGAGTTCTCACAGTGTTGCCAACCGTTGTCAAAAAGTATAGCTTTAAAGATTTAATTGCCAAGAGTCAAAGGAAAATACATATAAGCTTAAATATTTTTATTTTCTTCCAAGCGCAGCCTGGTTTTAGTTTGGTTGACGGTGGTCAGCTTATCTTCTCGACTACAAAAAATATACTGCTCAGTTTACTTTATTAAAATCTATTATATATTTAAAAATTATCTTAATAATTGAAAATTTTTCCCAATAAATAAAAACCTTTTCCATTATTGAGGCAAAGAAAATATTTATGTATTCCCAAAATTTAAATCATTTCAAGTTCATGTTCTTAAAATATTTGCACAAGTGAATGACTCTATTTACTCTAAAAATGTTATAGTAAAACAGGAGCATCTTAAATTTATAAAAAAATAAATTAAAGACAACTACTGTCTTAATCAGATTTGGCTATTGAAACGCCAAGTTGGCAACACTGACAATGACTCCAAGCGTGAGCAAAGAGGTTTCTATCGTTATCCTACTCTCTCGCGCAGAGATCGTGCTCAAGGCCAAGTGGAAGGGACTTCGAGACAATTTTCGAGTAGAGTATAAAAGGATACCTCGAGCGGATAACGGTGATTTTATGGTAGATCCGGCAACCTTCGAGTCCAAGTGGCTGCATTATTACGCATTGTTGTTTCTAAGTGAGTTTTATGAGTTATTTTATCAAAAGATTATCTTTACTTAAATTTATTTTCATTACTTACCATAGCTGATCACATGCGCCATCGTTTGCCCAAAAACGAGCAGGATCAGTCCTTCTACTTCAACCAGCAGAGCGAGGACTGTGAAAAGACGGTGGTGGAACCAGATTTGACCAACGGATTAATACGTCGCCTGCAGGACAGCGACGAGGATTACGACGAGGAGGACATGGAGGCGGAGGCGGATGGGGAAGCCAGCGAAACCACCGTGGAGGAGGCAATGCCAACGCCGCCGGCTGCCCATCAAACGAATCAAGTGAGCACCACACCCCTGGCCACAGGAGCTTTGCGAGCCCAAGAGGAGGCCCATCAGCACGCTTTGATCAAGGCAGGATTACTGCGTGCCCAGTTGTTGGAGCTGGAAAAAGAGGCCGAGGATCTGAGCAAAAAACCACCAGCTCCATCGCAACAGCCATCTCCAGCAGCTCCTTTATTGCAAATGCTGGTGGAACCACCAGCTGCTCACTGTTCACCACCGCCAGTGGTGACCACCACATCCGCACAAGTACAACAACCCGGATCAGCGGCTGTTTTGGCGCCGGCAACGACTACATCCGCGTCATCTGTTTCCTCCAATGGAACGCCCATGGGTGGCAAAAGATCGGTATCGCCACCGCCACTCTACAACAAGGCACATCATCCGCTGGCCACTCTGGCAGCAGCTCATCATGCGGCCAAAGAACGAAATGAAGATTTCGGTGCATCCTCTGCCGTGGGAGGAACCGGAGACCATCTCAGCTTCACCCAACACTCCTATGCCAACGGACTGATACCTGCCCTCAAGCTGAAGCGTCCACGTCTCTCCGAGGATAGCAACTTTAATGGATCCTCAACGATGGATGCTCCACTCGTACCGGAGGACGATGACTACCACTACTTGTTGAGCCTGCATCCATACATGAAGCAGCTGACGGCTGCTCAAAAGCTACGCATACGCACCAAGATACAAAAGCTCATCTTCAAGGAGCTCTACAAGGAGGATCTCGAGGAGTCCAAGTAGTGGAACACCCCAGAAAGGATAGATTAAGACCAAGACTGTACATACGCCCTGTAGTTTAGACCATAAGGATTATTCTTAGTTTGTGTCCATGCCATGCTACTTGATTGATTTCTAGTTGAGCGCCACTCCAAGGAAAGCTGGGAGTGCGCCATTTACGCCTAAGCACAAATACCTTGGAAATAAAATTGTAACATTAAAAGGTTTCAAGTTTTTTCTCTATTATGGGAGGGCTGGAATTGTTTAAACACGTGTTAATTGCTTTTCTTTTTATTTCCCAGGTGAGGTTTACGTTTTGGATGATGGCGCCGAGGTGGATCTGGATTTGGGAAACTATGAACGATTTCTGGATATCACCTTGCATCGCGACAACAACATAACCACGGGCAAGATCTACAAGTTGGTTATTGAGAAGGAGCGCACTGGCGAGTACTTGGGAAAAACCGTACAAGGTAAGTGATGTACTATGTTCAATAGTTATTAAGTGTAATATGCAAGAAATTGAAAAGATTCAAGTTTTGTTAAAAATATTTTTTAACATCTTTTTTTTTGTCCTTTTCACATATTTTTCGTATTACTTTTTTCAATTTTTGTATCCATTTTTATGCTGTATTTTCCAACGCTTTTCCTAAATCTACATATAAAAACCTGTATAACTTAAATAAATACTAATCCCACAGTTGTTCCACACATCACGGATGCCATCCAGGAGTGGGTGGAGCGCGTGGCGCAGACTCCTGTCCAGGGCTCCTCGAAGCCACAAGTGTGCGTTGTGGAATTGGGGGGAACCATCGGCGATATCGAGGGTATGCCTTTCGTAGAGGCTTTCCGTCAGTTCCAGTTCCGCGTGAAGCGGGAGAACTTCTGTTTGGCGCATGTGTCACTGGTTCCGCTGCCCAAGGCCACCGGAGAACCAAAGACGAAGCCCACCCAGAGTTCGGTGAGGGAACTAAGGGGTTGTGGCTTGAGTCCCGATTTGATTGTCTGCCGATCGGAAAAACCCATCGGACTGGAGGTCAAGGAGAAGATCAGCAACTTCTGCCACGTGGGTCCGGATCAGGTTATATGCATCCACGATTTGAGCTCCATTTATCATGTTCCGCTGCTAATGGAGCAGAACGGAGTGATCGAATACCTTAACGAGCGACTGCAGCTCAATATTGACATGAGCAAGAGGACCAAGTAAGTGTAAATGGGCCTTCATAATTTGAAATACATGTACTAATATGTAACTCTTGCTGATTTCAGATGTCTGCAGCAGTGGCGTGATTTGGCCCGCCGCACGGAGACTGTTCGACGCGAAGTATGCATTGCCGTTGTTGGCAAGTATACCAAATTCGCGGACTCGTATGCATCCGTGGTGAAGGCGCTGCAACATGCCGCCCTAGCTGCGAATCGCAAACTGGAACTGGTCTTTATCGAATCGTGCCAGCTGGAGGAGGAAACCCAGCTGACTGAGCCGAGCAAGTACCACAAAGAGTGGCAGAAGCTTTGCGAAAGCGACGGTATCCTTGTGCCCGGCGGCTTCGGCTCCCGCGGCATGGAAGGCAAAATCCGAGCTTGCCAGTGGGCGCGAGAGAATCAGAAGCCATTGCTTGGCATCTGTTTGGGTCTGCAAGCTGCAGTGATTGAATTTGCCCGTAGTAAACTGGGTCTTAAGGATGCCAACACAACGGAAATCGATCCGAGTACGGCCAATGCTTTGGTCATTGATATGCCAGAGCATCACACAGGACAACTGGGTGGCACTATGCGATTGGGCAAACGAACTACGGTTTTCGCTGAGGGTCCCAGTATCATCCGTAAATTGTATGGCAATCCCAGAACAGTGGAGGAACGGCATCGACATCGTTACGAGGTTAATCCCAAGTACGTACCGCAGCTGGAGGAGCATGGCATGCGATTTGTGGGCACCGACGAAGACAAAACCAGGATGGAGATCATTGAGCTCAGTGGTCATCCGTATTTCGTTGCCACGCAATATCATCCAGAGTACTTGTCGCGTCCACTGAAGCCCTCGCCACCTTTCCTAGGCCTGATCCTGGCTTCCGTGGATCGGTTGACCCAGTATATTCAGCGCGGTTGCCGCCTGTCGCCCCGCCAGTTATCCGATGCTTCCTCGGACGAGGAAGATAGTGTCGTGGGATTGGTCGGGGCAACCAAATCGCTGAGGATCTTAAAAATCCCAAGCACACCCAAGAACGGAATTTCGAATGGTTGCAATGGTAGCTCCAGCACATCCGATGGCGAAGGAGCCTGCGGAGGCGTTAATATCACCAATGGACACAAGTGAATTAAGGAACTGATCCCTAAGCCTGAATGAGATCCGCTAATCAGCCAGGTTATAATAATTTGCAGAAATTTGCAATATCAGATGAAGCGGTATATAATAGGGTAGTGTTGATTTTAACACTATTTTGTTTTTAGAAGTGGCATAAAGTAAATCCACTTATAAAACTTTACAAATTAGTTTTATTTAGTTAAATATTATTTCAATCTCCTTCGGAATAGAAAAGAATAATACTTTTTATTCTTATGCTTCAGTTTTTCGTATGTTTTATTATATATTATTATTTTTAGTAAAGGCATTGAAAAATTGAATATTACCCGATGAAGGTGAATACAAATTTCAATTTCTATTTCAATCATTTAAGTACAATTTTTGTTATTTAACAATGTTTAACAAATGTTTTTCATTGGGCAGAGTTTTGGACTTTAAAAAGAGAATAAATAAATAAGATTTCTTTCTGTCCTTAAAATTCTTAAAAATCGACCTTAATCGGAATGGCCTTGAGTGTATCTTCTTTATCAAATGCAAAAATATTTTATTATTTACACAAAATACGACTATAAATAATAACTTATATTCTGAATATTTAAGTTCATGATGTCCCTAATTTAAATCATTTTAAAAAAAAAAAACAACAGTTAAGCAATTACCTTATTCATATACATATATGTATATTTTTAGATAAACAATGAAATAAATAAAAATACTTGACTATTAGTTTGAATTTTGTGGGCAGCTGGAATAGTGTTGGAAATAAGTGTTCGAAAATATAAATGTTAATATGACTATCCCTTTTCCTCATTTGGCGTCTTTCAAAAGCGGAAATTGTGTGCTTTGCCGCGCAAATTTCAAACTGAAATTCTGAGGTGATCCTGAATATGGTTTTTGAAGTGCCATAAGATTAACGCCATAATGAATCTTCACAATTTTTTTAGTTCTCCTGTGAAATAAAAATAAAATGTTAAATTTTAATGGTGTTTAATGTTTATCTCCTGTTATTAAAACGTTTTGGCTTTTTCAACCAAATAGTTTTATTTTTTATGTTCCTTCGACGTTGATGGCCACAGCTTTAATGTCAAAATGGTTTTTCCATTTCCTTCAAACTTAAATTTGTGGTATGCTCGGTAGACAATTGTTTTAAAAATAAACTGAAGCTTTTTGTCACCGCAGAAAGTGTCAACTAAATTTTGGAAAAGTTAAGGCGTCTAAACAAGTGTTTTCTATTTTTAATGACATGTAGATCAATACGGTAATGCTTTTAGGTTCTAGATCGTGAACTAAATTCCGATTTTAAATTTTTAGTTTTATCATTCATATAAATTCAAATGCTTAGGATATATGTTTGACTTAAATAAAATTAATCAAAACGTCTTACGGAAAAATTATTTTCTTTAGACAGACTTTGATTTATTAACATATAAATGTATGAATAAATTAAAAAAACAATTACAAAATAAAAACTTAAATATTTTATAAAGCAAATTTTTGGAGAAACAAACCAAACGAAAAACCAAAAAAAAATTATTAAAAAAAGGCAAAGGTTCGTTTAATTTTATCTGTTGGATTACATTGACAAATAAATTTGGAAAGAGCACCAGAGAATGAGCTTTTAGTGTAATTTTCTGCTTGTTGACGCAATTAGTAAGGCAGAGAATTAATCAAACGCTGGTACTCGAGAATAATAATGGACGCCAACCCATGCGGATTCGGATACGGATTCAGATACCGGCTGGCGTTGTCAGACATCGGCCCGTGCCCAACAAAAATAGACAGGCATACATTTGGGCTTGCGTCCGCGAGGAGAAGAGATGGCTGGTGGCCAATTGAATCGAGGCAGATCGCAAATCTCAGAACAAGAACAATGCGCATTCTTCATTGTTCGTTCAATTGGGTAACGTGCTCTAGCTAATTCGGCATTCGGAATAACTCGATCCCAAAAATATGAATCAGTCGGGGGTCCACAAAAAGAAGCCAAGGATTCGGAATCGCCAGAGGAACAAAATCAACCAGGTGCATCAAGACCAAGAGGAAAATTCTCCTAAAAGTGGTGACGTTCAGGTGGACATTGCTCCCAAAAGTGATATTGCTGAACCAAAAATTGGTCAAAAAATTAATGGCTCTCAAGTGGAAGGTCCTCTTCAAGCAGATTGCCCACAGTTGAAAGGTCCCCCAAAAAGTGGAAACTCTCAGGTGGAAACTCCACCCAAAAGTGATCATTCCCATGTGGAAAATTCTCAAGAGAACGATACCATCCGGCTAATTCAGCTACTATTGCGCAGGAAGTTGTTGGCCAAAAACAAAGCAGCTACAATCAGTGAAGCAGAGTCGGCCAATAATCAGGCCAAAATAGTAACCCAATCAAGGGAAATCAATGCTGAGGAAAGGAAACCAAAGGTTCCTAGTGCTTCACAAACTCCAAAATGCACAGCAGAATCCAAGACACCAGGAAAACCATTGAAGGATGTGAAGGCCGATGAAATGGATGAGCTGCTCAAATGTTTGGGTAGCAAACTGCAAAAGGGTTAGTGGACTTTATTTATACAAAAGATTTTCTGTAATCACTTGGGGATTTAAAAATAGGAGGTGGAGAGTCCCCGGCAGCGGCACTATTCAGCAATCTCGGAAAGCTTTTCAGCCAAGCGCCGCCCAGCGATGTGGAATCCTCGGATGAGGAGGCGGAGGAGTATGTGGAGTACATTTACAAGCCAAGGCAATATTTCATGGCCTCATTGTGCAACGTAGGTAGTGTTATTAACTAACTTAGGTACATAGTACATTTTCTAAAATAGTTTAAAAAGGTTTTAAGTCAAATAATTTCTTAATGAATCAAAAATGTACCAAAATGCAAGGACCTTTTTAACGTATATATTTCACCTATTACATTCATACACTAGAAAATATAAACCGAAAATTGAGGAAATTTAAATTCAATAAAGAATTTTAAAATATCAAAATACCTTATAAACATCGGTAAATATTTTGGTTATGCTTAAAATAAATCCAAATAGTTAGAATCTTGCGTATCATTAATACCAAAGTTTATATACCAAAATCGATAATAGGTGATTAATTATTAAATATTGACAAAAGTAGATGTTGCTTAAACATTTTTTGTAGGACATTATTATTTGAGTAAATTCGAATATATTATTTAATCTCTTTTAATCAGTTCTGCAAGGCTGATTTGTGCGGCCAAAACCGGATACCCTGTTCCCGCTGCGGACTGAGCTACTACTGCAGTGGAGGCCACATGAAAGACGACCAGGAGCACCGGCAGATGTGCTTCGCCCTGCGTAGAACGGTGGAGCGCAATGGTGAGGCCATTCTGTCAGCGAACCATAAATCACACTAATTGCAAATTATCGGGCGGCGGATGCAGGGCACGAGATGTTCTACAAGTGCGGCGACTTCAGTGGCGAGCAGTTCCGCTCCTACCGGATCGTGTGCATTCGCCAGGTGGAGAAGGAGATGAACCGCCCGCTCTCGGCCACGGAGCAGGAGCTGCTCCTCTTCCCGATGATCTGCAGCGAGCCCAAGTGCCGGGAGCATCGCTTCAGGAGCCTGTCCATCTGCGGCGGATGTGGCGAATGGGCCTTCTGCAAGGACAAGCCGGGTCATCGCAGCAAGGAGCACGCCAAGTGGTGCGGAGCCTACCAGCTCTTCAAGGCCTTCATCATGTTTCAGGCGAACTTCGGCCGGATGGAGCCCTCGCTGCCCAACAAGGTTCTCAGGGAACTGCCTATGGCATGCTCCAGCACCAAACACATGATGAAGAAGCTCAATTTTAGTAAGTATTAAGCCTAATTCCGGGGGAGAGGGGAACTCCGGAAAGTCTTAAATTCATTTGTACATTTTATTATTCAAATTCCAAATTGTAACGAACACACTCATCGAGCGTTGTCCCCCCTAACATGCTCTGTCTCTTTCTCAGGGAGAGTGGGGTGGGTTTGTGTGAAGAGAGCACAAGATGAGTTACAGAACTAACAGTAGTAGACAGAGAAACGATAGTAACAGATAACCAGCTCAATAGCTTACATCGGACAAAACAGTGCGCCTATCGAAGATTGAGGACCAGATGTTATTGACCTCGTTCTATATCCACCCTACAATGTGAAATCTAATCAGATTCCACCTAACCCCATGAATAACTATTGCTCTACATACCCAAAAAGAGTTTAAAAATTTCACTTGCTTCCACAAAATTAAAAATACTAGATAATTCTCCATTTATTTAACTTTTTTGTTAAAGTTCTAAACTTTGTATATTTTGAATTTTCAATTTACTCAAAGAAGAATCATAATCGTAATGATAATTTAACTTTTAAGTTAAGTTGGATATTCCCTAATCATTTGTGAACTGACTTATTTTCTTCTTAAATTATCTCTTGAAATGCAACATTTTTCTTTAAATAATGAGAAATGATAATTGAACTTAAATTGGGTACAAATTCCAGTCACTGTTTATTTTTTGTGGCTTTTCACAAAATAATACATATCATTAACGAAATAACTAATAATTACGGGTTTCAAGAGAAAATTAATGGTGGCACCTATTTAAATTTACTAACTTTTTAAAGTTTTGTCGAGCTTTAACAAATAAATTAACAAACGTTTTATTTCTAGTAAAATAAGTTTGAACAAATTTAAATTTGCATAATGAACTTTAAAAAAACACTCCTACGTAGAAAAATATTGTCAACGCCGTTTTTGTAATCCACGGAAATGGATTTTTTGGCTGTATTTTAATTTCGAATAGTTACTACCATAGATGTTAACCATATTAGCTCAGTATAATAATCTTACATACTTTACATTAATTGAAGTCGATATTAATTGAAGTTACTTGCTTTACTATAAAAACGTAAATATATTTTTATTTCCGATAGATGTTACCAACGAGTGCGAGTACGCAGCACTCACCCAGGTGTCGACAGGACCTCTAACTGCCTGGTTCGCCTTGAAGCTCTGCGAGCGATTAAGGGACTGTGGGGAGTTGACTTTGCATTTGATTGGCGCCGAGATCGAATTCGAGGTGGATATGTTGCAGAAGTGGGAACTGTTCCTTCTCCACATAATGCCCACCGTGAACACTCTGAATGTGGTTTTTATTGGACCGGAACTTAACCCCAACAATATATCCTTTGAGCAGCTTAAGAAAATCAAGTGAGACAGGAAAATGTGACCAGTTTAGAGCCTTGTAATAAAATATATTTTAAAATTTTTAGGTGCTGCCGTTTGTGCCGAAAAGCTCAGAGAACTGTAAACTATCATTTTGAGAATGGATTATATCACGATTACTGCAAGGAGCCGCATTTTCTTAAACCAAATTTAGGTGGGTTGACTTGTTTCTTAAAAAATCTATTTTAAACTAACGATTTCTCTCAATAGTTTGCTTTTTCAACTCCGGTCTATACCGATCAACTGGGTTCGCCCTTGAGGACACTTGGCCAGACACCATTCAAGCCGCACTTAACATTAAATGTCCCATTGTGGTGACCTCATATACCAAGTATGAGGCTCCTCTGGACATGGTGCACTTCGTCAACCAGTCGAATCGCCATTTGAATGTCGTACTGCCACCGACTACAAATCCATTTTCTTCGGAGAAGCCTGAGCGTAATTTTATATCAGATGATGAAACGCCTTTTATGTTTAAGAACTTTTATTGTTTTGTTGTTGAGTGAATGGTTGGAAAACAAAAGAGACCTGTTTTAAACAACTTTGTTTTAAATCTTTTGCAAATTAAGATCATAAGAGGCAAAATTCGATGTCGTCTTTATATTTATGATAGTTTGTTGTTGACAACAAACTAGTTTATCTAACAATGCAACGTAAGATTTTTACATTGGCTTTTATATACGTCATAGAATAAAAAAATAACGCATAATATTAAATTTAATTTAAATTTAAGTAACGTCATTTGCCAACGTTAGCCAAGACTTAAACCAAATGAAATTGTCTTTTTTTAGAGAATTATTCGGGGCGAAGTATTATTTACGAGATAAACGACGGTCACACTGATCCGATTTGTTTGACTCTTGGCGCATTACATTTTGTTTATTTATTGCGTTTTAGAAAGTTTTTAGGTCCCTAGTACGATTTACCTATGAATATCAACGATGGCGACTTTAAGGATCTGCGCTGCAAGCTGGACATCATGGGTTTCACCCAAACACTGCCTGTTTTGGCCATTCCACTGGTTCAGGTGACATTTGCATACCCTGTATTATTTTCTATTTTTTGGCATAACTTTTTCTTTACTCATCTTGTAGGCGGTTTTTGGTGACTTGATCAAGACGACGGAATGTCTAAGGGACACGAAAAAGAAGGTTGCCGAGTTGCTGGAGGTGGGTGTACCATACTATTGAGTGGTTTACTTCAAAACTTTTGTATACCCTTCCAAACGGAGGGTAACATGGTTTTGACCATGACATTGCAACGCGGTCGTTTAAACCTTGTAACAAAAAGTCTAGGTAAGCTAGACTCTCCATTTAAATGCTGATCCTATTTATCATATCATATATGCGAGGCATATGTAGTTGCTCTTAAAGAAAAACTTACTGCCTAAATTAAATTTCAGCTTGAAATAATCGGGATTTGATTTAAAAAACCAAAATTTATAGAAATAAGAATGATCAAGCTAAAGTTGCACAGGTTCGTTGTTAATAAATGTATAGGAGAAGTCCTCAAAACATATTTTTGTAAAAATTAAATAATACATTCAAAAGCGATCAAATATTTTTTTGAAATTGCAAGGATGTATAAAGTCTTAAAGGCTATTTCCGAAAACGATCAAATTGTGTGTTATAAAAATAAAACTTTTCATAAAAATAAGGATATAGAAACTTTGGCTAGTTGAAGCTAAGGTCCTTTCTCATTTGTTGTGCCTTAATTGGTTGCTAAGCAAACTCTTTGTTGTGGCTTTTGTTTCGGCAGGAGAAGACCTGTTGGGAGCTGGGCGTCGAACCATACAAGTGCGATAACTCTCGCCTGCTGGCCGAGTGTAATGAACTCCATCTGCAGTTCTTGGGCGACAGGGAGGACTACGAGCTGCGCCTGTGCGGTAAGTTCCAATCGATTGTACTCTTACGTTAAACTAATCTATTAAAATCTTAGAATCTGAGCGCAAGATCCGAAATCTGGAAACAGACAAACAGCACTTGCAGAGCCACAACGATGGACTTCAAAACCAACTGGACGCTCTGCTTACCAAGCAAATGGTTTCATCCACCACGGCCAAAAAGGTGCCAACTGGCATAAGTCGACAAAGTAATTTTACCCTTCCGCTAAGTTATAGCTTTAAAGTTAATTTTTTAAAAACTTGTTATACTTTCTATTAATACAACTATTTTCCCATAATAATCTCCCATTTTTTCTAGCTAAGAAACCCTTTATTAGCACAGTGCGTTCTGGCAATGTGTTGCCCACTGTACTGGGCAGTGGCACCTCGACCCTTAAATGCACAAAGTGTAATGCTGGGGTATTCCAAAAGACTACAACAACCACCAAAGATGGTGTTACAGTCACCCAAACCAGTGGCCAAGAGGAGCTGGACAAGTTGCAGAATGACCTTACGGCAGCTGGAGAACAACTTGAGTTCTACAAGCGGAAAGTAGAGGCCAGGAATCGAGAGATACGTCGACTAAATGATATGCTAGCAGGGGGACGACCTCCGGCAGCTCTGGCCAAGGATTGCTGCTACAAGGAGGTGGGCGCCCTGTCCCAGGACATTGATCTACTGCAGCGCGAAAAGACCGATCTGATGTTGCAGGTGCGCGACTTCCAGGACAAGATGCACGATGCCATGCAACGGGCTCTGGGTTCCGAAGAGGACAAAAGGAAACTGCAAACGCAGCTGGAGGAACTGAAGGAGGCTGCACTGCAAGTGGAACAGCAGGCTAATGCGGAGATTGATGCCAAAGAGCTGGAACTTCGACATCTGCAATTGGAACTTAAGAAGAAGAGCAAGGATCACCGACTGGCTGGTGGCTTTGCACCCAACCAAAGTGACAAGCACAATCTTAATGAACGCTTGAATCTTTTAACACGCCGCGAAGAGGAACTAGAGGCCACCAATGAGAAGCACAAGAAGAAACTGCACAAAATGCAGGCCAAGATCTTGGAGCTACAAAAGGAGCTCAAAGATCAGAATCAGCATACCACTGTCACTCTGGACGAGGAGAAGATACGACTGACATCGGAGAGGGACTTCTTCCAAAAGGAGTATCTGCGTCTGATGAGCAAATCCGGTTCGGAATCGGAGATCGCCTTCCTGCACGCCCAAATCAAATCCAAAGATGACGAGTTGAGGGCTCTTCGAACTGAATTGTTCCCCGGCGCAAAGATGCAGTTCTCTCCGCAGAAAAGCGTGCAGTATGAAACACTTCCGCCGGCCACAGCTTCCTCCAGTACGTCCACCGCGAATAGCAACCGGAGTGAATGCGTCCAGGCCGCCATCGGAAGGGTGGAGCGGGAACGGGACTGTGCCAGGTCGGAACTGGAACGCGTTCGCTGCGAGCGGGATACGCTGAGGGAGAAACAGCTTTGCTCCGTCCAACTTCACGCCGAGGAGCTGCAGGCTCTGCGCATGCGCAACGACGAGCTCAACGATCGACTGCGTCGGCTGGAAAAGGATAATAGGGATCTCAACTCAGCTCGCCTGCCGACGGAAACAAATCTGGTGCTGCTCAAGGAGGATTTGGTTCAGATGAGGAATCGCCTCGCCTCCATGCAAACTGAAATTGATCAGCTAAGAACAGAAAACAGTCAGATAACGTAAGTAAGATTGACAAATGGCTGAATCCCGTCTTGGAACTGTAGTCTGAAAGCCATTTCACTTTCATACATAACATGACTAATCAGATTTTATATTGATCATTATTAATTAATTTGAAATTTATCGGACAGCATGCTCAACGATCAAAATGAGCGCATCATAGCGGACTATAAGAGTAAACTTTTGGTGGCCGAGCGTCACCGACAGTCGGCTGATGTTCGAGCAAGCACCTTGGACTCCAGTCGGGAATCCAATCGCAACGAGGTCACCCAGCTCCGCACGGATATTGGAGCTCTGCGGCAGACATACATTTCATTAGAACACGAGAAGGACACGCTACTGGTACTTACATCTGATTCTATTTTCCTAAGAATTTTAATTTGAATTTTTGCTCTTTTTAACAGCTTCAACTGGATAGCAAAACAGAGCGCGCCTATAAACTGGAATATGAACTAAAAGATTGCAAGGAGAAACGGAATACTCTGGAGCAAAGCGTGAAGGAATTGGAGGAACAAGTGCGGTAAGTCGTGAAATATCGTTATGCATGCAAACTTAATTTAACAATTAAATTGAACAAATTATCAAATTTAAAATGGTATAGTATATTTGACTGGAGTTGGTTAAAAGGCTTTGCTATAGGCAAAGTTTTTATATTTATAAAAGCTCTATATAATTACCCCACAAATCGAATGCCGTCTAAAAACAGTTCAATATAATCTTCTTTAATTTACAAATATTTTAATGGTTTAGTCTTTCACATTGTTTTATTTGCCTTATCGGGAGTTCCCTTAAATACAACTCGTACATAAGTCGATGTAATACATTCATGGCACAATCTCTTCTTATCGAACACGTTAACCGAATATTTCTAAAAACCACCTAAAAGAGAACAAAATGGTTAATTGAATAACAAGTGATCGAATCGATCGAATAACACTCAGCATGCAACACAAAAACACAGAGAGAAAAGGTGTAGAATAGATCGGAGTGGGGAGGCATGCGGAGGGGTGGTAGGAGTCATCACAACCAGACAGAGGATAGTTGAAGATCGGGGGTCTTAGGTGGCCCACCAAAGTGCAGATCATTGAGGAACTTTGAGTTGAGTCGCTCGTTGGTTAAATACCTCGCCAGACTGACACTCGGAGCGCTGCAGTTGCTCATGCCGCGCCGATCCGCCTCCGAGGGCGTGTAACCAGGTCGGCAGACGCACTTGGCCCGGCTGGCATGGGCCACAATCGAAGTGCCATCCGTTGTTTGCGACTTCAGTGGCTCCAGCCACTGGCCCGCGCCGCAGGGTCCGCGACTATACAGCTTGTGGCACTGCCCATTGATCTCCACCATTCCGGGCGTGGACTCGCATATGTTCTGCTCCTTATCCGCTCCCTCTCCCGAGCACTGCTGGTCCAGATTGGTGAGGACCCCGGAACAGCCACACATCCCGTTGTAGGAGATGCCATCGATGGATGGCCTGGCGGTGAAGTCGAAGATCACCACTTGGTGCAGGGCGCAGGGGCCTTGAGATCCAATCCTGTAGCAAGAGTCCTCCGCGGGGAAGTACAGCCGATTCTTGCCGCAGAAGTTGCGCACACAACTGGTCCCGTTGACCAGGAACTCACTGGAGCCACAGGGACCCCTTGTGTACAGGCGATAGCAGATGCCATCGCTCCAGGGCACATAGCCCTCCTTGCACTGGCATTGGGCTCGGGGCAACAGCTGCAGGGGGGTGCCAGTCGTGTCCTGGACATCGTCTGGTATGCGGAAGATGTGGCCCGGCGGGCAGGGACCAGGAGTATCTGGAAAGGGGAGGAATATTACACATGAGAAGGAAAGAAATATGGTCTTTATGTAATAGAACACTTCTGGGGCAGTACAAAATGACTTATTAGGTCCTTTAATAAACACAAATAAGTTATTACTTTATTTTTATAAAATTACCTGGTTAAATTAATAAAAAGTATTCAAAAATAGTTTTGTTTTAGTGAGTTAAATAAGAGCATTGTACTATTAAGCTCTTATTTAACTCTCTATAACAGATACGTTTTTGGACATAATGCCTAACAATGTATGCATAATTTGTATATAAGACCTAAAAATGGTTTGATGATACCGCTTTCAAAGTGTAGTACTACATTGAGGGTTAGCCCAACCAAAACCCAATCCTACCCAGCTCGTAGCACATTTGCTGCGGAGCATGATAGTGCGGCAAGTGCCGCTGGCAATCGCATCGGCCGCCGGGCAAGAAGATGTGACCCGGCGTCGAGCAGGGTCCTTTGGTGTAGTGCTCGTAGCAGGACTCCTCTGCCGGATAATAGAACGAGGCCAACTCGCCCTCGTTCTCGCAGCGGCACTCGGCTAGTCCGTCCTCGTTCAGGACCAGTAGTTTTCCACGACTGCACGGACCCTTGGCGTGCCTCGCATAGCACTTGTTGTCCCTCGGCCAGAAGATCATGTCCTCCGGGCAGTGCTGTGGTCGCTTGCAAGTGCCCCAACGATTGCCGGATCTGGAAAGGATTATGTGTACACTGTCAGTAAAGTTCTAAACAATTTATCACTACATAGTTAAAGACATTTCAATATGATAAAGCTTATCTTTTAACATTTTATCAATAATTTCAATATTGTTGATTTTATGTCTTAATTGATTTTAATGATTTTTTAGATTCAGAAGTAATACGGTCCAACTTAAGGGTTTTAAAAGGTAGTCTAAACACTTAGTCAAGAGTTTTTATTTATTTTTTTTAATATAACATATTTAACATATATTTTATTTATACGTTAATCAGCCAATTAAATGGCAATAAAATGTAGGGACTAGAAAAAGTAACAATCCTAACAAGGAAAAACAAAAAACATATCAGCGATATATATCAATATGTTTTTGACTTTAAAAAATTAACAGGAGATTTTGGTGACGATCACGATTATATTTTATTTATTGGGGAAGGACTGTCGTTCTTTGCCGCCCTTCTATCCATAGGTCTGCTTGATGCCTTCTCTTTAGCCTTCTTCTGATCATCGGGGTTGCCAATGAAGCTGCTAGGAGAATCGAGTGGGCTCGAATCCGTGCATTGTAGCGACTTGAGTGATGATTGATTTGTTCCCTTACGGTGGAGATGTGAAGAGTATAGTCAAGAGTGTTGTATAAAACGTTCAGTAAGCTTTCAGAAACCAATTAGATAGTATTTCCAAATAAATTTAAATATCAAACACTTTTTATTGGCCACGTAGGCTACGACAAAATTGCCTGGAGAAAACACACAAACGAAACAATGTCGGAGGAGTCTTTTTCAAAAGAATTAGATCAACAGCGATCGTTGATGTCTGCAAGTGGGTTAGAAATGGTGTTAAGACCAGATGACGAGGACAGGGAAAATAGTGCTGGATCGCTCTTTGATTGTAATATATGCCTGGACATGGCACATGATTCTGTGATCAGCATGTGTGGCCATCTATTTTGCTGGCCATGTCTGCATCAGTGGCTGTTGACGCAACCAAATCGCAAACTCTGCCCCGTTTGCAAAGCGGCCATCGATAAGAATAAAGTAATACCCTTGTACGGACGAAATAATTCACGACAGGAGGATCCTCGCGATAGAATCCCACCTCGTCCCATTGGAAACCGGACAGAACGAGCAGCTCCGGCAGAGCAAACCTATCGATTTGGTGGAGGCTTTCACATAACAGTTGGTCTTGGATTTCCTTTCGGGTTCTTAACATCCCTAAACTTGGGCGAGCAACGACCTGCTGCTCCTAATCTCGGCACACCGCAAATCCAGATTGGACAAAACCTTTTCAAACTGTTACTCTATGTGGCCATCG
Organism: Drosophila fuyamai; assembly: GCA_018153365.1. NCBI lineage: Eukaryota > Metazoa > Arthropoda > Insecta > Diptera > Drosophilidae > Drosophila > Drosophila fuyamai. Next base: position 1,780,834 of record JAECXW010000523.1, read on the forward strand.
GGCTCATCGCCTGGTTTTTATTTAGCAAGGTTATTATATCAAAATCTATATAAAAAAAGTGACGAATATGCTCGTTTGGCAGTATCATCCCGCAGATGAAACAATCAATTTAAAAAGATTTTGATTTTGTTGGTGATTACTCAAAATACGTCGGTGCTGTTTATTGAAAGTATTTTTGAGGAATAAAAATTTGTACGATATTAAAAATTACTAATTTAATTGGCTAATCTGAATCACAAAGTTAATTTGGAACCATTTCTAATAAAAAAAGCCACTATTTTTGTCATTTCTGAGAAACATTAGCATCACTAGTTTCCTATCTCATTAATAGTTACTTTTGTTTGAAAATACATCTGCAATACAAAAATAAATACAACTTTTGTTTATGGATACTGGCGATCAAGCTGCATTTAATAATCACCTTGAGTCAGTTCTATCAAAACGAAGCATGTCAAGAAATTGTGTGAAAGTAGAACTGGATCTGGATTTACTTACGCCAACTCCAAGAGCAACAAGTATTTAAGTGCCTATCATTATATGGCTTTCGTTATTGTTTAAGTGCATTAGAACTTTCTCTGGCACCGTAAAAAACGTTTAAAAATTATTTAACAGATGAAATCAAAAAGTTGTGTACTAAAAAACCTTTGGAAGTGAAAATGAGAACGAGCCAGTCGCATTTTATAGGGTCTTGAGTTATGGAAACTCAAATTTTATGTCTTAGGTGGAGAACTCACCTCTTAACCTGATCTGGCATGGGCTGGAAGTACTCCTCGGGTTGGCAGGGTCCCCGTTCGTACAGCGTGTAGCAGACATTACTGGTCAGCGGACTGAGTGCTGTGCCCGGTGGACATCGGCACTCGGCCGCTGGGAGATCCTTCCGCCGCGCACTCACCGCCGTGGGACTCAGCTCCATGGTCTCCGGACATGGATAGCCGAGGGTGAAGATCTTGAAGCACTTCTTCAGCGGCGCCCAGTACAGAAGCTGCCAGCCACCTGACATGCTGGCGCAGGGATTCTTGGCGGGATCGCTCCACGGAGGTGGCACGATTCCGGCTGCCACCTGATGCGGATTGTGGCCGGTGGTCAGCAGGAGGAGCAGGCAGGTGAGGATGGAGCTGCCCGCCTGCAGAGCAGCCCAGCAGATGAGCACCTTGCGACGTCTCATGTCTGAAAACGAAAGTGATTGATTAAGATTTGGGTATCTATCTGCTGGAAACGGAACTACAGTAAAACTCACTAAGTTCGTCTAAATAAAATAGTGTTTTCACGTTTAGAGTTAAAGGGATAAACTACACTCGGTCAATAAATCATATAAACCTGTATACCTCTTACTCCATGTTTCTCTAAAACCTAAAACCCGCTTGTAATCTAAAAAAAATCCATGGGATTCGAAACACTTAAAGCGATATTCATAGCAGTTTTACTTCATTGTTGACTTATCGAATTATATTAAAGCAAAAGTGACAAAACATCACGAAGCTGTTTATATTGTGTTGGACCATTATTAACCGATTTGTATAATCAATAAATTATGCCATTTTTGAGGGTCAGTTATTTCGAATTGTTACCCAAAAATGAAGCATTGACCAAGTTGAAAGGATCAAATAATATTGTTAAGGTAAATTAAGTTTAATTTGGAGAAGTCGGCCTGTAATTACTTTTCCCCTGCTGCGAAAACATATCGGGGGTGGAAGCTCTCATTAAACCGGATGATGGATGACTTTTCCATTGTCGCCGGCGCTGTTTAAAAATCAATTCACCGCTGCAGCGGAGGGCTTTAAAGCGGGTCCAATTCGAATTAGCCAACCCTTTGGGGCAACTGATTATCATGTTGGCCGGACACCACCGCAAAAACGGCCAAAAACCCAAAACCAAAACCAAGACCAAAACACTGAAAACCAGTAAACGGTTCGCGCGCGGTTAACCATGACCCAAATACCCATTTATCTTGACTTCTTTTCGCCTCAGCCGCCGTCGGCTGGTCAGAAATCTTCTGCTCTTTTCCAGCTGGTGGTCATAATCGAGGGGCTGCTTATGTAACCGCCTGCAGATGATGAAACATGTGGCAGCAGCAACAGCCAGCGAAGCGATCACGCCGCCGGACTCGAGAGGTGCCACACTCTTGGGCGGTACGGGTTGCGTGATTTGTGGCCCGTTTGGGCCGCTGCTGCTACACGCTGCATTGAGTGGCAACTGGTTTTTTGGTCTGCGGCTTACTGTGCAAGCCGGTCTGCGTCAGCGTTTGATTCTGGCTTCCCTGGGATTCTCCTGCCCATTTACTTCACTCGATTTGGCACCTTTCGTAAGCTCTTGGTTAACACACAAACTGGATTTAATTTGATCGCCTTTATATAAATCAATTAACCCGCTCAGAGGGTTTCGCTTTTTATTGCTGCTGTTTTTGTCTTTGGTTTATTTCTGACATTTGTTTGGTTATTTTCTGAGATTGAACCCTTTTTCTTGGGATTCTACTAGCTACTTACGTCATCTATTAAATCATTTAATTGTTAAGTTTCTGTCTTAAATTTTATTACGACTATTGATATTCATCCATTTATATGTTAGGTATTACTAACATTTATCTTTTCAGTATACAAAATTATTCATCAGATACAAGTCAAAACAATTATTTATTTATTTAAAGAGCTTCTTTGCTCTTTAATTTAACTGTTTTATGGGAACTTTCTTATTTTAAGTTCTGGATTTACGACAGAAATAATTGCAACATTTTTGTTAGCACATAAACGTGATTTATGTTGGTCGGTTTTATAAACCTAATTAAGGAAATTAATGAGTTCGTAATTGGATGTGAATTACTTGTGAAACCCCTTATCAATTATGACCGAAAATGTCAGTATAATTTTGTACATTTTCTTTTTCGCTTTTATTCACTCTTTCACTTTGATTTTTATTACTTTAGGCTTATTTTACTTCATTTTTATTCCGGTTTTTCTTCTATTGTAGCGCTTTTTTGTTTAGTTCAAATAAATGAGCTGTTTTTTTTTATTTTAAAGCTTCACATTTTATTGCTGTCCCCACCTTTTATATTATTGTTATGCATTTATTTATAAACTTCATTCAGCTTATTTGGCTTTATAGACTTAACGTCATAAGCAACAAAAGCTATTAAAAAGTCTTTTAATTGGTTTAATTTGTATAATAACCCTATCTATCAAGTTATTAATTTGTTACGTTATTTCAATTTTGTATATCTATAATTTTATAAATACAACCGAGTCACATTAACATGTTTACTGCGATCTCTGATATTCTCCAAATTAGATAATTGGTAACACTAGTCAAATAATTTGAATAACTATAAGTGAACGCTTTAAAAAAAAGGTGATTCAAAAATTCGTTTTAAAAAGTCAAATATACTTTAAACAAAACCAATTTTTCAAAACTATTGGTTTTATCTTTCACTTCAGATCTTTTAAATGATTTTTGTATTCTGTTATTTATACTCCTCTCAGTTTATTTTTAAACAACAGGAGTTATATCTTTTAAGTGGTGTCTTTATTTATTTTCCCTTCAGTGAATCTCTATTCAACAGGCCAAAAATAAACCTAGCTCAACAATGGATTACTCAGAATTAACTCGAGCAAATTTTCTTGGTTTCCTCTTTCACGTTGTATTCATTCTGGGTTTCTTGGGATTATCCCGCCCCTCATTTGCGATCGCACCTTTTGCAACTTCGTTGTTATAATATCCAAACTGGTTGGCGAGGGCTCAATTTGTTTTGATTTGGATTCAGCAATCACGCACAATAACAAAATCACGGAGATATTCGCTTCACTTTGCTTCAAATTGAGACGGTTCCCTAGGGCAGAACCGACTACCGACAACTGACCACTGACCACTGACCAGCGGACTAAACCAAGCGATCGCGACGTCCGTTCGCTTGGGCAGGTAACAAACGTCTGGGCCTCGGGTTTGAGCCATGTTTCTGAGCCAACTCGTGCCGCTCTTGGCATATCCGCTCTTCCACACAGAGCCACAGAGCTGAGGCACTTAGGCACTGAGCCCCGTTTTGTGTAAATGTGTTAACCACTTTGTTGGCCAAAAAGGTAACAACGAAATGTCAGTGGTTGTCTCAGCCACTCTCTTAGCCATCTCAGGTCTGCGTCAGCGGCAGTGACGGGTATTTGAACTTTGCTTAGCCTTAATGACTGACTGACGGACGCCGATGGATACGGCTGTGCCGATGGCGACTTTGACTGCCTCTGTTGACTGCCGTGTGTTCTTGAGCTTCTGGCCAAGTGCGGATGTGTGTGGCTACGTGCCTGGCATCTGTAGTTAATACTAGATACGCCTAACCACTTCTGCACTGCGATTCAAGATCTTGATTTATAAGTGTTTTAATCTTGAAATATAAATCTTAAGGATGGCCAGACGACTAACTATCTCACTTGTAAATTACTTATTTAATTGTACATAAAACAGTTGACTACCCCACGACTTTTCAACAAAATTACAAATTGATTTTAAAATATAACAATTAAACAAATAAACATTTTAAAAAATAAGAGCTTGGATCAAATAATTTTGTGCAAAATTATTTTTAATGTAATTTTTAGACCACAAATATATCTTATGCATTTAAGGTTATAGTTTCTTAAATACGTTAAATGTTTAACATAGCTTGTTAGTGAAAGTTCTTGAGACATAAATTTATACTATTTTTTTTATAATTGTTTCTGCCTATTTAAACTAACTTTTTGTTTTATATTTTGGGTTAATCAGTCGTAAATCTAAAAACTAAACCAATATTCGTCTAAATTCGAGGTGTTTATTGAAAAACTATAGTCACTTTTAGTCTCTAAACCATAATTGATTTTTCTAACTGTTCCTTTTCTTACTCGATATAAGGCAACATTTCTTTCCGTGTCTTTGTTTACTGACCCCCCTTTATGGTCATCGGAAGAGGGTCAGGTTTTGGCAGGCAGTGGCATTGATTGCGCTACGCCTCAGCATTGATTCCGATTGATTCCCCCCTTTCCTCTGCTCTTCCCTTGCAGCAAACTGACCCACAGGAACCGGCAGCGCGATTCAGAACTGACGGAGACCTCGACGGAAAGTAAAACGCTGCGGCAGCAGATTGTGGCACTCAAAGCCAGCCGCGATGAGGCAATAGCAGAGAATCGGTGAGCAAAAAAGTCATTAGCGAGGTGAAGATATCATAGAACTGCTTCCGCGCTGGGGCAATCATTTTTTCATCGATCATTAGGCGGTTTTTTATAATCTTCCATTGTGTCTGCATCATTTGTTGCCCCACAGTCGAATGATGGACCAATTGAGCGATGCCCAAGTGGAGGTAAGGACGTTGCAGAACAAGCTGGCGGACTCCGAGAAGCAGGTGGCCAACATGAAGCAGCAGCTGCACAAGTACGTCCAGGAGGTGAAGAAGGCCGAGGACCTGCTCACCCAGAAGGTTAGTTCACTTCTATAATTAGTTCCTAAGTCCAAGTACTCGAGTCGGCATACAGGTGTCCTCTAAATTAAAGGATAAGGAGCGCGATGAGATGCTGGACCATTATCAGTGCCTAACACAGGACCAAGCGACTCTCGAGGGAAATAACCACAGTCTGGAGTGCGAGGCTGCCGAGTTTAGGTAAGTATTTCTTATGAAACAAACTGAAACGCAAAAAAATGATTAATTTTAAATTGGATTCAAAGTAATGTAATATCAGTGGACAAACATATTTGATTTAGTTGATAAGTTTAAGCACTTGAAAAAGTTTAAGTTATTAAACAAATATAACATTTAATGATAGGTCTTCTAGTTTCTTAACACTCTTCACCTCAGTGAATCTAAATTTTGCTTACCTTTTTTTTTTATAAGATTTAAACGAAAAGTTTGTTGAGTTTTTTTAATTAGAAAACTGACTAGCTAATTATAAATAATCAAAAAATTTAAAAAAAATTAATCAAAACATAATCAAATTTGGAAGGATGAACATGAATATGAACATTTCATCTTATCTTTACTTTTTTTTTTTAACACAGGCGACAGATCTGTGAGCTGGAGTGCGAGGTGCGCGGCTTGAAAGATCAGTTGCACGCCCGCCAGTGTGCCTTGGACGATATGGAGGTGCAGCTGACCGCCGCCCGGGCCTCGACGAGATGTCTGGAGAGGGAATTGGAGAATGCCCGCGATGATCTGCGTGTCCAAAAGGTGGATCTCGAGGCCCGCAAGGAGCTGTGTGATAAGCTCGATGTGGAAAAGGGCAAGCTCAACGCGGAGCTAAACGAGGTCAACGAAATTCGTAAAAAGGTGAGCTTCAGCTCCGGTCCCGATCAGTATCAGTATCTCTATCCTAGCTAGAATTCTCCGCTGTAGTATACTTCGCTTTCCAATTCTACTAATAATAATTTAAAAGTGCTTGTGAGTAGCTCGGGTATATTTTCCATTTATTTGTATAAACTTATTACTATTTCAGCTTGAAAGACAATGCGAAAAACTGCGCGACGAGCTTCGGCAGAGCTCGGCTCTCAATCAGATCACCACCGAAACCACGGACCAGATGCTTGGACGCTTGCATAACGATCAGCAGCGTCAGGATGACGATGATATCAGGGCCAAAAACGAAATGGACCGACTGCAACGTCAACTCCAACAGACTTTGGTGAGTTTTGCTTATGAAGGGTAACCACTTTTTGTTTGCTTTAACGGAGAATCCCAACTTTAAATAATTTGTTTATTTATCGTGTTAAAAAATTACATTTTGTATTATTAATACATAAGCAACCAATTAAATAACATTTTTTAATTAAAATAATTTGGTCAAACAGAGCCAGTTGCAGGAAGAACGTGTACGCTCTAGAAACCAGGAGGAGTTAACCAAAGAATTAGAGCAACAGGTTTGCAGTCTGCGTCGAAATCTCACCGAGGATCGTTACAATCAAGCAAGGACCCGCGAAATTAGTCCCCGAGTGCCATCAACGACTCTTTAACTTTGTATTTGCAAAACTACTGCTTGTTTTATGTTTACTCAAATTTAATGTTTGGCCGGAATATCTAAATTGTAAAAATATATAAAAAATTGGCAAAATTGAATTAAAATGTGTTTTAACGCAGGACGGGACAATCTCTGGCGAAAGAATCTTTGTGGAAGAAGACCTTATTTCTGGCACATGGCTGTCAGGTTTGCATAGGTCTTGTACATGCAGGGACAGGCATCGAATGGCGGAATCCGCATGTAGTCCTCCTTGGGAAGCTGCTCCTCGCAGCTGGCGTAGTCATCATCGTAGTTGGACTCGTTGCACGTGTGCTCTGCCGAACTGCTAGATCCTGGGAAAACAAGTTTTATCAAATATTGCACAATATTTATTATGGAACTTAAATCAAAATAAAACCATGATCTTCATCTGAAATTAATATCTTATGCACCTTATTAGATTCAAAGGAAATAAATGTATTATAATCTCCATCAACAGTCTGAAATGTAGTGAAATGGACTTTTCCGAGCTTAAAGAGTATATATATTCTTGGTCTGTCTGTCTACGCTAACAAATCTCTCAGCTATCTGTATGATACTTTCTAAAAAGTGTTCTTTGTTTTAGGTAGGTAAGGTAGTAAGGTAAAATAGAAGGTACAGTCCAGATAGGGCGCATAAATCATACAAATGGCTCCGGAAAAAAACAATGAAAATAATAATTAATAAGGATATACACCAAGATTTGATATCAGAATTACAGTTTTCTTATAGCGACAGAGAGGTTTACCGAACTTGGTTTTCTTGCTTGTCTTTAGATCAGATTTAGCCATAAATCCTACATTATAGTTCAAATATCTTCAATACTACTATTATTTCAAAATCATATAGCTATATTTACATCTATCATATAACTATATCTATATCTCTGGTATTGAGTAATTTGTAACATCTAATAAGTGAAAAACTTACTACAAGTGTAGTTGTCATCTGTGTTGTCCGTCTCATTGCCCTGCTCTACCATGTGATACTTGAGCGCCCGCTTCCAATCGATGAGACTGTGACAGGTTTCCTGCACCAGCTCCTCCTTGGTCACATCCCCACGTTCGTCTTCAAAGGTAACTGTCCGAGTGCGCTTATCGCAAATAGTCTCCAAAACAGGAACTTCTCCCTCCTCAATGCGTGGATGGCGTCTTGGGGAGGAAGACATGCACGACCTTGGGGAAGGCTGATCGTAAACCTTACGAGGACTATCCGACCGCCTCTCCCCATATCGGTCGCACTCAAGTGGAGTCTCTACCAATCTCGTCTGAACTTGATCGGGAAAACTTGTGTATTCAGTGTTGGGTTCCCTGAAAGACTCATCATTTCTACGCATGCTTTGAATTTTCCGCTGGGCTTCGTAGGCTTCCTGCCATTCGGAGCAGTGATTATTATCGAATTCGTTGGGATCTTCAATAGAACTTGAATTCGAAGACTTGTAGTTAGGAGGCTGGTGTCTGTTGGGACTAATACTTCGAAAATCTGCGACAACTGGTGGTGATGGGTGATCATAGCATTCATTCATTTGCAAAGGTCTTTGACTAACTGGATTATAAGACTCTTTCGGTACCCTGGGACTGTACTGCCTTAATTCGGGTTTTTGAAGCTCTCTTGGATTAGACTGTTTATAAATTGGTCGCGGTGAATCTTCATGCGCTTTTTGTGTTTTTATTGGTTTTCGATAAGAATGTTCATTTAGATCCTCTTGCCTGCAAGCCAACGCCCCGTGATCACTTTTTTCATAGACATTGCCATATAATAACCTATAATTTGCAGCCTTTCTCAGCTCGTTTTGAGTCCTGGGAGAACGTTGCATTCTATCGGGATAGTTCATCGCAGATTCGTCTTTGGAATTGTGAGATCTGCTTTGCAAATTATATGTATCATTATGTTCTTCGTTGTACGGTTTATCGCTATGCCTAGATCGATTATCGTAATATTGATTTTGAGCTATAGTTTCGAAACTTGCACTTGCATGGTGTAAAGGAGAATACTTGGCTCGAGATGGAGTTGGTAGTGGTGGATCCGGAGGTAAGTCAACCTGTTTGGGGTGATGCTGCTGTTCCAGGCACACTTGCAATGATTTCTCGCACCGGGCTTGCGCCTCCGTCTGTGTGCGTCTTTCCTCCCGACACGGAATATCGGTCTGGGTGTTTCTTGCTTCTCTTTGGACCTGTCTCTCTGGGGTACTTCCCTGAATTCGAGGAGCAAAAGATGCATAACTAGTGCTTTGCATGCACTGGGGAGATACTGACCGCTGAAATGAGGGAGTTTTCTGTTGGCTAACACCCTTCGGAAAATTTTGCACAAAGATTCGCTCTGTGGAGACCTCCCGCCTTACCTGTTTTACGACCTTACAGTCGTTATCCTTAGTCCTCAATGATTTAGATTGCTGGGGACACATGATGCGACTCGCCTTTGTGGCACTTCTAGTTTTATGCAAGTATCTGTTCTCATCGGATTTTACTGGATTGGTGTAATTCCAGGGCGCAACCGATCTGGAATCGTTCAAGTACCTGTTATCAGCATCCTTTGGCTTTGAATAACCGTAGTTGGTTTCTAGATCTTTCCGAGATTGGTAGCTCCTGTCCTCGTGACAACCATCGTCTGCCGGACCTGGACTTTTCTCTTCATAATAATGACAATCTTCAATTCTAGGAGAAGACCTTGGTAATACCTCGTCAGTTAATTGGTGATGATCACCCCTTTTATTGTGAGTTACAGATTCCTGTTCATTCTGACGAGTACTTTCTTCATTTAATACTTCGCAGCAGCAGAGATTTTTAATAGAAATAAGCTGTTCATCAGTACTACTGTGATCTTCCATCTTATTCTGATCAACATCGCAACAGCAGATATCTTCAATAGATCCTTGAACTTTCGTATCTTCCTGCGAGCTGTTCATTGCCCCAATCTGGTCCCCACACTGTTTGTTACCAGGTTGTTGCTTCACTTCCGTCTTGATCTCTTCTTTAAGTAACATTCTTGTGTAGGTGGGATTTGCCTCCACACCTGCCTGTCCACCGAGCTCACTCTTGGAATTCTCCTGATCGTACAGATTAAAATAATCCTGGTACATTCGGTCCTTTGTTTCATCCGTTTTCTCATCGCTGCACATCTTTGATGGAGCAGCATCATCACTGGCATCCTTCAGAGACACAAAATCACTGACGAGAACATTTTCGGTTTTCACTTTAGGCTTTCCTTGCCGGCGGTCCTCTGAGGTTTTTTGCTCCTTCTTTAGGGTGGCATTCAGTAATTTTTTATGACTCTGCACCTTGTATTGGTCCAATGAGGCGGAATCAGTGGTGGTACTACAGGCTCTGATCTTTATATCCAATTTCTTGTCGGTTGTGGATTTTTTAGATCTGTCTGGACTCTTTTCCTCTCGGGATTTAGTTCGGGATGAAGACTCCCTTTGCTTACTTTGATTTTTGAGTGATAAAGCACGATCCGGCAAAAGGTTGGAGCACAAATTTCGACAGGTTTCCTTGGTGTTCAGATCTGTGACCGTTCGCTGACAGGTTTGCCGTGGGCATATGCAGTAAGGTATCCCAAACTGCATACCTTGATTGGGTGAAGTCTGGCCGTAGAAACCACTGCAGCCGCAGAAGTGTTGCTGTCGTCCCATGTTGCAGTTACAGGAGCAATTGCAATGGGAGGTGCCATTACCATAGCTGCTTTGATACGTAGTACACTGGTTCTGATCGCAGTTTCCGCAACAGTAACAGCATCCACCACTGGCTCTTCGGGAGAGTTCCGGGGGATCAATTGCTGGGGAACACTTCACTGCAATGGTGCGGCATTTGGGTCCCTTGCTTTCTGGCTTGCGGGACCCCGAAAACACCTCTTTGGAACCAGAAACCGGGCTTCTATTAGCACCCAAGGGACTGACCCTCGCTTGATTGGCCTCAAAACTCTGGCCCCAAGTCATGCCCCTAGCGCTTGCCATCTCCGCGCTTCCGGATTTGCTATTGGGTTCCTTGCTTTTGAGGAAGTAGTTGCGGAAGTGCTTCAACCTTTCTATCTCATGTTCGATCTTCCGGTACAGGCTATTCACCTGCTGGCGGGTTCGCTGGATTTTCTCAAGGCCCAACGAAGAGGACGAACGCTGCAACTTTGACCGTTTGGAGGCGGAACCGGGAACTCCGACCGATGGATGTCGGTAGAGCTCCCTCACCTGCTTTTGGTTGTTCTTGATGTAGATCCTTTGGCGTCCCTCAATCGAGACGTGTTCCTGTCGTTCCAGTACTATGCTGCGACCTGTGAAAAGTTTTGTTGTGGATTTTTCGACAGGCTTTCACTGGATTGCCTACCTTGGTCGTGTCTCTCTTTTCTCTCCATAGACTCCTCTTAGGCAGGCTCGTAATCATTTAATTCGTAGAAAATATATTTGTTGTGCTTTCATCGATAGCTTCCTTTGATGTTTGTGGCTGTGCCTTCCGATTCGATATTAAAGGTTGTCAAGATAATTTAAGTGGAGCTGACAAAATGCTTCGCCTTAAACTTCCATTGAATTAATTGGGAAAAGTACTTTGAATTTCTTATACATCAAAAATAATAAAATGAAACGCCAACTACCTTTTTCAGGCTAAATCAGATATACTATTCAACCAAAGGATATTAAAACATTTGCTGCTTTGATTTTTTTTACGCACAATGTACACTAATAATTTCATTTTATTTCTTAAAATTGACATGAATGATGCCGGGGATTTGGTACGCGTTGACTTAAATGGGAATTGTGTATTGCAAATAAAAATATAAACATAGAAATTAAAACTTTCAACAACTGCTAATTAACTACAATAAACCTAAGTATTACAGTGCTTAAACAGTTTTACAGAAGTCTCTTCAACAGAAAATTATAAATACTATTGCAGGCCATGATCATTGTGATTGGATCGGCAACTGGAACAAGAAATGTGTTTTGGTGGGGGCTTTGTAAACTAATCCTTCGATGTGGCATATGGCTCCGATCCGCTGGCACTAAACGCACTGCTGGACAATGGCGTGCTGACATCGCGACTCTCGCCGTTGAGCAAGTACACGGGCACATGGCTAGTCACTAGTTCAAGGTTGTGTGACGGGGAAAGCATCGTTCTGCTGTCTTCGTCCTCGTCCGCTAGAACAGGAGCAGCGATCTCCAGTTCGTTGCCCACCTCGGGCACCATGTCCTGGTCAAATTCGTAGGCAGGCTCTGGTGTTGTCTCGGCAACTGGGGCTGAGTCTTCATCTGGAGCTGGTTCGGGCTGTATGGTAGAGGTTTCGAGCCCAGGATCTGCTTCGAATGGTAATGGGTAAGCTAAAAGCACCTGCTTCTTTTTCTTATTTTTGATGTGCGTCCAAAGAGCCCGCTTTACACGCCGCCTTCGCTTGGGCTTTTTCCGTTTGGGAGATGCCTCGATTTTCTGTTCAAACTGTTGGGTATCCATTAACTGCTGTTTATTTTCCTTGTCCTGTTGTGGCATTTCCAGGATCTTAACCTTTCCTGGATCTTGATCCTCGGCGTGATTTTGGTGTTCCTCGACTTGATCAACTGCCTGAACTTGATCCTCGTCCTGATTTAGCTCTTCCTCGTGTGGGTCCACTACCTGAGGTGTCTCTTCTCCTGGCTGGTGTTCATTTTCCTCCTGAAGTTGGTCATCCCCTGTTTCTTTTTTATTCTCTATCAAATTTTTCTCTTCCTCTGTCTGCTGTTGATTGTGCATTTCCAGTTGATGTTCCTCTTGTAGCAGGGGCTCCTCCAGAAATTGCTGATGCTCCTGATCGCGCTCATGCTCATGCTCATGCTCATGCTCACCATGCTCATGGCTCTTCAAAACTTCCTCCTTCTCTTCCAGTTGCTTTTTCGTCTCTATATTCTCTAGTTTCTCTAACTCCTTAACCTCCCCAGACACCTTCTGATCCTTGCTGCGTTTCCGCTCTTCCCGTTCCTGCTTCATCTCCTTCTGGGTAGTTTGTTCCTGTAACTTCCTGCTTATATCCGCTTTTTCCGCTCTCTTTGACCTCACCAGGCTCTTGAGATTAAAACGTTTCAGTCTTATTTGGGGCAATCTTTGCGGCGCTGATTTCCGAATGATGGCCAAGTCCTCCTCCAGCTGATGAACTTCCTTTCTTCGCTTGGCGTTTAAGGCGCGAAGCTTCCGGCATCGCTTCGTTGCCTGCTTGAGCTTTTTCTGATCGACCAGCTTCTCCACCTCGTGGTTGGCTCTTTCTGCCTTTTTCTTTTGGTTGTTCAACCTATGTCGGCGAATGCTCTCCCGCTGAAGGGTGAGCAGGTGGTTGTAGTAGCTCACTTCATCGCCATTAGCCTTGGACAAACAGCGACGACTAAAGCCCCAATCACTGGAGCTCTGATTGTCATTTGATACACTTTGTATCTGGCAAGGACTGCTCGAACTGTGCGTTGAAGCTGGAGGTGTGGGCAATGCCACTCTCTGCCCACGCGGCGTTGCCCGGATGCGGGTGGGCGTGGCTGAGATCTTGGTGGGTGTGCCACTGGAGGCGTTGCTGGTGGTGGGTGTCAGCTGGCTAGCAGCGACATTTTTGACTTCATTCCTGGCTTGGATCTTGGCATCCAGCTTGGCGAACATTTTCGCGCTTGCCTTATGGTGCTCTGAACGGAGATTATAGTAGATTTTAATTCTTAAATTGATATGAAAAGTATATTTGCCATACCTGCTTTCCAGCGGAGGGACCCTGCACCACTCACCGAGGACTTGGTCATGTATTGCTTAATGGATGGCTTCTTGGATGCGCCTGCCTTGGCACTCGGGGCAGTGGCCCCCAGATGCCGAGGACTAAAGGTAACCTGTTTTTTTAGCAGCGACGATTCGCTGCAGTTGCTGTTCTGACTAGAAGATTGGCGGCAGTGGTACAATGGGGTTCGTTGTCCGCTGGCATCGCTGGCACTGCTCCTCCGTGGAAAGAAGCTTTGACTGAGGGCACTGGGGTATGGGTTCTCCTCAACCAGATCCGGCTCTTCCTCCTCCAAGGTCTGCACGCACTGATCGACAAGATGCGGCGCTGTGGTCGACACCAAATGCAAGCTATCCCGGCGGCAGCTGTAACTGTTCACAATGCGCGGCACTGTGTAGGTGGTGGGTGGGATCACTGCCCTTTCGTACGTGCGCAGGTTGCTGGGATAAATGCGAGTGACGGGCACGGAGTCATCCTCGCCGAGGATCGTAGTCGCTGCCTGACTCGCCGAATCGTTGGAGTTGGAGTTTGAGATGATGCCATCCACATTGGCAGGCACATTGAAGTTCACCGAGAACATTTCCACATCGTCGTCAGAGTCGCGCAGCTCTACGATTTCAATGGAGTTGTCAATGCCGCTAAAGAGGGCATTAGCCCGCTTGCACGGCTCCAACTGACGTGCATTCTGGCAGAGATTCTGGAGGAAAACGGGCGGATGATTGTTTAGTGATGATGTCGGCGTACCCGATATGTCCCACATAGGGCAACTGTCTTCATCATCGGAGCTGAGTACCTGTCAGGACGAAAGTTCACCAAGTAATGTAAGAGAAATAGTGCAAAAAAAAAGCAAACATGGAAAAAATATTGTGGGGCACTCAGCTAAGGTTGTAGTCATTTTGGGACAGCGGAATGGAGCCGGCCACTGCCCGTCACGCGACTAACTGCGCCGGCAGTGGCTTCTGCCCCACTCGCTTGTCCGAATCAGACCTTTTACTAAGACATCATAGTTAAGCCTAAAAGAGCAACAAGATGAAGGAAGCTTTTTATACCCGTTACTCGTAGAGTAAAAGGGTATATTGTATTCGTGCAAAAGTATGTAACAGGTAGAAGGAAGCGTTTCCGACCCTATAAAGTATATATATTCTTGTTCAGGATCACTAGCCGAGTCGATCTAGCCATGTCCGTCTGTCCGTCTGTCCGTCTGTCCGTCCGTATGAACGCTGAGATCTCGGAAACTATAAAAGCTAGAAGATTGGCATTTTGCATGCAGATTTTAGGAGTTCCTACGCAGCGCAAGTTTGTTTCAAAAAAGGTGCCACGCCCCCTTTAACGCCCACAATCGCTTATATACGATTTTATTTAAATATAAATTTAAATATTTCGGAAAAGTAAAAATGCAGTTTAATTGTGTTTATCAATACCTATCGAAATGTAGAAGAATTTTTCAAATCGGACCATTCGTTTAAAAGTTATGCGTGATCAAAGTTTCTATCTCCATCTCCCTCGCACTCCTTTTACCTGAGTAACGGGTATCTGATAGTCGGGGCACCCGACTATAGCGTTCTCTCTTGTTATATATCCGGTCATCGAAATTCATATTAAAGATTTACAATCATTAAAATATAAAATACTTATTTATATAAAACAAGACCGAATAATTAAACTTTTCCTCACTGTGTTGCTATCTTGGGATGATATTTAAGGTTAGACTAGGACTATCTGCATATTCATAAATGAAACGAGGGAACTAACCACTTCGTTGGACTGCGGTGGTCGGTTGTCCACCTTGCTGACCACATGCAAACTGGTGCAGCTACTCTTGCGCAGATGGTTCAATATGATTCGCGTGGCCGTGCTTCGGTCTGAAAACGTTGGCAAGTAGTGAGCATAGACACTTCTTAAGGCCAGGGATCTTGAGGGTCTCATGAACTTTTCGGCAAACTCTACGATTCGCTCCTTGACCGACTCATCCGACTCCAGGCGCTGCCAGTAGTAGAATATGAGTATGTATTCAATGTAGAGTTTATCTGGCAGTTCTGCTTGAATCATAACGCTGGGCATTGACCAGTGCGGGAAGAGGCAGCTGCGAAAGAAAAAAATAATTTTAAGGGCGATTTACAAAAATATGGTATGTTTTGGAGATAGAATAACCTTATCCAATACAATTCAGATAAATAATTTATTTAGGTAGAAAAAAGGCAACAAAATGCTGGCTCTTAATTAAGTTAAAAATGATTCAGCAAATAGCTACTTCTCTTAGCGTTCTTTTTAAATGAAATATTATAAATATATTTTATAGTTGCTTTTAATTAATGGGTTGGCAGTTTTCGAATTGACTGCCATAAATAAAGAATAAAAGATCTTGCCAAAAACAAGTTAAAAGCTTTTTAGTAGTATTCACTTTGTGTGTCATTTGAGCCGGAGATGACATACCCTCTTTAATTATTTTGGTAAATAGTTACCATATGTGAGCTGTTATTCGAAACCGAGTTAAGTTGAACTATTCCTACCTGTACAGCATGGACAAAATGCTGGCTCTGTTGAAGAGTTTGGGGGCTGCGAGGAGAGTGCGCAGCACGTGCTCCCGGTGAACGCCGGCTCCACCTTCTCCGTACTCCACGTAGAGCTTCAGGCAACTGTTGATACGATTGATAATGCACTCCTCGCTTTCCACCGGCTCCTGGGCGGAGCAAAGTTCGCAGGATATGTAGAAGCCGACAATGTGGCACATCCGTTGTCTGTATACTTCGTCCTGCTGCAATGCCCGACCCTGGACCATGGTGTGGATGACGTCAGTGAGACCGGTTAGAATGCGCGCCAGCTTGCGACACTTCAGGGGGGAATACTGGGCCCGCTCGAACTCCTCCCGTATGGCACTGAAAGATTGATGAGGGTGAGTATTACTTTGGAGTACCTGGCTGTATGTACGAGTGTATATGTACTTACCTCTCGTACTGCATGAGCAGCCGGGCCATACGCTTATCAAAGCTATCATCGTTCAGGGCCGCGATGGCATCGTGAATCTTGCGCCGCGTCTCATCGAGATGGCCGAATTCCGTTTCCTCAAGTGAATCCGGGTCTTTGTTATCCGACTCCTGGTCCCGTTCCGGGTCGAGCGTGGCGCCCTCCGTGTCATCCGCATTGCCAAGAGTGCTGACCTTGTCGTATTCGTCCAGCGTACTGCCGCTGTTCCTCTTCCGGCTCCTGTTCCTGCCCACCAAGCAGCTCATGGTGCTGCGAAAATAAATGCAAATTTAGTACATAATTTAAATCGACCGAAATAACTCGTTATTGCAGTGAAAGTCGGAGCGCCCCTGTCTTCGTCTCCCGAAGAAAAGGCCAAAAACGAAAGACATACCAAAAAATTTTTATTTCTGCTGAGGATATCGCACTACGCAGGGAATTTCGATGGTCCGTGGTAAAGCTCTAACGCACTGCACACCTGACCGGGTCCAAACATATTATATTTGTAATATGTGCACTGTTTATATATATTTTTTGGATTTCGAGCAGGAGCAGTACCGATTAAGAGCTTCGTCGGATGAATGTTGCGTTTATGCGGCGCGCATCTGCAGTTAATCGCACATCGTGATATTTCCCTTTTCATGTTGAATTAAAGGAGGTCGTCCCTTTATTAATCCCTTGTTGAATAAAACACTAACTGATTTCCTGAAGTGTTGCTTTATTGTAATGATTGTTTCAGGAGTATAACTCGCTTAATTTCCTTCATAATCATCTATTACTTTAAGCCATTTTATCTCAATGCGTGATTCAGGACAACGTGGGAACGAAACGCGCAGATGCCGTCGTTTTTCGGCAGTGTTGGTAAATGTTGTCCTGTTGCCGATAGGGCGTTTATGCAATGCGTTATCACAATTTCATGAATTTCATAATTGTAATTAATTGAAACTTTACATGCTAATTTTTATAATTTATAACATTTTATATAAGTTGTACATATAATTTTTAATAAAAAGCAAACAAACTTTATTAAGTGACATTAACTAATATTGATGGACGTTTTTAAAATTAAATTAAAATTAAATTAAATTACAATTAAATTTTTCAAGTTATTAAAGCCAGTATAACCCTTGGTATAAACAGGAAATTTTAAGTTCACGAACAGAACAAGCACTTATAACTTTTCCAACACTAACCGAAATGTTTATCCTCGATACCAATATCGATATTTTGTCAACACTATTAAAACTAAAATAAATATATACTTAAATTATTTTTCATTTTATGTACATTTTTATCTGTATATATCTAGGAAAAAAACGTTTGGCTTTAAAATTTAACCAAAAATAACTAGAGATATCAAATTTCGATAGCGATAGAAAGGCGGTAATAAATCGTTTTTTAAATTGAACATTTTAGACTGGTTGAAATCGAATTTGTGCTTTAAGAAATAAAAGACTTTCTCCACCTGCTGGTTTACCATACAAACAAAGCAATACAATTGATTAGTTATTCGACAGCTTTCTCCAGTTATATAGACACCTTATTTTGAAAGTTAATCGCTATATACTTTCGAAAACATTTTTTAATATTCCACTCCCAATTACTTAAAAACAAAACACAATCCATTTTTTTAATGTTGTTACCAACTTTATTTGTTACGTTCTTAATCAGTTCTTTCAATGATTCTAAAAATTCCAAAATAGAAAACTTAAAGAATTAGGTATTAAAATTTCTCGCTTTCGTTTATTCTTCATTAAAACTGAATTTTAAGTTTACGCAGACAGCGGACGTAACATCGCGCGGAGAGCGTTTAAAATCTGCGTTGCAAGTGTACATACAACGAAGGTGTTAAGTATGCGAATAAAAAACCGAGGTCGGGCAAAAATGCTTCGATTGCGACGCTGACGACCAGCTGACCCAATCCAAGCGACTGACAAAAACTCAGCCCCCGGATGGGGAAACTCCGGACGCCCACATGCGCCGAAACGCTAGAAATAAACTACAGAATGTACGTTGCTAGTTGTGGCTTTTTGTTGTTTGTTACACGGATGTTGCTGTTCGTAGTTGTTGGATTTTCGTTTGTGTTTCTGTGTAGATGTGTGTGGGGGTGTTGTAGTTGTTGGATTTACAACTCGTCCTTCTTGGGCGCCTCCTCCTCCTCCTCGGTCTCCTCAGCGGGCTCGGAATCGGCCACCTCACCGTTGGCATCGAGGAACTTGACGAAATCGTCCAGAGTCCTGTCCAGATTGAAGTCGATGACCTTGTTGTCCTCCTTGCGGAAGTACTTGATTGTGGGGAAGGAGGAGATCTTAATGCTCTCCAGCTCGTTGGCGGTGGAGTCCATCTTGGCGATGACGATGTCCTCGTTGTCCTTGTACTTCTCGGCCAGCTGGTCGTAGATGGGAGCCAGCTGCTTGCAGTGTCCGCACCATGGGGCGTAGAACTCGACCAGCACGCTCTTGCTCTTGTCTAGGGCAACGCTCTCAAAGTTGCTGGAGACCAGCACCTTGACGGGGTTCTTGTCCCAGTCCTCGGGCAGATCCTGGGACAGGAGGTGCTGCTTCAGCTTGCCGTCCAGGAACTTCTTGAGGAAGGCCTCGATGGTCTCGGCGGACAGATCGTTCGACTCGGGCTTGTACTTGGCCATGTCCTCCTCCAGCTTGATCAGACGGATGGTGGGAACCTCCTCCTTGTTCATGCCGAAGAACTCGAAGATGCGGGTGTGGTCCTCCTCGTCGGAAGAGATGGTCACGAACAAGATGTCGTCGCGGTATTGCTTGGCGATCTCCCTCAGGGGATCCACGTACTTCTCAATGTGGCCGGCCTCCTTGGACACGAAGAACAGCAGGTGCGACTTGATGGAGCCGCCGAAGATCTTGGAAGCGGACTCGTGGTTGAAGTCAACGATCAGGGGCAGCGACTGCACCTGGGCGAACTTCTTCAGGCTCTCCTCGCTCAGCTCACCCTCAAACACGGACTTCTTGTCGTCGAAGGGCTTGAACAGGATGACTCCATTGTCCTTGGCCTCGTACTTGGCAATCACGTCGGCATTGCTGCTCACACCGAAGACGAAAGAGTCCAGAGCGTTGGCGGCCTTGGTGAAGGTCTTGGCCTCCTCCGACTCGGCATCCTTGAAGAATCCAATGATGGCGATCTCGTTGTCCTTCAGGAACTGCTCGGCTTCAGCCACGCTGGGGAGATCCTTGGCCGGTGGGCCGGTCTTCTTGGTCACCCAGGTGATGATGTCGGCAGACTGGCGGCCACCGCTGTACTCCACGGGAACACCGCTGCGGAAGAACTTCAGAGTGGGGTAGCCGCGCACGGCGTACTGCTCGGCCAGCTCACCCTCAACGGTGGCATCAACCTTGGCCAGCTTGATGGGAGACTCCTTCTCGGCCAGCTGCTGGGCAGCCTTGGCGTACTCGGGAGCCAGAGCCTTGCAATGTCCGCACCATGGGGCGTCTGTAAAGATCACGAACAGAGATGGAAGATCAGCAAGTGGAAAGCAGTAGTTCTCAATCGTAGAACTTTTCAACAGGTTTGGAACAAGACCAACACAGGAATAAGCAATCGTGTTTTTACTTTGTTTCTAACTTTAAACGATTGAACAAAGGTGCTTTATAATGATGTGATCTACACGTATGCTAGTGGCAAGTAAATTATTAAAAGCTCTCAGATATAATTTCTATTTAATAGTTGAGAATTAAATTGTTGAGCATGTCACAATTTCGTTTAAAAAATTGTAAATAAAATTGCTTCATGGTTAATTAAATGATACAGGTTTTTAAGAGCACGGCCCTTTGCACTGGGAAAATGGGTTAATATCTCGATTACATTCAGGATCTCTCCTGAGAAATAGTAACTGAATTTTAAATTATTTGCTAACTACATATTTTTCCTTTGATTAATTATAAGGATTTTAGTTTTGATTGTTAAAAAGGTAAATATTACTTCACATTTGGCGACTAATACAGAACATTTAAGTTCAAACTTGTTTACAATTACAAACGCGTTTAAATTAGTTTCTTTTATTTAACATGAAGTAAAAACGGATATTTTAAAATTTGGTTACTTGCGATATAATTTTAGATTAAAAAAACCAATTGAACTAATTGACTTACAAATTAAATAAAGCTATCTAGATAAATTAAATATCTGTCTGTGGTTAGTCAACAACCATTAAACACACACTATATCATCGTTTTTTTTTTGTTTACTAATTGTGATTAATTGTTATTAAAAGCTTGGATAAAATCTCAGTTTCAAAATCGTAATCATGAATTATCCACAATTTCTGTTTACATCCGTTTACTTACTTCTAAACATATGGGAAACTTGATTAAAATACTAAAGCAATGTAAGAATAAAGAACATAATTATCCTCCGGCTTGATGCACCCTATCTATAGTTTCTTTATCCCTTTTGTTTACATAAACTATTTTGAATCGTAATTAAATGGCGCGCACTAGGAGCTTGTCAGTCAAGTGTAAAATTCTAAATTTGGAGCGACAATTATATGCGCTAGATTTGCCACGGATCTGGAGCAGGGCCCCCAGAACCTGCCGCTATAACCTCCAGCAGATGTTGGCATTATGCAAATTCCACGTGTCTGATTTTCGTTGGGGGAATGTTTCTTGGAGCCACGGATGCACTTTGGTGCGCATCCACGCACACAAAACCAAAACTGGAATTCTTAGATGACATAATGGCCGGCTTGACAACGTCTACGTTTTCGATTCAATCTTATATATGTACAATACACTGTTGCCTTATCGCCGGCTTCTGGCTCTCGATTTAGCTATAGATGCGGCTGACGTGGCCCTGGCATTGGTTCCGCTTCCAATTTTAGTCTCAGAGATAAGAGCATGGATGAGCAGACAATTATCGACTTGGCTGACGTTGACACCTCAACAAAACCGCACTAAAACAACGACAAAAAGTGCGATTCTTAATTAAACAAATAAAGAGAAACGCTTGCATAAACAAACCACACAATACGCCATATTGTTGGCCCCCAGAGATGACATGCTAGCATATCTGTCGGTTTAAGGCCAAATGGGGGGGACTTTTTTGTATCTGATTCGGGTTTATCTTTCAAGTACTTTTCACTCTTGCATGATAAGAGGGGGTTTTATATTTTTCCAAACTGTCATGAATAGAACCAAAATCTTCATTGAAGAATTTTGGCTGCGGTTAGCCTATGTGAACGTATCTTAAATAACAAAATGAAGATATTCTTTGTAGGAAAGTAAGGAATACTAAAAATGTGTTATGTTTGTTGTTCAAAACAAGCAAAGAAAAAGCAAATGTTTAGTTTTCTTTACATTCTCAATATTTAAATAATTAATATTTATTTTTGTAAAAACCTGTTGATTTTTATAAACAACTACGTAAAGAAAATTTTTTAACACACTTAAATTTAGATTTTTTTCAAAAGCTTCGACCGTTGTAAGTTTTTAAATAATCTATTTATTAGCTAGTTTTGCTTTTAAATTCTAAAAATCTGCTGCAAGATATTTTTACTAAACGCTAGTTTTAAGCTATTTTCCCGCTAAATAATAATCTGTTGCTCGCACTAAGCACCACTGGCGGATAAACACCGTTAGGCACGCGCAGAGAAAAAGAGTTGAATGAACTTTACATTGCGTGGAAGCCGCGCCGCCGTGGAAAAGGGACTGAAACCAGATTTGAAGTCAGAACTAGAACCAAAAATCCCAAGCGGAATAAAAATTGGACTAGAAAGCAAATGGCGAATAAAAAGTGGTTTCGGTTTGGTTTGGCTAACCTAGATTCGTGGGAGAAAGAAAGAAGAGTTGCCCGACGGCTTTTTGTTGCTATTTGTTTCAATACTCTCGTTTTGAGATTGTTGAAGCGGATATGTGATATGTGGCCACGCCCAGAGTTAGAACAATAATTAAAGTCGCCGATAAAACTAAGCATATGGAGAACTAATGCTTGTTGCGCACGAGCTTGTGTTTCCTTTGTCATTTTGCATTTTTGGATCTAAGAATTATAGCAGGTTTTTATGGCAGCAACAATAACAAGAAGTGCCGCAGTGTGCTCCTATCTCGCTTGCACGCACAGGTGTGGAAAAGAGATGACACCTTCATGCGAGAGAGCGCTCTCTCCCCCCTATTATACACTCTCTTTCCCGCGATGATGCGAGAGATAAAAACGGTTAAACAAACGATAAATTGCAGGAAAATCAACTAAACAAATTTTCCAACCTCTAGTCTTGAACTTTTACTCCAATTGGAAGACCAAACACTAGGCATTTGCATTGCATTAAGATTTTTTTGGTTTCCAGTTAACTACAATTGCCACGCAGACAGATTTTCTCTGACGCCTGGAAAGACCACGTAGCCGCTAAGCCGCATGAATCAGCAGCAAGTGCGAGCGAGAGGGTACGGCGGCCGGCGCTTTGATATTCGATTTTCGCCACTTTTTGTTAGGATTTATCAGTTTTGTATATTATTTGGGTACTTACAGAACTCGACCAGCACGAACTCGTTGTCGGCAATCAATTGCTTGAAGTTGTCCACCGTCGCCACCAAAACGCCGTCCTCAACTTTGACCTCCGCCTCGGCGTTAGCGGCCACGTAGGACGCCGCCAGGAAAAGTGCACAGATCAGGAATTTCATTGCGTCTTATTATAAACTCTATTTATTTTCCCTGCGTGGGTGCAGCACACTCGCCAACCAAAAACTGGGATTCGAACAACGATGAACTTGCCCGGTTGCAAGTAAAAACCCAAATGAAATTCGTCTGGTTTTAATCGGGATGATATATATATTGATATATACTAGAGCTGGGAGTAAATTCGTCTCTGTTATCGATAGTTGTTTGCTTCACGAAACCATCGTTCGTTTGGTGGTTACATATGGCAATATTGTTTGGGACGGTTATTTCTTAATATATATATATGGCATAAATAAACAATAGTTAAAGCCATACTGTATTTATAGGTCAAATGAATATAATCAAAATTTAAGAGAATTTTTTACTCCCAATATGTCAATATTTCAAAAACATTTTAACGAACGTGGCCGCTTAATCAAATGTCGACATAATAATACAATTTTAATTTTTAATATCTTAAGAATTTATTTTTCGACGACCTTTTAAATCCAAGCCTCTTGTGCAATTAGCCGTAGCCATTTTTAAATATTTGATCCTATATAAAATTAATTGTTTGTTAGTCAGTTCTTAAAAACTATAAACAAATTTAGAATTTTTTGAGCGGCTTGAGCGGCAGCTCAGAAAAATTTTCAAATTAAAAATGTTCGTATCATATTTGTTTTTAAAAACAAATGCTTATATTTTTAGACTTATTCCCTATTTCCTGACTAAAAACCTAATTGCTTTGATTTCCTTAATTAGCATTTTGTTCAGGTTTTTTGGTGCCATTTAAAATTTTTAATTTTTGATATTAATTTAAATACTATAATACTTTATTATCTGACTATAAACTCTAAACTAGAACCTTAACAAGACATTGAGAAATCGGCCCTGTTTTAAAACCCCACAACATGTAGTTCATGTCATTCACCTTTAAAACAGAATCTCTTGTGGGGTTGTGGGAACATAAAAAAAGGTTTTTGCAGCTGAACAATCTTCCTGCTTTCTCTGATAATACAAACATATAAAATAAATAAAACTCGTTTATTAAACAACTTTACCTCACATTAATTGTAAATTTAACATTGTATAAAGACGGAAGAATATAAATATAAAATGCATAAAAAATCCGGAATTCAAGAGTCACATTCAGCCACCTGTTGAACGCATTGTTCTACTATGGCAAATACTATCTCAGCGGTTTTTTCACTGCTAAATGGTTTATTTATAGGCGGTACATGAACAAACAGACTCCGTTTTTTGTCCATATCGAGGGATTTCAGATAGATATAGCCGCAAAGAAAGTTGCCCACGTTTTTGGAAGCCTTCGTTGCGCCGAGGGGCTTGAGATTATCATTATGGGGGGCTTTTATGGGGGCCACACACTCGTCGCATTGCTGATTTACAGCCGTCACAATCTTATCCACATCGAGTTCAGTATGCAAAACATTGGCGTGTCCGTTGTTCGGGAGTTCACTACTTCCGTTGGGCAGCTTTTCTCCAGAATTATCGCCTCTTACGAACTTGTGATTATATGCCAGCTTCTCTACGTAGACACACTTTGCGATGCCCGAAACGCCGACATGTATGACCAGCTGGGGAAGAAATGATATCATCATTGGATTGGCTATTTACGGTTCAATTGAGATCACAATTCTTACATCTGGCTGGCGTTTCCATATCTCCGTCACAGCCTCATCCACAGCAGCGTATTCTACGGCAACCAAGCGCTTCTCAAGATCGTATTCTACGCCATTGTGGGTAAGAACCTCCGGCAGAAGTTTCACAGCCTCCCAGCTTGCATTTACGGTTTCGTGGCCGAGGAATGGTCCGAATCCGGAGACCAATATTAGCTTTCGATTTCGATCCGACGAGGCCATAACAAACACTTGTACTAAATATCCACCCCCACAAACTATCTTATATATACCATATGTTTGTCTTCTTCTTTCGGGATTGAAATGAACGTTTCCACCAGTCGACTTTTTTTGGTATAACAGAAATGAATAGTTTGAATTTGAGTAATATGTTATTTAATTACACTTTATACATTAACAAAAATGTAATAAGTAATGTCATAAGTAATTATTTGTATAATTTTTTTGATGTGTTTAAACAACAAAATTACCAATATATTTAATTTTGTTTGTTGGCGACCTTTGATGTATGTTTAATTTTTGAGTTTTTCCGGCTCGAGGTCAACAATTGAAAAATTTTTTAAATAAAAGTTTCAATTTTTTATTTCTAATATATTTCGGTTGCACTACGGCAACCGTCTTCAGGGCATATATTTTTACACGTCTTCACCGTCAGACGTGGAGATTAATATTAAAATATTATTTATTTATTTATATTTTAGACTAAACAATCGATGTTAAGTCAGTATTATTAAATATTCTCAAAATCCTAACTTAATACTTAAAAAATGAATAAATTTAAAAAAAATCCCTAGCTTCTTGAATGATTTAAGACATCCTTTAGTCCAAGAGTTTGAATAAATGACTTTAAAAATAACATTTGAGACGTCAAATGTTATTTTTTAAGTCATTTATTTAAGCTGAAATTAGTTAACAATTTCACTATTGTTTGGTAGCAAATAGAAAACCGGAAACTCAAGGGTTAATGGTAGGTATGCAAGTTAGCAGCTACAGAATAGCGGGTATTTTTTCGGTATTTTTCCACCCTCAACTTTTGGGATTTTTCCCGAGTCAAAAAGTTTCGGCGCAGTATGCGGCTCCAAACAGAGCAATAAACACTTTGAGCGAAACAAAGATATAAATCCGTTCCGTACATTCCAGAGATCCGCGCAAATGCCACAGCAGACGAACGGCCCGCTACCAAATCGATAAAGCAGCGAACCAGATCCGTGCATAGGGAATCTCTAGGTGAGCATTAATGGTAGTAATCTAATCGCAGCGGATAAGTTGAGGGCGCTCCTCTGCTGGCAGCGACGCCGGCAGAGCGCCACCCTACGCACACAGGTGAACTTTGCACATTAACTATTTATTAACCTCGAACAGGTCGCCGCTGGAGCGGGAAAAGTAAGGAAAAGCGGTAACAGTTGGCCCATTTCACACAGGAGACCATCTTGTAGAAGGAGTCCTTTTCCAATCGTTAACATGCTGTCGCGTCTGCAGGACTTCTTGTCACGCCACCGCCGGAAGTTCATAGTGACCGGCGTTTTGGTGGGCGGCACCATCTTTGCGGCGCGATACGCCCAGCGGCGCTTTGTGGAGTTCCAGGAGAAACAAGCCAGGGAGTTCTTCGAAAGGACACGCCGCATGACCCACTTTGAGTCTACGGAGAAGACCTGCAACCAGGTGATCCTTGGCATGGGCGAGGAAATGTGTCAGGCGGTACTGCGCGAGTGTAGCACGGATGAGCTCCTCGAGCAGCTGCGCCAGAATCCCAAGAACAAGCTGGAACTGTGGGAGGACATGAAGATTGTGGCGTTTACAAGGCTGGCCACCTATGTCTACGCCTCCTCCATGCTGGTTATTGCTCTCCGAGTGCAGCTAAATCTCCTGGGTGGCTATATCTACCGTGACATCATGACGGAGCAGAAACAAATCACAGACGAACTGAAGCAGCAGTATCTGTCGCTCATCCGGCACTTCATCACGGAGTCGGGCATTCGGGATCTGGCTCGCTACATACGCAGCCAGGTGATTGCCGTCATTAAGGCCATGCCGTTGTCCCAGCAACTGTCTCTCAACGACTTGGAGCAGCTCTTCTGGTCCTTGCAAATGGCCATCAATGCGGACACTCGTAGGGATCCCAACTCTCGGATGAGCAAGTACCTGCTGCCCAGCCAGAATCCCAGCCATTCGCCGCTGCTGCAGAAGATGTTCAACGAGACCTTGGATCTGCTGGAGAGCGAGGATGCCATTGGAGTGTGCTCGCACAATGTGAGCCGAGGATTTGTCTTGGCCTGCGATGCCATTGCCGAGTCCATGGGGGAAACACTACAGCATCTGCCTCAAGCTGAGGTGCAAACCCAACAGGATAACCTGAAATTCAACCAGGCAGGAAGCTCTAGCAGCAGCAGTTCAAAGAGCCATAATCTGGAGAACAACAACTTGTTGAACATCAACCGGGTACTGATGGCGCTGGCCAAGCTCATTCCAATCATCAGTGGCCTCACCTCAAGGGGTTTCGACAGCACATCGCGGCCTCATAACCTGCCCACCCAGCTGCTCACCTTCTACGTAGTCGCCGAGAAGACGAAGACGCTGGGGGCCAACGTCTACGAAAGCTTCAGCTCCGCTTAGAAACTCGTCAAAACTTGGATTATGCACCTGTGCATAGGCTAGGCTAAGATAATTGGAACATTATAGTTTATATACCTGTATATTTTTAATACTATCATAATTCTCGGAAGCGTTGTTTGTATGTCTGCTTGCACCCAGCCCGTTTTAAGTCTAGCTCCTAAGAATATTTAATCGAAAACGAGTGTAAGGTATGCTTAAGTTGATTCCCCAATAGAGTCCACGGGGAATCCTTCAAGACAGGGACACAGAAATCGAGTAATGTGAAGGCCTTTTAAAAAAAACTGGAGAGTGTAAGTTTTGCTTAGGGAATACAAAGAATAAGTGAAGGTTTTTGCAAAAAAAGCCTGAGGGTTATTTGGTATTGAAATTAAATGGAAACGTAAATTATATGGTTAAGTGTAAATCTTGTCAGAATATAGGGTGAGATTTTCAGAAATGTATTAAGGAAACAATCCGTTCGATTACAGAATTTGCGGATCTAAGCAATAACTTATCTTTTTAAATGGATTGTACAATAAATGAAAACTTAATAAATTGACCATTCCTTTTTTAAGATGAGCATGACTTTTTATATAAAAAATGTTAGATTGAGCAAAGACGAATGTTTTAAAATGTCCTCTCATTAAGACACCGTCATATAAACGCAATGACCGAAAATGCTTTAGGCTTAAATATAATATTCTTATCAAGTTTTTTATTTCTCCAGCAGGAATACTTAAAAAGGAAATAGCTGTCCTATTTCGTCCTGCATTCGTTTAAAATGACCAGAAGTAAATAAAGCTTTTAAAATGACACATTAGTTTATATTTTTATTTTAATAATTTAAAAAGCCAATGTTTTCTTCAGAAGAAAATAATTATCGTCAAATTTAAAATATTTGTCTATTTTTGGTACTGGTCTAATTTTTGCTTTAAATTAAAACAAGAAATCCCGAAGGAATTAAATAAAATAAAGGTAACTATTTTTTAATTTGAAGAGTTGAGGTTTTATAGCAAGCTTAGTCGAGACATGAACCGCAGTAAACGGCTGTCTCCGCTATCAGTAAAAAGGGGGTGGCAAAAAACCGCCCTGTGATAAGACAGCTGTGACTTTTGTTTGTTTGCCATTTCTCTTGTTCTTGCCGCTCTCTTTCTCTCTTACACTTGCGCATAAAAGCCGCAAAAGAAGGTTCATCATAATTTTAAAAATATGTTTAAAATATGCCGTTATTAAATAATAAAAGTTATAGCTGAAGCCATTGATTAGATCAATTAGTTTTATATTAACATAATATTAGAAGCATTTACATATCTCGCTCTCCCTTTCTCCGGCTTGGGCGCTCTCCCAGGTTCTCTCTCTCTCTCTCACTCCTTTGGGTGCCCAGCTGTCTGGTAAAAAGAACACATTTACATTTCCATTTTGGGCGCAGTTGCAAAAGTTACGTGAAAAGGATAAGGACATCAGTTTCTTTTATACCCTCTGCGTGTCTATATGTGTGTGTGCGGAAAAATAATTTAAATTACCTTAAACAAACCACTGAAATCCGGAAGCTAGGCAAAGTTTCAAATTTGTGTGCAAATATGACAAAGATTGCGAAAGGTGCACATATTAGTATAGCCAACAAAAAAAGAAGAAAAATCTAAGGACCCACACAAACAAATAAACAACAACAACAACGGCGGCTCAATTGTGTAAGTGCACATGCAAAATGTTTATTGACCAGTCGAGAGGTCTTAAAGCCCACTTAACCCATCAACTTTTGTACAACGGACCACAAAAATTATTGATTAAGACAAAAAAGAAAATCATAGACATGTATAAACACGTGAGTGAAAAAGACAGACTTATCGGTATATTGGTAGCGGGACAGACAGTGCGTGCGTAAAAGGGGGTGGGAATGTGGGAGGGAAAAGTGGGAGGGGGAATGTGGGAAACTGGTAAGGGGGACACCAGTCATATATGGGGTAAAAATATGAACACTTTATTATTAGAAGGGCCAAAAGTGAACAACAAACTAACAAGTTGCAAAGTCACAATCAAGAATTCCTCACAGTCCTTCAAAAGGAAACCGAACACATAACAATAATGAACATAGTATTTTTAGGGAATAAAGTTTAGGATACTCTTTAAAATCTTAGCAAACCAGATTGAACCATCATAATTTTTCAAATCAAATAATCAAATTGTGTATGTACAAATATATAAATGCCTTTATATTAAGGGCAAGGATCTATGAGATCGAAAATGATAAAAGTAGACCTTTTTCTATTAGTGTAGCTTATAAAATATTAGAAAGATATTTAATCTTGAGTTTCACAAACAAATCGTTATCATATCTAACAAATGTGGCGATGAAAACAAGGTGAAAGCAAACGATTTTCAACAGCAAGGATTTGCTAATATTAAGCTTAAAATGCATTTATTTAAGAACACAGAATAACAATAGAAAATGCGTTGCCTAAATCTATTACAAATTAGAATACCCTACTAGAAAGTGTATAACTTCTAGCCCAGAAAGTCAAGTGCGGCAGCGTGAGGACAACAAAGAAATGACATTTTCCTCAGCCAAAGTCCGTGTGGGATATTCAAGAAAAACAATGCATGCAAGTCAGAGCAGAGAAACCCACCACCCTCCACAAGTTTTCCCTCTTGGTGCTTGAGCCCCTATATTGTACATATATAGGCATATTGACATACTAAAGGCGTAGATCAAGTGCCATGACAAGAGGCCACAGCAACTAACTAAATATAAACACATAAATTAAGGAAGCGAAAGCAGGAGACACGATTCTAGAGGAAAAAGGAATGGAAAAAGAATGGAAAATGGGAAAGCAATTACGGCGGATACGATAGCAAATTTCTTTGGTTTTGATGGATTGGGTAATTTGAGAATTTATACGCTTTATTTATTATTTTTAATCTGGAACAGATTTACCGTTTGTATTACATACACTTAAAAGAGAAACCTTACATTTACATACATTTATTACAGAAAAATAAAATCAAAACAAACCAATTTTAGATCCAAATCATTGTAAAAAATATGTGCATTATAATTAAAATTAGAATATTTTTTAAATCAATCTTTTCTACAAACGATATCAATTTATTTTTTCAACTTATACTTTTTTTCCTCTGCATAGCAAATATTTGCATTTCAAATAATCTTATTATAATCATTGAAGAATGTGAATTATTACAAGCGAAACCTTATTAAATAAACAGAAATCATAAGATTTTTATACCCTTGCAGAGGGTATTATAATTTTGGTCAAAAGTGTGCAACGCAGTGAAGGAGACATCTCCGACCCTATAAAGTATATATATTCTTGATCAGGATCACCTCCTGAGTTGATATAGCCATGTCCGTCTGTCCGTCTGTCCGTCTGTCCGTCTGTCCGTCTGTCCGTCTGTCTGTCCGTCTGTCTGTCCGTCTGTCTGTTTCTACGCGAACTAGTCTCTCAGTTTTAAAGATATCGAATTGAAACTTTGCACACACCCTTCTTTCCTTTGCACGCAGTATATATGTCGGAACGGCCGGGATCGGCCGACTATATCCTATAGCTGCCATATAACTGAACGATAGGAAACGCCATAACTCTGGTGTTTGTAAAGTTAGGAAGTTGGGATTTTCTATGGCTTTTTTATTTGGCCAATCAATTTGACCTGCCGAATTTCATAAGGATCGGCCGACTATATCTTATAGCTGCCATATAACTGAACGATCGGAAATACCATAACTTTGGTGTTTGTAAAGTTAGGAAGGTGGGATTTCCTATGGGTTTAATATTTGGCCAATCAATCGGACCTACCAAATTTCATAAGGATCGGCCGACTATATCTTATAGCTGCCATATAACTGATTGATCGGAAATGTCATTACTTTGGTGTTTGTAAAGTTAGGAAGGTGGGATTTCCTATGGGTTTAATATTTGGCCAATCAATCGGACCTACCAAATTTCATAAGGATCGGCCGACTATATCTTATAGCTGCCATATAACTGATTGATCGGAAATGTCATTACTTTGGTGTTTGTAAAGTTAGGAAGTTGGGATTTTCTACGGGTTGTATTTTTGGCCAATCAATCCGACGTTCCCAATTTCATATGGATCGGTCGACTATATCCTATAGCTGCGATATAACTGAACGATCGGAAATGCCATAACTTTGGTGTTTTTAAAGTTAGGAAGTTGGGATTTTTTATGTGTTCTATATTTGGCCAATCAATCTGACCTACCAAATTTTAAAAGGATCGGTCGACTATATTCTATAGCTGCCATATAACTGAACGATCGGAAATGCCATAACATTGGTGTTTTTAAAGTTAGGAAATTAGGATTTTGTATTGGTTTTTTATACCCTTGCAGAGGGTATTATAATTTTGGTCAAAAGTGTGCAACGCAGTGAAGGAGACATCTCCGACCCTATAAAGTATATATATTCTTGATCAGGATCACCTCCTGAGTTGATATAGCCATGTCCGTCTGTCCGTCTGTCCGTCTGTCCGTCTGTCTGTCCGTCTGTCTGTCCGTCTGTCTGTCCGTCTGTCTGTTTCTACGCGAACTAGTCTCTCAGTTTTAAAGATATCGAATTGAAACTTTGCACACACCCTTCTTTCCTTTGCACGCAGTATATATGTCGGAACGGTCCGGATCGGCCGACTATATCCTATAGCTGCCATATAACTGATTGATCGGAAATACCATAACTTTGGTGTTTGTAAAGTTAGGAAGGTGGGATTTCCTATGGGTTTAATATTTGGCCAATCAATCGGACCTACCAAATTTCATAAGGATCGGCCGACTATATCTTATAGCTGCCATATAACTGATTGATCGGAAATGTCATTATTTTGGTGTTTGTAAAGTTAGGAAGTTGGGATTTTCTACGGGTTGTATTTTTGGCCAATCAATCCGACGTTCCCAATTTCATATGGAGCGGTCGACTATATCCTATAGCTGCGATATAACTGAACGATCGGAAATGCCATAACTTTGGTGTTTTTAAAGTTAGGAAGTTGGGATTTTTTATGTGTTCTATATTTGGCCAATCAATCTGACCTACCAAATTTTAAAAGGATCGGTCGACTATATTCTATAGCTGCCATATAACTGAACGATCGGAAATGCCATAACATTGGTGTTTTTAAAGTTAGGAAATTAGGATTTTGTATTGGTTTTTTATTTGTTCAATCTATCCGACATACCAAATTTCATAAGGAACTTTGGTGTGTTTTTCAGATTTAACTAAATAAGGTTTAATTTAGAATTGTTATTGAACACTGGTACATATAAGAAAATTTGTACTTAGTCATAGAATATGTCATAGAAAATGGCTATCATAGAGTTATCATCATAAATAAAATCAATCAATAAAATTCAACCCCCTCGAACTTTTCCTTAATGGTAATGCCAACTTTTGAGAAATAGATTTATTAAAGATTATATGAATCTGTCGTCGATCCATTTTTATACCCTTGCAGAGGGTATTATAATTTTGGTCAAAAGTGTGCAACGCAGTGAAGGAGACATCTCCGACCCTATAAAGTATATATATTCTTGATCAGGATCACCTCCTGAGTTGATATAGCCATGTCCGTCTGTCCGTCTGTCCGTCTGTCCGTCTGTCTGTCCGTCTGTCTGTCCGTCTGTCTGTTTCTACGCGAACTAGTCTCTCAGTTTTAAAGATATCGAATTGAAACTTTGCACACACCCTTCTTTCCTTTGCACGCAGTATATATGTCGGAACGGCCGGGATCGGCCGACTATATCCTATAGCTGCCATATAACTGAACGATAGGAAACGCCATAACTCTGGTGTTTGTAAAGTTAGGAAGTTGGGATTTTCTATGGCTTTTTTATTTGGCCAATCAATTTGACCTGCCGAATTTCATAAGGATCGGCCGACTATATCTTATAGCTGCCATATAACTGAACGATCGGAAATACCATAACTTTGGTGTTTGTAAAGTTAGGAAGGTGGGATTTCCTATGGGTTTAATATTTGGCCAATCAATCGGACCTACCAAATTTCATAAGGATCGGCCGACTATATCTTATAGCTGCCATATAACTGATTGATCGGAAATGTCATTACTTTGGTGTTTGTAAAGTTAGGAAGTTGGGATTTTCTACGGGTTGTATTTTTGGCCAATCAATCCGACGTTCCCAATTTCATATGGATCGGTCGACTATATCCTATAGCTGCGATATAACTGAACGATCGGAAATGCCATAACTTTGGTGTTTTTAAAGTTAGGAAGTTGGGATTTTTTATGTGTTCTATATTTGGCCAATCAATCTGACCTACCAAATTTTAAAAGGATCGGTCGACTATATTCTATAGCTGCCATATAACTGAACGATCGGAAATGCCATAACATTGGTGTTTTTAAAGTTAGGAAATTAGGATTTTGTATTGGTTTTTTATACCCTTGCAGAGGGTATTATAATTTTGGTCAAAAGTGTGCAACGCAGTGAAGGAGACATCTCCGACCCTATAAAGTATATATATTCTTGATCAGGATCACCTCCTGAGTTGATATAGCCATGTCCGTCTGTCCGTCTGTCCGTCTGTCCGTCTGTCTGTCCGTCTGTCTGTCCGTCTGTCTGTCCGTCTGTCTGTTTCTACGCGAACTAGTCTCTCAGTTTTAAAGATATCGAATTGAAACTTTGCACACACCCTTCTTTCCTTTGCACGCAGTATATATGTCGGAACGGTCCGGATCGGCCGACTATATCCTATAGCTGCCATATAACTGATTGATCGGAAATACCATAACTTTGGTGTTTGTAAAGTTAGGAAGGTGGGATTTCCTATGGGTTTAATATTTGGCCAATCAATCGGACCTACCAAATTTCATAAGGATCGGCCGACTATATCTTATAGCTGCCATATAACTGATTGATCGGAAATGTCATTATTTTGGTGTTTGTAAAGTTAGGAAGTTGGGATTTTCTACGGGTTGTATTTTTGGCCAATCAATCCGACGTTCCCAATTTCATATGGAGCGGTCGACTATATCCTATAGCTGCGATATAACTGAACGATCGGAAATGCCATAACTTTGGTGTTTTTAAAGTTAGGAAGTTGGGATTTTTTATGTGTTCTATATTTGGCCAATCAATCTGACCTACCAAATTTTAAAAGGATCGGTCGACTATATTCTATAGCTGCCATATAACTGAACGATCGGAAATGCCATAACATTGGTGTTTTTAAAGTTAGGAAATTAGGATTTTGTATTGGTTTTTTATTTGTTCAATCTATCCGACATACCAAATTTCATAAGGAACTTTGGTGTGTTTTTCAGATTTAACTAAATAAGGTTTAATTTAGAATTGTTATTGAACACTGGTACATATAAGAAAATTTGTACTTAGTCATAGAATATGTCATAGAAAATGGCTATCATAGAGTTATCATCATAAATAAAATCAATCAATAAAATTCAACCCCCTCGAACTTTTCCTTAATGGTAATGCCAACTTTTGAGAAATAGATTTATTAAAGATTATATGAATCTGTCGTCGATCCATTTTTATACCCTTGCAGAGGGTATTATAATTTTGGTCAAAAGTGTGCAACGCAGTGAAGGAGACATCTCCGACCCTATAAAGTATATATATTCTTGATCAGGATCACCTCCTGAGTTGATATAGCCATGTCCGTCTGTCCGTCTGTCCGTCTGTCCGTCTGTCCGTCTGTCCGTCTGTCCGTCTGTCTGTCCGTCTGTCTGTCCGTCTGTCTGTTTCTACGCGAACTAGTCTCTCAGTTTTAAAGATATCGAATTGAAACTTTGCACACACCCTTCTTTCCTTTGCACGCAGTATATATGTCGGAACGGCCGGGATCGGCCGACTATATCCTATAGCTGCCATATAACTGAACGATAGGAAACGCCATAACTCTGGTGTTTGTAAAGTTAGGAAGTTGGGATTTTCTATGGCTTTTTTATTTGGCCAATCAATTTGACCTGCCGAATTTCATAAGGATCGGCCGACTATATCTTATAGCTGCCATATAACTGAACGATCGGAAATACCATAACTTTGGTGTTTGTAAAGTTAGGAAGGTGGGATTTCCTATGGGTTTAATATTTGGCCAATCAATCGGACCTACCAAATTTCATAAGGATCGGCCGACTATATCTTATAGCTGCCATATAACTGATTGATCGGAAATGTCATTACTTTGGTGTTTGTAAAGTTAGGAAGGTGGGATTTCCTATGGGTTTAATATTTGGCCAATCAATCGGACCTACCAAATTTCATAAGGATCGGCCGACTATATCTTATAGCTGCCATATAACTGATTGATCGGAAATGTCATTACTTTGGTGTTTGTAAAGTTAGGAAGTTGGGATTTTCTACGGGTTGTATTTTTGGCCAATCAATCCGACGTTCCCAATTTCATATGGATCGGTCGACTATATCCTATAGCTGCGATATAACTGAACGATCGGAAATGCCATAACTTTGGTGTTTTTAAAGTTAGGAAGTTGGGATTTTTTATGTGTTCTATATTTGGCCAATCAATCTGACCTACCAAATTTTAAAAGGATCGGTCGACTATATTCTATAGCTGCCATATAACTGAACGATCGGAAATGCCATAACATTGGTGTTTTTAAAGTTAGGAAATTAGGATTTTGTATTGGTTTTTTATACCCTTGCAGAGGGTATTATAATTTTGGTCAAAAGTGTGCAACGCAGTGAAGGAGACATCTCCGACCCTATAAAGTATATATATTCTTGATCAGGATCACCTCCTGAGTTGATATAGCCATGTCCGTCTGTCCGTCTGTCCGTCTGTCCGTCTGTCTGTCCGTCTGTCTGTCCGTCTGTCTGTCCGTCTGTCTGTTTCTACGCGAACTAGTCTCTCAGTTTTAAAGATATCGAATTGAAACTTTGCACACACCCTTCTTTCCTTTGCACGCAGTATATATGTCGGAACGGTCCGGATCGGCCGACTATATCCTATAGCTGCCATATAACTGATTGATCGGAAATACCATAACTTTGGTGTTTGTAAAGTTAGGAAGGTGGGATTTCCTATGGGTTTAATATTTGGCCAATCAATCGGACCTACCAAATTTCATAAGGATCGGCCGACTATATCTTATAGCTGCCATATAACTGATTGATCGGAAATGTCATTATTTTGGTGTTTGTAAAGTTAGGAAGTTGGGATTTTCTACGGGTTGTATTTTTGGCCAATCAATCCGACGTTCCCAATTTCATATGGAGCGGTCGACTATATCCTATAGCTGCGATATAACTGAACGATCGGAAATGCCATAACTTTGGTGTTTTTAAAGTTAGGAAGTTGGGATTTTTTATGTGTTCTATATTTGGCCAATCAATCTGACCTACCAAATTTTAAAAGGATCGGTCGACTATATTCTATAGCTGCCATATAACTGAACGATCGGAAATGCCATAACATTGGTGTTTTTAAAGTTAGGAAATTAGGATTTTGTATTGGTTTTTTATTTGTTCAATCTATCCGACATACCAAATTTCATAAGGAACTTTGGTGTGTTTTTCAGATTTAACTAAATAAGGTTTAATTTAGAATTGTTATTGAACACTGGTACATATAAGAAAATTTGTACTTAGTCATAGAATATGTCATAGAATATGGCTATCATAGAGTTATCATCATAAATAAAATCAATCAATAAAATTCAACCCCCTCGAACTTTTCCTTAATGGTAATGCCAACTTTTGAGAAATAGATTTATTAAAGATTATATGAATCTGTCGTCGATCCATTTTTATACCCTTGCAGAGGGTATTATAATTTTGGTCAAAAGTGTGCAACGCAGTGAAGGAGACATCTCCGACCCTATAAAGTATATATATTCTTGATCAGGATCACCTCCTGAGTTGATATAGCCATGTCCGTCTGTCCGTCTGTCCGTCTGTCCGTCTGTCCGTCTGTCCGTCTGTCTGTCCGTCTGTCTGTCCGTCTGTCTGTTTCTACGCGAACTAGTCTCTCAGTTTTAAAGATATCGAATTGAAACTTTGCACACACCCTTCTTTCCTTTGCACGCAGTATATATGTCGGAACGGCCGGGATCGGCCGACTATATCCTATAGCTGCCATATAACTGAACGATAGGAAACGCCATAACTCTGGTGTTTGTAAAGTTAGGAAGTTGGGATTTTCTATGGCTTTTTTATTTGGCCAATCAATTTGACCTGCCGAATTTCATAAGGATCGGCCGACTATATCTTATAGCTGCCATATAACTGAACGATCGGAAATACCATAACTTTGGTGTTTGTAAAGTTAGGAAGGTGGGATTTCCTATGGGTTTAATATTTGGCCAATCAATCGGACCTACCAAATTTCATAAGGATCGGCCGACTATATCTTATAGCTGCCATATAACTGATTGATCGGAAATGTCATTACTTTGGTGTTTGTAAAGTTAGGAAGTTGGGATTTTCTACGGGTTGTATTTTTGGCCAATCAATCCGACGTTCCCAATTTCATATGGATCGGTCGACTATATCCTATAGCTGCGATATAACTGAACGATCGGAAATGCCATAACTTTGGTGTTTTTAAAGTTAGGAAGTTGGGATTTTTTATGTGTTCTATATTTGGCCAATCAATCTGACCTACCAAATTTTAAAAGGATCGGTCGACTATATTCTATAGCTGCCATATAACTGAACGATCGGAAATGCCATAACATTGGTGTTTTTAAAGTTAGGAAATTAGGATTTTGTATTGGTTTTTTATACCCTTGCAGAGGGTATTATAATTTTGGTCAAAAGTGTGCAACGCAGTGAAGGAGACATCTCCGACCCTATAAAGTATATATATTCTTGATCAGGATCACCTCCTGAGTTGATATAGCCATGTCCGTCTGTCCGTCTGTCCGTCTGTCCGTCTGTCTGTCCGTCTGTCTGTCCGTCTGTCTGTCCGTCTGTCTGTTTCTACGCGAACTAGTCTCTCAGTTTTAAAGATATCGAATTGAAACTTTGCACACACCCTTCTTTCCTTTGCACGCAGTATATATGTCGGAACGGTCCGGATCGGCCGACTATATCCTATAGCTGCCATATAACTGATTGATCGGAAATACCATAACTTTGGTGTTTGTAAAGTTAGGAAGGTGGGATTTCCTATGGGTTTAATATTTGGCCAATCAATCGGACCTACCAAATTTCATAAGGATCGGCCGACTATATCTTATAGCTGCCATATAACTGATTGATCGGAAATGTCATTATTTTGGTGTTTGTAAAGTTAGGAAGTTGGGATTTTCTACGGGTTGTATTTTTGGCCAATCAATCCGACGTTCCCAATTTCATATGGAGCGGTCGACTATATCCTATAGCTGCGATATAACTGAACGATCGGAAATGCCATAACTTTGGTGTTTTTAAAGTTAGGAAGTTGGGATTTTTTATG
Source organism: Drosophila fuyamai (assembly GCA_018153365.1). Classification (NCBI taxonomy): domain Eukaryota; kingdom Metazoa; phylum Arthropoda; class Insecta; order Diptera; family Drosophilidae; genus Drosophila; species Drosophila fuyamai. The sequence continues at coordinate 1,819,776 of JAECXW010000523.1, forward strand.
TGTTCTATATTTGGCCAATCAATCTGACCTACCAAATTTTAAAAGGATCGGTCGACTATATTCTATAGCTGCCATATAACTGAACGATCGGAAATGCCATAACATTGGTGTTTTTAAAGTTAGGAAATTAGGATTTTGTATTGGTTTTTTATTTGTTCAATCTATCCGACATACCAAATTTCATAAGGAACTTTGGTGTGTTTTTCAGATTTAACTAAATAAGGTTTAATTTAGAATTGTTATTGAACACTGGTACATATAAGAAAATTTGTACTTAGTCATAGAATATGTCATAGAAAATGGCTATCATAGAGTTATCATCATAAATAAAATCAATCAATAAAATTCAACCCCCTCGAACTTTTCCTTAATGGTAATGCCAACTTTTGAGAAATAGATTTATTAAAGATTATATGAATCTGTCGTCGATCCATTTTTTTTTATGAACGAGTTAAAACAAAGGATTGATGCTGGTTTCAGTGATATTTATTATGAATCCTCACATACTCAGCCCCCTCACCACGACAAGGTCTCAATCCACGAGAGGGAAATATTATAATCTTAATCCATATTGCACTTTACAAATACAAAATTTATCACAATCTTGAAACAATATAATAATCTATTGCTATTTTACCTAAATATATACAATTCAAATAAATAAATAAGTTAATAAATTAATAAATAAATTAATAAACAAATCCTAACATGTATATTTAAGAAAAATTCCATCATGATGACTATAGCTCGTTTTGTATGTAAGAGCAACAGCATTCCTCAGCTCATTTTCAGCAAATATCCAATCAATTTGCGTCAAATGTTTCGTTGTTGCAGAATTATTGATTGGAATTAGATTAAATTCATTTAAAGCTTCCTCGAGTCGATCAGTGGTTGTGGATCTGCAAATATTAAAATCTCCTAATATAACCAATTTGCCATTATTTTCTAAGCTGCGTATCCTTTCTACGTCCGACATAATTTCATTACGAAATTGTGCCATAGGAAACGTTGGATTCCTATAAACAACAATGAAGGAACTATTAATATATTTGAATGCAATTGATTGGTATATAGTTCTTGAGCTCGAAGACTTATTTGTCTCAAACAAGAAAACTACATTTTCGGCAATATTTTGCTTGGCATAAATAATAATTCCATTTTTGCCCATACCATTCAATCGATTGCTATCAATTCTTCTTATTATGTCGAAACCTTGTGAAGAAAAGTCTTCGCTGGGAAGAGTCCAAGTTTCGACAAAACAAAGAAAATTTGCAGAACAAATAATAGGGTCGTTAAAAATATCTTCGCGATGGCTTCGAAGAGACTCAACATTATGGTAATACAGGGAGATGTCTTCGTTTCTGTTAACCACAAACTCATAATGCGTAGTCAAAAACTTTTCCTCTCTTAACTTTTGAAGTTCGTCTTGGACATTTGGAGCTCCAAATCTTGTTGGAGGAACAAAGTCGCCTAGAAGGAAAAGTCCTGATGCGCTAGTGGCTCTGCTGCATCCAACATATAACGAAGCTCGCTTGATGCCTCTTTTAAGATGCACGGCGACTTTGCTATATGTTGCTCCTTGGCTTTTGTGGATGGTAATAGCCTCAGCAGGAACAATTGGAAATTGTTTTCGGTCAACAGAAGCATGCTCCGATCTTCCACATTGAAAAACTCGAGAGGCTTTTACTATTGGAGTCCATTCGGGATCGGGACTATTCCGAACCTTTGATCTGGCGATAGTGCCAACCGTGGGTTCAAAAAATTTAATCCAAAGTCGCGTTACTAAATTTGAGCCATTTACTAAGCAATGGTCAATTAGCATCAGCTGACCAGTTGCTCCATTTACAAGTCCGTCACTTGTGTCTATATTGACGGTTACCATATATTTAGCAGTTGTTTTGAGATGAAGAGCATATGGCAACCCCTGTGTTTCAGAGGTTTTCATATTTTGAGCATATCTTAACGTGTTTTCTCTGTTTCGTGTAGATATGTTCCCAGTTTTCACTGTATCAACAGCAGTGGAAACCAACTCTTCCGTCCCAATTTGCGCTAGTTTTAGGGAATTGTAATTATTAACTTCTTCGTTAGAAGAAAATAAATGAATGGCATCATCAGGAACTTCGCTGGGTGAAACAACCCTTTGTTTAAGGAGCTCTATATCTGCAATTGTCATGCAAGCCTCAGACAAATGATTTAGGGCTTGAGCAAATGCATGGTCGCCTCTTTGGCGCATTATTTCTGTGAGCTCAAAATACTTAAAGTTGCTCCATAAGCTATTTCCTGCTAAAACGCTATAAGGATTAATTGTCCTCTCCGAAAATATCCAACTGTCTCCAACTGGGGAAAGCTGCTTTAGATCTCCAAAAACTATAATTGATTTTCCACCAAAACTTAAGTCAGGGCTTCGGAATATTTGACGAAGCCGTTGATCCAAAAATGAAAGCATTTTAGAACCAACCATAGAAATTTCATCAATTATAATCAGTTGGAGATCAATCAGCTTGCAATGAATTGTATTTAAACTATCATTGCTTAAAGGTCTTAAGGGACCTGAAGCCTGATTAATTGGAAGAGAAAAAACTGAATGTAGAGTCAGTCCTCCAATTCCAAAAGCAGCTTTTCCAGTCGGAGCACATAATAAAACCTTTGCTGAATCCGTAGCACCAGGAAGCTTATTTGCTCGCCAAGTCACAGACTGATAGATGGTAGAAATCAGTCTGCTTTTTCCTACACCGGCCCCTCCACCAACATATTCGTAAAAAATATTTTTACTAACAACATTATGCATCACATGTGCATAATATAGTCTTTGTTTGTAATTAAGGGACCGAGTTAGCGAGCAAAGGTCATCATTGGAAACTAACGGGGGGAGTCTAATTAATTGAAGTTCGCCGTCTTCTTCAGGGTTGTTTATCGCATTGTCCTCCTGAAGAATATTTACGTTCCGCTCTATATTTGGTACAGCCAAAGCTCTAAACTCTTCGTCTAAAAATTGGGAGGCAGGTTCTTCCGCATCAGGAGCACTATCTCCCCTATCCTCTTGTAAATCTTCCAGAACTCTTTCTAACTCCATATCATCAAACACATCATAGTTCCTTTTCATTATCTTAATGGCTTCATGGTTTACTCGGAATGTGTTTTCAATGTCGTTGGAAAGAAGTTCAGCTTCTTCATTTCGCCAAGGATAGAAGAGCATTAAATGCTCTCGGAAATAATCGGAAGGTGAAGAGTTTATGCTGAAGCGAACCCACCTTAGAATCAGGGGATGCCTACGTTTCTTAACGCAACCAGACCCATCCATCAGTGGATAACTTTGCTCAGCAACTTCATCTTCGTCATCTACCTCCACATCATTTCCTTCATCATAGTCTTCCCTATGATTAGCGGCAGATCGTCCAATCCGCTTGACAAATCTGTACCAAGCTGCGAAATCTGCTAAACAAATTCCTTCCAACTGCTCATGCCTTTGCACATATCGGTCAAGAATATTACGCTCAAAAATATCCACCGAGTTGTTTGGAAGTCGCTCTAATTCTTCATTTGAGCGAGCCAATCGAACTCGTTTGTCTGGATGGCAAGTGTTTACAAAAATAGTACCTTCACTTGCCTCCGACATATGCAGACCCAAAATATTGTAAGCTGCTTCTTGGGCCGATATTTCTGTAGCGTTAATAAACTTATTCCCTAGGTGCTGTAATTTCCTTTTAATAGAAATATTCCCATAGCTTATTTCTGCCATGGCTTCACGGAGCAACTGCGATACGCCTCTGTTTGATTTGTTTATGTAGTTAATGATATAACTACAACAGGCGTACGCATCTAGGATAAATTGAATATCCATATTAGCTCTGTGCAAGCCTAGAATATCTCTATTATAAGCATTGAGCAGTCGGTCGGAGAATTGTCTGCGAAGAAAAATTTGTGGCTTTTTTAAGCTGGAACGTAAGGCTAGTTTGTAGGCTTCAAAATTAGTTTCAAGGTGGGACAGAAAATGATCAAAATTGTTAAACAAAGCTGCGTCTTCGTTTGAAATAGTCCTTAAAGCTTCCTTAATTTTTTTAAACAAAGTTTTATGATCTTCACTATTGACTTCGTTTTCTTCGATTGGATGCAAAATAAGTGTTTCGGGCATAGGAGGATATGGCATATTGAATCGGCAGAACTCCTGTCCGCGTAACTCTCTTAGGCAAGAAGCACTATGCTTGTGGCGTTGATACTGAATTACTTCTTGTAGTTCAGTATCGTCTCCATTTGTAGTAATAAACCTATCAATAAAGTTTATTACTTGCTCGGTATTTTCGGCGTCTTCGAGCTTAGGAGCACCAGCAAGCCAGTACATGCCATGAGAATGCGGAGATCCTCTGTGCTGGAATTCGATTCTCCAATAAAAATGAGAAAGGTTGAACTCCCCAAAAATATCGGTTTTGAACAATTTCATTAATTGTCGCAACCTGTAATCGAAGTATCGAGAGCACGTCACTGGATCGGATCGGATTAACCGAGCCTTTTCGGAGCTGGAAAGAGCTGCCGCTTCTTCCTCGCTTATAGCCCTATTATCCAATAGAAGAGACAGGATAACTAAAAGTTCATTCCACTTAGTTTCAGCAGCGGAAAGAGTAATGAAAAACGTTGGCAGCCCAAATTGTCGAATCATGGCTATAACTTTTTTTTCTCAGCCTCCCAATGAGCTGGTGCAGACCGTAAGCCTTTTAGGATGTGGTAGCCATCATCATGTTGCACAAGACGGTCAACAAATGATTCATCCCGCAGATTACCAGCGGTAATCGCTCCCGACTTTTGCGTAAAGCAATTGAAATGGAATTTTGTATGCGCTGCATTTCGTAAAATTTATACATGTATAAAACTTTTGGAACTACAGCGCAACGACGGTCGTAAAAACGGATTTGGGATCTGGCTTTTTTCGCATAGGTTGTATTTCCTTTAAATATTTCTCCGCAAGAAATAGTTGGAAAGGATAGTTCCTCTGCGTCTTCGTCAAGCGTTAAGCTTGTTGGCCGACGGCCTTCACCTGGTGCCAATGCAATGCGCTGAATTGCAGTATCATTATTTTCCAATAATGTTTCATGGCCTCCGGGATTTAAATTTTCTTCGAGCTCTGCAGCATTTTGGGAGTGGTGCTGCTGGTGAAGAAGTTGCTCTACTGTTTCGCGATCAGATTCGTCCGCAATAAAAGGAATATCATTAATTCCTTGAAGTTCTGTTAGCCATGATTCGTTTAGTGAAATGTTGTGCTTTCTGTAGAGCTCGGTATTTACTAAGTACCGTACAGCTTCAAGGACCCGAGCGGGTCGAATAGTTTCAGTCATGAAATTGTGAGCGTACTCTAGTCTCCTTTTTAAATGGACTTGGATGACATGGGTAGAGTCGAAAGAGCGTGGAAGCGCAGTCACAATATCGGGAACTGAAATTGGAACATTCACCACTGCCCCTCTGATTCCACATTGCCTTTCATAGCCGAGGGAAATAATCCTCATAAAAGGGATTCTCGGTGAAATAAGGCGTTCTTCGAGGCAGGTGAGTCCATTTAAGCACTCAGGGATTTCTGGGAAATCGAACCCATTAGAAAGGCATAGTGATGGGAGTTTGCCAAGAGAAATGGCACGACGACAAGTGTGGCAAAAGTTATATTTGCCGGACGGACTGGGAAATTTTCTTGACAAATAAAAGGCGTTGCCAACGTTTAGGAGAGGAAATTTAGAGGAGATAGCCAGGATGGATAATCCACTTACCTGCGAACGGAACCATGTTCCTCCACAGCAAATACAAATAGCCGTTGGCCCTTCCTTAATGTTCCTGTGGTACAGATCCCTCGCTGATGATCGAATCCTATTTCGCTGTTGTCCTCGTTCCTGTTCCAGTTCATCCTCCGAAAGTTGAGCTCTTGCGTCCATGTTTCTTTGCGACTGCCTTTGGGAGGCATCCAGTCGATTTTGTGAGTTAATCCTAAAGTTTAATAATCGATCCTCTGCCATTTGCCGAATTCGTTCTTCCCGAATCCTCCGCTGTTGCCGTGTTTCCCGGCGTTGTGATGTGTTTATCCGTTGCTCCTGTGATCTAGCGATGGGATTTCTCCTGGTTGCTCTCCTGTTATCGGCGTCCCTTTCCCGTTCTCGCTGCCTGTCTTCCATATCCCTTCGTCGCTGTCGGTGCTCTCCAGTGTTCCTTTCCTGTTCCCTTGCACGTTCCTCTGGGTCCTCGCGATGAGCAGCTCGTGCTGCGGCGTCCCGAATTCGCTCTGAAATTCGATATTCGGGATTGTTCCTCCGAGAAGCATGGTCAGCAGTATTTTGCACCTGCTCTTGTCGCCGCTCCTCAGTGACCTCTCGACGAATAGCACGCGCTGCGGCGTCCCGTACCCGTTCAGGATTTCGGTACTCCGAAATAGTCCTCCGAGTAGAGTGCTCAGCAGTGTTTCGCAACTGCTCTCGTCGTCGCTCCTCGGGGTCCTCTCGACGGATCGCGTGTGCATCCATGTCCCGAACCCGTTCAGGATTTCGGTACTCCGGAATAGTCCTCCGAGTAGAGTGCTCAGCAGTGTTTCGCAACTGCTCTCGTCGTCGCTCCTCGGGGTCCTCTCGACGGATCGCGTGTGCATCCATGTCCCGAACCCGTTCAGGATTTCGGTACTCCGGAATAGTCCTCCGAGTAGAGTGCTCAGCAGTGTTTCGCAACTGCTCTCGTCGTCGCTCCTCGGGGTCCTCTCGACGGATCGCGTGTGCATCCATGTCCCGAACCCGTTCAGGATTTCGGTACTCCGGAATAGTCCTCCGAGTAGAGTGCTCAGCAGTGTTTCGCAACTGCTCTCGTCGTCGTTCCTCGGTGTCCTCTCGACGGATCGCGTGTGCATCCATGTCCCGAATCCGTTCAGGAATTCGAAACTCAGGAATAGCCCTCCGAGTAGAGTGTTCAGCAGTGTTTCGCAACTGCTCTTGTCTTCGCTCCTCAGAGTCCTGTCGACGGGTTGCACGTGCCTCCATATCCCGAGTCCGCTCAGAAACACGATAGTCCAGGTCCTGTCGACGATTCGAATGTCTTGCAGCATCCTGAATACGCTCCGCAGAACGGATTTCCAGGTTAGTCCTCCGAGAAGCATGTTCAGCAGTGTTTCGCAACTGCTCTTGTCTTCGCTCCTCAGAGTCCTGTCGACGGGTCGCGCGTGCCTCCATATCCCGAGACCGCTCTGAGACACGATAGTCCAGGTCCAGTCGACGATTCGAATGTCTTGCAGCATCCTGATTACGCTCCGCAGAACGGATTTCTGGGTTAGTCCTCCGAGATGCATGCTCAGCAGTGTTTCGCAACTGCTCTTGTCTTCGCTCCTCAGAGTCATCCCGACGAGTTAAATGCGCTTGTGCGTCCCGAATCCGTTCAAGGTTGCGAACCCTTTCGCTTCTTCTCCGCTGCGCGCGTGCAGTGGAATCCTGAGCACGACTTTCCTCCCGAAAGTTAGGGTTATTGGCGCGAACATTGGCGATATGTTGCGAGTTCCGAGCTCTTATTTGGGACGCATTCCTTTCATAGCGGGCTCTACTGCGGCTTAAAGCTGCTTGGCGGCGTTGCTCCTGGGACAAGCGTGTTACACGTGGCATTTTTATAGCGCTGCATGAAAAAAAGACAATTATGGAATGATAGCATCTAATAAGAATCACCTAATAGGATTTTAGGAGAATTTGAAAGTTAAAGAGATATTAGCGAAATATACTTACCAAAGTTTGTCTTTTAAATATTACTTGAAAACAAGTTTTTTTAATTTTACCACTGATAAAAATTTATTTCTCACACTTTTGCACTGTTAAAAAATACTTCCGCTCTCTTTAAATTTTTGCACTTGAAAAAATACTTTTCACTAACTGGCAGAGTAACGTCGTCACTCAAAAAAATTTTTCATCGACTGATCTACGAATTATAGGATTTGTGAATATATAGTCAAGTTAGGTAATATCCCAAATAAAAATAAAAAAGAATTATCCCATGACCCTTTTAAGGTTATCTAGTTTGACCCTTTTCAAAAAGGCAATGAAAATTCATTTTTTTAAGTACCTGCCTACCTGTTGTGCAATTTAGGTCCTAATTTGTAGTGCTATTTTTTCCGATTCGACCATCAAAAAGGTTATACCTAATATTGTACAGTTACTAAGCCACTCCATAAATTGCACTCATACCTGCGTTACCGGTTGCGCAATTCAGGTCCTTTGCACAATTCTTGCCCCTTGCACGTGTTCATTGAACCAATTAAATGTTTGCCAACATATACCTGCTTACCAGGTTATAATGGAATAATCCCGTGGAATTCTTTGAATAATATGTCTCTGTTATATAAAAAGTAAAGGGTTGTAAACTTAAGTAATTTTTAAGACCCTTACTGTCACTCCCTTGCATTATAAAAGAGGCTGATAGGGTAGATATGTTAGAATGCATCAAATGAATAATTTTGGAGAATATAATTTACAGAATATTCTGCAAGGGTATATCAACTTCGGCTCCGCCCGAAGTTAGCTTTTCTTTCTTGTATACAGTAAATTCGTAAGTTTTGTAATCCCTATTAGCACGAACTAGGGAAAGTGCAGTCCGTTTGCTGAATCTTGTCCAGAATGTATGTATTTTTACATGGAATCTCAACTGATAAGCCAGCTTGACTATATCGTAACCGGGGATAACCGGATAATAGACTTATCGTGCAGGTAAACAGTACCATGCAGTTCGTAAAGTAAATTAAAAACTTGTGGCGCTATGACATAGAGTTTTGAACCGTGTTATAATCAATAGAGTATATTGTAAGGTTAATAAATAAGCTCGTATCATGTTCTACTTGGACTTCTCTAAAGGATAATAGGGAGTGTGCTAAAAAGGAGTTTCTCAACCCCTTCAAACTATTGATGCCTTCCATGTCGTTTTGTTTACCCAAGACTCTCTCCCGTTCCCTTTTCCATTGCATTTCCTATATACTTTCCATCGGAGTCCTACTTTTGCAACATGAATGAATGACTCTAACTACATTTTTCATGCAAGCCGAGGGATCCGCTCTGGTTATCCCCACTCCTTAAAGCATTCGCTTTTCTCCTGCTGTTTGCTGTCAAAAACGTCAAAAATACGATAGTGAAGACCTCAATGAAGAACAGGGTGGCCTGCGGGCTACACTGAGGTAAAAAGATTTTACTTCTACAAAAAAATCCTTTATGATTTTAATTACCTTTCTTGAGTTATGTTTCCATCGTTCCTACTTGTGTTTCTTTGAAATTGAACATTTATTATATTTTCTTATTTATTTAATTTTTTTTTTTTATTAATTTAATTTGTAAAAAAAAATTTATAAAAATTAAAAAAAAGCTTATTGTGGACAAAAAGAAACCAATGTTTAGAAACTATAGTTTATATGTATGTATTTTACTTTTATTTATTTATTCTTTTTTATTTTCTACGATAAATTAAACTGTAAGGGTTTCGGAAAAAAAGAGTAATTGTCAATGATTTCATAAAATAAATAAAGTAATGTATTTTAAATTGTTACATTTACGTAAAAAAATGTTGAAATTATAATGGTGGTAATTCCGAGTGTAGAATAGTTGCGAATTGGAGCGGGCAACTTGAGAGTGGTGCCCAACCACAACTCGCACCACACCACCTTATTTGCATGGCTACCAAAGTAGTGTAGACCCCCAAACCCCAAACCCCAGACCTCAGACCCTAAGTGATGTTGCAACCGCCGGCGGAATGACTCACACAGTTGCACTACCACATAGAGGCGCACGGAATAGTGCCATAAATGACATGTGATAGATGGATGGACACTTGGTGAGGGCTTTGGGGGATTAGCCAGGAATGTGGCCCAAATGAAGCTGCACCCGCCTTCGCTGTCTCCTGTAATTAGGCTGCCTTCGGGGCAGGTCCATAAAAGCCGTTGATAGTAGTCAGCTCTGAGACTATCTATTGCCTGGAGAAGGGGGTTTCCTCCACCCACACTTTTTCAACCACTTCACTGGGTTCTCTGGCCCCCTCGTTAGGTTTATTACGTATACGCCCCGCTGGTCGATGTGGAACAGCTCTTGAGGCGAGACAGCCATCTGCCTCAATATTTGGTCTGGGCAAATAGGAATTGTCCGAGTTCGAATACTTTCATTGAGTGAACGTAAGAGACTCTTGCCTCTCCCACATGTTGCTAATATATATTTTGCCAGACTTGAGACAACCGTTTTATCACATGCCCTGCCGCTCGAATCGGAACTAATGTCATCCAATTCAATCGTTCAACCATAACTAATGAGAGAAAACTAAATAATTATGTCGATCATCATTATACCAAAACAAAGCCAAACCAATACACTATAAATCAGGAAACTTTAACAAATTGCAAGGGAGTTTGTTTGCTTCGAATGAGAAATATTGGTCGCTCTAGAAATAAGAGAAAGCAAAATAAAAGGCAATTTCCTGTATGCTTGCTTTCAAACAAATTTAATTGAAAAATTCAAATTTACTGAACCTAATGTATTTTAGTTTTCTTAAAATATTGTTACCTTAAACTGTAGAAAACGTTGCACAGCATATCAATATCTAATTTAAAAGCCGTGCAGTGAATAATGTACCGCCCCTCCAAACGTTGAAATGAGACCTTTTTAAACCCAAGCGCAGTTCGCGCGGAGAGTGCAAGCGATCAACACGAATGGAGTTGAATTCGGAACCAAAATAAAGAGTACCAAATGAATTACACGGGTAATTAGTGCTTGAATTTTGGGGCTTTGGCAGAGTTGAAGTACGAAAGAGAGTCAAATATTTGGATTTATAATCTAGTATCACATTTGTTTATATATCCCGCACAGCACGATGACAAACGCCAGCTGAAGAAGACGTAGTCAGTTGATTGGCCCCCGAAACCCGTAGTCTAGAGCCCCATCGCTGAGGAGTGGGTGTGGTCACCATGCGACGTCCAAAAATATCCCTCAAGAAGTACTTCTATTTCACACTGATCTGCGCCCTCCTCCTCATATTCGGTTTCAGTATCAAGTAAGTAAGAGAACGTGTCGGATATAATAAGTAGTACCGATCAAATATTGATCTTCGGGTACCGAAGAGGTAGGGAAAAGGGGAGACTATTCCGGTTCTGGGAAATATATAATTGGTATTATTTAATTAGAGCCTCAATGGCAGACATATATTTTGTATAATATATTATTTTAAATCTAAATTGACGGGCTTTTGTATATTTCATTACATTTACTTAAATCTATATGTATATAAATGCATGTTGCTAAAAAAAAAGAATAATAAGATGGATTTAAGTCAGTATTTGATTACTTTGTTTCTTAATTCATTTAAAGTGTTTAAAATTTAAATTAGATATAATCAAAAATGGAATTAAAAAGTAGTACAATTATCTTAAAAAAGTGAGTTATTTAATGAATAAATATTAAATAAATATTTATGGTGGTATTAAAATTTTTAAATATATATGTATGTTTTATCTTAAGTTAGACTTTGAGCGAAGAGACAGACAGGTATAAATATAGTTCCTATAGAAAATGCAAAGAGTAATTTCTTTCTATGCACTGACATTCATTTAAAATATAATTTATTTAATCAATAATAAACAGAGAGCACGAAATATGGAAGACGCGGGGTCCAAGATCGGCACAAATAACCACTCAGCAGCAGCAAACCCAGCACCTGCATCAACTGCAGTCCATGGAGGAGGAGCATCAAGTGGCCACCAGTTCCACGCCGACGCCAGCCGCAGCCACTCTGCTCCCTGAAGCGGCTGGTAATTTGGTCGAGGAGCCGGATCAGGCGGTTCTGGAGGAGGAGGAGAGCGAGGCCGATCGGCTGCAAGAGCCGCCGGCGGAAAAGGCCTGGTTCTTCAAGAACGGCGAGTACTACCCCAAGCCAGCGAAGACATACAGCAATCGCAAGGCCAGGAAGCGACATGCTCCCCGGCTGCTGCCCCACCAGGATCTCTTTTCCGATCGGATCGTCAACCAGCTGATGTACGTGCCGCACAACTACGAGGAGATCAAGTCCAGCGGCAAACTGAAGACCATCCTCCTCTACAACGGACTCGGTCCCTGGAACGTGAAGAAGGGTCGCGACGTCTTCCTGAAAGCCAAGTGTCCCGTGGACACCTGCGAACTGACTGCCAATCGCGATCTGGCCAGCTCGGCCGACATGGTCCTCTACAAGGATCACTACATCCCCACGGGCATTCGGCGGCCCAGCAACTCCAAGCAGGTCACCATGCTCTACTATCTGGAGTGCCCGTACCACACGCAGAACGTCAAGGTGCCCGATGCCATCAATTGGACGGCCACTTACAGGTGGGTCTCTATTTATTTAAAAAAAAACTAAAAATAATCAAAAAATTTAAAAAGCCAAAGATGTTTTACAAATTGTTGTAGTGATTATATTATAATCTAAGCAGTTTCCTAGATTTAGTTTTGATTTTAACATCTATATAACCCAAGCAGTATAAATAATCAGATTTGCTCTGATAAAACTTCTAAGATTGTACTTTCAAGAGTTTTGCCCATAAATTTATAGAAAAAAAAACATTTTTTACAATTCTTACAACTGTAAGAATTCCAACAAACAGAAATTAATGTTAGGGCTACGATTGATTAATTAAACCTTAGTTTTTTTTGTATAGAATATTAATATTTTTTCCATTTTTTTCAGGCGGGACAGTACTATTGTTGCGCCTTATGAGAAATGGCAGTACTACGACACAAAGGTGCAGCAGCTGGAGCAGGACATAAACTACTCCGTCAACAAGACCAAGAAGGTGGCTTGGTTTGTGTCCAACTGTGGGGCGAGGAATGGCCGTCTCCAGTACGCCCATCAGCTGCAAAAGCACATCGAGGTAAGGATGATCCTTTATATCATTTATAGGTATCTATGCATATACTAAACTATAAATCTATACACAAAATTATCAAACATTTTTAGACAATGTTCATCACTTCATATAAATATGAATTACACTTTTGTGCATAGATTGACATTCAGTTTTTTAACTTATTAAAGAAACTTGAAAGATTAAAAAAAGCGGTGCAATTGGATTTGTTGTACTTTTTTAAACTTGAAACAACTTCAAAATGCGGTGCAATTGGATTTATTAAATGTGGCTTGTAATATATAGTTGTAATATATAGTTGGAATTCCAATAAACTTTAGCCCCCTTCAACTAAATAATCTCCATAAATTCCACCCACCAGGTTGACATCTACGGGGCGTGTGGCAACTTCAAGTGTTCACGGAGCACGGCGGACAAGTGCTTCGAGATCCTCGACAACGACTACAAGTTCTACCTGGCGTTCGAGAACTCCAACTGCAAGGACTACATCACGGAGAAGTTCTTTGTGAACGCACTGAACCGCAGGGTCCTGCCCATTGTGATGGGTGCCCGTCCCGAGGATTACGAGGTGAGTGCCCCGCGACGATCCTACATCCACGTGGACGAGTTCGCCTCGCCGAAGGAGTTGGCGGAGTATCTGCACATCCTGGATCGCGACGACGAGCTGTACAACTCGTACTTCAAGTGGAAGGGCACTGGGGAGTTCATCAACACGTACTACTGGTGTCGGGTGTGTGCCACCCTGCATAACGAGGAGCAGCTGCGGAAACCCCGGTGGTACTCGGATCTCAACGACTGGTGGCGGGGACCCGGAGTCTGCACCACGAGATCCTGGCGGAACTTTAAGGCACGCAAGGACATTATCAGCGACTCCAGCGACGACTGAGTCCAAGTGCTCGAAGCGATCCAGATCGTGGGCATGGGCATGACGTAGATCAGAAGTCAGCACCAGGCATTTTAGTGAGTCATTCGCTTCTGAAAAGTTGTTTTGTAGGTATCACCATCTCCACTTTCACTATCACTATCCACAGGATGGGTCCATTTTGCTTCGAGAATTACAAATTAGTGCAATATGCCGTCTTTAAAAAATTACCCTATCCCAATGACTTGTTTTAAGACTTTAAGTACGAAAAGAGAAGAGCAATGAATAATGGCCAAATATTTATTATTAAAGTCTGTAGTATTAATTTTAGTTCTTCTTCTAAGATCTCCTATAATTAGTTTTAGTCGTCAAGGCTAACGAATTTGACTTAATTTTATTCCACGATTGCTTTTCTCAAAACAAACGACCCATCCTTCGCTATCCATGTGTAAAGAGTCGCTTCGTTTTTGCCGGAGTTTTACGTAAATGTTTTTTGTAGTTAGTTAGTAAGTAAACCAAACCTCGGAACTAGCGTCGCCGGGTTAATCAAATCAAACCGAGAAGGTAAGGAGCGTTTTAGCACTGGCCCATAGACTAAAAGATCCCTGTGCTGATCGTTGTAACATATACAATACCAGATGCATAAGAGAACCTAGTAACCTAGCCTAGTTATTTATGGATATACAAATGATATGTATACATAGTTCGGTAATTTATATAGTTGTTTAAACTAAAAGCAAGTCCAAAATAGACCATAACAAGATAAAGAGAGGCAAGCAAGTTAAAGTAGTTCGGCATTACATGGCTAAACTGCTATGATAAGAGGCATCAGCTAATTAGCTTAGTTCTTTTATAAGTGTTTTTTGTAAGCAACCAGCAGCTGATGGATTGTCCTCAAATATGTTGCCTGTTAATAGAGCGTGTTTTCATTTTAAAATTTCCTTTTCGGTCTTAGATCTTATCTATCTTGGCTTTTAGTTGAAATGTTAGCTGTATAGAGCTACTTGAAAAGGTTTCCCAGCCCGTTGACTTAACTACTTACTCTATAACAGATTCGCACAAGCTAATATATATATCTGATCTAATACAAATACAATCTGCATTCCTATTTTTCACAAAATATCATATGCCGTATTATTTCAATTCAAACAGCGCATATGTGTGTTTTTACAAATTTTAGCAATATTTGTATTTATTGTGTAACATTTAATTTATAAGTATTGAATAATATCATCTGTGTGTGTATTTTGATTGTGAACTTGTTTCAATTTTAATTTTTACTGTGATACAAAAAATAATAATTATAATAAACAAAAATTAAACAGTGGCAACTAATGGCAAACAATTTAAAATGTTTTCACTTGGCGTAGTGTTTATTGGGCATGACACATGTAATAATTCAGAGAACTTAAGATAGATGGTTTAAAAAAAATTATACATATTGAAATACTGAAAAATGTTTAGAAAACAATGTATACTTCAAGGAACAGCAGAGCTGCTTTCTAACGAATTACAACTACACATGCATGTCTCCATAAATATATGATAGCCTCAAATATGGAATCCTGAACTTTAAACATGGCACATTTTTAGCTGCTTTAGTAAATCCTTTAGAGCATCTAATTTCTCCTTCTTGGAATCTTCTTTTCCTGCGGTTGCGGCTACAATCTTTGCTGTAATTTTGCGCTGCAGAGCAATGGCTTCGACTTTCTTGGAAAGCTGCAAATAAAAACGATTCTTTAAACTAGTTTTTATGATGAAAGACCAAAAGCACCCACCTCGTAGGCCCGCTTGATAATTCCTTGAGGCATTCCAGCTAGCTTGGCAGCATTGAAACCATAAGATTTCGGACAAGCACCTGCTGTGTACTTGTATAGGAACGTAACTGTTTCTTGGGTTGGATCCGCGTTGTCCTCATTCTCCACCATGCAAGCCATGTGGCCCAGGGTTATCCTCTTGTCGTTGTGGAAGAAGTCAATCAGATTGTGGTAGTGCGTGGAGAACAAAGTGCGACACTTGAGATTGGCCAGGAAGTTGACCACAGAGGCAGCAATGGCTGTGCCATCATAGGTGGCGGTGCCCCTGCCCAATTCGTCAAGCAACACAAGTGAATGGCATGTGGCATGCTTGAGAATGAGGGAGGTTTCGTTTAGCTCCACGAGGAAGGTACTGTGGCCGGCAAGAATATCATCTTGGGCACCCAGACGCGTGAAGATTCTGTCTACCAATGAAAGGCGGCAGCTAGCAGCGGGAATATGGGCACCCTAAAAAGGAATTTATAATTTAAACTATCTCTAAAAGATATTCAAACTATACTTACGATTTGCGCCATGATCACAAGCAGTCCTAGTTCCCTCATTAGGGTGCTCTTGCCGCCCATATTTGGACCTGTAAGCAGGGATAGCGGTGCCTCAGAGCTTGTACCCAATTCCAAGCCATTAGGAATATAGGTGGATGCGTTGACACAGGGATGGTAGCCCTCCTCCAGCTGGATGAACGGCTGCTCCACTCCAGAGACCAGCTCTGGCACACAGATGACCATCTGTTGACCTGCATACTCCGCCAGGGAGCCCAGGACATCCAGGTTGGCCACACAGTCGATGCACTGCTTCCACTGCTCATAATGATTGGAGAACTTCTCGAAGAGGCGGCGCGCCAAGTCCTTAAGAACCATGTTCCTTGTGTCTTCCGCCTGCTGCATATCCTTAAGCAGAGCTCGAGTCTCCGCGGTGGTGTAGCGCCGTGAGGGTTTCTTGCCCTTGGTCTGACCCTCCAACGAATATGACTTATTGGCCTTGACGGCGTGGCTTTCAGGGACATCCAACTGATAACGTTTCTTGTCGCTTCCAAAGTAGGTAATTCGACAGCCGAAGTGTCGCTCCTGCTCCACAAGATAGGTCTTTAGGCGTCCCTCAATCTCGTTTATAGAATCCATCGCCGAATCGTACTCGGCATCCATTCCTGCTTGAGGAGCAATAACTCCCGTTTTGGCCGCTGCGTCATGATCAAAAGCAGTCTCAAAGTATTTCAGCTCCTTGCTAAGATCAGGAAATGATCCTCCAGATTCTGGCAGCTGGGTAATCCTTTTAAGCAAAGCTGTTTCACACTGATTGAACATCGTAGGCAGTTTGGTTAGAGCATTAAATCCCTTAAGAACGGCCATGAAGCCCAGTAGCTTCTGCTTGTTGTATATCTTCTCCTCGAAGAGAATGGCCCGGGAGTCGGGATGATCCATCAGCTTAATTTGCTTGTTGCCAAACAGGTGAATCTGCGCTAAATTTCTCTCAAAATCAGGCATGGGTCCGAGTAAAGCACGCATTTCCTGCAGTTCGCTGGGCATCCGAATCAGTTCACCAATGGCTTCCTGTCGCTCCTTGATAACGGCCACATCGCAGCTCGGAGCACAAAGCCAGTGGTGCAGTAGTCGCTTTCCAAACTTGGTGCAGCAGTGATCCAATGAGGAGAGCAAAGTGTGATCCTCGCCAATAATCCTCAGATTCGACAAAGTTGTGGCATCCAGAACCATGTGGGAACGTCTCAAAGTGGACGCTGCAGCCGGTTTGGCATCTGCTAGCTGATCGGGTGGCACATAAAGTTGGTAACGTGCCATGGGCAGCACCTTAGGCTCCAACTTGCATTTGTGGATGAAGAAGATGCATTGGCCGAGGGCTTTTAAGGCCAGCTTGTAATTATCGTTGGGTGTAAGTCCCAAGTGATCCGAATCGGATTGCATGGTTCGCAGAACCAATGGCCAGTTGTCATCGGAACCGTTTCCTGCATAATAGCGTTCCGCCAACAGTTTCAGGGTCTTTTCTGCGTTACAAGCCTGCGACCCATTACTAGGCGTCTGCTCCTTAAGGATTCCCCCCAGCACAGTGCGTACAATTTGCTGGGAACGCTGGCTCAAAGCGGATTTCTCGTTTATGAGCTGAGTAGTGTAAAGGCATTAGTAGTTAACCACGTAATTAATGCATAAAATAAATTACCAGCACGGGCATATGATGTGAAAGCAGGGTGAGCAGTCGCGAGCAGTTCTTGTCGTCCTCAAATTCGCCCAAATGGAAATCGCCAATGGACGTGTCGATGAAACACACGCCAAACCGACTCCAAGTGCCCTCGTCCTGCTCGACCAAGGCCAACATATAGTTGGGCTGATGATTGGGTCCGATCTTGCACTGTGAGCCAAAGACTTGGGTGCCACGATTGGTGATCTGGCAGATCTCTCGGGCCACCACTTTATCAAACTTGGAAGCCTTCATCTGCCTGCAACGTTCGGTCATCATGTCTGGGGTTTCTGTTTGCTCCACGCGAGCCACCTGAAGGATAATCAGTTATATGATTTACTGCGCAAAAGAACTTTCTTAAAAAAACTCACCTTAAAGCCTCTGTCTACGAGGATAGTGGACATTTTGTCGAAGGATATCTCCGGGAATCCCGAGTGCGCAAACTCACCGCGCATGTATGTAAAGCCCAGCTCCTTGACACCCACATCCGCGTCCATGTGATAAAGTTCATAGAACTTTCCCACCTTGAAGAACAAAACGCAGTCGTAGCTTTTCGATTTAAGGACCCACCACTGGCGAACTCCTGGCGATAAGCCATTGAGAAACTTTTCCGGCACGTGCAGGGTGCTCTTATCGTAGTCCGGGTGATCTGGCCGCCGACCCGCACTGTCCTTGATCTTGTCGGGCTGCAGGAACTCCAGTTTCTGGTGTGGCCACACCACAGGCTCATCCAGTGTGGAGGTGGTGGTCACTATGTCATCATAAGATGCGTCCTTCTTGGCATTGCTCTGCAGATTCTTTAGTTTCTCCTGGAAAGTGGAACCCTCGACCAGCTGGGTAGATAACTCCAACTTGACCTTCTTGCTTGAGGGTTCATTGTTGTTGTTGTTGATGATCTTGGACTTTTTGCGAGATTTCTTGGGCGTAGGACTACCCACGCTATCCACTGACATGTCGTTCTCGCTGGGCTCTACCTCCTCCTCGCCGCTGCTGCCGCTATCGTCGCTGGCTTCATTGGCATCTGGTTCGTATTCCGACGCGCAATCGGAGAAGTCGTCCTCCGACTTGGTCTCCTCCATTTCCGGTTCGCTGTCGGTTTCCGGCTGAACGATACGCTTCCGCTTGCGCTGGCCATTGGTCTTCTCATCGTCTGAGCCGCCGGAAATGGGCAGTTTCCTCTTGGCCGCTGGTTTGGAATCCTTCGTTTCGGAGTCCTTTGGCTGCTGGTTCTTGAGATTCTCCTTTTCTGTGGTGTCTGTTTCTGTTTTCACGCTGGGTGCCAGTTTCTTCTTGTCGACAGCTGGCGATTTGGCGAAATAATTAAACAACGTATTCGTAGGCGTTCCGCCCACACTTGTGTTCAACTTCTTGGACATGATTCTGATTAAGAAATGATTGCCAAAGTGCGCAAAAACCAGGATGAAGACGCCGATATTATGCGCCAAAATGTGGGAACGCTACCAGATCTTTAAAAAGGAAAGTTGTGTTGCCAGACTGCAGATAGGAAACAGGTAATTTTTAAAGTTACAGCGATATCCATGAGGATAGAACCTTTAATATTGTGGAATTACAATTTTTGCTGAGTAAAACTTTAACTTTCGTTAAAAAACTTTATAAAGCCTGGGCCTAGTTTATTGGCATAGTTCTTATCATCCACAAAATGTATAATTTATGTATGATTATTATGTATGTATCAAAAAATTATTGTAAAATCTACATCGTTTTTTACGTTTTGAGCATTGTCTTTCTTTCTTATTTGTTTTTAGTTCACATGTTGAGATCATTTTTAATTTTGCCCCTCACCATTATTGTGAACATAGCTGTATAATTTGTATTCGGTATATTACGGCATTTATTTTGTGTTAACTTTTTGGTATATTTAAGCGGTCAAGTTGCGGTCACACTTTTTCGAGCACGCAAGAAAATAAAAAAATATTTCACTAGTTTTAGTAAATAAACTTGAAAATAACACAAAATGTCGCTGGCAGACGAGCTATTAGCCGACCTCGAGGAGGACAACGACAATGAGCTGGAGGAGGATGATGCAGAGATGGCCAATGCAGAGGACGAAAGTGTAAGTCACCAAATCGAAAGAATCTTTCTTTTACCAAAGGATTCCCTTCCACAGTTGCTGGCGGAGAAGTTGGCCAAGCCTGCTCCGAATCTGATGGAAGTGGATGTAACTGTGCAATCGGTGCGGGAACTTTGCAAGCTGCGAGACTCGGATCGCCTGAGGAATACCCTACAGCAGATAGAGCACTATGCCAGTCGTCAGAGAACCGCAGCCGAAATGCTGGGATCTGTGGAATCCGATCCGGAGTATTGTCTCATCGTGGATGCAAATGCCATTGCCGTCGACATCGACAATGAGATCTCCATTGTGCACAAGTTCACCAAGGAGAAGTACCAGAAGCGATTCCCTGAGCTGGACTCCTTGATTGTGGGCGAAATTGAGTACTTGCTGGCGGTCAAAGAGCTTGGCAATGACTTGGACCAGGTCAAAAGCAACGAGAAGCTGCAGGCCATACTCACACAGGCCACCATTATGATTGTGTCCGTCACGGCATCAACCACACAAGGGTAAGTTGGCATCCTTTACAATCCCATAAAGGCTCTAATAAAGTCTTATTCCTTTCGTAGGACCATGCTAACGCCTGCAGAAAAGGCCAAGATCGATGAGGCCTGCGAGATGGCCATTGAGCTGAACAACTTCAAATCTAAGATCTACGAATATGTAGAAAGCCGCATGACTTTCATAGCCCCCAATCTTTCCATGATTGTCGGAGCCTCAACAGCTGCCAAACTCTTGGGCATCGCTGGTGGCCTTTCAAAGCTTTCCAAAATGCCTGCCTGTAATGTACAGGTCTTGGGCTCACAAAAGAAAACCTTATCGGGCTTCTCGCAGACGCAGATGTTGCCGCACACTGGCTACGTTTACTACTCCCAGATTGTCCAGGATACAGCACCTGATCTGCGACGCAAGGCAGCTCGTTTGGTTGCCGCCAAATCAGTGTTAGCTGCTCGTGTGGATGCCTGCCATGAGAGTGTGCACGGGGAGATCGGTCTGCGATTCAAGGAGGATGTGGAAAAGAAGCTGGACAAGTTGCAGGAGCCGCCGCCGGTGAAGTTTATCAAGCCGTTGCCCAAACCCATCGAAGGAAGCAAGAAAAAGCGAGGAGGCAAACGCGTGCGCAAGATGAAGGAGCGATATGCCTTGACAGAGTTCCGTAAGCAGGCAAACCGCATGAATTTCGGAGATGTAAGTGGAAATTTATACTACGATTTATAAACGATTGTTTACCAACTAATTCGCAATCATTCCACTTTCCTTTTAGATCGAAGAGGATGCCTACCAAGGGGATTTGGGCTACTCCCGTGGAACCATCGGCAAGACAGGCACCGGGCGCATCCGTTTGCCCCAGGTGGATGAGAAGACCAAAGTACGCATTAGTAAGACGCTGCACAAGAACCTCCAGAAGCAGCAAGTGTACGGAGGAAACACCACAGTCAAGCGGCAAATCTCAGGAACAGCATCCAGTGTGGCCTTTACGCCACTGCAAGGCCTTGAGATTGTGAATCCCCAGGCAGCGGAACGCTCGCAGACGGAAGCCAATGCCAAATACTTTTCAAACACATCCGGATTCCTCTCTGTGGGACAGAGAACCACTTAAGGCAGAAGTCGCTATCCACTTTCTATAAAATTAAGCACTTTTATTTGGAGATTTGTCGAATGTATAATGAGTTAGGCGTAGTAAAGCTGCAAGAGAGCCGCAGAAGAGATTCAAATTGTTGTTAGCTGAGCTTTCCCACCTCCAGTTTGCGCTGAATGGCCTCCCAGGAGTTGTTCAGCAGCACGGCCAGAATGCCGGCCACCGTGAAGACGCCTCCAATGATGGAACAGCAGTTCGTGGCGAAGTGGCCAAAGGAGCTGGGAGTGCAAAATGGATTCAATAAATATTGTAATTAAATATAATCACTGTTTAACTGACTTGTGCTTCTCCGCATATTTCACCATCAGCGGCGAGAGTTCGTAGCTGAAGAATATGCCCGGCATTCCGCGCTCGCGATCCGAAAGATCCTTGCGATACCGCGTCACCGAGAACTGATTCGTGTATATGGGCTCACTGCCTCGCATATATAACGTAGGTACAATTTTTAAATAATAATTAAACATTTCACTTTTAGTCTCTGCAACAATAAAAATTGGGAATTTGATTTAATGCGATTTATGTAAAATATTAGTATTTTAAAAAAGATCAAAGTTAACATTAACATTATTTAAAAACGAGGACGGAAGCTAATTTCGGTAAGCCGAAATTGTAATACCCTTGCAGACTTTGCCGAAATTGCTAAAATTGAAAAAGTAGCGAAAGAATAAGGTATACAAAGATAAACTTAATTTGCATAGTTTCATGTCAATTAAATGCCTTTTAAAAATATAAAAAAAGGTATATTTTTGCATCCTTTATAATTTTTTTCTACAGAAGCTATAAGATATACACGTCCGATCGGCAGGCGTTTTTACCATGATCAAGATATGCGTAAATAAATAAGACTTGGAACATTTTATGTCCATAGCTTACACAATGCGCGAAATATTCTGAAAAGCACTAAATGTTAAACGATTTCACCCTATTGTTCCAATGGGAGATATAGGATAAGGATCTTGCTATAACTGGCTAAAATCTGTTTTTATGGTTGGAAATCGTTGTCCATATTATACAAAATTAAAAAAATAATAATTCATGGGGGTTGAATTTATTTGAAAATTGTAAGTTTAAATTATAGAAATTTTAAAATGTCCGCTCTTAGTTAGCGCCACCTGTCCTTTATGAGTAGAACCAGCCAAGTTGACTGAAAAACAACGTGGCAACCTTTTGCTTATTTGACAGCTCACGCACACAATATAACATTCTCACATTCACGACCGCTCGACGAATTGTGCCGAAATAGAGTATTTCTTAAAATAATCGGACTTTTGGGCAACTAGTGTAACGTTCGGACGTGAACCGGAGCAGCGAAGCTTGCTAATTGGCAGGATCCATTTATAAAGCAGGAGGACGAGAGGAACCAAGGACCTTGCGCCATGCCACTGCCCACAAGCTCTTTTTCCCAGCAGGGACCCACATGCTTCGATAAGATGAAGACGGGCTTCATCATCGGATTCTGTGTGGGAATGGCGAGCGGAGCGGTCTTCGGTGGATTCTCGGCACTCAGGTGGGTTGGACTTTGCACCCGGATGGCCTAATCACCACTCCTCCATTGGAGTGACGCAAGTAGAGGCCGGGCATTATGTAATTACACCGGCTAACTAATGTACCATAACAAATCTCACTTCAGATACGGACTACGTGGACGGGAGCTGATCAACAATGTGGGCAAGACCATGGTCCAGGGCGGCGGAACCTTCGGGACCTTTATGGCCATCGGCACCGGGATTCGCTGCTGATACTACTGCATTTGACTAGAGTTACTAAAAACCAAACCTTAAGCCCTACTCCAATCTTGTTTAAATTACGTTAAGTTATTGCAATAGAGACGTTAAAGAGATACCTTATGGGCCTTGTGTGTTTACTCACCAGTCACGTCCACTCGCAGACCATCCAACGGATGCGTCTTGGCGAACTCTATCTTTTCGCCAAAGGACAGGTGATTGATTGTGTGCGATAGCTTCACATTGCTGAACTGGAAGTCGTGGATGTGGAACTGGCGGATGGAGAAGCTCTTGCCGGGCGCAAAGTGGAAGCTGCCGGCCATGCGGTTCACCTCCAGGTGGCCCTGGATGCGACAACCCTCCTTGAAGGCGTCCTCGTCGCTGCGCTTGTACTTGCCTTTGCACTGCTCGATTTTGTCCACTTGGACGTTCCACTTGCGCAACCGGTAGGCATCGAGCACCTCCTCGCACGTGTTGCAGCAGCTGGAGTACAAGGATATTAGAGTTAAACAGGGGATTACAGGGGGGAAATTAAAATAACTAGAAAGCGTTTTCTGGAGCATAAAGAGGTTTAGTTCTGAACTAGAGTTTTCATGAATAAAATTAAGTATCGTTTTAGCTAGCTTTTTGAGAGAAATTCAGAAAATTACAAATAAAACGTGCCTATTAACATTATTAATATATTTTAGTATCCCAAATTTGTTTAACAAATGCATTCTAGGACATGTTCATAGCGATAATTACAAAAACTATTATTTGAGGTGAGCTGAACTTTTCTTCTAATCACTTGATCTAGGTAATAGAGATTACGCTTATTCATAAAGATGGTTTTGCAAGTTATAAGCTTGAATTAAGTAAAAAATAAATGAAGACTTCAATATAAACGAACTCTCAGCCAAAATGTGTAAAAGGTTAATATGTTTAGATACAATTATCAGTATTTGAATATATTTATATTATTACTGCAAATCTAAATGTTATCACAGCTAACCTGAGTAACAGAGAATTTCTGGTAATAAAGTTTAAGTTCATTCTAGAGAAACGTAGACCCTTTTTGGGGAAGGCTAAGCTGAATAAAGTTAGGGGCACTAGAGTAAATCCCCACTTACTGGGTGCCATTGTGCTCCGCGCCGTAGCAACTGCCGCAGGTGACATTCTTATTGGGCGGCGAAACGGCCACGATCTCCTTGATGGGCGTCTCCTTGAGGGGCTCCCCCTTAAGGTCCAGTCGGTGCTTGAAAACGTCGTGGTCGACCCTTAAGTGGGTGTCTCCCGACGAGTCCATCGCATCCAGAGAGATATAATTGCAGGCCAAATTATGCAGGGTCACGTCCAGATTGATTCGCAACTTTTGACCCCTCGTTGTGTCAACAAACAGTTCTTCATTTAGGTTGGGTCGCATGTAATTTAGGAACTCCAAGAAGATCAGCAAACTGATAATGCTGGTGCTGATAATTGTAACTGAAAATGGGGAAAAAGCCGGTTGTTTGGGATTCTTATCGGAATAAGCAGTTTTACACCTGCACTCACCTGCTGCTCCGCCCACTGTGCGCACGCTAAAATCGTCCAGGGTGCGCGGGTAGGCGTCTAAGCGACGCAGCACATCGGCAAACTTCATCTTGTACACAAATAACACACAAAAACACGAGTTGGAAACGTAAACAATAAAAATTACATCTTTTTCGCCGAGCAGGTGACGTGTTGCAATTGGCGTTGCCAGACAGCCGCAATGGGTTGGCCAATCATATGTTCGATTAATAGCAATCGTCATCGGAATATGTTTCTACATCGCAGATAGTTTACTTTACTTTACTTTAATCTTTTAAACCGTTAAATTACTTTGCTATGAGCTATTTATTTACCATTTTAAGTGCTTGCAATGTAAGCACATTAAAATACCGAAAAATTACTCAAAAATCAATTAAAATGCTGCTTTCAAAAAATGTGGCTATAACATGAAATAGTCGTACATACATTCTAATTAATCTGCATGCTAAATCTCCTGTCTCTAGCTTTTGTAGTTTCCGGAATGTTGAGCTTTTGCTGCTATACGACTCGACTATTGATCCTGATCTAGAATATATATAATTTAAACGGTCGGAAATGCTTCCTTCTACTTGCTTTATACTTTTCGACGAACCAACATAACCTTTTACCCCGCGATTGTAAGTTGTAGCGTAAAGTGTTGTTAAAAGCTTAAAAAACGAGGATGGAAGCTAACTTCGGCAAGCCGAAGTTTTAATACCCTTGCAGGCATATAAAAATAGAAAAAGGGGATATTTTCGCAGATTCTAAAAATTATTCATATGGAAGCTATAAGATATAGGCTATAAGATAAGTCCGATCTGCAAGCCCTTTTACCCTCATCAAATTTACCCACTTGGACAAATTGATGTCAATAGCTTATACACTGCGCGAAATATCCTGACAAACATTCAAATTTTAACCGGTTTCACCCTACTGTTCCTATGGAAGCTATGTATGTAGTCCTCCATATCTATTCCATTGGGTCAACTGTAATTATCAAAAAAATTCTTATAATGTGTTATTTTTATTTGTTTACCTGAAGGCACAATCGCGAAAACACCATAAAAGGGAAATGGGAAATACTCCTAAATGAAATCGTTAATCTTAACTGATTTAGATGAATATAAAAATGGATTTGGAAGCAATAGTTTTAAGTTTTTGAATCGGTTTGTAGGAACTACATCAGCTGACGAAGGCAAAACGGTGCCTAAACTATCGAAAAGTTTCCGCGTATGCTCCCAATATCCATTTTTATATTCATCTAAGGTTCAGTTAAGGCTAACGATTCCATTAAGGCGTGAGTGAATGAACTTCCCACCCACATTTACCGCAGAGATCTGTCGACCACTGTATGCTATAGTGAAAGAGAATCATTCGACCCTATAATATTTATATATAATATATACTTTTTTAGGGTTTTTCCTCTGATAAGAGTTAATTTTCGACCACTGTATACTAAGTGAAAGAGAATCATTCGACCCTATAGTATTTATATACATATATACTATTTTTGGGGTTTTCCACCGATAAGAGATAATCTTTTACATTTTAAATAAATAACTTTCAGTTGAACAAAATAACAGAAATTAGAGAAAAGTTGATGCTGATAATATATGAATGGATTTCATTATAATTTTACCGACTAAATTACTCATGCTTTAAGAACTAAATTGAAAGAACATTTTTTCTAGTAAAGGAAAGTTTAGACCTGCCTAAACTAGACTATCTTATAGTATATGAATATGAAATACATTAATGGCAATGACAAAAACCAAACACTTTTAGTTTTTATGTAGTTTTAGTCAAACTTTATCTTAAATCCAACCGAATTTAAAGAACAATTTTAAGTTAAAAGTTTTTTTGGTTTTCCCCTTCATTAGCTGTAGCTTTTCCCCATTGATTACGCATACGTCGCGTTGGCCCGGCGATAATTAAGGCCTCCGTCTGGCCACCCTTTCCAACGGCCACGAATCATGTTTAATAGTGTTGTCATGTCTTGGGGCTGTGGTTGCGCATACATTAGGCAGGCGAAGCCAACCCACCGGCGGCACCAGCACCCTGGAGCCGCCACCTTAACCCACTGCTGCTGCTCTGGACCACAGGCGACCGCGTCTAATTTTATAATACATGTTAAACAGATGAAAGGTTAATTGAAAGGAACCACAAGTTTCGACAGCCCACGCAGCCAATGGTTAGCTTTTAGGGGTTGCTGCCCCAACCCTCAACCCGTGCAAAAGCAAGAATAATAGGAGACCGTGGGTTATCCCAGGGGATTTTGGTTAGAGTTAAAAGTTTTCGCTTAAATATAAATCACCAAATGGCTTGCCGCTTGACTGATTGAGGCAGAATCCCGAGAATAGGGTCCATGAACCCAAAATCTATGCACGGTCGCAAGTAATTGTATGTAGGTGTAGAACATACCGCGACTTTGTGTAATTACCAATTAAGCTCAAGTCCCTGAAGCTGTCTCATTTTCTTTGGCACTCTCTAGTTTCCTTTGTTTCCCTACTGCTGGCTTGACCTTTTTTTGCAATTACCTGAACGAGAAATCTGTAAAATCAGGCAAGGCAGCAGATGACAAAGATTAGCTAGCGGTAATTTTACACTTTTTTTGCATTCTAAATTGGAGTAAATGGATTGGGAAGAGTATAAGATGGAGTACGTGCCATAAAATAGGAAAATATAAGGCTCAAAACCTGAAGCAACAATGTGAAATAGAAAAATATAGGGCTTAAAACCTGAACAACAATGTCACTAATTTTTAATTCAATTACTTAACCAAGAAAATCACCCCGAAATAAGTTTATAAAGATTATGAATTATTTTGGTGAAGTCGTTTCAATACTAAATTAAATTGTTATTATAAGGAAAATAGTAGCACACACAAAAATATGTTTTTTAGTCATAGACAGCTTCTCAAGTGATTTAATTAGTTGTTATTAAGTTTTAAGAATTATTGATTATAAATTCATTTTCTTGAAGCTTTTTGGCCTATTTTTATACCCTTGCAGAGGGTATTATAATTTTGGTCAAAAGTGTGCAACGCAGTGAAGGAGACATCTCCGACCCTATAAAGTATATATATTCTTGATCAGGATCACCTCCTGAGTTGATATAGCCATGTCCGTCTGTCCGTCTGTCCGTCTGTCCGTCTGTCCGTCTGTCCGTCTGTCCGTCTGTCTGTCCGTCTGTCTGTCCGTCTGTCTGTTTCTACGCGAACTAGTCTCTCAGTTTTAAAGATATCGAATTGAAACTTTGCACACACCCTTCTTTCCTTTGCACGCAGTATATATGTCGGAACGGCCGGGATCGGCCGACTATATCCTATAGCTGCCATATAACTGAACGATAGGAAACGCCATAACTCTGGTGTTTGTAAAGTTAGGAAGTTGGGATTTTCTATGGCTTTTTTATTTGGCCAATCAATTTGACCTGCCGAATTTCATAAGGATCGGCCGACTATATCTTATAGCTGCCATATAACTGAACGATCGGAAATACCATAACTTTGGTGTTTGTAAAGTTAGGAAGGTGGGATTTCCTATGGGTTTAATATTTGGCCAATCAATCGGACCTACCAAATTTCATAAGGATCGGCCGACTATATCTTATAGCTGCCATATAACTGATTGATCGGAAATGTCATTACTTTGGTGTTTGTAAAGTTAGGAAGGTGGGATTTCCTATGGGTTTAATATTTGGCCAATCAATCGGACCTACCAAATTTCATAAGGATCGGCCGACTATATCTTATAGCTGCCATATAACTGATTGATCGGAAATGTCATTACTTTGGTGTTTGTAAAGTTAGGAAGTTGGGATTTTCTACGGGTTGTATTTTTGGCCAATCAATCCGACGTTCCCAATTTCATATGGATCGGTCGACTATATCCTATAGCTGCGATATAACTGAACGATCGGAAATGCCATAACTTTGGTGTTTTTAAAGTTAGGAAGTTGGGATTTTTTATGTGTTCTATATTTGGCCAATCAATCTGACCTACCAAATTTTAAAAGGATCGGTCGACTATATTCTATAGCTGCCATATAACTGAACGATCGGAAATGCCATAACATTGGTGTTTTTAAAGTTAGGAAATTAGGATTTTGTATTGGTTTTTTATACCCTTGCAGAGGGTATTATAATTTTGGTCAAAAGTGTGCAACGCAGTGAAGGAGACATCTCCGACCCTATAAAGTATATATATTCTTGATCAGGATCACCTCCTGAGTTGATATAGCCATGTCCGTCTGTCCGTCTGTCCGTCTGTCCGTCTGTCCGTCTGTCTGTCCGTCTGTCTGTCCGTCTGTCTGTCCGTCTGTCTGTTTCTACGCGAACTAGTCTCTCAGTTTTAAAGATATCGAATTGAAACTTTGCACACACCCTTCTTTCCTTTGCACGCAGTATATATGTCGGAACGGTCCGGATCGGCCGACTATATCCTATAGCTGCCATATAACTGATTGATCGGAAATACCATAACTTTGGTGTTTGTAAAGTTAGGAAGGTGGGATTTCCTATGGGTTTAATATTTGGCCAATCAATCGGACCTACCAAATTTCATAAGGATCGGCCGACTATATCTTATAGCTGCCATATAACTGATTGATCGGAAATGTCATTATTTTGGTGTTTGTAAAGTTAGGAAGTTGGGATTTTCTACGGGTTGTATTTTTGGCCAATCAATCCGACGTTCCCAATTTCATATGGAGCGGTCGACTATATCCTATAGCTGCGATATAACTGAACGATCGGAAATGCCATAACTTTGGTGTTTTTAAAGTTAGGAAGTTGGGATTTTTTATGTGTTCTATATTTGGCCAATCAATCTGACCTACCAAATTTTAAAAGGATCGGTCGACTATATTCTATAGCTGCCATATAACTGAACGATCGGAAATGCCATAACATTGGTGTTTTTAAAGTTAGGAAATTAGGATTTTGTATTGGTTTTTTATTTGTTCAATCTATCCGACATACCAAATTTCATAAGGAACTTTGGTGTGTTTTTCAGATTTAACTAAATAAGGTTTAATTTAGAATTGTTATTGAACACTGGTACATATAAGAAAATTTGTACTTAGTCATAGAATATGTCATAGAATATGGCTATCATAGAGTTATCATCATAAATAAAATCAATCAATAAAATTCAACCCCCTCGAACTTTTCCTTAATGGTAATGCCAACTTTTGAGAAATAGATTTATTAAAGATTATATGAATCTGTCGTCGATCCATTTTTATACCCTTGCAGAGGGTATTATAATTTTGGTCAAAAGTGTGCAACGCAGTGAAGGAGACATCTCCGACCCTATAAAGTATATATATTCTTGATCAGGATCACCTCCTGAGTTGATATAGCCATGTCCGTCTGTCCGTCTGTCCGTCTGTCCGTCTGTCCGTCTGTCTGTCCGTCTGTCTGTCCGTCTGTCTGTTTCTACGCGAACTAGTCTCTCAGTTTTAAAGATATCGAATTGAAACTTTGCACACACCCTTCTTTCCTTTGCACGCAGTATATATGTCGGAACGGCCGGGATCGGCCGACTATATCCTATAGCTGCCATATAACTGAACGATAGGAAACGCCATAACTCTGGTGTTTGTAAAGTTAGGAAGTTGGGATTTTCTATGGCTTTTTTATTTGGCCAATCAATTTGACCTGCCGAATTTCATAAGGATCGGCCGACTATATCTTATAGCTGCCATATAACTGAACGATCGGAAATACCATAACTTTGGTGTTTGTAAAGTTAGGAAGGTGGGATTTCCTATGGGTTTAATATTTGGCCAATCAATCGGACCTACCAAATTTCATAAGGATCGGCCGACTATATCTTATAGCTGCCATATAACTGATTGATCGGAAATGTCATTACTTTGGTGTTTGTAAAGTTAGGAAGTTGGGATTTTCTACGGGTTGTATTTTTGGCCAATCAATCCGACGTTCCCAATTTCATATGGATCGGTCGACTATATCCTATAGCTGCGATATAACTGAACGATCGGAAATGCCATAACTTTGGTGTTTTTAAAGTTAGGAAGTTGGGATTTTTTATGTGTTCTATATTTGGCCAATCAATCTGACCTACCAAATTTTAAAAGGATCGGTCGACTATATTCTATAGCTGCCATATAACTGAACGATCGGAAATGCCATAACATTGGTGTTTTTAAAGTTAGGAAATTAGGATTTTGTATTGGTTTTTTATACCCTTGCAGAGGGTATTATAATTTTGGTCAAAAGTGTGCAACGCAGTGAAGGAGACATCTCCGACCCTATAAAGTATATATATTCTTGATCAGGATCACCTCCTGAGTTGATATAGCCATGTCCGTCTGTCCGTCTGTCCGTCTGTCCGTCTGTCTGTCCGTCTGTCTGTCCGTCTGTCTGTCCGTCTGTCTGTTTCTACGCGAACTAGTCTCTCAGTTTTAAAGATATCGAATTGAAACTTTGCACACACCCTTCTTTCCTTTGCACGCAGTATATATGTCGGAACGGTCCGGATCGGCCGACTATATCCTATAGCTGCCATATAACTGATTGATCGGAAATACCATAACTTTGGTGTTTGTAAAGTTAGGAAGGTGGGATTTCCTATGGGTTTAATATTTGGCCAATCAATCGGACCTACCAAATTTCATAAGGATCGGCCGACTATATCTTATAGCTGCCATATAACTGATTGATCGGAAATGTCATTATTTTGGTGTTTGTAAAGTTAGGAAGTTGGGATTTTCTACGGGTTGTATTTTTGGCCAATCAATCCGACGTTCCCAATTTCATATGGAGCGGTCGACTATATCCTATAGCTGCGATATAACTGAACGATCGGAAATGCCATAACTTTGGTGTTTTTAAAGTTAGGAAGTTGGGATTTTTTATGTGTTCTATATTTGGCCAATCAATCTGACCTACCAAATTTTAAAAGGATCGGTCGACTATATTCTATAGCTGCCATATAACTGAACGATCGGAAATGCCATAACATTGGTGTTTTTAAAGTTAGGAAATTAGGATTTTGTATTGGTTTTTTATTTGTTCAATCTATCCGACATACCAAATTTCATAAGGAACTTTGGTGTGTTTTTCAGATTTAACTAAATAAGGTTTAATTTAGAATTGTTATTGAACACTGGTACATATAAGAAAATTTGTACTTAGTCATAGAATATGTCATAGAAAATGGCTATCATAGAGTTATCATCATAAATAAAATCAATCAATAAAATTCAACCCCCTCGAACTTTTCCTTAATGGTAATGCCAACTTTTGAGAAATAGATTTATTAAAGATTATATGAATCTGTCGTCGATCCATTTTTATACCCTTGCAGAGGGTATTATAATTTTGGTCAAAAGTGTGCAACGCAGTGAAGGAGACATCTCCGACCCTATAAAGTATATATATTCTTGATCAGGATCACCTCCTGAGTTGATATAGCCATGTCCGTCTGTCCGTCTGTCCGTCTGTCCGTCTGTCCGTCTGTCCGTCTGTCCGTCTGTCCGTCTGTCTGTCCGTCTGTCTGTCCGTCTGTCTGTTTCTACGCGAACTAGTCTCTCAGTTTTAAAGATATCGAATTGAAACTTTGCACACACCCTTCTTTCCTTTGCACGCAGTATATATGTCGGAACGGCCGGGATCGGCCGACTATATCCTATAGCTGCCATATAACTGAACGATAGGAAACGCCATAACTCTGGTGTTTGTAAAGTTAGGAAGTTGGGATTTTCTATGGCTTTTTTATTTGGCCAATCAATTTGACCTGCCGAATTTCATAAGGATCGGCCGACTATATCTTATAGCTGCCATATAACTGAACGATCGGAAATACCATAACTTTGGTGTTTGTAAAGTTAGGAAGGTGGGATTTCCTATGGGTTTAATATTTGGCCAATCAATCGGACCTACCAAATTTCATAAGGATCGGCCGACTATATCTTATAGCTGCCATATAACTGATTGATCGGAAATGTCATTACTTTGGTGTTTGTAAAGTTAGGAAGGTGGGATTTCCTATGGGTTTAATATTTGGCCAATCAATCGGACCTACCAAATTTCATAAGGATCGGCCGACTATATCTTATAGCTGCCATATAACTGATTGATCGGAAATGTCATTACTTTGGTGTTTGTAAAGTTAGGAAGTTGGGATTTTCTACGGGTTGTATTTTTGGCCAATCAATCCGACGTTCCCAATTTCATATGGATCGGTCGACTATATCCTATAGCTGCGATATAACTGAACGATCGGAAATGCCATAACTTTGGTGTTTTTAAAGTTAGGAAGTTGGGATTTTTTATGTGTTCTATATTTGGCCAATCAATCTGACCTACCAAATTTTAAAAGGATCGGTCGACTATATTCTATAGCTGCCATATAACTGAACGATCGGAAATGCCATAACATTGGTGTTTTTAAAGTTAGGAAATTAGGATTTTGTATTGGTTTTTTATACCCTTGCAGAGGGTATTATAATTTTGGTCAAAAGTGTGCAACGCAGTGAAGGAGACATCTCCGACCCTATAAAGTATATATATTCTTGATCAGGATCACCTCCTGAGTTGATATAGCCATGTCCGTCTGTCCGTCTGTCCGTCTGTCCGTCTGTCCGTCTGTCTGTCCGTCTGTCTGTCCGTCTGTCTGTCCGTCTGTCTGTTTCTACGCGAACTAGTCTCTCAGTTTTAAAGATATCGAATTGAAACTTTGCACACACCCTTCTTTCCTTTGCACGCAGTATATATGTCGGAACGGTCCGGATCGGCCGACTATATCCTATAGCTGCCATATAACTGATTGATCGGAAATACCATAACTTTGGTGTTTGTAAAGTTAGGAAGGTGGGATTTCCTATGGGTTTAATATTTGGCCAATCAATCGGACCTACCAAATTTCATAAGGATCGGCCGACTATATCTTATAGCTGCCATATAACTGATTGATCGGAAATGTCATTATTTTGGTGTTTGTAAAGTTAGGAAGTTGGGATTTTCTACGGGTTGTATTTTTGGCCAATCAATCCGACGTTCCCAATTTCATATGGAGCGGTCGACTATATCCTATAGCTGCGATATAACTGAACGATCGGAAATGCCATAACTTTGGTGTTTTTAAAGTTAGGAAGTTGGGATTTTTTATGTGTTCTATATTTGGCCAATCAATCTGACCTACCAAATTTTAAAAGGATCGGTCGACTATATTCTATAGCTGCCATATAACTGAACGATCGGAAATGCCATAACATTGGTGTTTTTAAAGTTAGGAAATTAGGATTTTGTATTGGTTTTTTATTTGTTCAATCTATCCGACATACCAAATTTCATAAGGAACTTTGGTGTGTTTTTCAGATTTAACTAAATAAGGTTTAATTTAGAATTGTTATTGAACACTGGTACATATAAGAAAATTTGTACTTAGTCATAGAATATGTCATAGAATATGGCTATCATAGAGTTATCATCATAAATAAAATCAATCAATAAAATTCAACCCCCTCGAACTTTTCCTTAATGGTAATGCCAACTTTTGAGAAATAGATTTATTAAAGATTATATGAATCTGTCGTCGATCCATTTTTATACCCTTGCAGAGGGTATTATAATTTTGGTCAAAAGTGTGCAACGCAGTGAAGGAGACATCTCCGACCCTATAAAGTATATATATTCTTGATCAGGATCACCTCCTGAGTTGATATAGCCATGTCCGTCTGTCCGTCTGTCCGTCTGTCCGTCTGTCCGTCTGTCCGTCTGTCTGTCCGTCTGTCTGTCCGTCTGTCTGTTTCTACGCGAACTAGTCTCTCAGTTTTAAAGATATCGAATTGAAACTTTGCACACACCCTTCTTTCCTTTGCACGCAGTATATATGTCGGAACGGCCGGGATCGGCCGACTATATCCTATAGCTGCCATATAACTGAACGATAGGAAACGCCATAACTCTGGTGTTTGTAAAGTTAGGAAGTTGGGATTTTCTATGGCTTTTTTATTTGGCCAATCAATTTGACCTGCCGAATTTCATAAGGATCGGCCGACTATATCTTATAGCTGCCATATAACTGAACGATCGGAAATACCATAACTTTGGTGTTTGTAAAGTTAGGAAGGTGGGATTTCCTATGGGTTTAATATTTGGCCAATCAATCGGACCTACCAAATTTCATAAGGATCGGCCGACTATATCTTATAGCTGCCATATAACTGATTGATCGGAAATGTCATTACTTTGGTGTTTGTAAAGTTAGGAAGTTGGGATTTTCTACGGGTTGTATTTTTGGCCAATCAATCCGACGTTCCCAATTTCATATGGATCGGTCGACTATATCCTATAGCTGCGATATAACTGAACGATCGGAAATGCCATAACTTTGGTGTTTTTAAAGTTAGGAAGTTGGGATTTTTTATGTGTTCTATATTTGGCCAATCAATCTGACCTACCAAATTTTAAAAGGATCGGTCGACTATATTCTATAGCTGCCATATAACTGAACGATCGGAAATGCCATAACATTGGTGTTTTTAAAGTTAGGAAATTAGGATTTTGTATTGGTTTTTTATACCCTTGCAGAGGGTATTATAATTTTGGTCAAAAGTGTGCAACGCAGTGAAGGAGACATCTCCGACCCTATAAAGTATATATATTCTTGATCAGGATCACCTCCTGAGTTGATATAGCCATGTCCGTCTGTCCGTCTGTCCGTCTGTCCGTCTGTCTGTCCGTCTGTCTGTCCGTCTGTCTGTCCGTCTGTCTGTTTCTACGCGAACTAGTCTCTCAGTTTTAAAGATATCGAATTGAAACTTTGCACACACCCTTCTTTCCTTTGCACGCAGTATATATGTCGGAACGGTCCGGATCGGCCGACTATATCCTATAGCTGCCATATAACTGATTGATCGGAAATACCATAACTTTGGTGTTTGTAAAGTTAGGAAGGTGGGATTTCCTATGGGTTTAATATTTGGCCAATCAATCGGACCTACCAAATTTCATAAGGATCGGCCGACTATATCTTATAGCTGCCATATAACTGATTGATCGGAAATGTCATTATTTTGGTGTTTGTAAAGTTAGGAAGTTGGGATTTTCTACGGGTTGTATTTTTGGCCAATCAATCCGACGTTCCCAATTTCATATGGAGCGGTCGACTATATCCTATAGCTGCGATATAACTGAACGATCGGAAATGCCATAACTTTGGTGTTTTTAAAGTTAGGAAGTTGGGATTTTTTATGTGTTCTATATTTGGCCAATCAATCTGACCTACCAAATTTTAAAAGGATCGGTCGACTATATTCTATAGCTGCCATATAACTGAACGATCGGAAATGCCATAACATTGGTGTTTTTAAAGTTAGGAAATTAGGATTTTGTATTGGTTTTTTATTTGTTCAATCTATCCGACATACCAAATTTCATAAGGAACTTTGGTGTGTTTTTCAGATTTAACTAAATAAGGTTTAATTTAGAATTGTTATTGAACACTGGTACATATAAGAAAATTTGTACTTAGTCATAGAATATGTCATAGAAAATGGCTATCATAGAGTTATCATCATAAATAAAATCAATCAATAAAATTCAACCCCCTCGAACTTTTCCTTAATGGTAATGCCAACTTTTGAGAAATAGATTTATTAAAGATTATATGAATCTGTCGTCGATCCATTTTTTTTTATGAACGAGTTAAAACAAAGGATTGATGCTGGTTTCAGTGATATTTATTATGAATCCTCACATACTCAGCCCCCTCACCACGACAAGGTCTCAATCCACGAGAGGGAAATATTATAATCTTAATCCATATTGCACTTTACAAATACAAAATTTATCACAATCTTGAAACAATATAATAATCTATTGCTATTTTACCTAAATATATACAATTCAAATAAATAAATAAGTTAATAAATTAATAAATAAATTAATAAACAAATCCTAACATGTATATTTAAGAAAAATTCCATCATGATGACTATAGCTCGTTTTGTATGTAAGAGCAACAGCATTCCTCAGCTCATTTTCAGCAAATATCCAATCAATTTGCGTCAAATGTTTCGTTGTTGCAGAATTATTGATTGGAATTAGATTAAATTCATTTAAAGCTTCCTCGAGTCGATCAGTGGTTGTGGATCTGCAAATATTAAAATCTCCTAATATAACCAATTTGCCATTATTTTCTAAGCTGCGTATCCTTTCTACGTCCGACATAATTTCATTACGAAATTGTGCCATAGGAAACGTTGGATTCCTATAAACAACAATGAAGGAACTATTAATATATTTGAATGCAATTGATTGGTATATAGTTCTTGAGCTCGAAGACTTATTTGTCTCAAACAAGAAAACTACATTTTCGGCAATATTTTGCTTGGCATAAATAATAATTCCATTTTTGCCCATACCATTCAATCGATTGCTATCAATTCTTCTTATTATGTCGAAACCTTGTGAAGAAAAGTCTTCGCTGGGAAGAGTCCAAGTTTCGACAAAACAAAGAAAATTTGCAGAACAAATAATAGGGTCGTTAAAAATATCTTCGCGATGGCTTCGAAGAGACTCAACATTATGGTAATACAGGGAGATGTCTTCGTTTCTGTTAACCACAAACTCATAATGCGTAGTCAAAAACTTTTCCTCTCTTAACTTTTGAAGTTCGTCTTGGACATTTGGAGCTCCAAATCTTGTTGGAGGAACAAAGTCGCCTAGAAGGAAAAGTCCTGATGCGCTAGTGGCTCTGCTGCATCCAACATATAACGAAGCTCGCTTGATGCCTCTTTTAAGATGCACGGCGACTTTGCTATATGTTGCTCCTTGGCTTTTGTGGATGGTAATAGCCTCAGCAGGAACAATTGGAAATTGTTTTCGGTCAACAGAAGCATGCTCCGATCTTCCACATTGAAAAACTCGAGAGGCTTTTACTATTGGAGTCCATTCGGGATCGGGACTATTCCGAACCTTTGATCTGGCGATAGTGCCAACCGTGGGTTCAAAAAATTTAATCCAAAGTCGCGTTACTAAATTTGAGCCATTTACTAAGCAATGGTCAATTAGCATCAGCTGACCAGTTGCTCCATTTACAAGTCCGTCACTTGTGTCTATATTGACGGTTACCATATATTTAGCAGTTGTTTTGAGATGAAGAGCATATGGCAACCCCTGTGTTTCAGAGGTTTTCATATTTTGAGCATATCTTAACGTGTTTTCTCTGTTTCGTGTAGATATGTTCCCAGTTTTCACTGTATCAACAGCAGTGGAAACCAACTCTTCCGTCCCAATTTGCGCTAGTTTTAGGGAATTGTAATTATTAACTTCTTCGTTAGAAGAAAATAAATGAATGGCATCATCAGGAACTTCGCTGGGTGAAACAACCCTTTGTTTAAGGAGCTCTATATCTGCAATTGTCATGCAAGCCTCAGACAAATGATTTAGGGCTTGAGCAAATGCATGGTCGCCTCTTTGGCGCATTATTTCTGTGAGCTCAAAATACTTAAAGTTGCTCCATAAGCTATTTCCTGCTAAAACGCTATAAGGATTAATTGTCCTCTCCGAAAATATCCAACTGTCTCCAACTGGGGAAAGCTGCTTTAGATCTCCAAAAACTATAATTGATTTTCCACCAAAACTTAAGTCAGGGCTTCGGAATATTTGACGAAGCCGTTGATCCAAAAATGAAAGCATTTTAGAACCAACCATAGAAATTTCATCAATTATAATCAGTTGGAGATCAATCAGCTTGCAATGAATTGTATTTAAACTATCATTGCTTAAAGGTCTTAAGGGACCTGAAGCCTGATTAATTGGAAGAGAAAAAACTGAATGTAGAGTCAGTCCTCCAATTCCAAAAGCAGCTTTTCCAGTCGGAGCACATAATAAAACCTTTGCTGAATCCGTAGCACCAGGAAGCTTATTTGCTCGCCAAGTCACAGACTGATAGATGGTAGAAATCAGTCTGCTTTTTCCTACACCGGCCCCTCCACCAACATATTCGTAAAAAATATTTTTACTAACAACATTATGCATCACATGTGCATAATATAGTCTTTGTTTGTAATTAAGGGACCGAGTTAGCGAGCAAAGGTCATCATTGGAAACTAACGGGGGAGTCTAATTAATTGAAGTTCGCCGTCTTCTTCAGGGTTGTTTATCGCATTGTCCTCCTGAAGAATATTTACGTTCCGCTCTATATTTGGTACAGCCAAAGCTCTAAACTCTTCGTCTAAAAATTGGGAGGCAGGTTCTTCCGCATCAGGAGCACTATCTCCCCTATCCTCTTGTAAATCTTCCAGAACTCTTTCTAACTCCATATCATCAAACACATCATAGTTCCTTTTCATTATCTTAATGGCTTCATGGTTTACTCGGAATGTGTTTTCAATGTCGTTGGAAAGAAGTTCAGCTTCTTCATTTCGCCAAGGATAGAAGAGCATTAAATGCTCTCGGAAATAATCGGAAGGTGAAGAGTTTATGCTGAAGCGAACCCACCTTAGAATCAGGGGATGCCTACGTTTCTTAACGCAACCAGACCCATCCATCAGTGGATAACTTTGCTCAGCAACTTCATCTTCGTCATCTACCTCCACATCATTTCCTTCATCATAGTCTTCCCTATGATTAGCGGCAGATCGTCCAATCCGCTTGACAAATCTGTACCAAGCTGCGAAATCTGCTAAACAAATTCCTTCCAACTGCTCATGCCTTTGCACATATCGGTCAAGAATATTACGCTCAAAAATATCCACCGAGTTGTTTGGAAGTCGCTCTAATTCTTCATTTGAGCGAGCCAATCGAACTCGTTTGTCTGGATGGCAAGTGTTTACAAAAATAGTACCTTCACTTGCCTCCGACATATGCAGACCCAAAATATTGTAAGCTGCTTCTTGGGCCGATATTTCTGTAGCGTTAATAAACTTATTCCCTAGGTGCTGTAATTTCCTTTTAATAGAAATATTCCCATAGCTTATTTCTGCCATGGCTTCACGGAGCAACTGCGATACGCCTCTGTTTGATTTGTTTATGTAGTTAATGATATAACTACAACAGGCGTACGCATCTAGGATAAATTGAATATCCATATTAGCTCTGTGCAAGCCTAGAATATCTCTATTATAAGCATTGAGCAGTCGGTCGGAGAATTGTCTGCGAAGAAAAATTTGTGGCTTTTTTAAGCTGGAACGTAAGGCTAGTTTGTAGGCTTCAAAATTAGTTTCAAGGTGGGACAGAAAATGATCAAAATTGTTAAACAAAGCTGCGTCTTCGTTTGAAATAGTCCTTAAAGCTTCCTTAATTTTTTTAAACAAAGTTTTATGATCTTCACTATTGACTTCGTTTTCTTCGATTGGATGCAAAATAAGTGTTTCGGGCATAGGAGGATATGGCATATTGAATCGGCAGAACTCCTGTCCGCGTAACTCTCTTAGGCAAGAAGCACTATGCTTGTGGCGTTGATACTGAATTACTTCTTGTAGTTCAGTATCGTCTCCATTTGTAGTAATAAACCTATCAATAAAGTTTATTACTTGCTCGGTATTTTCGGCGTCTTCGAGCTTAGGAGCACCAGCAAGCCAGTACATGCCATGAGAATGCGGAGATCCTCTGTGCTGGAATTCGATTCTCCAATAAAAATGAGAAAGGTTGAACTCCCCAAAAATATCGGTTTTGAACAATTTCATTAATTGTCGCAACCTGTAATCGAAGTATCGAGAGCACGTCACTGGATCGGATCGGATTAACCGAGCCTTTTCGGAGCTGGAAAGAGCTGCCGCTTCTTCCTCGCTTATAGCCCTATTATCCAATAGAAGAGACAGGATAACTAAAAGTTCATTCCACTTAGTTTCAGCAGCGGAAAGAGTAATGAAAAACGTTGGCAGCCCAAATTGTCGAATCATGGCTATAACTTTTTTTTTCTCAGCCTCCCAATGAGCTGGTGCAGACCGTAAGCCTTTTAGGATGTGGTAGCCATCATCATGTTGCACAAGACGGTCAACAAATGATTCATCCCGCAGATTACCAGCGGTAATCGCTCCCGACTTTTTGCGTAAAGCAATTGAAATGGAATTTTGTATGCGCTGCATTTCGTAAAATTTATACATGTATAAAACTTTTGGAACTACAGCGCAACGACGGTCGTAAAAACGGATTTGGGATCTGGCTTTTTTCGCATAGGTTGTATTTCCTTTAAATATTTCTCCGCAAGAAATAGTTGGAAAGGATAGTTCCTCTGCGTCTTCGTCAAGCGTTAAGCTTGTTGGCCGACGGCCTTCACCTGGTGCCAATGCAATGCGCTGAATTGCAGTATCATTATTTTCCAATAATGTTTCATGGCCTCCGGGATTTAAATTTTCTTCGAGCTCTGCAGCATTTTGGGAGTGGTGCTGCTGGTGAAGAAGTTGCTCTACTGTTTCGCGATCAGATTCGTCCGCAATAAAAGGAATATCATTAATTCCTTGAAGTTCTGTTAGCCATGATTCGTTTAGTGAAATGTTGTGCTTTCTGTAGAGCTCGGTATTTACTAAGTACCGTACAGCTTCAAGGACCCGAGCGGGTCGAATAGTTTCAGTCATGAAATTGTGAGCGTACTCTAGTCTCCTTTTTAAATGGACTTGGATGACATGGGTAGAGTCGAAAGAGCGTGGAAGCGCAGTCACAATATCGGGAACTGAAATTGGAACATTCACCACTGCCCCTCTGATTCCACATTGCCTTTCATAGCCGAGGGAAATAATCCTCATAAAAGGGATTCTCGGTGAAATAAGGCGTTCTTCGAGGCAGGTGAGTCCATTTAAGCACTCAGGGATTTCTGGGAAATCGAACCCATTAGAAAGGCATAGTGATGGGAGTTTGCCAAGAGAAATGGCACGACGACAAGTGTGGCAAAAGTTATATTTGCCGGACGGACTGGGAAATTTTCTTGACAAATAAAAGGCGTTGCCAACGTTTAGGAGAGGAAATTTAGAGGAGATAGCCAGGATGGATAATCCACTTACCTGCGAACGGAACCATGTTCCTCCACAGCAAATACAAATAGCCGTTGGCCCTTCCTTAATGTTCCTGTGGTACAGATCCCTCGCTGATGATCGAATCCTATTTCGCTGTTGTCCTCGTTCCTGTTCCAGTTCATCCTCCGAAAGTTGAGCTCTTGCGTCCATGTTTCTTTGCGACTGCCTTTGGGAGGCATCCAGTCGATTTTGTGAGTTAATCCTAAAGTTTAATAATCGATCCTCTGCCATTTGCCGAATTCGTTCTTCCCGAATCCTCCGCTGTTGCCGTGTTTCCCGGCGTTGTGATGTGTTTATCCGTTGCTCCTGTGATCTAGCGATGGGATTTCTCCTGGTTGCTCTCCTGTTATCGGCGTCCCTTTCCCGTTCTCGCTGCCTGTCTTCCATATCCCTTCGTCGCTGTCGGTGCTCTCCAGTGTTCCTTTCCTGTTCCCTTGCACGTTCCTCTGGGTCCTCGCGATGAGCAGCTCGTGCTGCGGCGTCCCGAATTCGCTCTGAAATTCGATATTCGGGATTGTTCCTCCGAGAAGCATGGTCAGCAGTATTTTGCACCTGCTCTTGTCGCCGCTCCTCAGTGACCTCTCGACGAATAGCACGCGCTGCGGCGTCCCGTACCCGTTCAGGATTTCGGTACTCCGAAATAGTCCTCCGAGTAGAGTGCTCAGCAGTGTTTCGCAACTGCTCTCGTCGTCGCTCCTCGGGGTCCTCTCGACGGATCGCGTGTGCATCCATGTCCCGAACCCGTTCAGGATTTCGGTACTCCGGAATAGTCCTCCGAGTAGAGTGCTCAGCAGTGTTTCGCAACTGCTCTCGTCGTCGCTCCTCGGGGTCCTCTCGACGGATCGCGTGTGCATCCATGTCCCGAACCCGTTCAGGATTTCGGTACTCCGGAATAGTCCTCCGAGTAGAGTGCTCAGCAGTGTTTCGCAACTGCTCTCGTCGTCGCTCCTCGGGGTCCTCTCGACGGATCGCGTGTGCATCCATGTCCCGAACCCGTTCAGGATTTCGGTACTCCGGAATAGTCCTCCGAGTAGAGTGCTCAGCAGTGTTTCGCAACTGCTCTCGTCGTCGTTCCTCGGTGTCCTCTCGACGGATCGCGTGTGCATCCATGTCCCGAATCCGTTCAGGAATTCGAAACTCAGGAATAGCCCTCCGAGTAGAGTGTTCAGCAGTGTTTCGCAACTGCTCTTGTCTTCGCTCCTCAGAGTCCTGTCGACGGGTTGCACGTGCCTCCATATCCCGAGTCCGCTCAGAAACACGATAGTCCAGGTCCTGTCGACGATTCGAATGTCTTGCAGCATCCTGAATACGCTCCGCAGAACGGATTTCCAGGTTAGTCCTCCGAGAAGCATGTTCAGCAGTGTTTCGCAACTGCTCTTGTCTTCGCTCCTCAGAGTCCTGTCGACGGGTCGCGCGTGCCTCCATATCCCGAGACCGCTCTGAGACACGATAGTCCAGGTCCAGTCGACGATTCGAATGTCTTGCAGCATCCTGATTACGCTCCGCAGAACGGATTTCTGGGTTAGTCCTCCGAGATGCATGCTCAGCAGTGTTTCGCAACTGCTCTTGTCTTCGCTCCTCAGAGTCATCCCGACGAGTTAAATGCGCTTGTGCGTCCCGAATCCGTTCAAGGTTGCGAACCCTTTCGCTTCTTCTCCGCTGCGCGCGTGCAGTGGAATCCTGAGCACGACTTTCCTCCCGAAAGTTAGGGTTATTGGCGCGAACATTGGCGATATGTTGCGAGTTCCGAGCTCTTATTTGGGACGCATTCCTTTCATAGCGGGCTCTACTGCGGCTTAAAGCTGCTTGGCGGCGTTGCTCCTGGGACAAGCGTGTTACACGTGGCATTTTTATAGCGCTGCATGAAAAAAAAGACAATTATGGAATGATAGCATCTAATAAGAATCACCTAATAGGATTTTAGGAGAATTTGAAAGTTAAAGAGATATTAGCGAAATATACTTACCAAAGTTTGTCTTTTAAATATTACTTGAAAACAAGTTTTTTTAATTTTACCACTGATAAAAATTTATTTCTCACACTTTTGCACTGTTAAAAAATACTTCCGCTCTCTTTAAATTTTTGCACTTGAAAAAATACTTTTCACTAACTGGCAGAGTAACGTCGTCACTCAAAAAAATTTTTCATCGACTGATCTACGAATTATAGGATTTGTGAATATATAGTCAAGTTAGGTAATATCCCAAATAAAAATAAAAAAGAATTATCCCATGACCCTTTTAAGGTTATCTAGTTTGACCCTTTTCAAAAAGGCAATGAAAATTCATTTTTTTAAGTACCTGCCTACCTGTTGTGCAATTTAGGTCCTAATTTGTAGTGCTATTTTTTCCGATTCGACCATCAAAAAGGTTATACCTAATATTGTACAGTTACTAAGCCACTCCATAAATTGCACTCATACCTGCGTTACCGGTTGCGCAATTCAGGTCCTTTGCACAATTCTTGCCCCTTGCACGTGTTCATTGAACCAATTAAATGTTTGCCAACATATACCTGCTTACCAGGTTATAATGGAATAATCCCGTGGAATTCTTTGAATAATATGTCTCTGTTATATAAAAAGTAAAGGGTTGTAAACTTAAGTAAT
The DNA here is from genome assembly GCA_018153365.1 of Drosophila fuyamai. NCBI lineage: Eukaryota > Metazoa > Arthropoda > Insecta > Diptera > Drosophilidae > Drosophila > Drosophila fuyamai. The sequence goes on from JAECXW010000523.1 coordinate 1,864,062, forward strand.
TTTTAAGACCCTTACTGTCACTCCCTTGCATTATAAAAGAGGCTGATAGGGTAGATATGTTAGAATGCATCAAATGAATAATTTTGGAGAATATAATTTACAGAATATTCTGCAAGGGTATATCAACTTCGGCTCCGCCCGAAGTTAGCTTTTCTTTCTTGTTAGATCATGCTTTTCCCTTGGCTTCTCAGTCTGATAAGTTCATAGCCCTTTCTATTGTACCCCTGTTATAGTAGCCCAACTTATGGCCATAGGGCATTCGGGCTTTCGCAATGGCCATTTCCCTCGACCCCGCCCCTCGAACGCCCCTCTTATCTTTCGCTAATTTGCATTTCTAACCATTTCGCTCTAGCCAATTCGCGTCATTTCTTATTTGAAACAATGAGCCCAACAGCAGCCAGAACAAATAGCGGAGAAGGAGTCATTGTGCCCGGCTTTGCAGGCAATAAAGGACTCCGGAGACAAAAGAGCCGGAGAAAGAAAGAGAGAGCGTGTCAAGAAACTTGGGCCCGGACGGAGAAAGAGAAAGAAAGCCAGAAAGAAGTTGGCGTAAAGCAGCTTAAACAATCAGGACTGCCTAATGGATATTGACACTTTAATGCCCTGGCCACCGACTCATTTTCTGATTCTGATTTCGAATCCGCACCGACAAAAAAAATGATGATTTATAAAATAGCAAAACAATCCAATTGAAGTTATGAAGAAAATGTTTATATGTGTATATAAATAATTCTACAGACACATTAACCCACATTCATATTCCTAAGGTCAAAGCTTAACCATCATTTATCTTTGTCTTTTCCACAATAATGTGAAAATATGAGTGAAAATCTGTAATAAATCAACAATTATCTGTAGTTATACATAAATATTTATTTCTTTTAATTTCACGATTCATTAAGTTTTATAAATAGGCCGATTAAAGTGAATCATTTATGTTCCCAATTAAAAATATGAACAATATTGTTATTTATTCAAGAGAATCCAAATAAAACCAAATTGATAACAGTTTAAAACTAGAAAAAAGCTCTAAGAAAAAATAGTAAATCATAAAAATATGTATGGTTTTGGTATCAACTTAAGGTAAACCTATAAAAAAATTATAGGTTAATAGGTACTTTACTATTTGATATTTGATGAACTATATATCGTGGATAGATCTTATTACGTTAGCTGACATATATATCGTTGCTTATAAAATAGATTTTTTAAATACTACTTATTGAAAGTATTTTAACCAATTTTTAAATTCAATATTACACATTTACTTTTTTCCATCTAAAGAATTCAGTAGAACTTTAGGAAATTAGTGAAAAATTAATTTAAAACAAGAAAGGAAAGCTAACTTCGGGCGGAGCCGAAGTTGATATACCCTTGCAGAATATTCTGTAAATAATATTCTCCAAAATTATTCATATGAAATAAAAATCCCAACTTCCTAACTTTAAAAACACCAAAGTTATGGCAATTTCAATCGTTCAGTTATATGGCAGCTATAGGATATAGTCGGCCGATCCCTATAAAATTTGGTAGGTCGGATTGATTGGCCAAATATAAAACCCATAGAAAATCCCAACTTCCTAACTCTAAAAACACCAAAGTTATGTTATTTCTTATCGTTATATGGGAGCTATAGGATATAGTCGGCCGATCCTTATGAAATTTGGTAGGTCGAATTGATTGGCCAAATAAAGAAGCCATAGAAAATCCCAACTTCCTAACTTTACAAACAGCAGAGTTATGGCATTTCCTATCGTTCAGTTATATGGCAGCTATAGGATATAGTCGGCCGATCCCGGCCGTTCCGACTTATATACTGCGTGCAAAGGAAAGAAGGGTGTGTGCAAAGTTTCAATTCGATAGCTTTAAAACTGAGAGACTAGTTCGCGTAGAAACAGACAGACGGACAGACAGACGGACAGACAGACGGACAGACGGACAGACGGACAGACGGACAGACGGACAGACGGACAGACGGACAGACGGACATGGCTATATCAACTCAGGAGGTGATCCTGATCAAGAATATATATACTTTATAGGGTCGGAGATGTCTCCTTCACTGCGTTGCACACTTTTGACCAAAATTATAATACCCTCTGCAAGGGTATAAAAAACATTGAACACATAAAATACTAATGAGAGAATCGGTGATTGTGAGCCATCGATTTTTCTCTGTGTACGTTTCAAACTGGTAATGGAGTGGGGAAGTGGGGGCAGGATCCATCCGTGCAGATGTCCTGGTCTAATTCGGTTCGGTTTTCAGCTTTCCATGGCACATACACATTTTTTCCTGGGCCGCATTCTTTGCTTTAAACAAAATTGCAGTGCCGAAATTAATTATAGAGCCGCCGCACCCGAGCCATATTTAATTAAACGTGGACATTTTAAACTGGGAACAACCGAACCAGTGAACCACCCAAGAACGTGGAGCCAAAAGGCGTAATTAATTAGTAGAGACGTGCCAAATAATTGCGGCAGAAGTAACTTTTTCCTTTTTTCGGGCGACTCCTTTATTATTTCGCTGGTCAAGGAATGTTTCAATTACGTGTATTGCTGATGGGCGATGGGTTTGGGGTTTTAGGGGGTGGTTTTTGCAGCAGTACTAAACTTTTCGCCATCGGGCCAGGTGGAAATTAATTAAATTAGCAGGCGTCATTTTGGAAAAGTGTCGCGCAAGGACTTGAAATTTATTCGTGAATTTGCCGGTTTCCTGTCATTCAGCCAACACCCAAAAGCCCCCAGAAAATTGCCAAAATGTGCCCGAAAATTCGCATACATAACCTCGGCATCCGGTGGCCAAAACCGAAAACGTCATTTCCGACAAATTAGTCCAGTCAACTGTGCCGCGATATATTGTGCTCGGTGAATTCCAGCCTCTATATCGTATGTGTGTTTCAGTGAACGATTTCAAATCGCTGGCCACGTTTTAAGCATATTTCCTGGTTTAGGATGCCAAATCCTTTTTTGTCTGCCCCATTTGCCGACAAAAGTTTCGAAAGCGTTACGAAATTTACCACTTCCTGCACCCCTTCGCAGTGATTCGGTTGCATTATCATTTATGAACATCCATAATGATTTCTTCTGCTCGTTACTTCTAATTGTCGCGCCAATTAATTGCTTTTGCAATGTGTTATAATTAGGGGCGCATTATGGGGTACAGCTCACTCTCAATCGATGGTCTTTAATTGTAATGGAGAGTGGGTTCAAATTTAAAATGCTTTTGTCGAATTATTACGATTCAACACGATTTTGATTGCTTTGATTAAACATCTGAGGGTTTATTTAATTTTAGTCTTAGTTCCTAGATTAAACTTGGATTGTATGCTTGAATTGTTGTTTTTATACCCTTGCAGAGGGTATTATAATTTTGGTCAAAAGTGTGCAACGCAGTGAAGGAGACATCTCCGACCCTATAAAGTATATATATTCTTGATCAGGATCACCTCCTGAGTTGATATAGCCATGTCCGTCTGTCCGTCTGTCCGTCTGTCCGTCTGTCCGTCTGTCCGTCTGTCTGTCCGTCTGTCTGTCCGTCTGTCTGTTTCTACGCGAACTAGTCTCTCAGTTTTAAAGATATCGAATTGAAACTTTGCACACACCCTTCTTTCCTTTGCACGCAGTATATATGTCGGAACGGCCGGGATCGGCCGACTATATCCTATAGCTGCCATATAACTGAACGATAGGAAACGCCATAACTCTGGTGTTTGTAAAGTTAGGAAGTTGGGATTTTCTATGGCTTTTTTATTTGGCCAATCAATTTGACCTGCCGAATTTCATAAGGATCGGCCGACTATATCTTATAGCTGCCATATAACTGAACGATCGGAAATACCATAACTTTGGTGTTTGTAAAGTTAGGAAGGTGGGATTTCCTATGGGTTTAATATTTGGCCAATCAATCGGACCTACCAAATTTCATAAGGATCGGCCGACTATATCTTATAGCTGCCATATAACTGATTGATCGGAAATGTCATTACTTTGGTGTTTGTAAAGTTAGGAAGGTGGGATTTCCTATGGGTTTAATATTTGGCCAATCAATCGGACCTACCAAATTTCATAAGGATCGGCCGACTATATCTTATAGCTGCCATATAACTGATTGATCGGAAATGTCATTACTTTGGTGTTTGTAAAGTTAGGAAGTTGGGATTTTCTACGGGTTGTATTTTTGGCCAATCAATCCGACGTTCCCAATTTCATATGGATCGGTCGACTATATCCTATAGCTGCGATATAACTGAACGATCGGAAATGCCATAACTTTGGTGTTTTTAAAGTTAGGAAGTTGGGATTTTTTATGTGTTCTATATTTGGCCAATCAATCTGACCTACCAAATTTTAAAAGGATCGGTCGACTATATTCTATAGCTGCCATATAACTGAACGATCGGAAATGCCATAACATTGGTGTTTTTAAAGTTAGGAAATTAGGATTTTGTATTGGTTTTTTATACCCTTGCAGAGGGTATTATAATTTTGGTCAAAAGTGTGCAACGCAGTGAAGGAGACATCTCCGACCCTATAAAGTATATATATTCTTGATCAGGATCACCTCCTGAGTTGATATAGCCATGTCCGTCTGTCCGTCTGTCCGTCTGTCCGTCTGTCTGTCCGTCTGTCTGTCCGTCTGTCTGTCCGTCTGTCTGTTTCTACGCGAACTAGTCTCTCAGTTTTAAAGATATCGAATTGAAACTTTGCACACACCCTTCTTTCCTTTGCACGCAGTATATATGTCGGAACGGTCCGGATCGGCCGACTATATCCTATAGCTGCCATATAACTGATTGATCGGAAATACCATAACTTTGGTGTTTGTAAAGTTAGGAAGGTGGGATTTCCTATGGGTTTAATATTTGGCCAATCAATCGGACCTACCAAATTTCATAAGGATCGGCCGACTATATCTTATAGCTGCCATATAACTGATTGATCGGAAATGTCATTATTTTGGTGTTTGTAAAGTTAGGAAGTTGGGATTTTCTACGGGTTGTATTTTTGGCCAATCAATCCGACGTTCCCAATTTCATATGGAGCGGTCGACTATATCCTATAGCTGCGATATAACTGAACGATCGGAAATGCCATAACTTTGGTGTTTTTAAAGTTAGGAAGTTGGGATTTTTATGTGTTCTATATTTGGCCAATCAATCTGACCTACCAAATTTTAAAAGGATCGGTCGACTATATTCTATAGCTGCCATATAACTGAACGATCGGAAATGCCATAACATTGGTGTTTTTAAAGTTAGGAAATTAGGATTTTGTATTGGTTTTTTATTTGTTCAATCTATCCGACATACCAAATTTCATAAGGAACTTTGGTGTGTTTTTCAGATTTAACTAAATAAGGTTTAATTTAGAATTGTTATTGAACACTGGTACATATAAGAAAATTTGTACTTAGTCATAGAATATGTCATAGAATATGGCTATCATAGAGTTATCATCATAAATAAAATCAATCAATAAAATTCAACCCCCTCGAACTTTTCCTTAATGGTAATGCCAACTTTTGAGAAATAGATTTATTAAAGATTATATGAATCTGTCGTCGATCCATTTTTATACCCTTGCAGAGGGTATTATAATTTTGGTCAAAAGTGTGCAACGCAGTGAAGGAGACATCTCCGACCCTATAAAGTATATATATTCTTGATCAGGATCACCTCCTGAGTTGATATAGCCATGTCCGTCTGTCCGTCTGTCCGTCTGTCCGTCTGTCCGTCTGTCTGTCCGTCTGTCTGTCCGTCTGTCTGTTTCTACGCGAACTAGTCTCTCAGTTTTAAAGATATCGAATTGAAACTTTGCACACACCCTTCTTTCCTTTGCACGCAGTATATATGTCGGAACGGCCGGGATCGGCCGACTATATCCTATAGCTGCCATATAACTGAACGATAGGAAACGCCATAACTCTGGTGTTTGTAAAGTTAGGAAGTTGGGATTTTCTATGGCTTTTTTATTTGGCCAATCAATTTGACCTGCCGAATTTCATAAGGATCGGCCGACTATATCTTATAGCTGCCATATAACTGAACGATCGGAAATACCATAACTTTGGTGTTTGTAAAGTTAGGAAGGTGGGATTTCCTATGGGTTTAATATTTGGCCAATCAATCGGACCTACCAAATTTCATAAGGATCGGCCGACTATATCTTGTAGCTGCCATATAACTGATTGATCGGAAATGTCATTACTTTGGTGTTTGTAAAGTTAGGAAGTTGGGATTTTCTACGGGATTGTATTTTTGGCCAATCAATCCGACGTTCCCAATTTCATATGGATCGGTCGACTGTATCCTATAGCTGCGATATAACTGAACGATCGGAAATGCCATAACTTTGGTGTTTTTAAAGTTAGGAAGTTGGGATTTTTTATGTGAAATTCTATATTTGGCCAATCAATCTGACCTACCAAATTTTAAAAGGATCGGTCGACTATATTCTATAGCTGCCATATAACTGAACGATCGGAAATGCCATAACATTGGTGTTTTTAAAGTTAGGAAATTAGGATTTTGTATTGGTTTTTTATACCCTTGCAGAGGGTATTATAATTTTGGTCAAAAGTGTGCAACGCAGTGAAGGGACATCTCCGACCCTATAAAGTATATATATTCTTGATCAGGATCACCTCCTGAGTTGATATAGCCATGTCCGTCTGTCCGTCTGTCCGTCTGTCCGTCTGTCTGTCCGTCTGTCGTCCGTCTGTCTGTCCGTCTGTCTGTTTCTACGCGAACTAGTTCTCAGTTTTAAAGATATCGAATTGAAACTTTGCACACACCTTCTTTCCTTTGACGCAGTATATATGTCGGAAGGTCGGATCGGCGGCCTATATCTTATAGCTGCCATATAACTGATTGATCGGAAATGCCATAACTTTGGTGTTTGTAAAGTTAGGAAGTTGGGATTTTCTATGGGTTTTATATTTGGCCAATCAATCCGACCTACCAAATTTTATAAGGATCGGCCGACTATATCATATAGCTGCCATATAACTGATTGATCGGAAATATTTTTGGGTTGTGTTTTGGTTGTATTTATCCTATCAATCCGACTGTATCCCAATCTATGGAGCGGTCCTATATAACTGGATTGACGATCGGAAATGCCATAACTTTGGTGTTTTTTAAGTTAGAAAGTTGGGAATTTTCTGTGAAATTTATTATTTGGCCAATCAATCCGACCTACCAAATTTTATAAGGATCGGCCCACTATATCCTATAGCTGCCATATAACTGAACGATTGGAAATGTCATAACTTTGTTGTTGTTAAAGTTGGGAAGTTGGGATTTTTATAGGTTTTAAGTTTGAATAATTTTGGAGAATATAATTTACAGAATATTCTGCAAGGTTATTTCAACTTTGGCTCCGCCTGTTAGCTTTCCTTTTTAAAATATAATACCCTCTGTAAGGGTATAATGAGGAAATGAGACTACAAGCACGAGTGGCATATCCGTCAATTTGTACGAACGCTGGATTAAATAAATATTCAACAAGTGTGAGGCACCCTAGAGCTATCATCGGGAAACTGGAAGGAAGAAGGAAAATTTAAAAGTCTGAGTGAGTAATGGTGCGGCAAAAGCGGAGGCCAGAAAAACAAGATCAATAAAAGAATAGCACATTAAGTCGGCAATCCTTATTATTACACCCTTGCAGAGGGTATTATAATTTGGTCAAAAGTTTGCAACGCAGTGAAGGAGACATCTCGGACCCTATAAAGTATATATATTCTTGATCAGGATCACCTCCTGAGTTGATATAAGCATGTCTTTTAAAGATATCGAATAATATAATGATAGATATAATTTTGGTCAAAAGTGTGCAGCGCAGTGAAGGAGACATCTCCGACTCTATAAAGTATATATATTCTTGATCAGGATCACCTTCTCAGTTGATATAAGCATGTACGTCTGTCTGTCCGTCTGTTTGTCCGTCTGTCTGTCCGTCTGTCTGTTTCTACGCCAACTAGTCTCTCAGCTTTAAAGATATCGAATTGAAACTTTGCACACACCCTTCTTTCTTTCGCACGCAGTATATAAGTCGGCCGGGATCGGCGGACTAGATCCTACAGCTGTCATATAACGGATTGATCGGAAATGCCATAACATTGGTGTTTGTAAAGTAAGGAAGTTGGGATTTGCTATGGGTTTTATATTTGGTCAATTTATCCGACCTACCAAATTTTATAAAGATCGGCCGACTATATCTTATAGCCGCCATATAACTGATTGATCGGAAATACCATAACTATATCCGAGTATATCCTATAGCTGCCGTATAACTGATTGATCGGAAATGTCATAACTTTGCCGACTATATCTTATAGCCGCCATATAACTGATTGATCGGAAATACCATAACTATATCCGACTATATCCTATAGCTGCCATATAACTGATTGATCGGAAATGTCATAACTTTGGTGTTTGTTAAGTTAGAAAGTTGGGAATTTCTGTGAAATTTATTTTTGACCTGACTAATTTCATAAGGATCGGCCGACTATATCTTATAGCTGCCATATAACTGATTGATCGGAAATGTCATAACTTTGGTGTTTGTTAAGTTGGAAAGTTGGGAATTTCTGTGAAATTTACTTTTGGCGAATCAATCTGAACAACCAAATTTCATAAGGATCGGACGACTATATCCTGTAGCTGCCATATAACTGATTGATCGGAAATGTCATAACTTTGGTGTTTGTAAAGTTAGGAAGTTGGGATTTTCTATGGGTTTTATATTTGGCCAATTTATCCGAACTACCAAATTTTATAAAGTTCGGCCGACTATAAATTATAGCCGCCATATAACTGATTGATCAGAAATACCATAACTATATCCGACTATATCCTTTAGCTGCAATATATCTGATTGATCGGAAATGTCATAACTTTGGTGTTTGTTAAGTTAGAAAGTTGGGAATTTCTATGAAATTTATTTCTGTGAATTTTATTTTTTCATAAGGATCGACAGACTATATCTTATAGCTGCCATATAACTGATTGATCGGAAATGTCATTACTTTGGTGTTTGTAAAGTTAGGAAGTTGGGATTTTCTATGGGTTTTATATTTGGCCAGTTTATCCGACCTACCAAATTTTAAAAGGATCGGCCGACTATATCTTATAGCCGCCATATAACTGATTGATCGGAAATACCATAACTATATCCGACTATATCCTATATATCGAATTGAAACTTTGCACACACCCTTCTTTCTTTCGCACGCAGTATATAAGTCGGAACGGCCGGGATCGGCGGACTAGATCCTACAGCTGTCATATAACGGATTGATCGGAAATGCCATAACATTGGTGTTTGTAAAGTTAGGAAGTTGGGATTTGCTATGGGTTTTATATTTGGTCAATTTATCCGACCTACCAAATTTTATAAAGATCGGCCGACTATATCTTATAGCCGCCATATAACTGATTGATCGGAAATACCATAACTATATCCGACTATATCCTATAGCTGCCATATAACTGATTGATCGGAAATGTCATAACTTTGGTGTTTGTTAAGTTAGAAAGTTGGGAATTTCTGTGAAATTTACTTTTGGCGAATCAATCCGAACTACCAAATTTCATAAGGATCGGCCCACTATATCCTATAGCTGCCATATAACTGATTGATCGGAAATGTCATAACTTTGGTGTTTGTTAAGTTAGAAAGTTGGGAATTTCTGAGAAATTTATTTTTGGCGAATCAATCTGAACTAACAATTTTCATAAGGATCGGACGACTATATCCTGTAGCTGCCATATAACTGATTGATCGGAAATGTCATAACTTTGGTGTTTGTAAAGTTAGGAAGTTGGGATTTTCTATGGGTTTTATATTTGGCCAATTTATCCGAACTACCAAATTTTATAAAGTTCGGCCGACTATAACTTATAGCCGCCATATAACTGATTGATCGGAAATGTCATAACTTTGGTGTTTGTTAAGTTAGAAAGTTGGGAATTTCTATAAAATTTATTTCTGTGAATTTTATTTTTTCATAAGGATCGGCGGCCTATATCTTATAGCTGCCATATAACTGATTGATCGGAAATGTCATTACTTTGGTGTTTGTAAAGTTAGGAAGTTGGGATTTTCTATGGGTTTTATATTTGGCCAATTTATCCGACCTACCAAATTTTATAAGGATCGGCCGACTATATCTTATAGCCGCCATATAACTGATTGATCGGAAATAGCATAACTATATCCGACTATATCCTATAGCTGCCATATAACTGATTGATCGGAAATGTCATAACTTTGGTGTTTGTTAAGTTAGAAAGTTGGGAATTTCTGTGAAATTTATTATTGGCGAATCAATCCGACCTACCAAATTTTATAAGGATCGGCCCACTATATCCTATAGCTGCCATATAACTGAACGATTGGAAATGCCATAACTTTGTTGTTGTTAAAGTTGGGAAGTTGGGATTTTTATGAGTGTTAAGAATGAATAATTTTGGAGAATATAATTTACAGAATATTCTGCAAGGTTATTTCAACTTCGGCTCCGCCCGAAGTTAGCTTTCCTTTTAAAATTATAATACCCTCTGTAAGGGTATAATGAGGAAATGAGACTACAAGTACGAGTGGCAATCCGTCAATTGTACGAACGCTGGATTAAATAAATATTCAACAAGTGTGAGGCCCCTAACGCTATCGCGGGAAACTGGAAGGAAGAGGGAAAATTTAAAAGTCTGAGTGAGTAGAGTGCGGCAAAAGCGGAGGCCAGAAAAACAAGATCAATAAAAGAATAGCACATTAAGTGGCAATTCTTATTATTACACCCCACTATGGGGTTTTTGACCTGTTTTTGTGGCATTAATTAATAACTCGGTCAGTTTTGGAGATATCGACATGAAACTTTACCAATCGTCATTATTTGTCCCTAGGCATATATAGTGTGAAAATTGTTCGGATCAGGAAACAATATCCTATAGCTCCCATAGGAACGATCGGTTAAAATTAAAAATAAATTAATTAAATTTAAGGATCTGAAATTTGTTGCTCTATGCATATAAAAATGTATGATAATAAGTGCAACAAAAGCAAAAAGAAAAAATTTCATCAAAGTCAAAGCTCATTGGCAGCCACGTATACATATCGACTATCAATTCGCCAGTTTTTAGGCAAAATGTTTCGAATTTGTCCAAATTGACGGGCAACTGACAGGACAAACATATCCAAATGATCCTCATATTATAAATAATTTGTTCATCAAACATTGAATAGCCTTTTCTTGCTCAAGCCGACTCTTCTCGCTTTTTCAAACAGCAACCAAGTGGGCGTTGGAGAAAGTGAGGTTACCTAAGAAAAATTCAAATTGCACCAATAGTGGGGAAAAGTGCACAATAAGACTAATAGCTTTTCGCTCAGAATTGACAACGCTACAACATACACTTGGACGCATTGAAAACTAATGCAAACTTCTATTTCAAAACTCTTCCCAAACTTGAAATTTGTTCCTCAAAATTCAGCTGAAGGTGCATTTATAAAATGACAAAATGTTAGTATAAACACGCACAATTTAAACAATTAATTCATTAAACATATAGTACAAACCTGTGAGATCATTTTGCATTTGTTTTTTTCTTTTCAAATGGTATTTTACACGAATAAATTAATTTCAAAGAACGCTTCTAAATAATTGCAAACTTAGCGCTGGTGCTTTCGGATGCGACAGCTGACTTTACAGCTGTTATACTAACATATGCTGTTAGGTATTAACATTTTGAGTATGAGGCATAACAGTTTGATGTTCTGTTAATGCATTCCCATTTTTTTTTTTTAAATTAGAGCATTTTCAAAAAATGACTAAATGCCACAAAAACAGGTCAAAACCCCATAGTGCACCCTTGCAGAGGGTATTATAATTTGGTCAAAAGTTTGCAACGCCGTGAAGGAGACATCTCGGACCCTATAAAGTATATATATTCTTGATCAGGATCACCTCCTGAGTTGATATAAGCATGTCTGTCCGTCTGTCTGTTTCTACGCGAACAGTTTTAAAGATATCGAATAATATAATGATAGATATAATTTTGGTCAAAAGTGTGCAGCGCAGTGAAGGAGACATCTCCGACTCTATAAAGTATATATATTCTTGATCAGGAGCACCTTCTCAGTTGATATAAGCATGTACGTCTGTCTGTCCGTCTGTTTGTCCGTCTGTCTGTCCGTCTGTCTGTTTCTACGCCAACTAGTCTCTCAGCTTTAAAGATATCGAATTGAAACTTTGCACACACCCTTCTTTCTTTCGCACGCAGTATATAAGTCGGCCGGGATCGGCGGACTATATCTTATAGCTGCCATATAACTGATTGATCGGAAATGTCATTACTTTGGTGTTTGTAAAGTTAGGAAGTTGGGATTTTCTATGGGTTTTATATTTGGCCAATTTATCCGACCTACCAAATTTTAAAAGGATCGGCCGACTATATCTTATAGCCGCCATATAACTGATTGATCGGAAATACCATAACTATATCCGACTATATCCTATAGCTGCCATATAACTGATTGATCGGAAATGTCATAACTTTGGTGTTTGTTAAGTTAGAAAGTTGGGAATTTCTGTGAAATTTATTTTTGACCAATCAATCCGACCTGACTAATTTCATAAGGATCGGCCGACTATATCTTATAGCTGCCATATAACTGATTGATCGGAAATGTCATAACTTTGGTGTTTGTTAAGTTGGAAAGTTGGGAATTTCTGTGAAATTTATTATTGGCGAATCAATCCGACCTACCAAATTTCATAAGGATCGGCCCACTATATCCTATAGCTGCCATATAACTGAACGATTGGAAATGCCATAACTTTGTTGTTGTTAAAGTTGGGAAGTTGGGATTTTTATACCCTTGCAGAGGGTATTATAATTTTGGTCAAAAGTGTGCAACGCAGTGAAGAGACATCTCCGACCCTATAAAGTATATATATTCTTGACCAGGATCACCTCCTGAGTTGATATAGCCATGTCCGTCTGTCCGTCTGTCTGTTTCTACGCGAACTAGTCTCTCAGTTTTAAAGATATCGAATTGAAACTTTGCACACACCCTTCTTTCCTTTGCACGCAGTATATAAGTCGGAACGGCCGGGATCGGCCGACTATATCCTATAGCTGCCATATAACTGAACGATAGGAAATGCCATAACTCTGGTGTTTGTAAAGTTAGGAAGTTGGGATTTTCTATGGCTTTCTAATTTGGCCTATCAATTCGACCTACAAAATTTTATACGGATCGGTCGACTATATCTTATAGCTGCCATATAACTGAACGATAGGAAATGCCATAACTCTGGTGTTTTTAAAGTTAAAAAGTTGGGATTTTCTATGGGTTTTATATTTGCCCAATCAATCCGACCTACCAAATTTTATAGGGATCGGCCGACTATATCCTATAGCTGCCATATAACTGAACGATTGAAAATGCCATAACTTTGGTGTTTTTAAAGTTATGAAGATGGGATTTTTATGAGTATTAAGAATGCATCATATGAATAATTTTGGAAAATATAATTTACAGAATATTCTGCAAGGGTATATCAAATTCGGCTCCGCCCGAAGTTAGCTTTCCTTTCTTGTTATGAGTGTTAAGAATGAATAATTTTGGAGAATATAATTTACAGAATATTCTGCAAGGGTATTTCAACTTCGGCTCCGCCCGAAGTTAGCTTTCCTTTTTATACCCGTTACTCGTAGAGTAAAAGGGTATATTATATTCGTGCAAAAGTATGTAACAGGTAGAAGGAAGCGTTTCCGACCCTATAAAGTATATATATTCTTGTTCAGGATCACTAGCCGAGTCGATATAGCCATGTCCGTCTGTCCGTCTGTCCGTCTCTCCGTCTGTCCGTCTTTCTGTCTGTCCGTATGAACGCTGAGATCTCGGAAACTATAAAAGCTAGAAGATTGGCATTTTGCATGTAGATTTTAGGAGTTCCTACGCAGCGCAAGTTTGTTTCAAAATGGTGCCACGCCCCCTCTGACGCCCACAAGCCGCAAGCTGTGGCTACAGTTTAGATGCTATTACCTATACCTATCGATTGGCCAACCATATCTTATAGCTGCCATATAACTGATTGATCGGCAATGTCATAACTTTGGTGTTTGTTAAGTTGGAAAGTTGGGAATTTCTGTGAAATTTCTGTGACCTACCAAATTTCAAAAGGATCGGTATACTATATCCTATAGCTGCCATATAACTGAACGATTGGAAATGCCATAACTTTGTTGTTGTTAAAGTTGGGAAGTTGGGATTTTTATGAGTGTTAAGAATGAATAATTTTGGAGAATATAATTTACAGAATATTCTGCAAGGGTATTTCAACTTCGGCTCCGCCCGAAGTTAGCTTTCCTTTTTATACCCGTTACTCGTAGAGTAAAAGGGTATATTATATTCGTGCAAAAGTATGTAACAGGTAGAAGGAAGCGTTTCCGACCCTATAAAGTATATATATTCTTGTTCAGGATCACTAGCCGAGTCGATATAGCCATGTCCGTCTGTCCGTCTGTCCGTCTCTCCGTCTGTCCGTCTGTCTGTCTGTCCGTATGAACGCTGAGATCTCGGAAACTATAAAAGCTAGAAGATTGGCATTTTGCATGTAGATTTTAGGAGTTCCTACGCAGCGCAAGTTTGTTTCAAAATGGTGCCACGCCCCCTCTGACGCCCACAAGCCGCAAGCTGTGGCTACAGTTTAGATGCTATTATGAAAATTTTTTTTGATATGTATTTGTTTCGTCAATACCTATCGATTGGCCAACCATATCTTATAGCTGCCATATAACTGATTGATCGGCAATGTCATAACTTTGGTGTTTGTTAAGTTGGAAAGTTGGGAATTTCTGTGAAATTTCTGTGACCTACCAAATTTCAAAAGGATCGGTATACTATATCCTATAGCTGCCATATAACTGAACGATTGGAAATGCCATAACTTTGTTGTTGTTAAAGTTGGGAAGTTGGGATTTTTATGAGTGTTAAGAATGAATAATTTTGGAGAATATAATTTACAGAATATTCTGCAAGGGTATTTCAACTTCGGCTCCGCCCGAAGTTAGCTTTCCTTTTTATACCCGTTACTCGTAGAGTAAAAGGGTATATTATATTCGTGCAAAAGTATGTAACAGGTAGAAGGAAGCGTTTCCGACCCTATAAAGTATATATATTCTTGTTCAGGATCACTAGCCGAGTCGATATAGCCATGTCCGTCTGTCCGTCTGTCCGTCTGTCCGTCTCTCCGTCTGTCCGTCTGTCTGTCTGTCCGTATGAACGCTGAGATCTCGGAAACTATAAAAGCTAGAAGATTGGCATTTTGCATGTAGATTTTAGGAGTTCCTACGCAGCGCAAGTTTGTTTCAAAATGGTGCCACGCCCCCTCTGACGCCCACAAGCCGCAAGCTGTGGCTACAGTTTAGATGCTATTATGAAAATTTTTTTTGATATGTATTTGTTTCGTCAATACCTATCGATTGGCCAAATAAAAGTTTGCCACGCCCACTCTAACGCCCAAAAACCCATTAAACGCTCAAGCCTGGCTAGCGCCTACATTTCCGCCTTTCATGGCGTATACAATAGCGCCATCTAACGGATGAATTTGGAACAGCCGGCCAAGGTGCTCAACAGAGTAAACGTTAATTCTGGATGTTTTCTATTAAAGGAAATTGCGATGGCTTTTATTTGACAATACCGAACTATATCCCAAGAACTATGCAAATCAAATCAAGTTAGCCAAATTGGAGGTGTTTCCTGGGTACCGATTTTAACATAAAAATCGGGAGCTAATTCGAGGGGCGAAAAACATACAAGAAGGCATATTTATATTAAGTTGTTTAGCTGAGAAACGGGTATCTAATAGTCGAGGCACTCGACTATAGCGTTCTCTCTTGTTAAAATTATAATACCCTCTGTAAGGGTATAATGAGGAAATGAGACCACAAGTACGAGTGGCAATCCGTTAATTGTACCAACGCTGGAATAAAATAATATTCAGCCAGTGTGAGGCCCCTAACGCCATCGCGGGAAACTGGAAGGAAGAAGGAAAATTTAAAAGTCTGAGTGAGTAGAGTACCGCAAAAGCGGAGTCCAGAAAAACAAGATCAATAAAAGAATAGCACATTAAGTGGCTATTCTTATTATTATACCCTTGCAGAGGGTATTATAATTTGGTCAAAAGTTGGCAACGCAGTGAAGGAGACATCTCGGACCCTATAAAGAATATATATTCTTGATCAGGATCACCTCCTGAGTTGATATAAGCATGTCTGTCCGTCTGTCTGTCCGTCTGTCTGTTTCTACGCGAACTAGTCTCTCAGTTTTAAAGATATCGAATAATATAATAGTAGATATAATTTTGGTCAAAAGTGTGCAACGCAGTGAAGGAGACATCTCCGACCCTATAAAGTATAAATATTCTTGATCAGGATCACCTTCTCAGTTGATATAAGTATGTCCGTCTGTCTGTCTGTTTCTACGCCAACTAGTCTCTCAGTTTTAAAGATATCGTATTGAAACTTTGCACACACCCTTCTTTCTTTCGCACGCAGTATATAAGTCGGAACGGCCGGGATCGGCGGACTAGATCCTACAGCTGTCATATAACGGATTGATCGGAAATGCCATAACATTGGTGTTTGTAAAGTTAGGAAGTTGGGATTTTCTATGGGTTTTATATTTGGCCAATTTATCCGACCTACCAAATTTTATAAAGATCGGCCGACTATATCTTATAGCCGCCATATAACTGATTGATCGGAAATACCATAACTATATCCGACTATATCCTATAGCTGCCATATAACTGATTGATCGGAAATGTCATAACTTTGGTGTTTGTTAAGTTAGAAAGTTGGGAATTTCTGTGAAATTTATTTTTGACCAATCAATCCGACCTAACAAATTTCATAAGGATCGGCCGACTATATCTTATAGACTGTCAGACTGTCATATAACGGATTGATCGGAATTGCCATAACATTGGTGTTTGTAAAGTTAGGAAGTTGGGATTTTCTATGGGTTTTATAGTTGGCCAATTTATCCGACCTACCAAATTTTATAAAGATCGGCCGACTATATCTTATAGCCGCCATATAACTGATTGATCGGAAATACCATAACTATATCCGACTATATCCTATAGCTGCCATATAACTGATTGATCGGAAATGTCATAACTTTGGTCTTTGTTAAGTTAGAAAGTTGGGAATTTCTGTGAAATTTATCTTTGGCTAATCAATCCGACCTACCAAATTTCATAAGGATCGGCCGACAATATCTTATAGCTGCCATATAACTGAACGATTGGAAATGCCATAACTTTGTTGTTTCATAAGGATCGGCCGACTATATCTTATAGCTGCCATATAACTGATTGATCGGAAATGTCATAGCTTTGGTGTTTGTTAAGTTAGAAAGTTGGGAATTTCTGTGAAATTTATTATTGGCGAATCAATACGAACTACCAAATTTCATAAGGATCGGCCCATTTCTGTGAAATTTATTATTGGCGAATCAATCTGACCTACCAAATTTCATAAGG